>JBBDGP010001242.1:1200000-1940000 GCA_037952835.1 Lithobates septentrionalis
GATGGAAAAATCTGGACAGCCGCACTCCGGATTGGAAAAGTGAAAAATAAAATCCTCTTTATTGAAAAAGTAATAACATGATTAAAATCCGTACATGGCTTTGTTGGGATAATGCAGCATAACCGCTAACGCGTTTCACGCTCCCATAGAGCGCTTACTCATAGCTGGTTTGTACGAAAGTGATCACCACTTATATACACATAATTTATCTACCACATGACTACATATTGATTATCTGATTTGAAACAGCTGATCGTTAGTCTGTGTGGGATCTTTTTGGCATCGATGTGATTGGATGTGCGTCCTATAGTGGAATCACTAATGAAGACATGAATATATAAATGAAATGTATTCATATTGGCAAATGTCAACATATATAAATAATAAAAAATTCTATTCAAGGTTTTTGAAAAACATGTTTGTTATTTTTCAAAACCACAATAATGAGATGGGTGCTGGAATTTGACGTTCAAACGTATAAATTATCATACGGATAGGCGCAAGTATAGGCAAACTATGTGAGCTGGTGGCTGCGGTATAATGTAAACGGTATATAGGATGAGAATTGGAATTGGGTCTATATGCATGTGATAAAAAGATGTGCATCCAACACCACTATCAGTGTCTACAAGAAAAGACTAAATATGTGTGTATGGTGCATAAATATATGCAAAAATTTTTAACGACATAAAGATAAAAATAATGATGAAAAGCAATTCTTTATATGTGTGTGTATGTGTATATACATGATGATTTCAACTTTCAAAAAACGTGGTGACATATGTGAATTGGAAGCTGGGCAGAAAACTGGCGTCCTGTCGCAATAATGCGACCAAAAGTCTCCTGATTTACAGGAGTCTATGTGTGAATAAATGCTTTTGCTTCAATTCCTACATGTGTGAATATTATTCTTTGCAACATATAAAGGATTGTGAAACGTATCACTCTCTGATAACCCCGCCACTCCAGCTTCACAAAAGTGCTCATTTAAAACCTTGCATCACTCCGTATGGGATGCATTAATCCCAATCAGGTAACAACATTAACGTTGCTGAACGTCTTTCTTTGAAGCAATCACATCTCTCGATGAGTTGTCTTCAAGTGTATGGGCAGAACTATATGAGGTAGATAAAAATGGGACAAAATGCAGTGTTTATGCACCTGTCTCTATTCTTTCTATACATAGTATAATATTGGCAGTGACCATATGACAGGTTCTTCCAATATATGTGTTTATATCAATAGATAAGTAACAATCTCACTAAACCAATTACTATGTGAAATAAACAACTGGTCTACCTCTTTGAAGACCACAGCTCTTAAATCAACTCAAAACACATGGGAACTTTGCAAAGAAGGTAATGAACCATGTACACATGTGGTAAAAAACATTTGTGCAAAGTTAGGCTAGCCATACATTATACAATTCTCCCGTGCAACTCTGGTCTAGATTCACCAAAACCATACAATAGGGGGCCAAACCCAAACATCCAACCTGCATGCAATCAGGCAGGCCCTTCTACCACACAGCTGAAGGCAAATCCAAAGAAAATTGAACAAGAAAATTGCATGGTGTATGGCCAGCTTTAGTGTTATGGTCTACCTGCAGCTACCATCAAACAATAATGTCTAATTAGAAACGAGATTCAAGTGACAGTGAATGCAAAAGATATAGTAAATTGTTTCTTTTAAATGAAAACATATATGCATATCACTAGTCATTTGCTCGTATGGATTGGAGTGTGTGTAGCCCAATAAAATGTGTCGGTTACTGGGGATATGTGTAAAAAAGGGAACTGATATATTGATATGTGTCCCTATATGTTTTTTTGCTCCATCATCCACCAAAAAAGAATGTGGATGTGTAATCAAGGAAAAGGTTGGGAGGAAAGGGTTACAGATGTATTGCTCGGGGATATAGCTTCAATGTTGTTTTATTCATAGAAATGTGAAACGTCCCACTCAAAGTTTAACCCCCGTGGAATCCTGGTGTCTAACGAGAATATCCAAAGGACTTCTCGTTTGCACAGTAACTGGAATCTGTCACCTCCTCTCACCGGTGTGATGATTTTCTCAATGCCCTGAATAGTTAAACTGGAAGTGTCTTTGTGGTGTGTGTAAACCCAGTGCTTTGATACATTGGTTAAGATCTCCTTCTCAATATTATACAGGTGATCATGTAACCTGTCTCTGAGACGCTGTGTTGTGCGTCCAACATATTGTACCTGGCAACTGGTGCATGTGATAACATATACCACAAATTTGGTGTTACAATTAATAAACACGGGGATCGAGAATTCTTTTTGATTGCTGCATGATTTTATGAGTTGACCCGTTTTAATGTACCTGCAGTAATTACAAGTTTTTGTTCCACACTTGAAATTGCCTGTGAAATTGAGCCAATTAGATTTTGTTCGGTTGGTTGAGAACAAACTGGGAGACAGTGAACGTCCCAATGTGGGTGCTCTGCGGGATACAACCTTGATCCCTTTAGAGAGGATGTTACTATATATAGGGTCATTATACAAAACAGGAAGGTGTTTCATGATAATTTTCTTGATTGTATTAAATTCTGAGCTGTATGGAGTAGAAAATACCGGGATTCTAGGGGACGTGTCCCTTCTCTGTTGAATGTTTCTAGCTGGTTTTTTCTTTACAAGTGAAGGTCTTGGGATGGATCTTACTGTGTTGAGTGCTTTTTGTATTGATGTTTCTTTATAGCCACGAGCTTTAAACCTGTTTGCCATGCTTTTGGCTTCAGCCTCAAAAGCATCAGGAGAGCTACATAGGCGCTTTAACCTTAAAAACTGGCTATATGGAATGCCTCTGATGGTGTGTTTAGGGTGTGCAGAGTCAGCTCTAAGTAGAGTGTTGCCACTGAGAGGTTTTCTGTACAGACTGGATTGAATCGCATCACCGGACCCCACCAGTTGCACATCAAGGAATTCTATGGATCTGGATTGCAGATTTCCCGTAAAGGTCTGGAGACATGCTTGGCCAGTCCATCACCTTTACCCTCAGCTTCTTTAGCAAGAAAGTGGTCATCTTGGAGGTGTGTTTGGGGTCGTTATCATGTTGGAATACTGCCCTGTGGCCCAGTCTCCGAAGGGAGGGGATCATGCTCTGCTTCAGTATGTCACAGTACATGTTGGCATTCATGGTTCCCTCAATGAACTGTAGCTTTCTAGTGCCAGCAGCACTCATGCAGCCCCAGACCATGACACTCCCACCATCGTGCTTGACTGTAGGCAAGACACACTTGTCTTTATACTCCTCACCTGGTTTCCGCCACACACGCTTGGCACCATCTGAACCAAATAATTGTATCTTGGTCTCATCAGACCACAGGACATGGTTCCAGAAAATCCATGTCCTTAGTCTGCTTGTCTTCAGCAAACTGTTTGCGGGCTTTCTTGTGCATCATCTTTAGAAGAGGCTTTCTTCTGGGATGGCAGCCATGCAGACTAATTTGATGCAGTGTGCGGCGTATGGTCTGAGCACTGACAGGCTGACCCTCCACCCCTTAAACCTCTGCAGCAATGCTGGTGGCACTCATACTTCTATTTCCCAAAGACAACCTCTGGATATGACGCTGAGCACGTACACTCAACTTCTTTGGTCGACCATGGCGAGGCCTGTTCTGAGTGAAACCTGTCCTGTTAAACTGCTGTATGGACTTGGCCACCGTGCTACAACTCAGTTTCAGGGTTTACATTTTCATTTAGGGGTGTACTCACTTTTGTTGCCAGCGGTTTAGACGTTATTGGCTGTGTGTTGAGTTATTTTGAGGGGACGGCAAATTTACACTGTCATACAAGCTGTACACTCACTACTTTACATTGTAGCAAAGTGTCAATTCTTCAGTGTTGTCACATGAAAAGATAGAAAAATGTGAGGGGTGTACTCACTTTTGTGAGATACTGTATATATGTATATATATATATATATATATATATATATATATATATATATATATATATATATATATATATATAGTGTATATCCCTGTTTACTCCAGTAAAGCTGAGATAACAAAAACATATTTGAAGTGTCATTTAAAGGTGCTTGCAAAAGATGTCTGAACCCAGAGTGCCAGGTGGGTTGGAATGTTCACAGGGTCAGGGCGATGCAGACAAACAGGTAAATCCAAGCAGCCCTCAAGGGGGCCGTGCTACAATAATATGTTCCAAAGGTGAACTTATCCTTTATGTTAGGGCAGAGTTTAAAGCGGGGGTCCACCCACACCACCAAAAAAAAAAAATATTAAAAGCCAGCAGCTACAAATACTGCAGCTGCTGACTTTTAATACATGGCCACTTACCTGTCCCAGGGTCCAGCGATGTCGGCAGGCGACCCTGAGAACCCCCTCGGTTCTCGGCAGCTGCCGCTGCCATCCTGGGTGAGGGAATCAGGAAGTGAAGCGTTGCGGCTTCACTTCCCGGTTCCCTACTGCGCATGCGCGAGTCGCGCTGCGCGTCCCAAGTGGTCCCCGCTCTCTCCTGGGAGCTGTGTGTTCCCAGGAGACAGTGCGGTGGGGACGGGAAGAGGCGTAGACTCCCATGGGAGTCTATGCCGGAAGTGGGTGCAAATACCTGTCTTAGACAGGTATCTGCACCCCCCTCCCCCCTGAAAGGTGCCAAATGTGACACCAGAGGGGGGGAGGGTTCCGAAAAGCGGAAGTTCCATTTTTGTGTGGAACTCCACTTTAAAGAAATAGCAATAAATCTGCAATGACATCATTAACCACAATTGTACACATTGCTTGTGTGATTTTTTTTACTCTAACTATGGTTATTGACAATTGCTTGATTACTTTTTTTTGTTATATTTGTACTTTAAAGCTAAATGCTGTTGCCCCTTTAGAGTGTTTTTCAGTTATGCACCCCAAAACAATGTACATTTGTCAGGTTTCATCTGAGTTGGTAGACTTGTTCTCTCTTACCATGGGATGTTATGAATGGTAATCGCGCTCTCCAGCATGTAAAGGGTAAATAACAGCTACGACAAATATGCAGGAATTTTTGATTGCATTATTGTAGCGAGGGAGGGTGTCAGCATCGGGTTTCACTGTAAATTCACTTAGAACCTCCACAGTAATTCACAAGTAGAAGACTTTCAGCTGAGGAGTGAGCACCGAATTGAGGTAAGGAAGCCATGACTAAGGGATGTGCATATTTACTGAGGCTCTCGTTTTCCACCACTAACAACCCCTTCTAAATTATTACCAACCATTGACCAGACGACACACTCTGTTTTTGGAGTCGAAGGGCCATAGCAGCCTTTTTATTATAACAAAAATAGAATACAAAACATTTGTACACAAAAAACGTACAACGTAAATGCATATAATACATTTTGTACATAACCTTAAACCAAACACAAATCAGTTTTAAACCTGCCTGATCTAGAGGTCTTTGAAGGGCAAAATAT
The DNA here is from genome assembly GCA_037952835.1 of Lithobates septentrionalis. Taxonomy (NCBI): domain Eukaryota; kingdom Metazoa; phylum Chordata; class Amphibia; order Anura; family Ranidae; genus Lithobates; species Lithobates septentrionalis. The sequence goes on from JBBDGP010001242.1 coordinate 1,205,431, forward strand.
TTCTCAACCAACATAGTTGTATCGGTACACCCCATAAAAAAAGGCCCCCTGCCGTGTATTACGCAAGCTCAAGGGACAACCAGTTACTTCCTTCACAATACAACCAAACGACACACCATTGTTACCATAGTATTGCTTTTAATGGAAGGGACACCCATCCCTCCGGATGGGCCCAACCCCCCCTAAACCTCCCTTATTTTTTAAGCACCGCCTTCAAAGACCCCATAGACCTACCGCTGCTATGACAAGCAAGCAACAATAAGACAACAAAAATTCCTAACCAGTAAGCACAAGGAATAACCAAACCCCCCCCCCCTGCAATACCTGCCACCCCCACCATGTGGGGATCATCAAAATTAAAGGGAGGGAGGGTGGGAAAAACGTCCTTCTTCTGCTTGACCCGTGCTCCAACTGACCACTGCCCAGCTGCCACCGCCCCACAGCTTCCTTGGAAACACCCCCCAACTCTAGGCCCACCAATCCTAGGTGACTGCCTCTTTTCTCTCTCTACCCCCATTCTTCACTCCGCCTCACTGCCCACCCCAGTCATGCTGGCCCTCCTCCCAGTTCCACTTCTGCTCCGGGCCATTACTTGACTAAGGAATGTGCATATTTACTGAGGCTCTCGTTTTCCATCACTAACAACCCCTTCTAAATTATTACCAACCATTGACCAGACGACACACTCTGTTTTTGGAGTCGAATGGCCATAGCAGCCTTTTTATTATAACAAAAATAGAATACAAAACATTTTTACACAAAAAACGTACAACGTAAATGCATATAATACATTTTGTACATAACCTTAAACCAAACGCAAATCAGTTTTAAACCTGCCTGATCTAGAGGTCTTTGAAGGGCAAAATATTTCTCAACCAACATAGTTGTATCGGTACACCCCATAAAAAAAGGCCCCCTGCCCTGTATTACGCAAGCTCAAGGGACAACCAGTTACTTCCTTCACAATACAACCAAACGACACACCATTGTTACCATAGTATTGCTTTTAATGGAAGGCACACCCATCCCTCCGGATGGGCCCAACCCCCCCTAAACCTCCCTTATTTTTTAAGCATCGCCTTCAAAGACCCCATAGACCTACCGCTGCTATGACAAGCAAGCAACAATAAAACAACAAAAATTCCTAACCAGTAAGCACAAGGAATAACCAAACCCCCCCCCCCTGCAATACCTGCCACCCCCCACCATGTGGGGATCATCAAAATTAAAGAGAGGGAGGGTGGGAAAAAACGTCCTTCTTCTGCTTGACCCGTGCTCCAACTGACCACTGCCCAGCTGCCACCGCCCCACAGCTTCCTTGGAAACACCCCCCAACTCTAGGCCCACCAATCCTAGGTGACTGCCTCTTTTCTCTCTCTACCCCCATTCTTCACTCCGCCTCACTGCCCACCCCAGTCATGCTGGCCCTCCTCCCAGTTCCACTTCTGCTCCGGGCCATTACTTGACTAAGGAATGTGCATATTTACTGAGGCTCTCGTTTTCCACCACTAACAACCCCTTCTAAATTATTACCAACCATTGACCAGACGACACACTCTGTTTTTGGAGTCGAATGGCCATAGCAGCCTTTTTATTATAACAAAAATAGAATACAAAACATTTGTACACAAAAAACGTACAACGTAAATGCATATAATACATTTTGTACATAACCTTAAACCAAACACAAATCAGTTTTAAACCTGCCTGATCTAGAGGTCTTTGAAGGGCAAAATATTTCTCAACCAACATAGTTGTATCGGTACACCCCATAAAAAAAGGCCCCCTGCCGTGTATTACGCAAGCTCAAGGGACAACCAGTTACTTCCTTCACAATACAACCAAACGACACACCATTGTTACCATAGTATTGCTTTTAATGGAAGGGACACCCATCCCTCCGGATGGGCCCAACCCCCCCTAAACCTCCCTTATTTTTTAAGCACCGCCTTCAAAGACCCCATAGACCTACCGCTGCTATGACAAGCAAGCAACAATAAGACAACAAAAATTCCTAACCAGTAAGCACAAGGAATAACCAAACCCCCCCCCCCTGCAATACCTGCCACCCCCACCATGTGGGGATCATCAAAATTAAAGAGAGGGAGGGTGGGAAAAAACGTCCTTCTTCTGCTTAACCCGTGCTCCAACTGACCACTGCCCAGCTGCCACCGCCCCACAGCTTCCTTGGAAACACCCCCCAACTCTAGGCCCACCAATCCTAGGTGACTGCCTCTTTTCTCTCTCTACCCCCATTCTTCACTCCGCCTCACTGCCCACCCCAGTCATGCTGGCCCTCCTCCCAGTTCCACTTCTGCTCCGGGCCATTACTTGACTAAGGAATGTGCATATTTACTGAGGCTCTCGTTTTCCACCACTAACAACCCCTTCTAAATTATTACCAACCATTGACCAGACGACACACTCTGTTTTTGGAGTCGAATAGCCATAGCAGCCTTTTTATTATAACAAAAATAGAATACAAAACATTTGTAGACAAAAAACGTACAACGTAAATGCATATAATACATTTTGTACATAACCTTAAACCAAACACAAATCAGTTTTAAACCTGCCTGATCTAGAGGTCTTTGAAGGGCAAAATATTTCTCAACCAACATAGTTGTATCGGTACACCCCATAAAAAAAAGGCCCCCTGCCGTGTATTACGCAAGCTCAAGGGACAACCAGTTACTTCCTTCACAATATAACCAAACGACACACCATTGTTACCATAGTATTGCTTTTAATGGAAGGGACACCCATCCCTCCGGATGGGCCCAACCCCCCCTAAACCTCCCTTATTTTTTAAGCACCGCCTTCAAAGACCCCATAGACCTACCGCTGCTATGACAAGCAAGCAACAATAAAACAACAAAAATTCCTAACCAGTAAGCACAAGGAATAACCAACCCCCCCCCCCCCCGCAATACCTGCCACCCCCACCATGTGGGGATCATCAAAATTAAAGGGAGGGAGGGAGGGTGGGAAAAAACGTCCTTCTTCTGCTTGACCCGTGCTCCAACTGACCACTGCCCAGCTGCCACCGCCCCACAGCTTCCTTGGAAACACCCCCCAACTCTAGGCCCACCAATCCTAGGTGACTGCCTCTTTTCTCTCTCTACCCCAATTCTTCACTCCGCCTCACTGCCCACCCCAGTCATGCTGGCCCTCCTCCCAGTTCCACTTCTGCTCCGGGCCATTACTTGACTAAGGAATGTGCATATTTACTGAGGCTCTCGTTTTCCACCACTAACAACCCCTTCTAAATTATTACCAACCATTGACCAGACGACACACTCTGTTTTTGGAGTCGAATGGCCATAGCAGCCTTTTTATTATAACAAAAATAGAATACAAAACATTTTTACACAAAAAACGTACAACGTAAATGCATATAATACATTTTGTACATAACCTTAAACCAAACACAAATCAGTTTTAAACCTGCCTGATCTAGAGGTCTTTGAAGGGCAAAATATTTCTCAACCAACATAGTTGCATCGGTACACCCCATAAAAAAAGGCCCCCTGCCGTGTATTACGCAAGCTCAAGGGACAACCAGTTACTTCCTTCACAATACAACCAAACGACACACCATTGTTACCATAGTATTGTTTTTAACCACTTAAGGACCGCCTCACGCCGATATACGCCGGCAAGGCGGCACGGGCAGGCAAAATCACGTAGATCTACGTGATCTGCCTCCCGCGGGTGGGGGGTCCGATCGGACCCCCCCCCCGGTGCCCGAGGCAGTCCTCTTTTGTCCCCCGGCGATCGGAGGTGAGGGGGAGGCCATCCGTTCGTGCCCCCCCCCCCTCGCGATCGCCACCGGCCAATCAGAACATTCCTTTGCTGCTGTATGCTAAACAGCAGCAAAGGAAATGATGTCATCTCTCCTCGGCTCAGTATTTTCTGTTCCGGCGCCGAGGAGAGAAGACATCTATGTGAGTGCACAAACACTACACACACAGTAGAACATGCCAGGAACACAAAACACCCCCGATCCCCCCCGATCGCCTCCCGATCACCCCCCAATCACCCCTCCCTGTCACACTGACACCAAGCAGGTTTTTTTTTTTTCTGATTACTGCATGGTGTCAGTTTGTGACAGTTACTGTGTTAGGACAGTTAGTATTAGCCCCCCTTAGGTCTAGGGTACCCCCCTAACCCCCCCTAATAAAGTTTTAACCCCTTGATCACCCCCTGTCGCCAGTGTCACTAAGCGATCATTTTTCTGATCGCTGTATTAGTGTCGTTGGTGACGCTAGTTAGGGACATAAATATTTAGGTTCGCCGTCAGCGTTTTATAGTGACAGGGACCCCCATATACTACCTAATAAATGTTTTAACCCCTTGATTGCCCCCTAGTTAACCCTTTCACCACTGATCACCGTATAACCGTTACGGGTGACGCTGGTTAGTTTGTTTATTTTTTATAGTGTCAGGGCACCCGCCGTTTATTACCTAATAAAAGTTTAGCCCCCTGATCGCCCGGCGGTGATATGCGTTGCCCCAGGCAGTGTCAGATTAGCGCCAGTACCGCTAACACCCATGCACGCAGCATACGCCTCCCTTAGTGGTATAGTATCTGAACGCATCAATATCTGATCCGATCAGATCTATACTAGCGTCCCCAGCAGTTTAGGATTCCCAAAAACGCAGTGCTAGCGGGATAAGCCCAGATACCTGCTAGCACCTGCGTTTTGCCCATCCGCCCGGCCCAGCCCAGCCCACCCAAGTGCAATATCGATCGATCACTGTCACTTACAAAACACTAAACGCATAACTGCAGCGTTCACAGAGTCAGGCCTGATCCCTGCGATCGCTAACAGTTTTTTTGGTAGCATTTTGGTGAACTGGCAAGCACCAGCCCCAGGCAGCGTCAGGTTAGCGCCAGTACCGCTAACATCCACGCACGCACCGTACACCTCCCTTAGTGGTATAGTATCTGAACGGATCAATATCTGATCCGATCAGATCTATACTAGCGTCCCCAGCAGTTTAGGGTTCCCAAAAACGCAGTGTTAGCGGGATCAGCCCAGATACCTGCTAGCACCTGCGTTTTGCCCCTCCGCCCGGCCCAGCCCAGCCCACCCAAGTGCAGTATCGATCGATCACTGTCACTTATAAAACACTAAACGCATAACTGCAGCGTTCGCAGAGTCAGGCCTGATCCCTGCGATCGCTAACAGTTTTTTTGGTAGCGTTTTGGTGAACTAGCAAGCGCCAGCGGCCTAGTACACCCCAGTCGTAGTCAAACCAGCACTGGTGACGTGGCGAGTCCCATAAGTGCAGTTCAAGCTGGTGAGGTGGCAAGCACAAGTAGTGTCCCGCTGCCACCAAGAAGAAGACAAACAGGCCCGTCGTGCCCATAGTGCCCTTCCTGCTGCATTCGCCAATCCTAATAATTGGGAACCCACCGCTTCTGCAGCACCCCTACTTCCCCCATTCACATCCCCAACCAAATGCAGTCGGCTGCATGAGAGGCATTTTTATATGTCCTCCCGAGTACCCCTACCCAACGAACCCCCCCAAAAGAGATGTCGTGTCTGCAGCAAGCGCGGATATAGGCGTGACACCCGCTATTATTGTCCCTCCTGTCCTGACAATCCTGGTCTTTCCATTGGTGAATGTTTTGAACGCTACCATACAATAGTTGAGTATTAGCGTAGGGTACAGCATTGTACAGACTAGGCAAACCTTTACAGGGTCTCCCAAGATGCCATCGCATTTTGAGAGACCCGAACCTGGAACCGGTTACAGTTATAAAAGTTAGTTACAAAAAAAGTGTAAAAAAAAAAAATGTGTATATAAAATAAAAAAAATAGTTGTCGTTTTATTGTTCTCTCTCTCTCTATTCTCTCTCTATATTCTCTCTCTCTATTGTTCTGCTCTTTTTTACTGTATTCTATTCTGCAATGTTTTATTGTTATTATGTTTTATCATGTTTGTTTTTCAGGTATGCAATTTTTTATACTTTAACGCTTACTGTGTTTTATTGTTAACCATTTTTTTGTCTTCAGGTACGCCATTCACGACTTTGAGTGGTTATACCAGAATGATGCCTGCAGGTTTAGGTATCATCTTGGTATCATTCTTTTACAGCCAGCGGTCGGCTTTCATGTAAAAGCAATCCTAGTGGCTAATTAGCCTCTAGACTGCTTTTACAAGCCTTGGGAGGGAATGCCCCCCCCCCCCCCACCGTCTTCCGTGTTTTTCTCTGGCTCTCCTGTCTCAACAGGGAACCTGAGAATGCAGCAGGTGATTCAGCCAGCTGACCATAGAGCTGATCAGAGACCAGAGTGGCTCCAAACATCTCTATGGCCTAAGAAACCGGAAGCTACGAGCATTTCATGACTTAGATTTCGCCGGATGTAAACAGCGCCATTGGGAAATTGGGAAAGCATTTTATCACACCGATCTTGGTGTGGTCAGATGCTTTGAGGGCAGAGGAGAGATCTAGGGTCTATTAGACCCCAATTTTTTCAAAAAAGAGTACCTGTCACTACCTATTGCTATCATAGGGGATATTTACATTCCCTGAGATAACAATAAAAATGATTAAAAAAAAAAAATGAAAGGAACAGTTTAAAAATAAGATAAAAAAGCAAAAAAATAATAAAGAAAAAAAAAAAAAAGCACCCCTGTCGCCCCCTGCTCTCGCGCTAAGGAGAACGCAAGCAGCGGTCTGTCGTCAAATGTAAACAGCAATTACACTATGCATGTGAGGTATCACCGCAAAGGTCAGATCGAGGGCGAGGGCAGTAATTTTAGCAGTAGACCTCCTCTGTAAATCTAAAGTGGTAACCTGTAAAGGCTTTTAAAGGCTTTTAAAAATGTATTTATTTTGTTGCCACTGCACGTTTGTGCGCAATTGTAAAGCATGTCATGTTTGGTATCCATGTACTCGGCCTAAGATCATCTTTTTTATTTTATCAAACATTTGGGCAATATAGTGTGTTTTAGTGCATTAAAATTTAAAAAAGTGTGTTTTTTCCCCAAAAAATGCGTTTGAAAAATCGCTGCGCAAATACTGTGTGAAAAAAAAGAAACACCCACCATTTTAATCTGTAGGGCATTTTCTTTAAAAAAATATATAATGTTTGGGGGTTCAAAGTAATTTTCTTGCAAAAAAAAATAATTTTTTCATGTAAACAAAAAGTGTCAGAAAGGGCTTTGTATTCAAGTGGTTAGAAGAGTGGGTGATGTGTGACATAAGCTTCTAAATGTTGTGCATAAAATGCCAGGACAGTTCAAACCCCCCCCAAATGACCCCATTTTGGAAAGTAGACACCCCAAGCTATTTGCTGAGAGTCATGTCGAGTCCATGGAATATTTTATATTGTGACACAAGTTGCGGGAAAGAGACAAATTTTATTTTATTTTTTTTGCACAAAGTTGTCACTAAATGATATATTGCTCAAACATGCCATGGGAATATGTGAAATTACACCCCAAAATACATTCTGCTGCTTCTCCTGAGTACGGGGATACCACATGTGTGAGACTTTTTGGGAGCCTAGCCGCGTATGGGACCCCGAAAACCAAGCACCGCCTTCAGGCTTTCTAAGGGCGTAAATTTTTGATTTCACTCTTCACTGCCTATCACAGTTTCGGAGGCCATGGAATGCCCAGGTGGCACAAACCCCCCCCAAATGACCCCTTTTTGGAAAGTAGACACTCCAAGCTATTTGCTGAGAGGTATAGTGAGTATTTTGCAGACCTCACTTTTTGTCACAAAGTTTTGAAAATTGAAAAAAAAAAATGTTTTTTCTTGTCTTTCTTCATTTTCAAAAACAAATGAGAGCTGCAAAATACTCACCATGCCCCTCAGCAAATAGTTTGGGGTATCTACTTTCCAAAATGGGGTCATTTGGGGGGGTTTTGTGCCACCTGGGCATTCCATGGCCTCCGAAACTGTGATAGGCAGTGAAGAGTGAAATCAAAAATTTACACCCTTAGAAATCCTGAAGGCGGTGATTGGTTTTCGGGGCCCCGTACGCGGTTAGGCTCCCAAAAAGTCCCACACATGTGGTATCCCCATACTCAGGAGAAGCAGCTAAACGTATTTTGGGGTGCAATTCCACATATGCCCATGGCCTGTGTGAGCAATATATCATTTAGTGACAACTTTGTGCAAAAAAAAGAAAAAAAGTGTCACTTTTCCGCAACTTGTGTCAAAATATAAAATATTCCATGGACTCAACATGCCTCTCAGCAAATAGCTTGGGGTGTCTACTTTCCAAAATTGGGTCATTTGGGGGGGGGAGGGAGTTGTGCCATCTGGGCATTTTATGGCCTTCAAAACTGTGATAGGTAGTGAGGAGTGAAATCAAAAATTTACGCCCTTAGAAATCCTGAAGGCGGTGATTGGTTTTCGGGGCCCCGTACGCGGCTAGGCTCCAAAAAAGTCCCACACATGTGGTATCCTTGTACTTAGGAGAAGCAGCTGAATGTATTTTGGGGTGCAATTCCACATAGGCCCATGGCCTGTGTGAGCAATATATCATTTAGTGACCACTTTTTGTAAACATTTTTTTTTTTGTCATTATTCAATCACTTGGGACAAAAAAAATAAATATTCAATGGGTTCAACATGCCTCTCAGAAATTTCCTTGGGGTGTCTACTTTCCAAAATGGGGTCATGTGGGGGGGGGGGGGTTGTACTGCCCTGCCATTTTAGCACCTCAAGAAATGACATAGGCAGTCATAAACTAAAAGCTGTGTAAATTCCAGAAAATGTACCCTAGTTTGTAGACGCTATAACTTTTGTGCAAACCAATAAATATACGCTTATTGACATTTTTTTTACCAAAGACATGTGGCCGAATACATTTTGGCCTAAATGTATGACTAAAATTGAGTTTATTGGATTTTTTTTATAACAAAAAGTAGAAAATATCATTTTTTTTCAAAATTTTCGGTCTTTTTCCGTGTATAGCGCAAAAAATGAAAACGGCAGAGGTGATCAAATACCATCAAATAAAAAGCTCTATTTGTGGGAAGAAAAGGACGCAAATTTCATTTGGGTACAGCATTGCATGACCGCGCAATTAGCAGTTAAAGCGACGCAGTGCCAAATTGTAAAAAGTGCTCTGGTCAGGAAGGGGGTAAATTGGAAAAAGACCTCTGGTCCTTAGGCAGCATAATGGTCCGGGGCTGAAGTGGTTAATGGAAGGGACACCCATCCCTCCGGATGGGCCCAACCCCCCCTAAACCTCCCTTATTTTTTAAGCACTGCCTTCAAAGACCCCATAGACCTACCGCAACATTAAAACAACAAAAATTCCTAACCAGTAAGCACAAGGAATAACCAAACCCCCCCCCTGCAATACCTGCCACCCCCACCATGTGGGGATCATCAAAACTAAAGGGAGGGAGGGTGGGAAAAAAATTCCTTCTTCTGCTTGACCCGTGCTCCAACTGACCACTGCCCAGCTGCCACCGCCCCACAGCTTCCTTGGAAACACCCCCCAACTCTAGGCCCACCAATTCTAGGTGACTGCCTCTTTTCTCTCTCTACCCCCATTCTTCACTCCGCCTCACTGCCCACCCCAGTCATGCTGGCCCTCCTCCCAGTTCCACTTCTGCTCCGGGCCATTACTTGACTAAGGGATGTGCATATTTACTGAGGCTCTCGTTTTCCACCACTAACAACCCCTTCTAAATTATTACCAACCATTGACCAGACGACACACTCTGTTTTTGGAGTCGAATGGCCATAGCAGCCTTTTTATTATAACAAAAATAGAATACAAAACATTTTTACACAAAAAACGTACAACGTAAATGCATATAATACATTTTGTACATAACCTTAAACCAAACACAAATCAGTTTTAAACCTGCCTGATCTAGAGGTCTTTGAAGGGCAAAATATTTCTCAACCAACATAGTTGTATCGGTACACCCCATAAAAAAGGCCCCCTGCCGTGTATTACGCAAGCTCAAGGGACAACCAGTTACTTCCTTCACGATACAACCAAACGACACACCATTGTTACCATAGTATTGTTTTTAATGGAAGGGACACCCATCCCTCTGGATGGGCCCAACCCCCCCTAAACCTCCCTTATTTTTTAAGCACCGCCTTCAAAGACCCCATAGACCTACCGCTGCTATGACAAGCAAGCAACATTAAAACAACAAAAATTCCTAACCAGTAAGCACAAGGAATAACCAACCCCCCCCCCCTGCAATACCTGCCACCCCCACCATGTGGGGATCATCGAAATTAAAGGGAGGGAGGGTGGGAAAAAACTTCCTTCTTCTGCTTGATATTGTATTGTATTGTTTTTAATGGAAGGGACACCCATCCCTCCGGATGGGCCCAACCCCCCCTAAACCTCCCTTATTTTTTAAGCACCGCCTTCAAAGACCCCATAGACCTACCGCCAAAGCACACGAACGTGACACCTTACGTACGTGTCGCCCTCCAGACTCGGACAGCCCGCTGTACGCCATCCTGCAAACACAGCTGCCACAGGTCAATACCGATGGCATTTAGGTGAACCCCATCCGAGCGCAAAAAACGCCATGTTTCATCCTCCAGATCCCGATGACGTACGGCCAAACCCCCATTGCGTACGAAAAACTTGGCTACCGCTTTGTTTACCTTGACCCTGGCTTTGTTAATACCAGCGACAGAACGAGCCAGACGCCAAGTAGTCCTAGCCACAATATCCGACCAGACAAAAATGGTGTCTGGGAAAAAAGATTGTCGAACTTAATGTCCCGGATAAGCTCCCGTGCGCAACGCAAACCAAGGTCATTACCCTCTACATGTAATACAACCACATCAGGGGGCGATCCAAACGGGCGTACTTATGCATTTCAGGCACCACTCTGGACCAAAGCATGCCCGGAATCCCAAGCCAACGCACAATGCCCTCCTCCCCAGACAAACCTAGGAACCTGCCCCCCTGTCGGACATCCGCCCTCCTGGCACCCCAATACACGTAGGAGTGTCCCAGGATCCATATCAGGCAGGCTTCTGAATCTGAAAGAAAAAAGGAGGGAAAAACACATAACACATAACCCCCTAACCAAAAACAATGGCCTACAGGACACAAACAACATGAATATGTGAGAAAATAGGAGAGAGAGAGGAGCCACAAGAAACACCCCCCCCCCCCGAAGACTTACAATAAATGAGGGCAGATATAGGATCGGAATCGAGCAGACTCCCAGCGTCCAATACTTTGCACCGCCCTCTCATTTAATCCCCATCGGGCTTCCTCCGTCGCAGCTCCAATGCGGAAAGAGTAGGAAGAATAATTCTCCGCCCTTAAACCTGCTGCGACCAAACATTTTTTAAACACAGCCTGAAATTGAAAGCGGGACAAAGCCGTCCCGTCTTCATGCTTAAAGAAAACCCCATGACCTTGAGGCCTAATTTGACAGAAATCCCCCACAGCCGCAACTGGATATATTGGAGAGCGAGGGACCGCCCTCAACTCAACCCGGGCACCCTTACACAACTGATCCGTCTTGGATCGCCTCAGGAACACACCCAAAGTATCACCCTGTACCCACACGTCCTGAACTTCAAGGCCCCCTTCACCTTTTTTCTTCCGACTAACCAGTTCGTCCACCCGAAAAGCCCCAAAGAAGACCAATACAAAAACGGCCCGGAACAACACCCTCTCATACCCGGACACACAAACCTTACCCAACTGACCTACCACGACACCCAGGACCGTAAAAGAAACAGGACGTCTCTTATCGGCAGCCGCCCGGCCAACTCGGTATCCCCGCATAGCACGCCGAACCATAAATGCCTTGGTCACATCCCGTTGCCCTGTCAACTGAAACATAAAAGCCAGTCCAGCTAACTTCCGCGACATATACGAGGCCGAGACCCCGGCCTCAAAATTCCTACCAATAAAATAAAGCAACAAATTAACACCACGCTCTGCTGGAGAGCATTCCCCAACTTCCTTTAACTAGTCTTCCCATTCCTGCCAAACCTTGGTGTTTGCTGTCCAAGTAGCCGCAGAGACCGACTTGCGAATCAACAACTGGGCAGTGGCAATACGATGCTACATAACCTCTCAGGGCAAGGAATCCCGCGTAGCTCCGCTTCCGGCGCCAATTGACGAAATCTGTCCCACTGGAAACGAGACAACGCATCAGCCACTGAATTATCAATTCCAGGAACATGTACAGCAGACACAAAACAATTAATACGCAAACAAGTAAGAACCAGATGCCGCAGTAAGCGCACAACTGGAGGAGAAGAAGCACTGTTGTTATTAATGGCCTGAACCACCCCAAGGTTATCACAGTGAAAACGTACACGGCGATTCCTGAAATCCTCCCTCCAGAGCTCAACAGCAAGCACGATGGGAAACAATTCCAATGCAGCTAGATTGCGTACCAAACCAGTCTCCCGCCATTCTGCTGGCCACTCCCCCGCGCTCCAACGACCCTGGAAGAAAGCCCCAAAACCACCGGAACCTGCCGCGTCGGTGAAAAGTTCCAAATCAAAATTCGAAACCACCCGTCCCAGCCACAGAGATCGGCCATTATAGGAAGTTAAAAAGGAGTCCCAAACCTTCAAATCTTCCTTATGATCCTACACCAATCTGATGTAATGATGCGATGCCCTAACACCAGCCGTGGCCGCCGCCAATCGCCTGCAAAAAACGCGCCCCATAGGCATAATGCGGCAGGCAAAATTGAACTTGCCCAAGAGAGATTGCAGGGCCCGAAGCTGAATCTTCTTGCCCCGTAAGGCCCCCGCCACCTCCTCCTTCAAATCCTCAAGTTTATCCAGAGTTAGGCGGCACTCCATAGCCATGGTATCTATGATGATACCCAAGAAATGAAGTTCCGTGGCCGGACCTTCAGTTTTGTCGGCGGCCAACGGAACCCCAAACAATTTGAAAACTTGTTGAACTGTGGCCAACAGAGATGCACAAACCAAACTCTCCGCAGGCCCTATACACAAAAAATCATCCAGGTAGTGAATGACGGATGACAAGCCCGAAACATCCCGCACCACCCATTCGAGAAAAGAACTAAACTGCTCAAACAAGGAACAGGAAATAGCACACCCCATGGGTAGGCATCTATCAACAAAAAATTTACCCTGCCACCGACAGCCCAACAGATGCGAAAAGCAGCCTCGATGTCCATCTTGGCCAACAGCGCTCCCCGACCATACCGCTGGACCCAGGCCACCAACGTATCAAATGACGTGTACGACACTGTACAGAGATCCGGATCAATGGAATCGTTAAAGGATCCCCCTCGCGGATGAGACAAATGATGAATGAGCCGAAACTTGTTCGGCTCCTTTTTGGGGACAACACCCAATGGGGATACAACCAGATTGGGTACCGGCGTCAACTCAAACGGGCCAGCCATACGACCCAACGAAATTTCTTTGAACAATTTTTCAGTAACGACCTCCGGATGCTCCCTAGCCGACCTCAAATTGTCAGCTAGAGGCGGGACCGCCAATAAATGACTGTGTAACTTGAAACCCTCAGTAAAACCCAACTCCAATAACTCGGCTGCTTCCCGATTAGGATAGCGCCTTAGAAACGGGGCCATCCTTCTTACCCTCACCGGCGTCATCCCTGTTTCCAGAATCGCCCCCTTTTCCGCATCCTTGTTTAAAACACCGAGACTGGGGATGAAAACCCCCACAGGTAGAACACTCATGTCGGAAACGACATTTTGCCCCGAATTTGCAATTACCGTCATTAAATTGGCAGCACAAACCTGGGCGATTTCCGGCCGGTTGCCCAGCAGAGGCCGAACCCCCGGCCCCGCCCTGAAATTGGGGCAACAAACTCCTGGGAGAGGACATCAGCTTCATCCAGAGGCTAATGTCCTTATGGTCCCACCGCAAAGAAGGGCGGACCGCCTTCCGCTGACGGAACTGCTCATCATAACGCAACCACGCATTGCCCCCATACAGCCACAACGGTATCCGTTACCGCCGCCGAGGTGCTGGCTGTCACCGCCGCTGACGGCAGCGGAACTACGGGATTGCTCGCCCCTGACCCACCATTTGCCGGGCCTACCACCGTACCCGCATCCCCGGCTGTCGTGACCTGGCCGGGCACCCCCAACGTAGGACCCTGAGCTGCGGAAGTACGGGCTGCCGCCCATGCCATCACCGGGGAAGCGTCCGCCACCGGCCTTGCACCAGCTTCGCAGCGCGCCAACACATCCCGCAAGCCAGCCAACAAGGTGTGCACCACCCCCATGTCTTGCGCCACTGCTAAACCCAGTGCAGGGGAACCTGTACCATTACCTGCGCCATCCTTCTGAACCCCAGACCCCCCAGCACCCCCTACCACACTCCCTGAGCCCCCCAGGCTAAGGACAGGAGAAGACAAAGACAAGACAGAAGACATGTTCATACCTGGCTGTCGCTCCCCCACAGGACATCCAGCCGCAAGCTCCACTCCATGCGCCGCCTCCTGGATCTCTCCATCCTCTGATTCAGCGATCTCCCCCTCTGACATGCTGTCATCCGAACGCTCAGCCTCCCTTCCGACCGCATGAGTAGACCGCACAGCTGAATTTCCTGGAACCGTCAGGTGCCCTGCAGTGACGTCATCCCTGCGCACCGTGCCGGGATACACATCCCGCTCCACGCGGCCTCCACGCTGAGCTCTGGGCCGGGCTGGGGAAGCCTGCCTAGCCGCCGACCTGGACCGCTCCACCGCAACGTCCCCAGCATGCCGACGTGCCATCCCTGACGCTCCATTCCACCCCGTCTCTCCGGCATAGAGGCCCCGTCTGTCCGGCACTTTTTGGTTAAGTTCTATTGGCAGATAGCATGTCTAATTTTATTTGTTTTCTTTTTTTAATGCACAATGAAAAAATTGTGTAGAATAATACTTGGCTTTGTTTTACATAGTTTTACATAGTAGGTGAGGTTGAAAAAAGACACAAGTCCATCAAGTCCAACCTATGTGTGTGATTATGTGTCAGTATTACATTACATATCCCTGTATGTTGCGGTCATTCAGGTGATTATCTAATAGTTTCTTGAAGCTATCAATGCTCCCCGCTGAGACCACCGCCTGTGGAAGGGAATTCCACATCCTTGCCGCTCTTACAGTAAAGAACCCTCTACGTAGTTTAAGGTTAAACCTCTTTTCTTCTAATTGTAATGAGTGGCCACGAGTCTTATTAAACTCTCTTCTGCGAAAAAGTTTTATCCCTATTGTGGGGTCACCAGTACAGTATTTGTAAATTGAAATCATATCCCCTCTCAAGCGTCTCTTCTCCAGAGAGAATAAGTTCAGTGCTCGCAACCTTTCCTCATAACTAAGATCCTCCAGACCCTTTATTAGCTTCGTTGCCCTTCTTTGTACTCGCTCCATTTCCAGTACATCCCTCCTGAGGACTGGTGCCCAGAACTGGACAGCATACTCCAGGTGCGGCCAGACCAGAGTCTTGTAGAGCGGGAGAATTATCGTTTTATCTCTGGAGTTGATCCCCCTTTTAATGCATGCCAATATTCTGTTTGCTTTATTAGCAGCAGCTTTGCATTGCATGCCATTGCTGAGCCTATCATCTACTAGGACCCCCAGGTCCTTTTCCATCCTAGATTCCCCCAGAGGTTCTCCCCCCAGTGTATAGATTGCATTCATATTTTTGCCACCCAAATGCATTATTTTACATTTTTCTACATTGAACCTCATTTGCCATGTAGTCGCCCACCCCATTAATTTGTTCAGGTCTTTTTGCAAGATTTCCACATCCTGCGGAGATGTTATTGCCCTGCTTAGCTTAGTATCGTCTGCAAATACAGAGATTGAACTGTTTATCCCATCCTCCAGGTCGTTTATGAACAAATTAAATAAGATTGGTCCCAGCACAGAACCCTGGGGAACCCCACTACCCACCCCTGACCATTCTGAGTACTCCCCATTTATCACCACCCTCTGAACTCGCCCTTGTAGCCAGTTTTCAATCCATGTGCTCACCCTATGGTCCATGCCAACGCACCTTATTTTGTACAGTAAACGTTTATGGGGAACTGTGTCAAATGCTTTTGCAAAATCCAGATACACCCCGTCTACGGACCTTCCTTTATCTAGATGGCAACTCACCTCCTCATAGAAGGTTAATAGATTGGTTTGGCAAGAACGATTCTTCATGAATCCATGTTGATTACTGCTAATGATATCATTCTTATTACTAAAATCTTGTATATAGTCCCTTATCATCCCCTCCAAGAGTTTACATACTATTGATGTATTGTGTTTTACTTCAAATGACAATTTGGTAGTAGGCAGTTACATTTAAAAAATACAATGTAAAACTGACAAGGGACACCATCATAGTTGTATCTTTGATCTTAAAAACTATGGGATAATGGTGTTGTCGTAACTTGCCCAAAAAAAATAAACAAATAAATAAATAATATTATTCTTGATATCACTAAAAAAAAGCCTTTAAAAATTTGTTTGCAATGACTCCATCAGTATCACCAGCAAAGCACCTTCATTATTATCCCATTAAAGAAGAAGAGAAATGTGCGCTGCATTTCGAGATTTCATAAGTTGCCACGTCACGAATGTTAATTCTACATTATGCTAGTTTACAAGACCGACCGCTTCTGGCTCGTCCTTGCTTCTGAGCATGCGTGTTTGTACTTTAGACTTTTGTCCGACGGACTTGTGTACACACGCTCGAAAAATCCGACAACAAACATTTGTCTGCGGAAAATTTTAAAACCTGCTATCCAACATTTGTCCGTGGAAAATCCGACAAAAATTGTCCGATGGAGCATACACACTGTCAGATTTACTGTCAACAGCCTGTCATCACACATTTCCCATCGGAAAGTCCGATCGTGTGTACGAGGCTTAAGAAGAGACACTGGGAGAGTGTCTACAGAGAGAAGATCATCTGAAGGGTTACTGAGAGTCTGTGTGTAATTAGATAGGAGCCTATGCAGCCCAAGTGGGGCAAGTTTTTTTTTTTTTTTTTTTCAAAGCTGGATATGATAATGTTGTGAGTCTGTGCGGAGACAGGCTTAGAGACTGCAGAGTCCAGATAGCCAGGAAGCTGGAAAATCTCTGTTTTGACATTATGATTATTATTATTATATAGGATTTATATAGCGCCAACAGTTTACGCAGCGCTTTACAATATAAAAGGGAGACAATACAGTTATAATACAATTGTACAAAGTACAAGAGGATTAAGAGGGCCCTGCTCAGAAGAGCTTACATGCTGAAAACCTCTGCGAGGGTACCCCTGTGTGAGTTTTTGAACTTTACTTATAAATAAAAGTGGGGGAAAAAGCCCTGAAATTTACTTCACTGCCTGGACTGAAGTTGATAAAAAGCGCCACATTTAAGTGAACCCCCCCACAGTATACAGTGCTCTCTGGTTATAAAGGTGCTACATAATCCATGGTGAGCAGTTGCCTATGTTCTGTGTTACACACATAGGTGTGTGCAGCCTATTGCACTAGGGTGTGCACCCCAAAGCTCAAAAACACACTACCGATCACTCACGATGTTCATTCAGAAAGGGAAGGGGCCAGTAAAGTACATATTTACCAGCCCCTTGGTAGGGAAGAGGAGGGAGGCCTGCCGTGTTGCGGGGGGGGGGGGAAGGGAACCATGGCAGTAGGGGAGATCTGTGCTGCACCGGGTGATTAGGGTGTGCCTGGGCACACCTGGCACACCCTGTGCGCACGCCTTTGGGTACACACCTTTTCCAATTGGGATGATGAGCTATCCAAAATGCTTACCTAAAATCTACCGTATGTGTATTTTTTTTGTTGGGGAGGGGGGGCAGAATGGTGTTTAGGCCTTGTACACAGGCAGGGGCATTGCAAGGATTGTGAAAAATCTGCTCTGCTCTTGAGCATTATGGCGAGAGCACTCTTACGGTGTGTGAGTGTACTACAGAGTAAGGTGGGTGTGACCATAATGAACTAACAGTAGGAGGAGGGGCCTAAATTAAGTATTGGTTAACCAATACCCGCTGGCCTTTCGTCGTTCTGGGTGGACATCATATGACATCCTCCTGGGACCCGCTGTGGCACGTTCTGTCACTGGCTGTATCCGATGGACGATGACTGATCAGCGTACCAGCTCACTGCCGGTACCATCTGACCGCTGTGGCCAATCACAGCAGGTCACATGACAGTGGTAAACAATAGATGGCTTCCTTTCATGCCATTCATTGTGTAAAATTGTGTTGTTAGCTGTGATTGGTCAGTGTAATGACATGGTACAGACAGGGCCAATCACAGCTAATATAAACAAAACAAACTGAATCAGTTTCATTTACTAAAATGCTTGCTTAAAGCAATGAAATACACAGCTATAAGCGATCATAATGTGTAAAAAAATAAATCCTAATCACTTCCCCAGAGTAGTACACCATACCTCACAACTTTTTGAGATGGGAATGAGAGACACCTATCAGCAAAAGCATGCAGGCATAGGACAGACCCCTTGCCACGCCCCCTTAAAGGAGAATTGTACAAAAAACAAGATTGGTTAAACCTACAAGTGCTTTTTTTACAACTACTATTCCTTTATATTGGCTTTTGGAATTTACAGATGCAGCAATTTAGAAATCAGATGAAAAGGTTTAGCTCTGGAAAACGCTTTTTGATAGATAAAAAGTGCACTATATATATATATATATATATATATATATATATATATATATATATATATATATATATATATATATATATATATATATATATATCAGACCAAAATGAGGGACAAATGAGGAGGAATGAGGGACGGAGGGGCATTGCTCCAAATCAGGGACAGTTGGGAGGTATGGTACACTCTTACTACGGCAACATTTTATTGCTCTGGTCACACTTTTTAAAAAAATCGTTAAAAAAGAAAAAATGTAATAAGAAAATGTGTTTTTTTTTTGCGTACTGTCACCAGTCAGTGTCCCTGATCACCGCCACACCAGTTATATGATGACGCTGTACTGCACTGGTGACAGAATGTTAAAATTTTTTTAAAAATGTGAAAAATTTCATGGGGTTATTTTCACCAAAGAAATGTAGCATAATACATTTTGGCCTAAATTTATGAAGAACAATTATTTATTTCAAAATTCTATAACAGAAACGAAGAAAAACGCGTTTCTTTTTTTCAAAATTTTCAGTCTATTTCATTCATTTAGCAAAATATAAAAAACCCAGTGGTGATTAAATGCCACCAAAAGAAAGCTCTAGTTGTGTGAGCAAAATTATAAAAAGTTAGTTAGGATACAGCGTTGTATGACCAGCAATTGCCATTCAAAATGCGACAGCGCTGAAAGCTGAAAATTGGCCTGGGCAGGAAGGGGATAAAAGTGCCTGGTATTGAATCTTGGCCTGCTCGCTGTATACATGGCACACATATTTCACAGTACTTTTACTCATAAACTTTATTTTAATTACTGTTTCACAAGTGACAGACACACATAAACCTCTGCAAATATTTTTTTTTTAAAAAGAGACCTTCAATACATACGCATTTCTGAGCACAGAATATAAAGCTAACGCTTGCCCTGAGCTTAAAGTGGTTGTAAAGTCTAAACATTTTTTTACCTTAATGCATTCCATAATACCATAATGTATTAAGGTAAAAAATGTTTAGGTGTCAGTATCGCCCCTTCAGACCCCCTTTACTTACCTGAGCCCTTTATTCAACCCAGCACTGTGCACGTCTGCCGATCTTTTCTCCCCTCACTTTCGGGTCTTGCTGGCTTTGCTGGGGCATCAGGAGCCATTGACTCCCAGTGCTGTCAATCAAAGCCAGTGACAAGGTAGCGGGGGGGGGGGGGGGGGGAGAGAGTCCCGCTGTCTGTGTCAATGGACGCAGCAAATTCCATTGCACAGAGTAGGTAAGTATAGACATGTTTGTTATTTTTATTTTTTTTTAAGAATAATTGAAAAAAGTGCTAAATGTCACTGAGTATCCGCTAAACTATCCCCCATCCCAAGTAACAAGACATTGAAAGAATTAAGTTTCCTCTAAGTGG
This sequence comes from Lithobates septentrionalis, assembly GCA_037952835.1. Taxonomy (NCBI): domain Eukaryota; kingdom Metazoa; phylum Chordata; class Amphibia; order Anura; family Ranidae; genus Lithobates; species Lithobates septentrionalis. The sequence goes on from JBBDGP010001242.1 coordinate 1,225,426, forward strand.
GACTTTTTGGAAAGGGATAGAAACGCAATGAGGTATGAGAGTAATATAAAAAGTATATAAGATTTTATTAGAAAACATAAGTTTAAAATAGTAAGCACATATATACACTACACATGTCAAAAAATCATAATTGGGTACTGGACAAGACTATTCAGACAGTGGCAGTTCAGAAAGGACAGCTGATAAACGCAAGGATCTGGTATGTTGAAGATGAAAATAACAGACAAGACCCAACGCGTTTTGAAAATGCTATTTCTTCATCAGGGGTGTATGCGATTTTGTCGCAGAACCTATAAACGTCTGCAATTAAGACAAATGAACACAAATTAAATGCATAATATTAATTATACATAAGCAGGTAGGTACGTATGTGGTCACATCGTACTTTTAATTATAGTGTGTTTAAGCACTGACCGTATGAGCTGTGTAGTTCTAGAATAGATTTCTTATCCGGGATTTAACATTTAAAAGCAGTTGTGTATTGCAGCTATCAGCCTGTGGGGCCCCCGGCCCGGCGGGGTAAACCGGAGCACCAGCGCAGATGGATAGATCCAACGGCAGTTTTTTTTTTTTATGTACCTTTAGAACCCCCGGTAATTTAAAGTGATACTAAAGTCTTGTTAATTTTTGTTTGCACTGATTTTGCACAGTGCAGCCCAGATCCTCCTCTTCTTGGGTCCCTCTTTGGCTCTCCTGGCCCCTCCCTCCTGTCGAGTGCCCCCCACAGGAAGCAGCTTGCTATGGGTGCACCCGAGCCGAGTCATAGCCCCGCCCCCTTTCTCTTCTAATTGGCTTACTGACTTTGATTGACAGCAATGGCACCGCTGCTGTGTCTCAGCCAATCTGGAGGGAAAGTCCTGGATGGCCAAGGCACTAGTGAACATCGCTGGATAGAGAGGAGGCTTAGGTAAGTATTAGGGGGACTGAGGGAGGCTGCTGCACACAGAAGGCTTTTTATCTTAATGCATTCTATGCATTTACAACCACTTTAAAGTGATTTTAAACTCAAAAACAAAAATGTAATATATTGCAACTTACCAATCCTTAGATGTGGTGACTTTTTAAGGCTTTTTTCATTTATTTTAATCTATTGATCCTACCAGTAAGTCTGTTATTTTTCAATCTTTAACCCTTTCCCTCCCCAGTGACCCTTTCTGAATTTCTGCATGCAGGATCACCCAATCACATAACCAATTTGATGGGCTGTCACAGTAGTGATATGAACAGGAACTGGTCCCACCTGCTACTAATCTTTAATAGAGACTGAGAGCTGGGTTTCACAGCTCTGTCTCTGTGCAAACATCAGCCACCTACTGACATATATGTGCGGCGCTTCTGTGTGAGAAAGAGTTCAGTTCCTCTTACCTTTCACGAGTGCTTACAGGCAGAATTAGGGCTGTTCAGAGGCGGGATCAGGCCGCTGGCAGATGGCATAAGGACCACTGAGAGCCGGCATGAGGACCTTAGAGGGGGGCAGAGCTGAGAGGTGGCCTAAAAATGATGTCATCAGTTGCTAGGACGCGGCAGTCCTAACAACCTGTGACTGCCTTGAGGAGGGGGGCAGCAGAGATTACCGGCCTGATATTCTCCCAAGAATCCTCACTTGGTGCTGTGTGTGAACACACATTGCACCCATTGAGGATACCGCACATAAATCTCCTTGTGTGGAGCATGCACATCACGCCAGCTTACATTCTACAAACTTTACACCATACTTGTTTTCTATATCTAATCCAATGTCTCTGTATTAGGCTATTGGATCAGCAGAGACTAATGATCTATGATCTCAGGAATATCTTTACTGAAGTTTCAAACACAAATAGAATAGGGCTGGCTGTTTACTTTCTGACTAATACTAAAGACTGTAGCCATATTCACACATAACTGTGAAAGAAAGGCAAACTTTGCATCATAAAAACTGTCTTATGAACAAATCTTAGCCAGAGATTTTTTATTTTTGGAGCTGAAATCTGTGGCCACTAGGGATGAAATTTGGGTGCGGACTGAACCTGTGTTTGGTATTAATTTTACATGTTTGGAGTTTGGCAAAAAGTCACAGGACCAATTACAATATGGGCAGGAGGTTAAATAATCTCCTTGGCCTGTGTGCAAGCCCAGCATAAGGGTTGAATGGTAACGAACATGCACCAGCATGGTTACGCACGCAACTGGTCTGTTATGTGCAACATGCGACACACGGACAGGAGGACAAGACCCCTGGATGTACAGACACAGACTCTAGAGGTAATGTGACAGTAAGGTATGGCGCTATTTTATAGCTCAGGTTAGGTTATGTGTTAAGGTTGGTATAGGGTAGTGATGGCGAACCTTTTTGAGCCCGAGTGCCCAAACCATGACACGAAACCAACTAATTTATTTCAAAGTGCCAACACTGCAATTTTAACCTGAATACTGAGGTTTTAGTTTAGAAAACAGTTTTTTAACTATCTTTGACTATGCTGTGCGTGTTTGACAGTGGAACACATGTGCATGGTGCCTGGGCCCTTGAGTGTGTTTTTTAGGGTGACAACATTATCTATCCTTTTTATACGGTGTTTGGAGCATTGTCATAATACATAGCTGTAATCAGATGCTCCTCATCATGACACAGCTTCCCCGATGCCCTCGTGTGCCGCTCCGCGGGTGCCCGCTTCACCAGAGATTTATTAGCCTTTACCATCTTGGCTCTGGGTTGTGTCCTTGTTTTCCCCCCCGAGGACAATAGGAAGCCTTGGTGGAGTACTCTCTCTTCTCTCCCAGTCTGTCTTCACCCGGGGAAGCTGGAGGTGCCGAAAGCAGCAGTGGGAACCCAAGAAGAGCAAAGTCAAGAAGGCGGCTATGAAGAAGCAGGTGAAGGAGGACGATCAACTTTATCTGACAGCAGAGTGTCAGCCCCAAGGAGACTGCCAGACTTCTGCTGGACTTCTTAGTGAGTATATACAGAAAAATACAGAATTTGGAGAGTGTGCTGTGATGTCTGGGGGTGAACATGGGACACATCAGAAATCATTGGGCTGTGTCATGATGAGGAGCATCTGATTACAGCTATGTATTATGACAATTCTCTAAACGCCATATAAAAAGGATAGACAATGTTGTCACCCTAAAAAACACACTCTAGGGCTCAGGCACCATGCACATGCGTTCCACTGTCAAACACGCACAGCATAGTCAAAGATGGTTACAAAACTGTTTTCTAAACTAAAACCTCAGTATTCAAGTTAAAATTGCAGTGTTGGCACTTTGAAATAAATGAGTTGGTTTTGTGTCATGGTTTGGGCACTCTGGCTCAAAAAGGTTTGCCATCACTGGTATAGGGGTTAGGGTAAATATGAAACAAAAACAGAACATTCCATAGCTCAACTCACCAACCAGTCTGCCAATTGACTAAATAAACCTGTCCAACAGTCTGCTTTAAAAACAGGGATTTAGTTAGCACGCATTTGTAAACGCATGCATAAGCTGCAAGGCCTCTTCACGACACCCTGTGTATGCTTGCAGTCCTAACGCTAATTAATTTATAAGCGTCTCCACAATGGAAGCACATGCATTTGGAAGCCCATGCTGGGTGTCCAGTGTGCTCCTGTTCCTTTAAGGGGGATTGGGCTGCTTCCAGACCCACCGGCCCCTCATCTATCCATTTAATGCATGTTCTTCCATTGTGGAGACGCTTATAAATTCAGTAGTGTTAGGACTACAAGCATACACAGGGTGCTGTGAAGAGGCTTTGCAGCTTATGCATGCGTTTGCAAATGCGTGCTAACTAAACCCCTGTTTTTAACGCAGACTGTTGGACAGGTTTATTTGGACAGTTGGCAGACTGGTTGGTGAGTTGAGCTATGGAATGTTCTGTTTTTGTCTTTCATGTGATTGCCCTTCCATTTGCTCCTTGCTGTGAAGGCCAGTTATAGGTGGGGGCAGGGACCATTTGTTTGTTACGGTAAATAGGCAAACAGCTTCACAGTTGTAATACATATACAGTATGGGAACTGTTTGTAATTTTTGGCAAGTCAGTCCTAAGATTTACACCACCCAACCAGGTCCAAGTCCTCTAAATTTTCTCTCCTGAAATTAGGAAATAGAGCTTGATCCTCTCCCCACTCCACCTTAAGATTGGACATTAAAGGAACAGCATCACCCTTTTCAGATCACTGCTTATATTTGCCATGTCAGGATGTTGGTTGCATTTTAAAGTACATTTTATAATTAAAACATAACTGCATTAAATAGTGTTTTTATGTGAATCTGGATTTCAACTTGAGGGTTAAGAATCAAGCCATGCAGGGATTTTTTTTCCATATTTTGTAGTACTGATACCCCCAGGCTGAATACTACTGGTTACTACTATGTTTGGCACTGGAAGGTATTCGTCTTCAAAAAACTGACCCACAAACAACAATAGAGAACCATACATGGTACATATTGACTAATTTTCACTTTTGCACAAACAGGGTGGTTGACGGATACCATGGAGATTTCATCAGTGGCAGAAAATCATGCAAATTACAATAATTTTGACGCAAGAAATTACCTAGATAGGTTTTATGCAATAGATGAAGGCGAGGAGATGACAAAAGAGTCAAGTTTCCTGCTCACATTTATGAAAAATGTGTTTTTATCAGGTATGTAACACTGTTGATGCCAGTATATTCCCCTGAGGTCTATTCAGGTCTGGGTGGGAATGAAGGCATTATTTTAGTTTGAAATGTCCTAATAAGTTTATTTAACTTTATCTTACCTTTTCTGTTTCAACAAATTGTTGAGTTTTTATATTTTACAAAACATTGATTAACCATGGAGACAGCAAAAAGCATTGCATTAGCCAAGGATAAAATAGCCAACAAAAAATGTAATTTACTTTATGCCCACATTACTCAGATCATCAATACAACTGGTACATTAATTTGTTATTGTGGTGATCCAACTAGGGTTGCCACCTGTTTGGGACCCACCCAGACAGTCCAGGTTTTTGAATCATGTGTTCGGGTTTCAGGCAGACAGAAACCCAGGCACATTATTCAGACCGGGCTGTGGCTTCCTAAGTAACCAAGATAGTCACACACAAATCTGTTTCCCATCGGGGGCTGCGGGCGGCTGTCTGGGGGCAGGTTTGGCATCACTGGGGGGGGGGGGGGGGCAGGGTAATGATATCAGCAAAAGCAATTTGGCCACTCCCACTGTTTGCGGTGGCACGCTATGTGCACCACTTTACCACTCTCCTTGGGGCACCCAAAGGTGTCCCAGGCCGCTAAAATGTTCAGGTTTGGTTTGACTAAAACGTGACAACCCTAGATTCAACTGCCAAGTCATTGTCAACTTGCTTAGTTCTAATGGGTACAGATGGATATAGATCTTAGGACAAGAAAGGAAGAATGGTAGAGAACAGGTAAAGGAAGACATACATGTGAGGTGGGAAAAGTTTCCAAAAGGAATGGAGGGAAGGGAAGGACCTCAGGACAGGGAGATATCTCCTTGGATCCCTTGGATATCCAGGGATTAATTCTCCTATAGAATGGTAAATAGTCAATACATCCCCGTAAGATAGTAAGCTATCCACAGGTCACAAACTTTTCGGAAGCCTTTTATTGAGTGCCCTAGTATGGCCACATTTTTTGGTTACTCAGATACCAAGTCACTTTATTCTTGAACCGAGCTATGGTAGGTTGAGCAAACCACCAGACTCGCCAGTGGCTGCATAGCTGCTGAACCGCTGTAGAGATAAAAGTGAGTAATTTCCTTTGACTGTGTCATGTAAGCTTCAACCGTAGATTGAGGAGGGGTTCATATGGTCTTTTTGGTTACGCCTCTGTCTAGTCTACTACTGTGTATATTAGTAGGTGGACATTGATTAAAAAAAATATATTTTCAGATAGTCGCAACTCGTTGCAGCCCCTGAAACATTGATCTGATGTATCATTACGGTATGTAGCCAACCTCCGAGGGACCACATAACAACATAATAAAAGTCTGTAGTTAGTTTCCACCAAAGAAGAATCATTTGAGGCATAAACTGTAGAATCCAACTTTATCCTGTCTTTTAACGGGAATAAATTGCTACCAAGTGCCAAGGTCAAATCTTATGCCGCGTACACACGGTCGTACTTTTCGTCTACAAAAGTCCAACAGACGCTGATGGACTAAAGCTGGCTGGTAATCCGATCGTGTGTGGGCTTCTCCGGACTTTCAACCGACTTTTTTAGCCTCAAATACGACGTACTTTAGATTTGAAACATGCTTCAAAACTTTTACTTCGTACCTACGACGGACCCCGAAATCCGCTCGTCTGTGTGCTAGTCCGACGGACAAAAAGCCACGCTAGGGCACCTATTGGCTACTGGCTATGAACTTCCTTATTTTAGTCCGGTGTACGTCATCACGTACGAATCCGACCGACTTTTGTGTGGTCGTGTGTAGGCAAGTCCGGTCGTTAGAAAGTAGGCCGCAAGTCCGCGGCAAGTCCACCGAAAGTCTGCCGGAAGTCTGTCCGACAGGCTGTCCGACTTTTGTAGACGAAAAGTACGACCGTGTGTACGCGGCATTACAGATGATTTAATGGGGATAATTTACTAAAAAGAATTAAATATTTGTCACAAAGTGAATGTTCACTTAGCTTAGTAAACAAGGTGAGGTGTGTTCACTTTGCATGCCCAAATATGAAATGGAAAGTTTTTTAAAGACTATTTTTTTGGAAGGCAAGTCAAAACCAACTGAGCTGAAATATACTCCCACCGCTATTCTAAGCCTATTTTATCCACCCTGTAAAAATTATGCCTATACTTAATTCTGAAGTCGCTCCAGTCTGGTCACATGATCTCTCCAGTGTAGAGGACAGATCGCTGGCTGCAGAGCCTATGTGGTGACGTCACCCATAGACTTACTATGGAAGGAAAAAACCTGGAGGGGGAGGCGCTAACCTGAGTGTAAGGAAAAAACAGGGAGGGCACCTCCCCCTCCCTGTTTTTTCCTTACATGTCTTGCTGAGTTCTGGACACACTCTGAAGGATGGCTGCCTTCCTTTTTAACCCTTAGTACCCCTTTCTATGGATACATCACCATCCAGCTATTACAGCCACAGACTATACCCCTAAGGATTACTGCATCTGGAACACCAGATAAACACTGACTATACTGCTAAATAGACTTACTATGGGGCATCTGTTGTTGGCTGTCCCTCCTCTACACTGAACCTGATGCTGGGACCTAATCATGTGACCAGACCGGAGCATCTTCAGAATAGGTAGGTCTATACATCTTTCTTTTTATAGGGTAGGTAGAATACTCTTAACCACTTGACGACCGCCTCACGCCGATGTACGTCAGCAAAGCGGCACGGACAGGCAAAATCACGTACATGGTACGTGATTTGACTTCCGCGGGTGGGGGGTCCGATCGGACCCCCCCCCGGTGCCCAAGGCGGTCGTCTTTTGTCCAGCGGCGATCAGAGGTGAGGGGGAGACCATCCGTTCGTGGCCCCCCCCTCGCGATCGCCGCCGGCCAATCGAATCATTCCTTTGCTGCTGTATGCTAAACAGCAGCAAAGGAAATGATGTCATCTCTCCTCGGCTCGGTAATTTCCGTTCCGGCCCGAGGAGAGAAGACATGTGAGTGAGTGCACAACACTACACACACACAGTAGAACATGCCAGGCACACTAAACACCCCGATCTCCCCCCCCCCATCGCCCCCCGATCCCCCCCCAATCACCCCCCCCCCCCCCCCTGTCACAAACTGACACCAGCAGTTTTTTTTTTTTTGTTTTTTTCTGATTACTGCATAGTGTCAGTTTGTGACAGTTACAGTGTTGGGACAGTTACTGTTACCCCCCTTTAGGTCTAGGGTACCCCCTAACCCCCCCTAATAAAGTTTTAACCCCTTGATCACCCCCTGTCACCAGTGTCACTAAGCGATCATTTTTCTGATCGCTGTATTAGTGTCGCTGGTGACGCTAGTTAGGGAGGTAAATATTTAGGTTCGCCGTCAGCATTTTATAGCGACAGGGACCCCCATATACTACCTAATAAATGTTTTAACCCCTTGATTGCCCCCTAGTTAACCCTTTCACCACTGATCACCGTATAAGTGTTACGGGTGACGCTGGTTAGTTTGTTTATTTTTTATAGTGTCAGGGCACCCGCCGTTTATTACCGAATAAAGGTTTAGCCCCCTGATCGCCCGGCGGTGATATGCGTCGCCCCAGGCAGCGTCAGATTAGCGCCAGTACCGCTAACACCCACGCACGCAGCATACGCCTCCCTTAGTGGTATAGTATCTGAACGGATCAATATCTGATCCGATCAGATCTATACTAGCGTCCCCAGCAGTTTAGGGTTCCCAAAAACGCAGTGTTAGCGGAATCAGCCCAGATACCTGCTAGCACCTGCGTTTTGCCCCTCCGCCCAGCCCACCCAAGTGCAGTATCGATCGATCACTATCACTTACAAAACACTAAACGCATAACTGCAGCGTTCGCAGAGTCAGGCCTGATCCCTGCGATCGCTAACAGTTTTTTTGGTAGTATTTTGGTGAACTGGCAAGCACCAGCCCCAGGCAGCGTCAGGTTAGCGCCAGTACCGCTAACACCCACGCACGCAGAATACGCCTCCCTTAGTGGTATAGTATCTGAACGGATCAATATCTGATCCGATCAGATCTATACTAGCATCCCCAGCAGTTTAGGGTTCTCACAAACGCAGTGTTAGTGGGATCAGCCCAGATACCTGCTAGCACCTGCGTTTTGCCCCTCCGCCCGGCCCAGCCCACCCAAGTGCAGTATCGATCGATCACTGTCACTTACAAAAGACTAAAACGCATAACTGCAGCGTTCGCAGAGTCAGGCCTGATCCCTGCGATCGCCAACAGATTTTTTGGTAGCGTTTTGGTGAACTGGCAAGCGCCAGCGGCCTAGTACACCCCGGTCGTAGTCAAACCAGCACTGCAGTAACACTTGGTGACGTGGCGAGTCCCATAAGTGCAGTTCAAGCTGGTGAGGTGGCAAGCACAAGTAGTGTCCCGCTGCCACCAAAAAGACAAACACAGGCCCGTCGTGCCCATAATGCCCTTCCTGCTGCATTCGCCAATCCTAATTGGGAACCCACCGCTTCTGCAGCGCCCGTACTTCCCCCATTCACATCCCCAACCAAATGCAGTCGGCTGCATGAGAGGCATTTTCTTTATGTCCTCCCGAGTACCCCTACCCAACGAACCCCCCCAAAAAAGATATTGTGTCTGCAGCAAGCGCGGATATAGGCGTGACACCCGCTATTATTGTCCCTCCTGTCCTGACAATCCTGGTCTTTGCATTGGTGAATGTTTTGAACGCTACTATGCACTAGTTGAGTATTAGCGTAGGATACAGCATTGCACAGACTAGGCACACTTTCACAGGGTCTCCCAAAATGCCATCGCATTTTGAGAGACCCGAACCTGGAACCGGTTACAGTTATAAAAGTTAGTTACAAAAAAAGTGTAAAAAAAAAAAAAAAAAATATATGAAATAAAAAAAAATAGTTGTCGTTTTATTGTTCTCTCTCTCTCTATTCTCTCTATTGTTCTGCTCTTTTTTACTGTATTCTATTCTGCAATGTTTTATTGTTATTATGTTTTATCATGTTTGCTTTTCAGGTATGCAATTTTTTGTACTTTACCGTTTACTGTGCTTTATTGTTAACCATTTTTTTGTCTTCAGGTACGCCATTCACAACTTTGAGTAGTTATACCAGAATGATGCCTGCAGGTTTAGGTATCATCTTGGTATCATTCTTTTCAGCCAGCGGTCGGCTTTCATGTAAAAGCAATCCTAGCGGCTAATTAGCCTCTAGACTGCTTTTACAAGCCGTGGGAGGGAATGCCCCCCCCCCCACCGTCTTCCGTGTTTTTCTCTGGCTCTCCTGTCTCAACAGGGAACCTGAAAATGCAGCCGGTGATTCAACCAGCTGACCATAGAGCTGATCAGAGACCAGAGTGGCTCCAAACATCTCTATGGCCTAAGAAATCGGAAGCTACGAGCATTTTATGACTTAGATTTCGCCGGATGTAAATAGCGCCATTGGGAAATTGGGGAAGCATTTTATCACACCGATCTTGGTGTGGTCAGACGCTTTGAGGGCAGAAGAGAGATCTAGTGTCTAATAGACCCCAATTTTTTCAAAAAAGAGTACCTGTCACTACCTATTGCTATCATAGGGGATATTTACATTCCCCGAGATAACAATAAAAATGATTAAAAAAAAATAAAAATGAAAGGAACAGTTTAAAAATAAGATAAAAAAGCAAAAAAATAATAAAGAAAAAAAAAAAAAAAAAAAAAAAAAAGCACCCCTGTCGCCCCCTGCTCTCGCGCTAAGGCGAACGCAAGCGGCGGTCTGTCGTCAAACGTAAACAGCAATTGCACCATGCATGTGAGGTATCACCACGAAGGTCAGATCGAGGGCAGTAATTGTAAAGCATGTCATGTTTGGTATCCATGTACTCGGCCTAAGATCATCTTTTTTATTTCATCAAACATTTGGGCAATATAGTGTGTTTTAGTGCATTAAAATTTAAAAAAGTGTGTTTTTTCCCCAAAAAATGCGTTTGAAAAATCGCTGCGCAAATACTGTGTGAAAAAAAAAATGAAACACCCACCATTTTAATCTGTAGGGCATTTGCTTTAAAAAAATATATAATGTTTGGGGGTTCAAAGTAATTTTCTTGCAAAAAAAAAAAAACTTTTTCATGTAAACAATAAGTGTCAGAAAGGGCTTTGTCTTCAAGTGGTTAGAAGAGTGGGTGATGTGTGACATAAGCTTCTAAATGTTGTGCATAAAATGCCAGGACAGTTCAAAACCCCCCCAAATGACCCCATTTTGGAAAGTAGACAGCCCAAGCTATTTGCTGAGAGGCATGTCGAGTCCATGGAATATTTTATATTGCGACACAAGTTGCGGGAAAGAGACAAATTTTTTTTTTTTTTGCACAAAATTGTCACTAAATGATATATTGCTCAAACATGCCATGGGAATATTAAAAATACACCCCAAAATACATTCTGCTGCTTCTCCTGAGTACGGGGATACCACATGTGTGAGACTTTTTGGGAGCCTAGCCGCGTACGGAACCCCGAAAACCAAGCACAGCCTTCAGGCTTTCTAAGGGCGTAAATTTTTGATTTCTCTCTTGACTGCTTATCACAGTTTCGGAGACCATGGAATGCCCAGGTGGCACAAAACCCCCCCAAATGACCCCATTTTGGAAAGTAGACACCCCAAGCTATTTGATGAGAGGTATAGTGAGTATTTTGCAGACCTCACTTTTTGTCACAAAGTTTTGAAAATTGAAAAAAGAAAAAAAAAAAAGTTTTTTCTTGTCTTTCTTCATTTTCAAAAACAAATGAGAGCTGCAAAATACTCACCATGCCTCTCAGCAAATAGCTTGGGGTGTCTACTTTCCAAAATGGGGTCATTTGGGGGGGTTTTGTGCCACCTGGGCATTCCATGGCCTCCGAAACTGTGATAGGCAGTGAAGAGTGAAATCAAAAATTTTCACCCTTAGAAATCCTGAAGGCGGTGATTGGTTTTCGGGGTCCCGTGCACGGCTAGGCTCCCAAAAAGTCCCACACATGTGGTATCCCCGTACTCAGGAGAAGTAGCTAAATGTATTTTGGGGTGCAATTCCACATATGCCCATGGCCTGTGTGAGCAATATATCATTTAGTGACAACTTTGTGCAAAAAAAAAATAAAAAAATAAAAATGTGTCACTTTCCCGCAACTTGTGTCAAAATATAAAATATTCCATGGACTCAATATGCCTCTCTGGAAATAGCTTGGGGTGTCTACTTTCCAAAATGGGGTCATTTGGGGGGGTTTTGTGCCACCTGGGCATTCCATGGCCTCCGAAACTGTGATAGGCAGTAAAGAGTGAAATCATAAATTTACACCCTTAGAAATCCTGAAGGCGGTGATTGGATTTCGGGGCCCCGTACGCGGCTAGGCTCCCAAAAAGTCCCACACATGTGGTATCCCCATATTCAGGAGAAGCAGCAGAATGTATTTTGGGGTGCAATTCCACATAGGCCCATGGCCTGTGTGAGCAATATATCATTTAGTGACAACTTTTTGTAAATATTTTTTTTTTTTTGTCATTATTCAATCACTTGGGACAAAAAAAATAAATATTCAATGGGTTCAACATGCCTCTCAGCAATTTCCTTGGGGTGTCTACTTTCCAAAATGGGGTCATTTGGGGGGGTTTTGTACTGCCCTGCCATTTTAGCACCTCAAGAAATGACATAGGCAGTCATAAACTAAAAGCTGTGTAAATTACAGAAAATGTACCCTAGTTTGTAGACGCTATAACTTTTGCGCAAACCAATAAATATACGCTTATTGACATTTTTTTTACCAAAGACATGTGCCTGAATACATTTTGGCCTAAATGTATGACTAAAATTGAGTTTATTGGATTTTTTTTATAACAAAAAGTAGAAAATATCATTTTTTTTCAAAATTTTCGGTCTTTTTCCATTTATAGCGCAAAAAATAAAAACCGCAGAGGTGATCAAATACCATCAAAAGAAAGCTCTATTTGTGGGAAGAAAAGGACGCAAATTTCGTTTGGGTACAGCATTGCATGACCGCGCAATTAGCAGTTAAAGCGACGCAGTGCCAAATTGGAAAAAGACCTCTGGTCCTTAGGCAGCATAATGGTCCGGGGCTCAAGTGGTTAAGGCTGGTTCCACAGAAACGAGCCGACATTCGGCAAGTGTGTACAGCAAGAAATAAACAAATGTAGCGCATATGATAATAAATATGTATTGGTCCGAAGGGCCAATACCTATCCACAAGGTGATGTAAATTATCTGTTTTGATGCCATTGATAAGAGAGGAGGTGTCCATTGAGTGATTTTCCAAATCCCCTGCAAGTCTCCTTTCAACATTCAGAACATCCACCTTTGCTCAGAGACTTTTTATATGCTCATTTTTCAGAGACTCTGGTCTTTCTATATGTTTATATATATTTTTTTATTTCTTATTTATTTTCCTTCACGGATTGCCATCCATGTATGCTCCATTCACATCACCTTGTGGATAGGTATTGGCCATTCGGACCAATACATATTTATTATCATATGCGCTACATTTGTTTATTTCTTATTGTTTGCTTGTCACATTGTATGTAGCTGCTTTATCTTTTTGTTACTAGTTAGCGCAGTGTTTCCTCTCTCGATATACAAGTGTGTACAGCAGCCTGTCCTACAGAAGCAGGCCTAACGTTCATCTTCTGTTAAAAGGCCGGCATCCGATCAGCGCCTGCAGCCAATGACTGCAAGAGCTATTCAGTGTGTCCTGGCGGGGGGAACTCTCAACTGGGCAGATCTATATACTAACATCGCTTTTATTACAGCGTTCTGCAAGGTTTTTTTCCTTCAGCCCAGTGACATTTTGTACCCCGTATAGGAATGAGGGTAGGAGTAGATTTAGTTTAGTTAGGTTTTGATGTGCCTTCCATCGAATCTAAGTTAATATTTACAGTATCTCACAAAAGTGAGTACACTCCTTACATTTTTGTAAATATTTTATTATATCTTTTCATGTGACAACACTGAAGAAATAACCCTTTGCTACAATGTAAAGTAGTGAATGTACAGCTTGTATAACAGTGTCAATTTGCTGTCCCCTCAAAATAACTCAACACACAGCCATTATTGTCTAAACCGCTGACAACAAAAGTGAGTACACCTCTAAGTGAAAATGTCCAAATTGGGCCCAATTAGCCATTTTCCCTCCCCAGTGTCATATGATTCAGGTGTGTTTGGTGTTATCGCTCTCACTCTCTCATACTGGTCACTGGAAGTTCAACATGGCACCTCATGGCAAAGAACTCTCTGAGGATCTGAAAAAAAGAATTAGGGAAATTCGGGAAATAGACGTATGAGTGCTGCCAGCATTGCTGCAGAGGTTGAAGGAGTGGGGGGGTCAGCCTGTCAGTGCTCAGACCATACGCCACACACAGTTTGCTGGAGAGAAGCAGACTAAGGATATAGATTACCAGAACCATGTCCTGTGGTCTGATGAGACCAAGATAAACTTATTTTGTTCAGATGGTGTCAAGCATGGGGGGTGACAACCAGGTGGGGAGTACAAAGACAAGTGTGTGTTGCCTACAGTCAAGCATGGTGGTGGGAGTGTCATGGTCTGGGACTGCATGAGTGCTTCCGGCACTGGGGAGCTACAGATTATTGAGGGAACCATGAATGCCAACATGTACTGTGACATACTGAAGCAGAGCATGATCCCCTCCCTTTGGAGACTGGGCCGCAGGGCAGTATTCCAACATGATAACGACCCCAAACACACCTCCAAGATGACCACTGCCTTGCTAAAGAAGCTGAGGGTAAAGGTGATGGACTGGCCAAGCATGTATCCAGACCTAAACCCTATTGAGCATCTGTGGGGCATCCTCAATTGGAAGGTGGAGGAGCGCAAAGTCTCTAACATCCACCAGCTCCGTGATGTCATGGAGGAGTGGAAGAGGACTCCAGTGGCAACCTGTGAAGCTCTATTGAACTTCATGCCCAAGAGGATTAAGGCAGTGTTGGAAAATAATGGTAGCCACACAAAATATTGACACTTTGGGCCCAATTTGGATATTTTCACTTAGGGGTGTCCTCACTTTTGTTGCCAGTGGTTCAGACATTAATGACTGTGTGTTGAGTTATTTTGAGGGGACAGCAAATTTACACTGTTATACAAGCTGTACACTCACTACTTTACATTGTAGCAAAGTGTCATTTCTTCAGTGTTGTCACATGAAAAGATATAATAAAATATTTACAAAAATGTGAGGAGTGTACTCACTTTTGTGAGATACTGTACTTTGCAAAGTGATCAGTCTATAGTCCTTTAGTAAATATATTCCAATGCATACTGAAAAAAAAAACAACGGCATATGAGAAGATATAAAAACAATTACTGAAAAATCAACGTGACACAAAGTAAAAAACACATCTAAAGCGGAGTTCCACCCTGTCTCTTTTTTTACATAATCACATACCTTTAAACCTATAAAGAAACATTTGGAGGAATTTTTTTTTTATACTTACCAGAAACACCCTGTTGCTATGTAGTCCTTCTAATCTGCCACTTCCTGGTCCGCAGCGCTCCTCGTCACTTTCTCCCTCGCCTGTGCTCCTGGGAAATGTGAGTCATCATTTCCCAGGAATCTGTGGGCAGTACTGTGATCAAAAATCGCGTTATTTTCTGACACAAAATTACATGATTTAAGGCGGATCACATCTATGTTGCCATAACAACGGGCGGGACCTTCCTCCGTCGCCTCCCGTTGTTATGGCAACTTTAGAAACAATCGGTGCTATGGCCACCGGTGAATCACGCATGAGCGAGATCGAGAGGTGCATGCTGGTTACCCAGCAAGCACCTCTCCAACGCTAATCCCCGGAAGAGGTATAGATTGGGCTTCACATGCCCACAATCATGATGTCAATGACGAGAAGAGGATGTACAAACTTGTGAGTATAAAATATATATTTTATCAACATCCACTATTATACATATGTAATCTTTTTTTTAATGTAATAATGCATTATGTTCGGATCAATTAAAAAAAATAAAAATGTTCCTGGGACGAGATGGTTTGGGGCCCCATCAATAGCAGGCCATTACGGCACATGTGGGGAATGTTTGATTTCTTGATGAGGGGGAGGGTTCAGAGAACTAGTTTCTGTAAATATATGCCATTGAAGATGCTATGAGGCAGGGGAAACCCTGAGTACATGCTATACTTTCTCAGCTTACACTGGGATCCTATATCACAGTATATTAAAAGTTAGACTTTGCTTTCTGTTTACGGTGGAAGCGGAATCCAGCTTAATTTACCTTAAATGTTTGCAGGATGATCACTTCCTGTGCCTCGCCACAGGGATGACATTGCGGACCATACTAGGAGGAACTGATCATCTAACTGTTTTTTCTCACAGTAAGAATGGTTATATATATATTCCATGTGTTCTACTCCTGTTTATTTGAATATAGTTTATCATTTTATAATATTATTACTTTTTTTTTTTTTTGTTTTGGTCTTGTTGCTTCTAATGCTTGCCTGAGATGGGTGAGAGTCCCGCGACCTCACCAACAGTTATTGTCTGCCTACACCCCACTTAGGCCATTGTATACTCCCGGTATCCTGGTTTGATATACACGTTAGTTTGTAAAACTTACTTACTTAGTTTAAATTACTAGCGGTGGCGGGAAGCTTGGTCTCTCTTGACCCCCGTCTCCGTGTCTTTCACTCTTTCCCTACTTCTTCCCCTTCCACTCCCTTCACTCTCCCTTGACTTCCTTTCACCCCACAATCTCTGTGTGGTGCTCTCCAATCCCCCCCTCCCTGCGTAAAACATGGCGGTGGACTCCATTAAAGTGACCTCCCTTAATACAAGAGGGTTAAATACCCCGGAGAAGAGACGTATTCTACTTCACGACCTTAAAAAAACCACACACTGATGTTGCCTTCATATAGGAGACACACTTTAAAACTGATAAATCCCCTGTACTCCGGAATAGAATCTTTTCCCGAGTTTATCACTCGACCAACTGCAATTCAAAATCCAAGGGGGTGTCTATTCTAATTTCTAGCAGATTGCCTTGGCAATACCAGGATATGTTGGCGGACCCCGAGGGGCGCTATTTGTTCCTTAAGGGTCGGATGGGAGAAGTCCAACTTACTTTTGCGACACTGTATGCCCCTAATGTACACCAGGATGGGTTCCTTAGGAATACATTAGACAAGTTGATGGAATATAAGGTGGGTCAGCTTATCTTGGGAGGTGACTTTAATGTACCGTTGTCTATCTCTGTAGACACCTCTTCTGGCAATTCCTCCTACCCCCCAACACACAGGAAACACATAGCTCAGACCCTGCATAAGGCCCAACTGACCGATGTGTGGCGCCTTCAACACTCCGGTGAGAGGGATTATTCCTTCTATTCATCTCCACACAAGGTCTACTCAGGAACTGACCTCTTTTTGATGCCTCATGACCAGTTACACCTGGTGAGATCTACCTCAATAGGTCAGATCACTTGGTCAGACCACGCTCCAGTTTACCTAACATACACCCTCACTGAGAGGTCTTCACCTAGATCTATTTTCTGGCGCCTTAACGAGAGCCTATTACAAACCCCGGAAGTACTTGAGGATGTGACCAAAGAACTTTATTTATATTTTAGAGAAAAAGACACACAGGACTGTGACCCAGGCATATTGTGGGAGGCTCATAAATGTGTCCTCCGAGGAGTTCTCATTAAACATGGGGCATCTATCAAAAAGAAAAGAAACGAACAGCTCACCAGACTACTTTCTGACTTGGCCAAAATTGAAGCACAACATAAACACTCCCCCACTCAGGAGCTTGAGACAAAGCTGGGGACATTGAGATCTCAAGTCACAGACTTATTACAATATAAAGCAAAAGCAGCATTACAGTTCTGCCGCAGATTGTCCTATGAGTCAGGAGATAAGTGCAGGAAACTTTTGGCCAGGTCCTGACGGACTGAGGGCCACACTCCTGACGCAAATATCACAGGGTTTTGCGGACTTTTACGCAGGTTTATATAACTTACCTAGCTCCTCATCCACTCAAGACGCTATTGACCAATATATTACTGACTCCCAACTTCCCTCTCTCTCAACGGAATCCCAGACGTTATTGGACGAACCAATAACATTAGAAGAACTGCAAATAGCGGTTAACTCCATGAAGGTAGGGAAAGCCCCAGGCCCAGACGGCTACACCGCCCAATACTATAAGACCTTGTTCCCAATTTTAGGCCCACGAATGGTAACTTTCTTCAACGCCCTAGGTGCCGACTCAAACTTTCCCGGGGAAACCCTTAAAGCCCACATCTCATTGATTCACAAGGAGGGAAAGGATCCAGGTTCTTGCGGGAGTTATGGACCATCTCCCTTTTAAATTTGGACCTTAAATTATTTTCGAAAATAATAGCGACCAGGTTATCTCAGCACCTCCAATCCCTTATCCACCTCTACCAGGTTGGATTTATACCCACTAGAGAGGCGGGGGGACAATACCATAAAGGTCCTTAACCTCCTTCAAGTAGCAACTGCCGATAAAATCCCCTGTGTACTAGTGAGTACGGACGCCGAAAAGGCTTTTGACAGGGTGAACTGGGGCTACATGCTCTCAGTGCTTCGTCATATTGGCCTGGGAGACAGGATGCTGCGTTGGATTAGCAATATTTACTCAAACCCTTCAGCTCAAGTGAAAGTTAATGGAGTACTGTCTAGCCCCTTCCCCATAAGAAATGGAACAAGGCAAGGGTGTCCCTTATCCCCCCTTCTCTTCACCCTTTCCCTCGAGCCCTTTCTTTGCACGATTAGATTAAACCCGGATATCACTGGCCTCCAGATTGGTAGCTCGCACTGCAAAATATCAGCGTATGCAGACGATTTGCTATTTTCTCTAACGAACCCCAGAATTTCTCTCCTGAACCTCATGCGAGAATTCAATGTCTACGGTGCAATCTCACACCTAAAGATAAACTTTCGAAGTCTGAGACAATGGGTATTGCAGTTTCCCCTCACATCTTACATCAATTGAAATCCAACTTTTGCTTCAAATGGACTGAGACCGCCCTAAAATACCTGGGTACTAGGATTCCCTCTGACATAACACAAACATTCGACCTGAATTTTCCCCCCCTATTGACGAAGACCCGGGCACTATTAGAGCAGTGGCACTCAGGTTACCACTCCTGGTTCGGGAGATGTAACCTCCTTAAAATGAGCATACTTCCGAAATTCATCTATCTCATTCAAGCCCTACCCATCCACATCCCACCCTCCTTTTTCCAGCAGATTCATTCACTATTCACTAGATTTGTATGGGCACACAAAAAACCCCACCTACGTCGATCACAGATGATACTCCCCAAACATTTAGGATTAGCATTACCCGACATAAAACTATATTACTTAGCCTCACATTTAGGACGCATACTGGACTGGAGGAGAAATAAATCATCCAAGTTGTGGGTTCAGATTGAACAATCTGAAACTTTCATACCCTTAAAGGGTGCGCTGTGGTGCTACAGCGATTTACCCCATAGACTAAAATCTCTCCCATTAATTGGTACCACCTTGCGACATAGCCACCAAATGGCTTTCCGCTCCCTGCTCACGAAGAAAAAGTCGCCGTTGTTCCCTATACTGGGAAACCCAAACTTTGACCCGGGCCTGCAATTCTCCTCTCTAAGGGACTCAGGCAGTGATCACGCATCCAGCTTCATCTCGGAGGGTAAATGGCCTTCCATTTCTGATCTTTCCAACCCAGCAGGGTCATTCCACCTCCCTTTCTGGAAAGCAGTACAACTGCACCACTATCTGCACTCCCTTTCTAGACCATTGGACTTTACGCGGAAACATACGTCTTTTGAGGAGCTCTGCTCTGGTGAAGGACCGTTAGCATATATCCTATCCCAAACATACCTGATGTTAATTTCGCCAATTGTACCACCACAGCTGCCCTGCTTGACCAGTTGGGAGAGGGATTTACATCATACCCTCTCGACGGCTCAAAGACAGCGTATCATTACCCTTTCCCTTAAGTCCTCGCTCTGCACTAGAGTGCAAGAGACTAATTTCAAATTGCTCACACGCTGGTACCTGACTCCTTCCAGACTACAGAAATGTTTCCCATCCTCCTCTGGATGGTGCTGGCGCTGCTCGGGGGAGGAGGGAACCCTGTTCCATATCTTTTGGTCATGTCCTCGGTTGAGGAACTTTTGGGAGGAGGTCAGGCACATTACTCAAAGGTTCACAGACTATGTCATCCCTGACGATGCCGCATTTTTTCTCCTACACCTCTCCACGATCCCCATTAAGGCATATAGGAAATCTCTAGTACGTCATTTGCTAAACGCAGCAAAGGGGTGCATTCCCCTCCTTTGGAAACAAAGTCACCCCCCATCCATATCTTTGTGGTTACGTAAAGTGGAGGAAATCAAGAAAATGGAAGATCTGATCTTTACTGCGCAACACAAACAAGAGGCCCATAAACAGACCTGGGATGTCTGGAACATCTTCATCTATTCTGATGAAGGACAACACTTGCTAGGATGTTAGCCCTCCTTTTGTTCTCTCATAGGGCCAAACCTGTATAATTCACTGGAGCAGCCACCGCCGTGTCTTTCCGTCTCTCCCCCCCCCCTTCTCTTCTCTGCTCTTTCTAATTCCCCCTTGAATCCTTTGTCTTTTTCTTTTTCGTCTTTATCTTTTAGAAAAGTTGAAAAAGTAGGCAAGGAATAAAGGTTGTGCTTAACAGGTGTGAGCTCAGTCAGAGTTGTATACATGTCCCAATGATCAAGTTTACACATGTAATACTGTCTACCTTATGAATATCTAATCTGTTTTGAATTCGTTGTAACTTAGCCTGTATTTGCACTATTATTTATGCTTTGGGGTCCTCGCCCCTATTTGGAGTTGAATAAACTTTGTATTTGAAAAAAAAATAAAAAAAATAAAAATGTGGCCGGAACTCCGCTTTAACAATGAGTGATTTAATTTGTGAAATTGAAAAATGAGACAAATTTGGTGTCTGTTTCGATTATTGCAAATAGTCAATTTACTTGAAGATATGCATGTCCATTTATGAATTTAACATTTTCTAATTCTCCAGAAAATAAGTGCACACATTTAGAAAAATTTAAAAAAAATATACATTATATTGTATACACTTAATTATCTTTCATGTAATATTTGCATAAATTATTGTATATTTTTTTTCAAATTTGAATATGTGTAATTTGATATATTTTATGCACATAGCAAGATGTCACCTTGGTCCTAAAAGAGAAGAATACTGTATATTTGTCTGCATAGGAAGTCAAGCAATACAAAATTGTCAGCAACACTCTTACAACAGGGCTCAAAATTTCAAGTCCTAAGCTACAAGCCAGGCCTCAAGGGTTACTTGCCACCAGTTGCCCCACCCAACCCCTACCCTGCACCGCACCTAATACTGCCCCTAAACATACCCTCATAAATGATCTCATGAAATGACACTTAAATATTTTATGCAGAACTAAGTTACAAAAATAAATATTAACAACAACTTTATCAGTGCCCCTCAGCACAGCCTCACCAGTGCCCATCAATGCGGGCTCACCTGTGCCCACCATTGCAGCCTCACTGTGCCCACCATTGCAGCCACACTGTGCCCACCATTGCAGCCACACTGTGCCCACCATTGCAGCCTCGCCTGGGCAGAGGAAGAGAGAGGGCGGCCGTATCATGACTAGAGGAAGAGGAGAGCCGCGGGATCAGAGAGCGGGATAGCACGCCGGAACAGCTTACATTACAATTGCCTCCTCTCTGTTCATCAAAACACACAGCTCACCTCCTCCTAACCTGTGATAGAGAGAACGCATCCCAGCATTGGACCCGTGTTCTGTCTATGACAGGTGCGGGGTTAGAAGGAGGCAGCGCTGTGTGTGACGGCGAGCAGAGCGGAGGCAATTGAAATGTAAGCTGTTACAGCGGGCTATTCGCACTCTGTGATCCTGCGGCTCTACTCTTCCTCCATGCTCTCTTCCCTGAGGCGATCACTAGAAGAACGGCTCCCAATCAACCCTGCCTTCCGGCGGTGCCCCCCCCCCCCCCCCCCCCTGCTCCCAGGCAGCCCAGCTCCTCCTCGCCAGCCCTCATTTTCCACTCACAGAATGTGAGTAGTCGAGTGGAAAATTTGAGGGCTGCCTTGCAGTATACCTGCCTACACTAAGTGCACAGGGAGTCACACAAGGCCATTTTTATAGCATGTTTCTTCTTTGTCCAAAATGATAAGAATTCAGCAGAGGCAGAGAGCACAGAAAGTTATCAGCTGACATACATATACATACATACATACAGATGTAGCACCCTGGAGTTTAGACAGGGTTGCTCCTCACAAATTTACTTGCCAGGAGTAGTTATCCTGGTTGATTGCTAGAGATTCATTGATTTCTCCCTGTTTTTTGTTTTTTTTTGCACTTTTCTCTTCTACCACTAGGTGGCCGAGTACTTGGTGGTACTAGATACGAAAAGGGCAACCCAAGGTCAGGTTATGGGTATATGGGGTATCTCAGCCAATGGGCAGGGTTTTTTTTTAATCCCTTGGCCTTCTGGGAGAGCCTATATATTTGGGTGAGGTCAGGTGATCTATGTTCTGTGCCACCTGGACGACTGTCTGGGTGGACGTGTGTCGTATTGCCCGGGCTGCTAGGCACTAGGGATGAGCCGAACACCCCCCTGTTCGGTTTGCACCAGAACATGCGAACAGGAAAAAAGTTTGTGCGAACACCGTTAAAGTCTATGGGACACGAACATGAATAATCAAAAGTGCTAATTTTAAAGGCTTATATGCAAGTTATTGTCATAAAAAGTGTTTGGGGACCTGGGCCCTGCCCCAGGGGACATGGATCAATGCAAAAAAAAGTTTTAAAAACGGACGTTTTTTCAGGAGCAGTGATTTTAATAATGCTTAAAGTCAAACAATAAAAGTGTAATATCCCTTTAAATTTCGTAGCTGGGGGGTGTCTATAGTATGCCTGTAAAGGGGCGCATGTTTCCTGTGTTTAGAACAGTCTGACAGCAAAATGACATTTCAAAGGAAAAAAGCCATTTAAACCTACTCGCGGCTATTGCATTGCCGGTGTTCTGTCCATGAGTGCTTCCTCTCGAATAATGCCCCCTACGTACTGCGCATGTGCAGTGGGTGACGTCACACCAGCTGATTTCCCGATCAGCTGGCTTGGTGTATCGACTGTACATGCGCAGTTCGTCGGAGGCATTTTCCGACGGGAGGAACGGAAAACAGCGTAGGAGAGGCTAGAGGAGATACTTTGAGCTCCTGTATCCGGGGACCCACTCAGTGAAAACCCACCAAACTTGGCACACTTGTAGGGAAGACTGCAGGTGGAAGAAATTTCGGGTCCAGGGAACCGAAGGGCAGCCAGTACCGACTCCCCAAAGTGGGCCACTCGCTTCATTTTTCCGCCTGGGGGAAAAAACGGGCGAATTTGAGCTCCGGTTGCCGGGGACCCACTGAGTCAAATCACACCAAACTTGGCACACTTGTAGGGGGAACCCATGGCTACACGTGCAAGAAATTTCGGGTACAGAGAACTGAAGGGAGGCCGGTACCGACTCCCCAAAGTAGGCCCCTCACTTAACATGGGAGTCTATGGGGAAACCAGGCAAAATTGTGGCGGATTTCACTTATCGCTCAACCATTCGACGACCGAATGGCCTAGCGACACCAAACTTGCACCCCTTTTTCCCAGAAATCATAGCAACACCTCATAAAAATGTGGAGGTTCGGGGACCTTTTACCGGGGCCACAATTTTGACTGTCTTCACGGTACCGGTGCTCCCTGACCATGGGTTACAAAATTACAAAGCTTGGGGGTGATGTAGAAGCACTCTATGGGTACCCCCACACTGAACCGGGGTCCAGTACCCTAACCGGAACCCTCCGGTTACCGGAAAATGGCACTTTGAAATGGTGTAGCTCGGACCCGGTTCACCGGGGAAGGCTCCGATAGGTCTCATTTGAATATTTCAGGCCTTTTCTACAGAATGGCATCCACTTTCGAGGACCAGTGGACCCCTCACAAAACACCGGCAAAGATGTGCGCGGCGCTCTCCGGTTCTATGGGTGTTAAAAATACACCGACACCGGGAGGCTGTGGGGATGCTTTTCAGGTACTCACTGGCCAAGTTTGGGGTCCAGGGAACGTTTGGCAGGCCGGTGGCACCCCAAAAGGTCAACCGGTAGAAACCGCATGTTTTACATTGGGTCTTTGGGAAACTCAGTCAACTTGGGGGGCTGATATTTCCTCGGCTGTTGGGGTTAGGAACACCAAACTTGGCACACTTGTAGGGGAGTCGATGCACTACATGTGGTCCACATTGGGGTTCCTAGACCCTACGGTTGGCCCGTAACCATCTCCCAAAGACGGCACCCCTAGGGCGGTAAAACCGGTTCTGCTACTCAGAAAATTCAGACTTAGGTTCTGGCGTCTACCGGTCGGATGACTTTGAGGGCTCATATCTCCGGAACCCCAAATTTGGTGTTCCGGCTCATGGGATCTAGATCTACAACATATCCAAAAATTGGACTCCTAGCTCAAACGGTTCGGAAGATGACTTTCCTGGAGCCCAAAAAAGGCTTGAGTTTGAAAGTTAGGTCGACACAAAGCATGCATGGTGGTTTTCAGAAAAGTCATTTCGGGCACCTTTCGTTCCAGAGACCTCAAATTTGGTCTGCAACTAGGGGGCCTCCATGAACCCCCAACTACCAAGTTTGAAGTTCCTGTGACCTACGGTTCCGCAGATATGGACCGGTAAAGCGAAAAGTTCATACCGGCCATGGGGCACCAAGGGACCGGTTCCGATCTCACTGCCCCCTCGGCCTTGGTGGGCACCATGGGTCGGTCCCGTTTGGAAGTCCATATCTCCCCAATACTTTGAGCTAGAGACCCCAAATTTGGCAGGTCGGTACTGGTGGATTTTAGACACAAGATCCGGGTAGACTGACCCTCCTGCGAGCAACCGTGTGGAAGTTTTTTCTCCGATTGAGCCCAAAATACCACCCCAGGAAAGAGGGGACTCATAGTATGGGAGGCAATAATCAACACTACACCGGTGTAACGTCGATTATTGCCTCCTGTCAAAAAATGCCTCCTACGTACTGCGCATGCGCAGTACGTCACATCACTCTAGCTGATTTCCCGATCAGCTGGCGTGACGTATCGACTGCACATGCACAGTTCGGCCTTGGTGGGCACCATGGGTCGGTCCCCTTTGGAAGTCCATATCTCCCCCATACTTTGAGCTAGGGACCCCAAATTTGGCAGGTCGGTACCGGTGGATTTTAGACACAAGATCCGGGTAGACCGACCCTCATGCGCAGTACGTCACATCACTCTAGCTGATTTCCCAATCAGCTGGCGTGACGTATCGACTGCACATGCACAGTTCGTCATATGCATTTTCCGATGGGAGGCAAGCCACGGGGAGCGTGTGGAGGGAGTGAATCTTAAAGAGGGAGTCCCGCGAAATATTTTTTAAAAGTCAGCAGCTACAAATACTGCAGCTGCTGACTTTTAAAATAAGGACACTCACCTGTCCCAGGGTCCAGCGATGTCGGCACCCGAGACTGAATCGTCCCTCGGTCCTCGGGTGCTGCCACCGCCATTCTCTGTAAGGGAATCAGGAAGTGAAGCGTTGCGGCCTCCATCCCTTATAATATATCTCATGTATCCTCTGTGTACCTTGGACATGTCTCTGGGCCTTCATCCCTTCTAATCTATCTCATGTATCCTCCGTGTACCCTGGACATGTCTCTGGGCCTTCATCCCTTCTAATCTATCTCATGTATCCTCCGTGTACCCTGGACATGTCTCTGGGCTTCCATCCCTTCTAATCTATCTCATGTATCCTCCGTGTACCCTGGACATGTCTCTGGGCCTCCATCCCTTCTAATCTATCTCATGTATCCTCCGTGTACCCTGGACATGTCTCTGGGCCTCCATCCCTTCTAATCTATCTCATGTATCCTCTGTGTACCCTGGACATGTCTCTGGGCCTTCATCCCTTATATACAGTCGTGTAGTGAGAGCACATCCATGTAGGGGAGACCAAGTGGGTTAAAGTCCTGATAACAGCTGTCACAGGAGGGCCCTCACACAGGACACATGTCAGGCAGGGCGGTGAGGTTGACACACACAGGGTGATCGGGCAGGACGGTGAGGTTGGAACACACAGGGGCAAGGAGGTGAGTTTGGCACACACAGGGTGATCAGGTTCCTGTTCTTGGTGGAGGTGGGTTCCCTCTCCTCAGGGGTGATGGAGTTCCTGTCCTCAGGTGAGATAGGATCCCAGTCCCCGGGTGAGAAGGGGTCCCAGTCCCCAGGTGAGAAGGTGTACCAGTCCCCATGGGAGAAGGGGGTCTCAGTCCCCAGGGAAAATGGGTGTCCCTGTCCACAGGTGAGTGGCCTAGAGGGTCCCAGTCCCCAGGTGAGTGGCCTAGAGGGTCCTAAGTCCTCAGGGGAGATGGAGTGGGGTATGGGATGGTGTGGGGGATAACACCACTTGGTGACTTGGTCACTCACCATGACCAAGTCTGTAGGGCTCTCATTTATGGTCACCTGGGCTCCCTCCAGCAGCAGCACGGATGGGCGATCAGCATATCCCCACGGAGCACAGCTATGGCTTGACATGCTCTATCTAAAGCACACTTGTCAAAAGAACAAAGACAAAGAGACATGTCCAGGGTACACAGAGGAGGCCTCCGTCCCTTCTAATCTAACTCATGTGTCTTCTGTGTACCCTGGAAATGTCTCTGGTCATCCATCCCTTCTAATCTATCTCATGTATCCTCTGTGTACCCTGGACATGTCTCTGGGCCTTCATCCCTTCTAATCTATCTCATGTATGCTCTGTGTACCCTGGACATGTCTCTGGGCCTTCATCCCTTCTAATCTATATCATGTATCCTCCGTGCACCCTGGACATGTCTCTGGGCCTCCATCCCTTATAATCTATCTCATGTATCCTCTGTGTACCCTGGACATGTCTCTGGGCCTCCATCCCTTATAATCTATCTCATATATCCTCTGTGCACCCTGGACATGTCTCTGGGCCTTCATCCCTTCTAATCTATCTCATGGATCCTCCGTGTACCCTGGACATGTCTCTGGGCCTCCATCCCTTATAATCTATCTCATGTATCCTCTGTGTACCCTGGACATGTCTCTGGGCCTTCATCCCTTCTAATCTATCTCATGTATCCTCCGTGTACCCTGGACATGTCTTTGGGCCTCCATCCCTTCTAATCTATCTCATGTATCCTCTGTGTACCTTGGACATGTCTCTGGGCCTTCATCCCTTCTAATCTATCTCATGTATCCTCTGTGTACCCTGGACATGTCTCTGGGCCTTCATCCCTTCTAATCTATCTCATGTATACTCCGTGTACCCTGGACATGTCTCTGGGCCTCCATCCCTTATAATCTATCTCATGTATCCTCTGTGTACCCTGGACATGTCTCTGGGCCTTCATCCCTTCTAATCTATCTCATGTATCCTCCGTGTACCCTGGACATGTCTCTGGGCCTTCATCCCTTCTAATCTATCTCATATATCCTCCGTGTACCCTGGACATGTCTCTGGGCCTCCATCCCTTATAATCTATCTCATGTATCCTCTGTGTACCTTGGACATGTCTCTGGGCCTTCATCCCTTCTAATCTATCTCATGTATCCTCTGTGTACCCTGGACATGTCTCTGGGCCTTCATCCATTCTAATCTATCTCATGTATCCTCCGTGTACCCTGGACATGTCTCTGGGCCTCCATCCCTTCTAATCTATCTCATGTATCCTCCGTGTACCCTGGACATGTCTCTGGGCCTCCATCCCTTCTAATCTATCTCATGTATCCTCCGTGTAACCTGGACATGTCTCTGGGCCTCCATCCCTTATAATCTATCTCATGTATCCTCTGTGTACCCTGGACATGTCTCTGGGCCTTCATCCCTTATATACAGTCGTGTAGTTAGAGCACATCCATGTAGGGGAGCACCAAGTGGGTTAAAGTACTGATAACAGCTGTCACAGGAGGGCCCTCACACAGGACACATGTCAGGCAGGGCGGTGAGGTTGACACACACAGGGTGATCGGGCAGGACGGTGAGGTTGGAACACACAGGGGCAGGGAGGTGAGTTTGGCACACACAGGGTGATCAGGTTCCTGTTCTTGGTGGAGGTGGGTTCCCTGTCCTCAGGGGAGATGGAGTTCCTGTCCCCAGGTGAGATAGGATCCCAGTCCCTGGGTGAGAAGGGGTCCCAGTCCCCAGGTGAGAAGGTGTCCCAGTCCCCAGGTGAGAAGGTGTCCCAGTCCCCATGGGAGAAGGGGGTCTCAGTCCCCAGGGAAAATGGGTGTCCCTGTCCACAGGTGAGGGGCCTAGAGGGTCCCAGTCCCCAGGTGAGTGGCCTAGAGGGTCCTAAGTCCTCTCCAAGGGGAGATGGAGTGGGGTATGGGATGGTGTGGGGGATATACCACTTGGTGACTTGGTCACTCACCATGACCAAGTCTGTAGGGCTCTCATTTATGGTCACCTGGGCTCCCTCCAGCAGCAGCACGGATGGGCGATCAGCATATCCCCACGGAGCACAGCTACGGCTTGACATGCTCTATCTAAAGCACACTTGTCAAAAGAACAAAGAGTAAACAAAGATAAACTGTATGTCATTTTAATAGATTGCAAGCTCTTGGGAACGGGATCTCTGGTGGGCTTTCTTAAACTGCAGTGTAGGTCACTTACACATACATAGCTATTCAGGGCCCCACCCCCCTCTGGAAGCACAGACCTTGGCCCTCCCGCTGGCACCGCTGTGTCAATCCAAGCTTCCCTGACAAATACACTGCTTATGCATGGCGCTTACCCCCTTTCTCTAGAGCAGCCTAGGGGTGTGTTGGGGGCGGGGCTGGATACGGTGTTGCCGCTGACGTTATTAAGCCAACGGAGTTCTTCCTTACGTCAGTGTTTCCGGAGTTCTCCCTTACGTCAGTGTTCCCTGTGGAGTTCTCTCTTACGTCAGTGTTCTCTTTCCGCGCGCTCCCGTGGCTTGCCTTTCGTCGAAAAATGCATACGACGAACTGCGCATGCCCAGTCGATACGTCACGCCACAGAGAGCGAGGCAGAATCTTACATTTAAAGCGGAGGTTCACACAAAAATTGAACCTCCGCTTTTCGGAACACGATCCCTCCGGTGACACATTTGGCACCATTCAGGGGGGAGGGGGGTGCAGATACCTGTCTAAGACTTCCGGCATAGACTCCCATGGGAGTCTAAGCCCCATCCCGTCCCCTCCCCCGTGCTGTCTGCTGGGACACACACAGGTCCCAGAGGCAGCGGGGACCAGTAAGGAAGCGCAGCGCAACTGGCGCATGCGCAGTAGGGAACCAGGAAGTGAGCCGCAATGCTTCACTTCCTGATTCCCTTACAGAGAATGGCGGTGGCAGCACCCGAGGACCGAGGGACGATTTAGTCTCGGGTGCCGACATCGCTGGACCCTGGGACAGGTGAGTGTCCTTATTTTAAAAGTCAGCAGCTGCAGTATTTGTAGCTGCTGACTTTTAAAAAATATTTCGCGGGACTCCCTCTTTAAGATTCACTCCCTCCACACGCTCCCCGTGGCTTGCCTCCCATCGGAAAATGCATATGACGAACTGTGCATGTGCAGTCGATACGTCACGCCAGCTGATTGGGAAATCAGCTAGAGTGATGTGACGTACTGCGCATGAGGGTCGGTCTACCCGGATCTTGTGTCTAAAATCCACCGGTACCGACCTGCCAAATTTGGGGTCCCTAGCTCAAAGTATGGGGGAGATATGGACTTCCAAAGGGGACCGACCCATGGTGCCCACCAAGGCCGAAGGGGCAGCGAGATCGGAACCGGTCCCTTGGTGCCCCATGGCCTGTCTGAACTTTTCGATTTACCGGTCCATATCTCCGGAACCATGGGTCACAGGAACTTCAAACTTGGTAGTTGGGGGTTCATAGAGGCCCCCTAGCTGCAGGCCAAACTTGAAGTCTCTGGAACGAAAGGTGCCCGAAATTACTTTTCTGAAATCGACCATGCATGCTTTGTGTCGACCTAACTTTCAAACTCAAGCATTTTTTGGGCTCCAGGAAAGTCATCTTCCGAACCGTTTGAGCTAGGAGTCCAATTTTTTGGATATGTTGTAGATATAGATCCCATGAGTCGGCACACCAAATTTGGGGTTCCGGAGATAGGAGTCCTCAAAGTCATCCGACCGGTAGAGGCCAGAACCTAAGTCCGAATTTTCTGGGTAGCAGAACCGGTTTTACCGCCCTAGGGGTGCCGTCTTTGGGAGACGGTTACAGGCCAACCGTAGGGTCTAGGAACCCCAAATTTGGATCACATGTAGTGCATCGTCTCCCCTAGAAGTGTGCCAAGATTGGTGTTCCTAACCCCAACATCTGAGGAAATATCAGCCCCCCAATTGACCGAGTTTCCCATAGACTCCAATGTTAAACGTGCGGTTTCTACCGGTTGACCCTTTGGGGTGCCACCGGCCCGCCAAATGTTCCCTGGACCCCAAACTTGGCCAGTGAGTACCCGAAGAGCAGCCTCCCAGTGTCAGTGCATTTTTAAGACCCATAGAACCAGAGAGCGCCTCGCACGTCTTTGCCAGTGTTATGTGAGGGGGCCACCAGTCCCCGAAAGTCGAGGGGGATGCCATACGGTGGAAAAGGCTTGAAATATTATAATGAGACCCCCTTTCTAGGGTTAACCGGATCCGAGCTACACCATTTAAAAGTGCCATTTTCCGGTTAACAGAAGGTTCCAGTTGGGGCTTCCTGGGCACCGGTTCGGTGTGGGGGTACCCATAGAGTGCTTCTACATCACCCCTAAGTTTTGTAATTTTGTGACCCATGGTCAGGGAGCACCGGTACCGTGAAGACGGTCAACATTGTGGCCCCAGTAAATCCCCGGTAAAAGGTCCCTGAACCTCAAAATTTTTATGAGGTGCAGCTGTGCTATCTGGGAAGAAGGGGTGCAAGTTTAGTGTCGCTAGCCCATTCGGTCCTCGAATCGTTGAGCGATAAGTGACATTCGCCACAATTTGGCCTGATTTTCACATAGACTCCCATGTTAAGTGAGGGGCCTACTTTGGGGAGTCAGTACCGGCCTTACTTTGGTTCCCTGGACCCAAAATTTCTTCCACGTGTAGCCATGGCTCCCCCCTACAAGTCTGCCAAGTTTGGTGTGATTTGACTTGGTGGGTCGGAAAACGGAGCTCAAATTAGCCCCAATATCGGCAGTTTTTCCCCTAGGCGGCAAAGTGAAGCGAGGGGTGCTAGGAACCCCAAATTTGGATCACAGGTAGTGCATTCTCTTTCCTACAAGTGTGGTAAGTTTGGTGTTCCTAAACCCAATAGCGGAGAAAATATCACCCCCCTAATTTAACCAAGTTTACCATAGACTCCAATGTTAAACGTGCGGTTTCTACTGGTTGACCTTTTGGGGTGCCACCGGCCCGGCAAACGTTCCCTGGACCCCAAACTTGGCCAGTGAGTACCTGAGGAGCATCCCCACAGCCTCCCCGTGTCGGTGTATTTTTACGACCCACAGAACCAGAGAGCGCCACGCACGTCTTTGCCGGTGTTGTGTGAGGGGGCCACCAGTCCCTGAAAGTCAACGGGGATGCCATATGGTGGAAAAGGCTTGACATATTATAATGAGACCCCCCTGAGTATTCTACGGTTAACCGGATCCGAGCTACACTGTTTCAAAGTGCCATTTTCCAGTTACCGGAAGGTTCTGGTTGGGGTACCGGGCCCCGGTTTGGTGTGGGGGTACCCATAGAGTGCTTCTACATCACCCACAAGTTTTGTAATTTTGTGACCCATGGTCAGGGAGCACCGGTACCGTGAGGACGGTCAACATTGTGGCCACGGTAAAGGGTTCCCGAACCTCCAAACTTTTATGAGGTGTAGCTGTAATATCTCGGGAAAAGGGGTGCAACTTTGGTGTCGCTAGCCAATTTGGTCATTGAATAGTTCAGCGATAAGTCAAATCCGCCACAATTTGGCCTGGTTTTCCAATAGACTGCAATGTTAAGTGAGGGGCCTACTTTGGGGAGTCGGTACTGGCCTTCCTTCAGTTCCCTGGACTTCTTGCACTTGTAGCCATGGCTCTCTCCTACAAGTGTGCCAAGTTTAGTGTGATTTGACTCGGTGGGTACCCAGAAACCGGAGCTCAAAGTCGTCCCAATATCGGCAGTTTTTCCCCTAGGCGGCAAAGTGAAGCGAGGGGTGCTGTATTTGGGAGACAATTATGGGCCAACCATAGCGTCTAGGAACCCCAAATGTGGATCACATGTAGTGCATTGTCTCCCCTACAATAGTTCCAAGTTTGGTGTTCCTAACCCCAACACCTAAGTAAATATCAGCCCCCCAATTTGACGGAGTTTCCCATAGACTCCAATGTTAAACGTGCGGTTTCTACCGGTTGACCTTTTGGGGTGCCACAAGCCCGCCAAACATTCCCTGGACCCCAAACTTGGCCAGTGAGTACCCGAAAAGCATCCCTACAGCCTCCCAGTGTCGGTGTATTTTTAAGACCCATAGAACCAGAGAGCGCCATGCACGTCTTTGCCGGTGTTGTGTGAGGGGGCCACCAGTCCCCGAAAGTCGAGGGGGATGCCATACGATGGAAAAAGATTGATATATTATAATGATATCCCCCTGAGCTTTCTAAGGTTAACCGGATCCGAGCTACACCATTTCAAAGTGCCATTTTCCAGTTACCAGAAGGTTCCGGTTGGGGTTCCCGGGCCCAGTTTGGTTTGGGGGTACCCATAGAGTGCTTCTACATCACCCCTAAGTTTTGTAATTTTGTGACCCATGGTCAGGGAGCACCGGTACCGTGAAGACGGTTAACATTGTGGCACCAGTAAATCCCCGGTAAAAGGTCCCCGAACCTCCAAATTTTTATGAGGTGCAGCTGTGCTATCTGGGAAGAAGGGGTGCAAGTTTAGTGTTGCTAGCCCATTCAGTCCTCGAATGGTTGAGCCATAAGTGACATTCGCCACAATTTGGCCTGATTTTCCCAAAGACTCCCATGTTAAGTGAGGGGCCTAGTTTGGGGAGTCGGTACCAGCCTTACTTTGGTTCCCTGGACCCGAAATTTCTTCCACGTGTAGCCATTGCTCCCCCCTACAAGTGTGCCAAGTTTGGTGTGATTTGACTTGGTGGGTCGGAAACCGGAGCTCAAATTCGCCCCAATATCGGCAGTTTTTCCCCTAGGCGGCAAAGTGAAGCAAGGGTTGCTGTCTTTGGGAGACTGTTATGGGCCAACTGTAGGGTCTAGGAACCCCAAATGTGGATCACATGTAGTGCATCGACTCCCCTGCAGTAGTTACAAGTTTGGTGTTCCTAACCCCAACACCTAAGGAAATATTAGCCCCCCAATTTGACTGAGTTTCCCATAGACTCCAATGTTAAACGTGCGGTTTATACCGGTTGACCTTTTGGGGTGCCACAGGCCTGCCAAACGTTCCCTGGACCCCAAACTTGGCCAGTGAGTACCCGAAGAGCATCCCCACAGCCTCCCAGTGTCGGTGTATTTTTAAGACCCATAGAACCAGAGAGCGCCATGCACGTCTTTGCCGGTGTTGTGTGAGGGGGCCACCAGTCCCCGAAAGTCGAGGGGGATGCCATACGATGGAAAAGGCTTGATATATTATAATGATATCCCCCTGAGCTTTCTAAGGTTAACCGGATCTGAGCTACACCGTTTCAAAGTGCCATTTTCCAGTTACCAGAAGGTTCCGGTTGGGGTTCCCGGGCCCGGTTTGGTTTGGGGGTACCCATAGAGTGCTTCTACATCACCCCTAAGTTTTGTAATTTTGTGACCCATGGTCAGGGAGCACCGGTACCGTGAAGACGGTCAACATTGTGGCACCGGTAAATCCCCGGTAAAAGGTCCCCGAACCTCCAAATTTTTATGAGGTGCAGCTGTGCTATCTGGGAAGAAGGGGTGCAAGTTTAGTGTTGCTAGCCCATTCAGTCCTCGAATGGTTAAGCCATAAGTGACATTCGCCACAATTTGGCCTGATTTTCCCATAGACTCCCATGTTAAGTGAGGGGCCTACTTTGGGGAGTCGGTACGGGCCTTACTTTGATTCCCTGGACCCGAAATTTCTTCCAAGCGTAGCCATGGCTCCCCCCTACAAGTGTGCCATGTTTGGTGTGATTTGACTCAGTGGGTTGGAAACCGGAGCTCAAATTCTCCCCAATATCGGCAGTTTTTCCCCTAGGCGGCAAAGTGAAGTGAGGGGTGCTGTCTTTGGGAGACTATTACGGGCCAACTGTAGGGTCTAGGAACCCCAAATTTGAATCACAAGTAGTGCATCGTCTTCCCTACATGTGTGGTAAGTTTGATGTTCCTAAACCCAATAGCGGAGGAAATATCATCCGCCTAATTTAACCAAGTTTACCATAGACTCCAATGTTAAACGTGCGGTTTCTACTGGTTGACCTTTTGGGGTGCCACCGGCCCGGCAAACGTTCCCTGGACCCCAAACTTGGCCAGTGAGTACCTGAAGAGCATCCCCACAGCCTCCCCGTGTCGGTGTATTTTTACGACCCACAGAATCAGAGAGCGCCACGCACATCTTTGCCGGTGTTGTGTGAGGGGGCCACCAGTCCCCGAAAGTCAACGGGGATGCCATACGGTGGAAAAGGCTTGACATATTATAATGAGACCCCCCTGAGCATTCTACGGTTAACCGGATCCGAGCTACACTGTTTCAAAGTGCCATTTTCCGGTTACTGGAAGGTTCTGGTTGGGGTACCGGGCCCCGGTTTGGTGTGGGGGTACCCATAGAGTGCTTCTACATCACCCACAAGTTTTGTAATTTTGTGACCCATGGTCAGGGAGCACCGGTACAGTGAGGACAGTCAACATTGTGGCCACAGTAAAGGGTTCCCGAACCTCCAAACTTTTATGAGGTGTAGCTGTAATATCTGGGGAAAAGGGGTGCAAGTTTGGTGTCGCTAGCCCATTTGGTCGTCGAATGGTTGAGCGATAAGTCAAATCCGCCACAATTTGGTCTGGTTTTCCAATAGACTCCAATGTTAAGTGAGGGGCCTATTTTGGGGAGTCGGTACTGGCCTTCCTTCGGTTCCCTGGACTTCTTGCACTTGTAGCCATGGCTCTCTCCTACAAGTGTGCCAAGTTTAGTGTGATTTGACTTGGTGGGTCCCCAGAAACCGGAGCTCAAAGTCGTCCCAATATCAGCAGTTTTTCCCCTAGGCGGCAAAGTGAAGCGAGGGGTGCTGTATTTGGGAGACGGTTACGGGCCAACCGTAGCGTCTAGGAACCCCAAATGGGGATCACATGTAGTGCATCGTCTCCCCTACAATAGTTCCAAGTTTGGTGTTCCTAACCTCAACACCTGAGGAAACAGCCCCCCAATTTGACTGAGTTTCCCATAGACTCCAATGTTAAACATGCGGTTTCTACCGGTTGACCTTTTGGGGTGCCACAGGCCCGCCAAATGTTCCCTGGACCCCAAACTTGGCCAGTGAGTACCCGAAGAGCATCCCCACAGCCTCCCAGTGTCAGTGTATTTTTAAGACCCATAGAACCAGAGAGTGCCATGCACGTCTTTGCCGGTGTTGTGTGAGGGGGCCACCAGTCCCCGAAAGTCGAGGGGGATGCCATACGATGGAAAAGGCTTGATATATTATAATGATATCCCCCTGAGCTTTCTAGGGTTAACCGGATCCGAGCTACACCATTTCAAATTGCCATTTTCCAGTTACCAGAAGGTTCTGGTTGGGCTTCCCGGGCCCGGTTTGGTTTGGGGGTACCCATAGAGTGCTTCTACATCACCCCTAAGTTTTGTAATTTTGTGACCCATGGTCAGGGAGCACCGGTACCGTGAAGACGGTCAACATTGTGGCACCGGTAAATCCCCGGTAAAAGGTCCCCAAACCTCCAAATTTTTATGAGGTGCAGCTGTGCTATCTGGGAAGAAGGGGTGCAAGTTTAGTGTTGCTAGCCCATTCAGTCCTCGAATGGTTGAGCCATAAGTGACATTCGCCACAATTTGGCCTGATTTTCCCATAGACTCCCATGTTAAGTGAGGGGCCTACTTTGGGGAGTCGGTACCAGCCTTACTTTGGTTCCCTGGACCCGAAATTTCTTCCACGTGTAGCCATGGCTCCCCCCTACAAGTGTGCCAAGTTTGGTGTGATTTGAATTGGTGGGTCGGAAACCGGAGCTCAAATTCGCCCCAATATCGGCAGTTTTTCCCCTAGGCGGCAAAGTGAAGCGAGGGTTGCTGTCTTTGGGAGACTGTTATGGGCCAACTGTAGGGTCTAGGAACCCCAAATGTGGATCACATGTAGTGCATCGACTCCCCTACAGTAGTTCCAAGTTTGGTGTTCCTAACCCCAACACCTAAGGAAATATTAGCCCCCCAATTTGACTGAGTTTCCCATAGACTCCAATGTTAAACGTGCGGTTTATACCGGTTGACCTTTTGGGGTGCCACAGGCCCGCCAAACGTTCCCTGGACCCCAAACTTGGCCAGTGAGTACCCGAAGAGCATCCCCATAGCCTCCCAGTGTCGGTGTATTTTTAAGACCCATAGAACCAGATAGCGCCATGCACGTCTTTGCTGGTGTTGTGTGAGGGGGCCACCAGTCCCCGAAAGTCGAGGGTGATGCCATACGATGGAAAAGGCTTGATATATTATAATGATATCCCCCTGAGCTTTCTAAGGTTAAC
Organism: Lithobates septentrionalis; assembly: GCA_037952835.1. Taxonomy (NCBI): domain Eukaryota; kingdom Metazoa; phylum Chordata; class Amphibia; order Anura; family Ranidae; genus Lithobates; species Lithobates septentrionalis. Next base: position 1,261,811 of record JBBDGP010001242.1, read on the forward strand.
CGGATCCGAGCTACACCGTTTCAAAGTGCCATTTTCCAGTTACCAGAAGGTTCCGGTTGGGGTTCCCGGGCCCGGTTTGGTTTGGGGGTACCCATAGAGTGCTTCTACATCACCCCTAAGTTTTGTAATTTTGTGACCCATGGTCAGGGAGCACCGGTACCGTGAAGACGGTCAACATTGTGGCACCGGTAAATCCCCGGTAAAAGGTCCCCGAACCTCCAAATTTTTATGAGGTGCAGCTGTGCTATCTGGGAAGAAGGGGTGCAAGTTTAATGTTGCTAGCCCATTCAGTCCTCGAATGGTTAAGCCATAAGTGACATTCGCCACAATTTGGCATGATTTTCCCATAGACTCCCATGTTAAGTGAGGGGCCTACTTTGGGGAGTCGGTACGGGCCTTACTTTGATTCCCTGGACCCGAAATTTCTTCCACGTGTAGCCATGGCTCCCCCCTACAAGTGTGCCAAGTTTGGTGTGATTTGACTTGGTGTGTTGGAAACCGGAGCTCAAATTCCCCCCAATATCGGCAGTTTTCCCCCTAGGCGGCAAAGTGAAGCGAGGGGTGCTGTCTTTGGGAGACTGTTACAGGCCAACTGTAGGGTCTAGGAACCCCGAAATTTGGATCACAAGTAGTGCATCGTCTTCCCTACAAGTGTGGTAAGTTTGGTTTACCTAACCCCAATAGCGGAGGAAATATCATCCCCCTAATTTAACCAAGTTTACCATAGACTCCAATGTTAAACGTGCAGTTTCTACTGGTTGACCTTTTGGGGTGCCACCGGCCCGGCAAACGTTCCCTGGACCCCAAACTTGGCCAGTGAGTACCTGAAGAGCATCCCCACAGCCTCCCCGTGTCGGTGTATTTTTATGACCCACAGAACCAGAGAGCGCCACGCACGTCTTTGCCGGTGTTGTGTGAGGGGGCCACCAGTCCCCGAAAGTCAACGGGGATGCCATATGGTGGAAAAGGCTTGACATATTATAATGAGACCCCCCTGAGCTTTCTAAGGTTAACCGGATCCGAGCTACACCGTTTCAAAGTGCCATTTTCCAGTTACCAGAAGGTTCCGGTTGGGGTTCCTGGGCCCGGTTTGGTTTGGGGGTACCCATAGAGTGCTTCTACATCACCCCTAAGTTTTGTAATTTTGTGACCCATGGTCAGGGAGCACCGGTACCGTGAAGATGGTCAACATTGTGGCACCAGTAAATCCCCGGTAAAAGGTCCCCGAACCTCCAAATTTTTATGAGGTGCAGCTGTGCTATCTGGGAAGAAGGGGTGCAAGTTTAATGTTGCTAGCCCATTCAGTCCTCGAATGGTTAAGCCATAAGTGACATTCGCCACAATTTGGCCTGATTTTCCCATAGACTCCCATGTTAAGTGAGGGGCCTACTTTGGGGAGTCGGTACGGGCCTTACTTTGATTCCCTGGACCCGAAATTTCTTCCACGTGTAGCCATGGCTCCCCCCTACAAGTGTGCCAAGTTTGGTGTGATTTGACTTGGTGGGTTGGAAACCGGAGCTCAAATTCGCCCCAATATCGGCAGTTTTTCCCCTAGGCGGCAAAGTGAAGCGAGGGGTGCTTTGACATATGGTGGAAAAGGCTTGACATATTATAATGAGACCCCCCTGAGCATTCTACAGTTAACCGGATCCGAGCTACACTGTTTCAAAGTGCCATTTTCCGGTTACCGGAAGGTTCTGGTTGGGGTACCGGGCCCGGTTTGGTGTGGGGGTACCCATAGAGTGCTTCTACATCACCCACAAGTTTTGTAATTTTGTGACCCATGGTCAGGGAGCACGGTACCATGAGGACGGTCAACATTGTGGCCACGGTAAAGGGTTCCCGAACCTCCAAACTTTTTTTTTTAAATTCTCTATTTTCTGACAGTCATATATCACATGCCACATGAAACATTTCTTTTAAACATCATATCAACATATACAGCTTCTTTTTATCATAATATAGCTACTTAGCACGTATCCTTACAAAATAATTCTAAATCTCTTCTGTTCCAAAGGCAAGCATATCTTTTCCCCTTTCATTTCCCATAGCCCTTATACCCCCCCCCCCCCATCCCACAGATAAAGAAGAAAAAATAAATAAATAAAAATAATTACCCCTCCAGGGGGGGGGAGGGGGGACCCCCCTCCTCAGTTCCATTCGATCCTACCTAGCCCCCTTCTCCTGTTCTCTAATTCTGTACTCTACTAGAGGGGACCAAATCCTCCGATATTTCTCATCTTGTTCTTTCAGCATCATAGTCAAGTTTTCCATTTGTTGAATTTCTGTAATTCTAGCCCACCACTGGAATTTAGTCGGAGGGACTGTACTCTTCCACAGAGCCGGTATACAAGCCTTTGCGGCAGTGAGAAGGTGTTTAAGCAGGGAATTCCTATATTTTTCCACCGATAGGGGAACGTCATTTAATAAGAACGCAGCCGGTATGGTCCCAAGAGACACGCCTGTAATATCCTTAATCGTTTCCTCCACCATTTCCCAGAAGCTCTTAATTTCCTCACATTCCCAGAATATGTGTAACATCGTACCCACCCCTCTCTTACAACGCCAACATCTATCTGATACCTGTGGAAACATTTTTTGAAGAGCTGATGGTGTTCTGTACCATCTAGTAAGGATTTTATATCCTCCCTCTTGGTATCTGCTAGCAATCGATGTTTTATGTACTGATTTTAGCATTTTAGCCTTCTGTTTTTGAGTAAACGTTACTCCTAACTCTCTCTCCCAGGCTTGCATAAAGTTGAGCTCCTGTGGGGCTTCCAGGCTTGTTAATGTTACGTAAAAATGTGATAGGGAGTGCCTCATACTTTCACCATTTAAGCAGTTCCGCTCAAAGCTAGTTAGCTCCCGTATTACTGGGAATGTTTTGATTTTTGAGCGGATATACGCTCCTAGCTGCATGGACCTGAAATAGTCCAGGTCTTCTGTCACTTCTCCCTCTATCTCGCCTCGTGTCATCAGACGGCAGTCCCTAGAAAAGTCTATAAGCCTACTTTTCCCTTTGTGTTTTAATACCTCATACCTCTGATCGATTAGGCCTGGTAAGAAATCCGGGGCGCCCAATACCGGGGTCATTGGGCTCGGATTTGGTGAAAAATTTGTTTTTTTAAAGATCATATAAATGGAGCGGATGGTTGCCCCTGTTAACGGATGTTTTTTCACTATAGTGGGTAATTCCGATTTTTCTATCCATGCTATTCCTTCCAATGGAATTTTAGTCGTCGCCTGTTCTAACTGTACGTGTGGCTTCCTTGCGGAAGCACACCATTCCACCACTCTCGCTAGTTGTAGGGCTTCCCTGTATCGTACTGGGTCTGGAAAACCAATACCTCCTTTTCCTTTTGGGAGTACTAAGATGTTTCTCCTTACCCTTGCTGGTTTACCTGCCCAAATGAACCTCAGGAACCTTGATCTAAGGTCCTTTAAGAAGTTCGATGGGATCTTTATTGGCAATGTTTGAAACAAATAGAGGACTCTGGGCATCACGTTCATCTTTATAATGTTTGTCCTTCCAAACCAGGTAAAGGTTTCCCTGTCCCATCTCCTAAAATCTTGTTTAATTTGTCTTAACAGCGGGGCATAATTTAGTTCAAACACTCTACTAAGCTTCTTTGGGATTTTGGTCCCCAGATAACTTATATGGGAGTCTGTCCACCTAAAATTGAATTGTGATTTTATCTGGTGTGTTTCAGTTGTCTTCATTTCCAACCCCATGGCTTCGGACTTAGTGTAATTTACCTTATAGTTTGCTAAATCTACAAAACTATTTATCTCACTTAGAAGGGAAGGGAGGGATATAATTGGAGAGGTTATAAAGAAGATCAAGTCGTCAGCATATGCTGCTAACTTGTGTTCCTCTCTCTCTGTCTTGATACCCCTAATATTGCAATCAGCGCGTATTTTCCTTAGGAAAGGTTCCAGTGTGAGAATAAAGATAATTGGTGATAGGGGGCATCCCTGCCACGTTCCATTTTGTATCACAAAAGGATCCGACAGTCTGTCATTAACCTTAACCCTCGCACTTGGAATTGAGTAAAGGTTTGAGAACCAGCTCAGCATTCCTTCACCCAGTCCAATATGTTGTAAAGTTGTTTCAAGGAAAATCCAATCAACCCTATCGAAAGCTTTTTCTGCATCCGCTGAGAACAATATAAGGGGTTCCTGTCTGCTCTGTGCAGTGTATATTGCATTTATTACTCTCTGCGTATTTTCCCTCCCTTCCCTTCCTGCCGTGAATCCCACTTGGTCTGGGTGAATCAGTGCCGGAATATGCTCTTCTAATCTTAACGCCAGAATCTTAGAGAAAATTTTTAAATCCACGTTCAGCAGCGCAATTGGCCGATAACTAGCACATTGGGATGGATCCTTTCCCTCCTTCGGAATTACTGCTATATGTGCCATCAAAGTCTCTCTAGGTATCCTCCGTCCTTCCCGTAGGGAGTTAAAAGCCGCTGTAAATCTCGGGGCCAGTTTCTCAGCAAAAAGTTTATAGTACAACAGGGTATAACCATCTGGGCCCGGGGCTTTCCCTACTTTTAGAAGGTTTATTGCTTTCTTAAATTCTTCTATTGAGATTGGTACGTCTAGATCTCGTGCTACCTCCTCCGTTAACCTTGGCATTTCTGAATTACATAGGTATTCTTTTGCCCTCTCTTGTTTATTTCTGCACCTATGTGGGGGCTGGTGACCATCCAGCTGGTAAAGACCCTCATAATATTCTCTAAAAATCTGTGCCATCTCCTGTGGCGAGTTCGCCACCTCACCCCTCTGTGTTTTAATACCCGACAAATGAGGTTGTGTTGAGGCATCCTTGAGGGCCTTTGCCAGCATCCTACTTGGTTTGTTCCCGAATTCGTATAGTGTCCGCCTTCCCCGTTTCAGTTTTGCTTTTGCCTGTTCAATAAGAAGAGAGTTCAGGTCCCCTCGGAGGCCACCTAGTTTCTCCTCTAGTGACTGTGTCTGAGATTTTTTATGTTTTAGTTCTACTTCCCGGATTTTTTTAAGCAAGTCCTCAATCTGTACATTAAGCTTTTTTTTCCTATACGCCCCTAATGATATCAAAGCTCCCCTCATCACACATTTGTGTGTTTCCCAGACACAGAATGGGGTAACTTCATTCGACTCGTTTGTCAGAAAGAAGGAATCTAGTTCCTGACTAAGTTTTTGCTCATACTCCTTGTCTTTTAGTAGTGTTTCATTAATCTTCCAATGCCATTCCCGGCGTTCCTCCTCCCCTAAATCCAGCGTGCAATCTGTCGGAGCATGGTCTGACAAGGTAAATGATCCTATTTCCGCACTCACCAGTGATGTTATGACTGTCTGTGATATCAAGACATAGTCAATACGAGTATATGTTTTGTGTTTTGGCGAAAAGAACGTATAGTCCCTGTCTTGGACATGGAGTGACCTCCATGTGTCTATTACTTGCAAATTACTTAATAATTTCTTAACTCTTCGTATTTTTGTCAGTGAAAGATATGATGCTCCCCTGGACGTGTCCAGGAGCGGGTCTAATACAAGATTTAGGTCTCCTCCTATCACTAGAATACCCTCCTTGTGTTGATGTATCATTTGTAGACAGGTTTCGAGGTAACTGACCTGTTCTTCATTTGGGAGGTATAAGTTCACCAATGTGATCCTCTGTAATCCAATTTGTCCTTTTACAATTAAAAGGCGGCCCTCCTCGTCTGTGACTACCTTTAATTCCTTCCATGGGATCTGTTTTGAGACAATGATTGATACTCCATTGGTTTTGGCACTAGGAGATGCACTGTGATAAGCTATTGAGAATTTATGATTTACAAGTTTTGGTATTCTGTCCCTTCTAAAATGTGTCTCCTGGAAGAAGCCAATCTGCGTCCCCAGCCTTCCCATTTCCGCAAGTAATCTGATCCGTTTCTCCGGAATGTTCAGTCCCTTGACATTGTATGAGGTGAATTTTATTCTAGTCATATTTTTTGGGATCTATTGGAAACTATGAGGAGAGGGGCCCCCCAACCAGAACCCCAGAAAAAAAAAAAAAAAAAAAAAGGGAGCACCCACCTCCCCCTACCCCCCGTTCCCCTGTACCAGTTAGGGGGTACGATCCAAACGGCGCGGATCCTCGGTGCCGTTGGAAAAAGAAAAAAAAAAAAAAAAACAACCCACGTTATAAACGCCTCCGACTTTTCCTCCACTCGGAGGGGAGACGTCTTTTGTAGGGGAATGCCCCTGAACACGAAAAGTTTGAGTGTATATATATCAAAAATAGCAGTGGCACGCCCTTTGATAATAACTAAGAGTGAAATAACCAAGGAGAGTACAACAAAGGTAATACCAGGAAGAGAGAAGGGAAAAACGTGAGGGAGACCTCTTCCTTCGGCATGTTTGTTCTCCCCAATCCTCAGGACAACGCCCTGTGTCTTCCCTTTGCACAACATAATGAAATCAAAGCTACCTTGTACAGTTATATTTACATTTCCATACTTATTTTATAATTGTTAACATATAGCCCCATCTATCCCCCCCCTCCCCCCCACCCCCCCCCCCCCACACCCCCATCCAACCCCTTTCCTACCCCTTACTCCTAAATAGCCCATGCATCCCCCCACTCCACCCCGATCCTCCCCATCCCCCTCCCCCAGTGCCCCCACCCCCCCGCCATCCCCAGAAAGACGGGATGATGGAAGGGGGGGGGGAAGAAAAAAAAAAAAAAAGAAAAGAAAATACAATTTTCTCGTGTCCTCCCCCTACTCATCTCCCTCTAATTCATGGGGGCCACTGAGTGCCCCTATCACTTAGTGTAGGAATATTTGTGCTGACAAAAGATGTGATATTGTATCTTAGTTCCCTCCCCCCTCTCCCTCCCCCCTCCCTCCCTTCTTGCCCCTCCCCCCACCTCCCCACTCCCCTCCCTTTCCCACCTTAATGTACCCCCAACCCACCCCCCCCTTCCCCTCTCCCCTACGTGTACCACCCCCACCCCTCCCTCCTTCCCCTCCCCCCTTTATGCCCTCCCCCTCTCTTTCTTCATGTGCAACCGGTGTATCATGTGTTTCCACCAAGTCCCCGTGCTATATATCCTTAACACAGCAATTAAATTTTCCCATACCACAGCACACCCCAAATGAAAAAAAAAAAAAAAAAAAAGTGACATTACATCAAATACATCATGTGCTTCTGAATACCCAAGTGCTATCCCTCCAAAACACAACAATAGATCCCCCACTCCCTGTGACACACACAAAAAAAAAAAAAAAAGTGGGAGTAGCAGCGAGCCTTCCATTGGTATCGCTTATAATGCATCACAATCCTATGGGATACCTTCCATTAGACATGAAAAAATAGAAAAGTACAAACAGGAAAAAAATATTTTTTTTTAAGGGGGCGGAGCAAGGGGGGGGCACCCCAGGGGGGGAGGGAAAGTCCTAGGAGCCTTCCAACAAGGCCAGGGTAGCGAGAAATTGAGGAAAATCAAAGACAGGGTACTAAACAAGAAAAAAACAAGTCCACCAATGAGTTATAGTTCTGCTTCCTTCTCCTAATTTCTACTCCTCTGCAGTTTCTTCTGTTGAGTATACTATCCCACATTCTCAATAGGAATATCAATCCAGTCGGGGATCTCCACTACTTCTGAGTCTAAGAACTTAAATAAGTCCGGTAGTTGCTCTGGCACCATCAGGGCAAAGGTGTGGCCATCCTTTTTTATAATTAATGAAAATGGGTGCCCCCATCTGTAAGTTGCACCTTTTGCCCGTATTTGATCCAAAAGTGGTCTCAGTAACCTTCTCCTTCTTTTCGTCTGCCAACTAAGGTCTGGGAACACCTGGACCCCCTGGCCTGCGTGTTCCAACACCCCTTTCTGCCATGCTGCTCTCATTATATCCTCTTTCACCCTGAAAAAGTGAACACGGCATAGCACATCTCTGGGGGGCCCTAGTTCCGACATAGGCCCTGCCGGACTCCTATGAACACGGTCCAACTCAATATGGGTATCAGGTGTTTTCCCTAGATATTTATTCAAGATATCGGTTACTGTTTTCCTCAGCTCAGGTGATTTTATTATTTCTGGAATCCCTTTAATGCGTACATTATTTCTCCTGCTTCTATTCTCAAATTCCTCTGCTTGTAGCTGCAACATTAACAATTTTTGATGTTGTGTTTTAAACTTCCTTTCCAGCAAATCTATACGGGCGTCTGCCGAGGACTGTGATGACTCACAGCTACACAGTCTTTTATCCATTACCTCTAGCTTGGCAGTTACTTCACACATTTCTTCCCTTACCGCCACTTTTAGGTCGCTCAATAGGGCTTGTAATTCCTCTTTGGTTGGTAACGCCTGTATGAGCTTCCTAATGTCCTGTTCGCCATCAGCAGCCGGTGCAATAGTTTCCCCCCTATTAACAGAACATACCTGAGTCTCTGTAGTAGCCCTGGTCCGGGGCATGATTGGGGGGCTTACTTCAGCGGTTTCTGCCAGCTCCGTGCGGATGTTCCCGGCTGAATCGCTTATGGTGAGCGGGATAGTTGGTTCCTCCGTGGCCGCTTGCTGTCTCTGGGCGGCCCGGACAGCACGCTGTGAAACGGCCCCGGCCTCCACTGACATGGCTGGCTCTATCTTTGCGGCAAGGTACTTGGTAATGGACGGGTATCTGGATGCTTCAGCCCGACCTATGCCCTTCTCTCGTCTGCGTCCCGGCATATAGTCGCCCCTGCATCTACTCGTGGTTCTCCTGGCGTCTCTCACTCAGCCCGCCAAACCCGATCTCCTGCTCCCCGAACCTCCAAACTTGAGGTGTAGCTGTAATATCTCGGGAAAAGGGGTGCAAGTTTGGTGTCGCTAGCCCATTTGGTCGTCGAATGGTTCAGCGATAAGTCAAATCTGCCACAATTTGGTCTGGTTTTCCAATAGACTCCAATGTTAAGTGAGGGGCCTACTTTGGGGAGTCGGTACTGGCCTTCCTTCGGTTCCCTGGACTTCTTGCACTTGTAGCCATGGCTCTCTCCTACAACTGTGCCAAGTTTAGTGTGATTTGACTCGGTGGGTCCCCAGAAACCGGAGCTCAAAGTCGTCCCAATATCAACAGTTTTTCCCCTAGGCGGCAAAGTGAAGCGAGGGGTGCTGTATTTGGGAGACGGTTACGGGCCAACCGTAGCATCTAGGAACCCCAAATGGGGATCACATGTAGTGCATCGTCTCCCCTACAATAGTTCCAAGTTTGGTGTTCCTAACCTCAACACCTGAGGAAACAGCCCCCCAATTTGACTGAGTTTCCCATAGACTCCAATGTTAAACATGCGGTTTCTACCGGTTGACCTTTTGGGGTGCCACAGGCAAATGTTCCCTGGACCCCAAACTTGGCCAGTGAGTACCCGAAGAGCATCCCCACAGCCTCCCAGTGTCAGTGTATTTTTAAGACCCATAGAACCAGAGAGCGCCATGCACGTCTTTGCCGGTGTTGTGTGAGGGGGCCACCAGTCCCCGAAAGTCGAGGGGGATGCCATACGATGGAAAAGGCTTGATATATTATAATGATATCCCCCTGAGCTTTCTAGGGTTAACCGGATCCGAGCTACACCATTTCAAATTGCCATTTTCCAGTTACCAGAAGGTTCTGGTTGGGCTTCCCGGGCCCGGTTTGGTTTGGGGGTACCCATAGAGTGCTTCTACATCACCCCTAAGTTTTGTAATTTTGTGACCCATGGTCAGGGAGCACCGGTACCGTGAAGACGGTCAACATTGTGGCACCGGTAAATCCCCGGTAAAAGGTCCCCGAACCTCCAAATTTTTATGAGGTGCAGCTGTGCTATCTGGGAAGAAGGGGTGCAAGTTTAGTGTTGCTAGCCCATTCAGTCCTCGAATGGTTGAGCCATAAGTGACATTCGCCACAATTTGGCCTGATTTTCCCATAGACTCCCATGTTAAGTGAGGGGCCTACTTTGGGGAGTCGGTACCAGCCTTACTTTGGTTCCCTGGACCCGAAATTTCTTCCACGTGTAGCCATGGCTCCCCCCTACAAGTGTGCCAAGTTTGGTGTGATTTGAATTGGTGGGTCGGAAACCGGAGCTCAAATTCGCCCCAATATCGGCAGTTTTTCCCCTAGGCGGCAAAGTGAAGCGAGGGTTGCTGTCTTTGGGAGACTGTTATGGGCCAACTGTAGGGTCTAGGAACCCCAAATGTGGATCACATGTAGTGCATTGACTCCCCTACAGTAGTTCCAAGTTTGGTGTTCCTAACCCCAACACCTAAGGAAATATCAGCCCCCCAATTTGACTGAGTTTCCCATAGACTCCAATGTTAAACGTGCGGTTTATACCGGTTGACCTTTTGGGGTGCCACAGGCCCGCCAAACGTTCCCTGGACCCCAAACTTGGCCAGTGAGTACCCGAAGAGCATCCCCACAGCCTCCCAGTGTCGGTGTATTTTTAAGACCCATAGAACCAGAGAGCGCCATGCACGTCTTTGCTGGTGTTGTGTGAGGGGGCCACCAGTCCCTGAAAGTCGAGGGTGATGCCATACGATGGAAAAGGCTTGATATATTATAATGATATCCCCCTGAGCTTTCTAAGGTTAACCGGATCCGAGCTACACCGTTTCAAAGTGCCATTTTCCAGTTACCAGAAGGTTCCGGTTGGGGTTCCCGGGCCCGGTTTGGTTTGGGGGTACCCATAGAGTGCTTCTACATCACCCCTAAGTTTTGTAATTCCGTGACCCATGGTCAGGGAGCACCGGTACCGTGAAGACGGTCAACATTGTGGCACCGGTAAATCCCCGGTAAAAGGTCCCCGAACCTCCAAATTTTTATGAGGTGCAGCTGTGCTATCTGGGAAGAAGGGGTGCAAGTTTAATGTTGTTAGCCCATTCAGTCCTCGAATGGTTAAGCCATAAGTGACATTCGCCACAATTTGGCCTGATTTTCCCATAGACTCCCATGTTAAGTGAGGGGCCTACTTTGGGGAGTCGGTACGGGCCTTACTTTGATTCCCTGGACCCGAAATTTCTTCCACGTGTAGCCATGGCTCCCCCCTACAAGTGTGCCAAGTTTGGTGTGATTTGACTTGGTGGGTTGGAAACCGAAGCTCAAATTCGCCCCAATATCGGCAGTTTTTCCCCTAGGCGGCAAAGTGAAGCGAGGGGTGCTGTCTTTGGGAGACTGTTACAGGCCAACTGTAGGGTCTAGGAACCCCAAATTTGGATCACAAGTAGTGCATCGTCTTCCCTACAAGTGTGGTAAGTTTGGTGTTCCTAACCCCAATAGCGGAGGAAATATCATCCCCCTAATTTAACCAAGTTTACCATAGACTCCAATGTTAAACGTGCGGTTTCTACTGGTTGACCTTTTGGGGTGCCACCGGCCCGGCAAACGTTCCCTGGACCCCAAACTTGGCCAGTGAGTACCTGAAGAGCATCCCCACAGCCTCCCCATGTCGGTGTATTTTTATGACCCACAGAACCAGAGAGCGCCACGCACGTCTTTGCCGGTGTTGTGTGAGGGGGCCACCAGTCCCCGAAAGTCAACGGGGATGCCATATGGTGGAAAAGGCTTGACATATTATATTGAGACCCCCCTGAGCATTCTACGGTTAACCGGATCCGAGCTACACTGTTTCAAAGTGCCATTTTCCGGTTACCGGAAGGTTCTGGTTGGGGTACCGGGCCCGGTTTGGTGTGGGGGTACCCATAGAGTGCTTCTACATCACCCACAAGTTTTGTAATTTTGTGACCCATGGTCAGGGAGCACCGGTACCATGAGGACGGTCAACATTGTGGCCACGGTAAAGGGTTCCCGAACCTCCAAACTTTTATGAGGTGTAGCTGTAATATCTCGGGAAAAGGGGTGCAAGTTTGGTGTCGCTAGCCCATTTGGTCGTCGAATGGTTCAGCGATAAGTCAAATCCGCCACAATTTGGTCTGGTTTTCCAATAGACTCCAATGTTAAGTGAGGGGCCTACTTTGGGGAGTCGGTACTGGCCTTCCTTTGGTTCCCTGGACTTCTTGCACTTGTAGCCATGGCTCTCTCCTACAAGTGTGCCAAGTTTAGTGTGATTTGACTCGGTGGGTCCCCGGAAACCGGAGCTCAAAGTTGCCCCAATATCGGCAGTTTTTCCCCTAGGTGGCAAAGTGAAGAGAGGGGTGCCGTCTTTGGGAGACAGTTACGGGCCAACCGTAGCATCTAGGAACACCATATTTGGATCACATGTAGTGCATCATCTTCCCTATAATAGTTTCAAGTTTGGTGTTCCTAATCCCAACACCTAAGGAAATATCAGCCCCCCAATTTGACTGAGTTTCCCATAGACTCCAATGTTAAACGTGCGGTTTCTACCGGTTGACCTTTTGGGGTGCCACAGGCCCGCCAAACGTTCCCTGGACCCAAAACTTGGCCAGTGAGTACCTGAAGAGCATCCCCACAGCCTTTTACTGGGGATTTACAGTGGGCCCAGGAACCCCAACCGGAACCTTCTGGTAACCAGAAAATGGCACTTTGAAACGGTGTAGCTCGGATCCGGTTAACCCTAGAAAGCTCAGGGGGGTCTCATTATAATATATCAAGCCTTTTCCACCGTATGGCATCCCCCTAGACTTTCGGGGACTGGTGGCCCCCTCACACAACACTGGCAAAGACGTGCGTGGCGCTCTCTGGTTCTATGGGTCTTAAAAATACACCGACTGTCTGGAGGTGGCATCACCCCCAATCTAGGGCATACACATGCCACTCGGCCTCCCACAGAACGTTTTCCCGCATAGACTTGGTCTTCGCAGGGACTCAGGTTCTCCCACGGGTCACAGACTTACGAATATTGCCTAGGGGAATTTCCGACCATGCACCCTTGTTGTTGTCTTTGGATCTCTCCCTAGGCTCAGTAGAAAGGATATGGAGGCTCTCCAGATTTTGGATTTCAGACACCGCAGTAGACTCCCAATTTAGAACGGAACTGCTTGACTTCTGGGCTATAAATGTGGGCTCTGCTGACTCCACAGTAGTGTGGGATGCGTTCAAAGCCACGACGAGGGGGCACTACCAGGCCATCATTGCCAGGGTCCGAAGTGAGCGTAGAGCAGACTTAGTGAAGGCAGAGCGGGAGGCGTGTAGTGCGGAGGCTCTGTTTGTTCGTACCCGGGACCCTGCGCACTACTCGCATCTACAAATGTTGACGAAGGAGGTGGTTCATCTCCATACATCTCTCACTCAGAAGAAAATGTTGGCCCAATCCCAGCGGATTTTTGAGCAGGGAGAGTGGTCTGGCCGTTTGTTGGCCTGGCTCTCTAGGGAACAGGCAGGTGGGATGAGCATTTCACATATTTTAGACTCCTCGGGACAGTTGCTCCACACACCGGAAGGGATCAATTGTTGCTTCGCGGAATTTTATGAATCTCTCTATGGGTCCAGGGTAGACTATAGAGGTTAGGATCTGGGGGCATATCTAGACGACATCGATATCCCAACCCTTACAGTAACGTATCGCGACAAGCTTGATGCTCCAATTACGTCCTTGGAGATACTACGGGCACTTAAATCATTGCAGACAGGGAAAACTCCGGGACCTGATGGCATCCCTGTAGAATTTTATAAACAATATGCCACAGAACTAGTTGAGAAACTACAGGTCCTCTTCTCTGAGTCATCGCGTCTGGGGAAACTTCCAGACACGATGAGCGAAGCAATCATGGTAGTGATACCCAAGCCAGGGAAAGACCCCACGTTGTGCTCCTCGTACCGCCCTATATCTCTTCTGAACGTGGATGCAAAAGTACTGGCAAAAGTATTGGCCAATAGGCTTAACCTGGTAATTACTGCTTTAATCCACAGAGATCAAACTGGCTTCATGCCCGGCAGAGGAACTGACATTAATATCAGACGCCTCCACACTCACATAGACAGGGCGGACGAGGTGACTAACGGGATGGTGGCCTCACTCGACGCGGAGAAGGCCTTTGACTCCGTCGAGTGGGGCTACTTATGGGAGGTTCTCTCGCGATTCGGGTTTGGTCCGGGTTTCACGAAATGGCTCCGCATGCTGTACCATGGCCCCTCAGCTAGAGTGCGTACCAATGGATGCCTCTCGGGGAAGTTCCAATTGTCTAGAGGCACGCGACAGGGGTGTCCCCTTTCCCCGGGTCTATTTGCTCTGGCAATGGAGCCCCTGGCTATATTGTTGAGGGCCGACCCTGGGGTAAGGGGTCTTCAGGTAGGACCCATTGAGGAGAAGTTATCGCTTTACGCGGACGATGCTCTGCTTTATTTAGCGGATGCGTCGTCCTCTTTGCAGACTGCACTCAATCTGATTGATCGATTCGGTCGGTATTCGGGGATTCGCATCAATTGGGACAAGTCGATCCTATTCCCGCTCCATCCCTAGACCCCAAGGGTACCACACCCGCAACTTAAATGGGTAGATGATTTCAAATATTTGGGGATAAAAATTAGCGGTAAGGTTCAAGATTACATTGACAACAATTTGCGTCCACTCATGACACAACTTACGGCTAAATGCTCTGCTTGGCGTTCCCTTCCATTGACTCCTGTTGGCAGAGTCAACCTGCTAAAAATGATATACCTTCCCAAATATCTATATTTCTTTCGCAATACACCCTTGCCCATCCCTAGGACCTTTTTCCGAAGGCTGGAGAGCCTGTTAATACACTTTGTCTGGGCTGGGAGGCCACCCAGGGTGGCCAAGCAGATCTTATATCTCCCTCTCTCGGGAGGGGGATTGGCGCTACCGAATTTCCAAATCTACTACTGGGCTGCAGTTCTGGTCACGATTCGGTGGTGGTTCTCCCAGCCCACGCAAAATCCCGTGGTCACTTTGGAGGCAACCATTCTGGGCTCCTTTGCTGCTTTGAGTAATCTCCCGTTTCGGGGTCTCAGGGCCAGTTTGTCCATGACGACCCCGATGCGTACCACTGTAAAGGTTTGGCAGGAGGCCAGGAAAATATATGGGAAACCTTTTATACTTTACCGGACCCCTCTCTCTGGGCTAAAAAGGGAATTCTTACACTAAAGCACATGGTCAAGGATGGCAGGCTTATGAATTTTCAAGCCCTTAGACAATCCTTTGCTATTCCTGCCTCCTTCCAGTTTAGATACTGGCAGCTGAAGCACGCCTTTGAGGCTCAGTTCCCTGCCCCCCTCATTCTGGAACCAGACTCTATTGAAAGGCTCTTGACTTCCAGCGTGATGGGGAAGCCCCTCTCCACACTATACCTATACCTGACAGTGGAGTATGATGCCAAACTAACTAAAACCTGGGATAAGTGAAGGGGTTGATATTCCCTCGTTAGCTGAGGAGGAATGGAAGGAGTGTTTAATATCCTACATTCCTTCCATGATCGCTGCAAAGGATAGGTTCATACAATTCAAGTTCCTGCACAGGGCGTATTTTACTCCACAGAGGTTGGCGCGTATTTACCCTCAGAGAGATCCCAATTGTCAGAGATGCAGACAGGAAGTGGGTACTTTCTGGCATATGGTCTGGTCGTGTCCCTGTCTCTGACTCTTTTGGTCAGCGGTGGCGTCCACACTGAGCAATGTTATAGGATCAGACTTGTAGGCGGATCCCCAGATACTACTGCTCAGTCATTTGGAAGATGTTGAGGGTGATAGGTATAGCAAATTGTGTCTAACCTTCGCATTGTACTATGCTAGGCGGGAAATTCTATTGCGGTGGAAAATGGTAGAGCCTCCTACCTTGGCCTCGTGGATAAGGTCTGTGAATAAGGTACTCCCTCTGTATAAATTAACGTATGAAAGTAGGCAATGCCCGGGGAAGTTTGATAAAATCTGGTCGTCCTGGGTCGACGCCTCCGGAGACCCTGATCCCCCTACCCCATAGGACGGGGAAAGTAATGGAGGATATCCTATATCTCACGTCTCTTTTCTTTATGCCTGTTTTCTTTCATCCCATTCCTTCTCATCCCTCCTTCCCCTCCCCCTCTCTTCCTCTCTTCCTCTCCCTCTCCTTCCTTCCTTTTCCCCTCTCCCCGCCCCCCCCCCCGGCTTCCCTTCCCCCCTGCTGTCCCTACCAGGTTTAGTTGAATATTGGGCCACTCATTTTATACTATCAAAACGTATGAAGATTTGAGCTTTGAGAGGTCTGGTTGAGTAAACTTCTGATGTTTGCACACCTGGAATTTCTGATAAATAACGGCTATTGTCTAAGGGTCAATTTTACTGTTTTTATTCTCACTACAATGTCTGTATTAAACTTTGTATTGTTCTGCTGATTTGTTCAATAAAAAAAAAATTTCTGTTAAAAAAAAAAAATACACCGACACTGGGAGGCTGTGGGGATGCTCTTCAGGTACTTACTGGCCAAGTTTTGGGTCCAGGGAACGTTTGGCGGGCCTGTGGCACCCCAAAAGGTCAACCGGTAGAAACCGCACGTTTAACATTGGAGTCTATGGGAAACTCAGTCAAATTGGGGGGCTGATATTTCCTTAGGTGTTGGGGTTAGGAACACCAAACTTGGAACTATTGTAGGGGAGACGATGCACTACATGTGATCCAAATGATCCGTTTCAAAGTGCCATTTTCCTGTTACTGGAGGGTTCTTGTTGGGGTACCGGGCCCCGGTTCGGTGTGGGGTACCCATAGAGTGCTTCTACATCACCCCCAAGTTTTGTAATTTTGTGACCCATGGTCAGGGAGCACCGGTACCGTGAAGACGGTCAACATTTTGGCCCCGGTAAACCCCCGGTAAAAGGTCCCCGAACCTCTAAAGGTGTAGCTGTGATATCTGGGAAAAAGGGGTGCAAGTTTGGTTTCGCTAGCTCATTCGGTCGTCGAATGGTTGAGCGATAAGTGAAATCCGCCACAATTTGGCCTGGTTCCCCTATAGACTCCCATGTTAGGTGAGGGGCCTACTTTGGGGAGTCGGTACCGGCCTTCCTTCGGTTCTCTGGACCCCAAATTTCTTGCACGTATAGCCATCGCTCTTCACTACAAGTGTGCCAAGTTTGGTGTGATTTTACCCGGTGGGTCCCCGGAAACCGGAGCTCAAAGTTGCCCCAATATCGGCAGATTTTCCCCTAGGCGGCAAAGTGAAGCGAGGGGTGCTGTCTTTGGGAGATGGTTACGGGCCAACCGTAGGGTCTCCACTACAAGTGTGCCAAGTTTGGTGTTCCTAACCCCAATAGCCGAGGAAATATCATCCCCCCAAGTTAACCAAGTTTACCATAGACTCCAATGTTAAACGTGCGGTTTCCAGTTGACCTTTCGGGGTGCCACTGGCCCGCCATAGGTTCCCTGAACCCCAAACTTGGCCAATGCGTACCCGAAGAGCATCCCCATAGCCTCCCAGTGTCGGTGTATTTTTAAGACCCATAGAACCGGAGAGCACCACGCATGTCTTTGCCGGTGTTGTGTGAGGGGGCCACCGGTCCCCGAAAGTCGAGGGGGGTGCCATTCTGTAGAAAAGGCCTGTAATATTCAAATAAGACCTACCAGAGCCTTCCCCGGTGAACCGGGTCCGAGCTACACCGTTTCAAAGTGCCATTTTCCGGTTACCGGAGGGTTACGGTTGGGGTTCTGGGCCCCGGTTTGGTGTGGCGGTACCCATAGAGTGTCTCTACATCACCCTTAAGTTTTGTAATTTTGTGACCCATGGTCAGAGAGTAGGGATGAGCCGAACACCCCCCGGTTCGGTTCGCACCAGAACCCGCGAACGGACCGCAAGTTCGCACGAACGTTAGAACCCCATTGACGTCTATGGGACTCGAACGTTCGAAATCAAAAGTGCTCATTTTAAAGGCTAATTTGCATGGTATTGTCCTAAAAAGGGTTTGGGGACCCGGGTCCTACCCCAGGGGACATGTATCAATGCAAAAAAAACTTTTAAAAACGGCCGTTTTTTCGGGAGCAGTGATTTTAATGATGCTTAAAGTAAAAAAAAAAAAGTGAAATATTCCTTTAAATATCGTACCTGGGGGGTGTCTATAGTATGCCTGTAAAGTGACGCGTGTTTCCCATGTTTAGAACAGTCCCTGCACCAAATGTCATTTTTAAAGGAAAAAATCTCATTTAAAACTGCTTGCGGGTTTAATGTCATGTCGGGTCATGGCAATATGGATGAAAATCAGTGAGACAAACGGCATGGGTACCCCCCAGTCCATTACCAGGCCCTTTGGGTCTTGTATGGATATTAAGGGGAACCCCGCACCCAAATTAAAATAAGGAAAGGTCCCTATATACTCTGAACAGCAGTATTCAGGCGGTGCAAACAAGACAGGGACTGTAGGTTTGTTGTTAAGTAGAATCTGTTTGTAATTTTGAACATTTTTAATGTGTTTAGCTCCAGCCAAAAAATCTTTTCTAAGCTTTTTGGAAAACATAGGGAAGGGTTATCACCCCTGTGACATTTGTTTTGCGTCTTTCCTCCTCTTCAGAAGATTTCACCTCACTTTTTTGTCCCAATGAAAAATGTTTTTTGAAAATTTGGGTTTTTTTGTGGAACAAGGATTGGAAAGCATCAGTGGAAAGGAGAAATTGTTTTCCCATATTAACTCTTACAGGAGAGAATTTCCCTTCCTTAGGGGTAGATTTCATCTCACTTCCTGTTGTCTCCTTCCGTTTGCAAGTAGGAGTCGTTTGTAAGTTAGATGTTTGAAAGTAGGGTCCTGCCCTATATACTCAGCAGAAATTTGGGCCTTAGGTGTTGCTGTGGCCAAAACACTGTAAGCCCTCACAGGGCCCTGCTGTGAAATATTAGATCAAGAATTGTAATTACATGCCCCTGTTGAACAGGAGCTGAAAAATTAGGCCTTAGGCACTGGTGCTGGTGCCACAACACTGCAACCCCTCACAGACACTCTAGTTGGAACGCAGGAACGAGCCCTGCTGCAAAGTATTGCATCAAAAATTGTAATTACACGCCCCTGTTAGACAGGGGCAGAAAAATTGGGCCTTAGGCACTGGTGCTGGTGCCACAACACTGCAACCCCTCACAGACACTCTAGTTGGAACGCAGGAACGAGCCCTGCTGCAAAGTATTGCATCAAAAATTGTAATTACACGCCCCTGTTAGACAGGGGCAGAAAAATTGGGTCTTAGGCACTGGTGCTGGTGCCACAACACTGCAACCCCTCACAGACACTCTAGTTGAAACGCAGGAACAAGCCCTGCTGCAAAGTATTGCATCAAAAATTGTAATTACACGCCCCTGTTAAACAGGGGCTGAAAAATTGTGCCTTAGGCACTGGTGGTGGCGCCCAGAACCAAAAATGTTCTTACAAGCTATCAGCGTGATGATTGAGGAGGAAGAGGATAATTACTCAGGGATAGTCACTCAGCATCAGCATAGGCAGTCTTTGAAGGGATCTGAGATTTCAAAAAAAATTATTCGGTTACATCTGCATCAGGTGCTTGGTAGCTGGTGGTGATCCAAGACTGATTCATTTTTATGAAGGTCAGCCGATCGACCGAGTCGGTGGACAGACGCACCCTGTGATCGGTTACCACGCCTCCAGCAGCACTGAATGTGCGTTCCGAAAGAACGCTGGATGCAGGACAGGCCAGTAGCTCAATTGCATACTGTGCAAGCTCTGGCCAGTGATCCATCCTCAAGACCCAGTAACCCAGAGGATTTTCGGTGGGAAAGGTGTCCAAGTCTGATCTTGCCCCTAGGTATTCCTGCACCATGTAAAACAGACGCTGGCGATGGTTGCTGGAACCGATCATACCTTGGGGCTGCGGACCAAAAAATTGTCTGAACGCATCGGTCAGACGGCCACCTTCTCCACCGCTCCTTCTTTGACTGACCGAAGCCTCAGCAACACGTTGTCCAGAAACAGGAGTTTGTAACCTCCCAGTCTCTGGGAACGCGTTGCACAGACCTTTTTGCAAGGCCTCCCGAAGATGTTTCATCCTCTGCTCCCTCTGCGATGGCAAGATAAGGTCCGCAACCTTACCCTTGTAACGTGGATCAAGGAGGGTTGCCAGCCAGTATTGGTCCTTCTCCTTGATACCACGAATACGAGGATCCTTACGCAGGCTTTGCAGGATCAGGGAGGCCATGCAGCGTAGGTTTGCTGAGGCATTCGGTCCGGAGTCCTCTGGGTCACTAAGGACAACAACGTCCGCAGCCACCTCCTCCCAGCCACGTACAAGTCCATGTGTTCCTTGGGACTGATCCCTTAAAGACTGCTGATGCTGAGTGCCAGGCTCCACCTCCATACTGACACAATCTTCCTCCTCCTCCTCCTCCTCCTCCTCGTCCTCTTCCTGTGTGATCGGCGGGCACGCAGGAACACTGTCTGGATAAAGGGGGCCTTGAGAGCTAAGGAAGTCCTCCTCTTCCTGCCTCTGTTCTGCCTCAAGTGCCCTGTCCATTATTCCACGCAGCGTGTGCTCCAACAGGTGGACAAGGGGGACAGTGTCACTGATGCATGCACTGTCAGTGCTCACCATCCTCGTGGCCTCCTCGAATGGTGACAGGACAGTGCATGCATCCCTGATCATGGCCCACTGGCGTGGGGAAAAAAAACCAAGGTCCCCTGACCCTGTCCTGGTGCCATAGTCGCACAGGTACTCATTGATGGCCCTCTGCTGCGTGTGCAGCCGCTGCAGCATGGCCAACGTCGAGTTCCACCTGGTGGGCATGTCACAGATTAGGCGGTTCTTGGGCAGGTTAAACTCCTTTTGGAGGTCCGTCAGCCGAGCACTGGCATTATATGACCGGCGGAAATGCACAGAGACTTTCCTGGCCTGCCTCAGGACATCCTGTAAGCCCGGGTACCTGCCCAAGAACCGCTGCACCACCAAGTTAAGGACGTGAGCCAAACAGGGCACATGGGTCAGTTGTCCCTGTCGGAGGGCAGAGAGGAGGTTGGTGCCATTGTCGCAAACCACCATTCCTGCCTTAAGTTGGCGTGGCGTCAACCACCTCTGAACCTGCCCCTGCAGAGCTGACAGAACCTCTGCCCCAGTGTGGCTCCTGTCCCCCAAGCACACCAGCTCAAGCACCGCATGGCATCTTTTGGCCTGCGTACTTGCGTAGCCCCTTGAACGCCTACGGAGCACCGCTGGTTCCGAGGAAGAGGCCATGGAGGAAGAAGAAGAGGAGGGGGTGGAGGAGAGAGGTGTGTCACAATCAGCATTTTGGAGGCGTGGTGGCGGAACAACCTCCAACACTACTGCACCTTGTCCTGCATCCTTCCCAGCTGCCAGCAGAGTCACCCAATGCGCCGTGAAACTTAAGTAACGTCCCTGTCCATGCCTGCTGGACCATGAGTCAGCGGTAATATGCACCTTACCGCTGACCGCCCTGTCCAGCGAGGCATGGACATTGCCTTCCACA
Source organism: Lithobates septentrionalis (assembly GCA_037952835.1). Classification (NCBI taxonomy): domain Eukaryota; kingdom Metazoa; phylum Chordata; class Amphibia; order Anura; family Ranidae; genus Lithobates; species Lithobates septentrionalis. Next base: position 1,283,105 of record JBBDGP010001242.1, read on the forward strand.
TGCCGGTAGAGAGCCGGAATCGCCTTCCGTGAGAAAAAGTGGCGTTTGGGTACCTGCCACTGAGGAACCGCACATTCCACAAACTCACGGAAGGGGGCAGAGTCTACCAACTGAAAAGGCAGCAGTTGAAGTGCTAGCAATTTTGCCAAGCTAGCATTCAACCGCTGGGCATGTGGATGGCTGGGAGCAAACTTCTTTCGGCGGTGCAGCAGCTGGGGCAGGGAAATTTGCCTGGTACAATCTGACGTCGGTGTACCAAAAGCAGATTGCCCACAAGTACTTGGCTGTGACACACCTAATTCTACACCTTCATTCCTCTCACTGCAGGTCTCAGAGAGGACTGAAGGTCTAGTGGGGTTGGAAATCTCAGCTGATGAGGAGCAAGGAGAGATCCTCTTTGTTCTTTGGTGTGGGTCTTTTAGATACGCTTGCCAACGAACTGCATGGCAGGTCAACATATGTCTGGTCAAGCATGTGGTACCCAAGCGGGAGATGTTTTGGCCACGCGAGATACGCTTGAGACATATGTTGCAAATAGCAGCGGTGCGATCTGATGCACTCGTCTCAAAAAAGGCCCACACCAAAGAACTTTTTGAATAACGCGCAGAGACTGCAGCGCCCTGCACATGTGGAGCTTTGGGGTGTGATGCAGTCAATGTGCTGCCCTTAGGCTGGCCCCTGGAGGGCATCCTGCCTAGTTGGTGATGTGCCACCTCCTCCTCCTCCTCCTCCTCCTCCTCTCTCCTATCAGGCACCCACGTTGAGTCAGTGACCTCATCATCCCCTCCCTCCTCATCACTGGAGCAAACCTGGCAGTATGCTGCAGCAGGGGGAGCATGACTGCCAGATTGCTGTCCTTCTTGGGCACCCCCTCTGTCCGTGCTCATGTTACTGCCTTCATTGAGCTCAGTATCATCATCAGAGCCTTCCAAACGCTGGGCATCCTCCTGGAGCATGTACCCAACACTGTGGTCAAACAGTTCGAGGGAATCCTCATGAGGACATGGTGGAGCTAGGGAAGGAGTCACTGATGACATTGAGCTGAGGGAAGAGGCCGCTGCTTTGCCAGACAAAGCACCCTGGGCATGGGTGAGAGAGGATGAGGAGGATGAGGACGGCTTGGTCATCCACTCGACCAAGTCTTCCGCATGTTGCGGCTCAACACGGCCAGCTGCCGAAAAAAAGGCCAAGCGTGTCCCATGGCCACGTGCTGATGAGGATGCACCGTCTCCACGACCAGCACTAGACACAGAGCCTGCTTGCCCTCTCTTATTGGCTTGTGACTGTCTGCCTCTCCTTCTTGGCCTTCCAGACATACTAATGGCCTGTAGCTGCACTAAGCTGGGATAGAACACCTGTAATTTTCTTCAGGTAGCTTTATATACTGTAACCAGACAAGCCTGCCTGTCAGTAGGAAGATAACAGGAACGGATCTAGCTGAACACTGTGAGCAGGACGCACTGTACTAAATGTAAATAGTCTAGCTGCCTGACCGTGGTACTAATAGGATCAAAAAGAACACCTGTAATTTTCTTAAGGTAGCTTTATATACTGTAACCAGACAAGCCTGCCTGTCAGTAGGAAGATAACAGGAACGGATCTAGCTGAACACTGTGAGCAGGACGTACTGCACTAAATGTATATAGCAGGAACGGATCTAGCTGAACACTGTGAGCAGGACGCACTGCACTGAATGTAAATAGCAGGAACGGATCTAGCTGAACACTGTGAGCAGGACGCACTGCACTAAATGTAAATACCAGGAACGGATCTAGCTGAACACTGTGAGCAGGACGCACTGCACTGAATGTAAATAGCAAGAACGGATCTAGCTGAACACTGTGAGCAGGACGCACTGTACTAAATGTAAATAGTCTAGCTGCCTGACCGTGGTACTAATAGGATCAAAAAGAACACCTGTAATTTTCTTAAGGTAGCTTTATATACTGTAACCAGACAAGCCTGCCTGTCAGTAGGAAGATAACAGGAACGGATCTAGCTGAACACTGTGAGCAGGACGTACTGCACTAAATGTATATAGCAGGAACGGATCTAGCTGAACACTGTGAGCAGGACGCACTGCACTGAATGTAAATAGCAGGAACGGATCTAGCTGAACACTGTGAGCAGGACGCACTGCACTAAATGTAAATACCAGGAACGGATCTAGCTGAACACTGTGAGCAGGACGCACTGCACTGAATGTAAATAGCAGGAACGGATCTAGCTGAACACTGTGAGCAGGACGCACTGCACTGAATGTAAATAGCAGGAACGGATCTAGCTGAACACTGTGAGCAGGACGCACTGCACTGAATGTAAATAGCAGGAACGGATGTAGCTGAACACTGTGAGCAGGACGCACTGCACTAAATGTAAATACCAGGAACGGATCTAGCTGAACACTGTGAGCAGGACGCACTGCACTGAATGTAAATAGCAGGAACGGATCTAGCTGAACACTGTGAGCAGGACGCACTGCACTGAATGTAAATAGCAGGAACGGATCTAGCTGAACACTGTGAGCAGGACGCACTGCACTGAATGTAAATAGCAGGAACGGATGTAGCTGAACACTGTGAGCAGGACGCACTGCACTAAATGTAAATACCAGGAACGGATCTAGCTGAACACTGTGAGCAGGACGCACTGCACTGAATGTAAATAGCAGGAACGGATCTAGCTGAACACTGTGAGCAGGACGCACTGCACTAAATGTAAATACCAGGAACGGATCTAGCTGAACACTGTGAGCAGGACGCACTGCACTGAATGTAAATAGCAGGAACGGATCTAGCTGAACACTGTGAGCAGGACGCACTGCACTGAATGTAAATAGCAGGAACGGATCTAGCTGAACACTGTGAGCAGGACGCACTGCACTGAATGTAAATAGCAGGAACGGATGTAGCTGAACACTGTGAGCAGGACGCACTGCACTAAATGTAAATACCAGGAACGGATCTAGCTGAACACTGTGAGCAGGACGCACTGCACTGAATGTAAATAGCAGGAACGGATCTAGCTGAACACTGTGAGCAGGACGCACTGCACTGAATGTAAATAGCAGGAACGGATCTAGCTGAACACTGTGAGCAGGACGCACTGCACTGAATGTAAATAGCAGGAACGGATGTAGCTGAACACTGTGAGCAGGACGCACTGCACTAAATGTAAATACCAGGAACGGATCTAGCTGAACACTGTGAGCAGGACGCACTGCACTGAATGTAAATAGCAGGAACGGATGTAGCTGAACACTGTGAGCAGGACGCACTGCACTAAATGTAAATACCAGGAACGGATCTAGCTGAACACTGTGAGCAGGACGCACTGCACTGAATGTAAATAGCAGGAACGGATCTAGCTGAACACTGTGAGCAGGACGCACTGCACTGAATGTAAATAGCAGGAACGGATCTAGCTGAACACTGTGAGCAGGACGCACTGCACTGAATGTAAATAGCAGGAACGGATCTAGCTGAACACTGTGAGCAGGACGCACTGCACTAAATGTAAATAGCAGGAACGGATCTAGCTGAACACTGTGAGCAGGACACACTGCACTAAATGTAAATAGTCTAGATAGAAGATAACAGGAACGGATCTAGCTAAACTGAATACAGTGTATATATATATATGCAACACCTGGGATGCATATATATACACAATACACTGTAAGTGCAGCTAACTGACTGACTGTTCTGCCTAATCTATCTAACTCAAATCAAATGACACTGTCTCTCTCTCTCTCTATCTCTCAGCACACCGGAACACACACTACACAGGGCCGCCGTGCAGGCGGCCTTATATAGTGTGGGGTGTGTACTAAATCCCCTGAGCCATAATTGGCCAAAGCCACCCTGGCTTTGGCCAATTACAGCTCTCTCTACTGACGGCGCTGTGATTGGCCAAGCATGCGGGTCATAGTGCATGCTTGGCCAATCATCAGCCAGCAATGCACTGCGATGCCGCAGTGAATTATGGGCCGTGACGCGCCACACGAATTTGGCGCGAACGGCCCATATCGTTCGCAATTCGGCGAACGACCGAACAGCCGATGTTCGAGTCGAACATGGGTTCGACTCGAACATGAAGCTCATCCCTAATCTTGGCGTGTTCTTAACTGGAGGGTGATGGGGTCCAAAGGCTGGGCACCCCTTAGGACTTGTTTGGCTCAAATCTCATCCACCTTACAAGGATCTATTCCCTTCTTCAGTAATATCTGGTGAATGACCTTGTCCAGCCGCCTCACATATTCTGATAACTTCTCCCCAGTTTCCTGATAGGTGTGTTCTAATTGGTAAATTAGGTCAGAAACCTTTTCAGTACGTCCAAACACATCTTGCAGGATATCTAGATAGTCTTGGGCTACACAGTTTTGTTTACTGAGTTTTAAATTTCGAATGGCCTCGGAAGCAGGCCCCTTGAGACTCTCAGTGATCCGCTGCTTCTTCTGTGTTTCAGGGATGTCCCACTCATCCAACACCTGTGTGGTCTGCTCCAACCATTCTTCAAAAGTATCTTCTCCTTTGGGTAAGGGCTGTTGGCCCGAGAAGATGCCCAGTTTTCGGTACCCAATCCCTGAATAGGTTGAGTTCCCCTTCTGACATTGGGACACCAAGTTTCCAAGGGCTGTGATGAGTTCGGGTTCAATTGCAGTCGGTGCTGCCTGCGATGGACCCCTTGCTTTTGTTAAACTCATCTGAGAGAAGGTGGCAGGATCCTCCCCCTGCTCTCTTGGGTGGGTCAGGTAAAATTTTGTTTTGTCAGCGAGTTCAACACTATCACCCTTGAAGTTTTCCAGAACTCCCTTCCTCCATTCTAATAAGGCATAGGTGCAGCATGTCTCATGGTCAAGTCTTACTGCGACCACCTTGGCTCTTTGACCTGGGGATAGTGTTTTTACCACTTGATTAATGTGTTCCTTCTCCCAGATATCTCCCCAGAGTTCCATGGTTACGCTCGCTTCCGAGCAGATGCCTTCCGCCTCACACCACTGTGCCGCAGTGAGGGGATCCATTTTAGGGTAATTAAGAGGGTGTTCTGCTTTAGAATGACAGTTATCCCGGACGAGCCCCCACATGTAGCAATAGCTCACGGTGGAGCTGCTGGTTTAAGCGGGCCTGTCCTCTTTGCTCTACACCCTTCTTAAATTGTTCACTCCCCTTGACACAACTGTAGAGCAGTGTTGTAACAATATGAGCATTAACTTTAACCCACAATATACACTTACAATTATGGTTACCTCTGCCTGGGTGCTGGTAACTCCACCTGTAGGAGAAATGACAACACTGCACGCAAACTTCAATAATGACCAAAAATAACTTCTTTGTTTGAGTAAGTAATATATTTATATAAAGAGTTATTTCAATGAATATACCATAACACCAACGTAGTGTGATAGTATAAGGAATGATAATGACAGTCAATAACAATCACAGAAATATATATATACAGTGGTATAAGCCTATACCCGGGAGCTCCTCCTGCTCTAGACCTTAAAAGTCACTATACTAAAAATGCAGGGCCCTGCAATGAAAGAGGTAGTCCAGACGTCTTCAGTCTTCGCTAGCTCTTATGATTGTAATCCGCAAAGGGTTCCTCCTGGGGGTTTCGCAGTGTAGTATAACACACTAAACAATTGTAATCCAAATGAGTGACTAGGTGTCTTTATATGAAGAAACAAACATCTAACATCTGCTCTTGAATGCTGAAGTCTATTTGGATGCAATACTCTCAGACTTAACTTGTTCCGTGGGACTATCAGTCCCAGCAACACTCTGTACAGTTCTAAAGATGTGTGTGTAATACTCAATTAAACTTCTGGGTGTCAACCCTCTCACCACACAAAATCCAGGCAGGTGGATGTCTCCGGTTCAGCAGTTCTCAGCTCCGTATAGAGGCACCATCACGCCGTCACACTATTCCGTCCACAACCGACCAGGAGTCCTCGGTTAATTCCCCGCGGGTTCTCCGGAACAATCACGTCTCTTGTCCAGCTCACTGCGATGCAATGGCAGGATACTGCAGCTGCTCCGCTCCTCCGCAAGGTAGGCCGCAACCCTGTGGGACACACACACCCACAGAGTCCTGCTGGCAGGCCACGCGTCCCAGGAACAAGAGACCTAAAATGGCCGCTGCTTACCCTTTTATATCCTCCCACAATGCAGTTCAGTTCTGACTTTGTCCAGGAGCATTGTGGGTGGGTCAGAGCTACAGTTCCAAATTAAACAATGAATCACTTCCATGCCACTGAGGCCTGAGACGTAAACTTACTGCACTATATCAATTGTCCACAAGATGGCACTAACACAACTATTGTACTGAATAATATGCATAAAGCTAGAAACAACAGTTGTCAGCGCTACATACATTTGTCTGGTAATGATATTGGTCATTGTAATACGTTAGGTTTGTTAGCACAAACCAAATTAGATTTATTGTGTTTTTATGCAGTGCTACCTAATACTGTTTTTATATTTTCTGAAATAGTTCCTTGTTTAATTTGGTTACTGTCCCCAGAGCTTAGGTACATTGATAAGTTTCGCAAATGTCTCAATAGGATGTTGATGAAATTCATGCCTACCATAAATGGATTATCCTTCCAACATATGGAACTTGAGGGAGGATTACCGGGTTTGTATAGACCCGATAATGTTCATTTAACGGACATAGCTCTTGATATATTCAATTTTGACATTCAGACCTGTGTGGAATTGGCTGTGGCCCGGGGGGTGTGCCAGTCTCATTAATTTGAGCCTGGCGTGTGGGCTTTTATGTTGGTTTTTAAAGTTTGAGCTCGAGCTTATATAGCTAAGCTATGAGTATGTTATGTAATATTTTACTATATAATATATGTATTGATTAATTAACCTTTAATATTCTTAATGATTCATTTATGAATTATTATTATACCTATAATAAAGGGCACGACCTATTCAACCCACAGGTTATTGAGTCTTGAATATTATTTGGTTTGATATATAGAAGTTCTATCTAAGATCCCAAAAGATGTGAGCAAGTCCTTTGTGTAGGAAATCACATTATTGTTGATGTTCTGTACAGTGTACTTAATGCTCCACTGTTTCCATGGTAACAAGAAAACAGCATTTGAATTGTTTAATTTAAGAAAATTAAAAGGCTGGGGATTAAAAAATGAAGGCAATTTTTGTTAACAGTAAATTACAAATTTACTTTTTAGTGCCAATTACATAAATATTAGCAAACTAAAAAAAAAAAATTAAAATTAAATAAAGATGGACACAAATTACAAATATAGGAAGACTGGGGGCAAAAGGGCATTTGCCCCTGGGCCAATACAGTACAGATGATATATGTTGTGTTGGTGGTCGTGAAAGGTAATATGCTTCTACTCAGACCTCAATCACAGAAAGACCTGCAGTCAGTGACAGCTGATGAGTGTTAAGTAGCAATCTGCTCTCTGTTCAGACCTGTGACTACATTGCAAGGTTGCTGCCAAACCAGCTGCTGATAAGGCTTGTGCTTGAAATCACATTAGAGGAAATATCACATAGTCTGGCTGTTTTGAACATGCGCATATCTAATGATTTTAAAAATTGGGCAGGCTAGAATGGTGCAGCACGTTTTAAGCAGGAGTGAAATCTTGAGGTGATACAGTGAACCTCATTCTAGTAAGTGCTTAGGATTGTGGCATTGCCATCAAACATGAATCAGAAATTCTACCTCTGTGTGGCAGCAGAAACTTCAGGAAAAAATGTGTGTGCTACCGATGGCATACGGTACCATCAGGCTTGCAGTTTGAAACCATTTTCTTGCACATTCACAGAGCCTTTGTGAGATTGTAGATGTAGATTGCTGTCCAATCCTCCCCAGAAAGTGAGTCACCCAGAATTTGTTCCCATTTTTGTAAGCTCCTGACCCATAGGTTGACTGGTTTCTTAATAAATGTAGATACAGGTAGTTGAAAGAGATCACGTGGGTTTTGGGTGAGTCTGACACACACATGGATTTGAAGGGGGTGCAGGTTCTAGCATAGAGGGATCTTGTCATTGGAGCACTCAGGAAGTGCTTTATTTGAAAGTTTCAGGGCTGGGCTCAGCCCTTCCTCCTCTGAGCTGGCCGCTCAGCTGTCGGCTAATTGCCAGCTGTCATCTCTCTCCACAGTTACCCAGCTGAAGTTGATCCTGCTCGTTAGTCCTGCCTAGTTAAGCCATCCAGTACAGAGGAGCTCTGTCTTCGCCTGGTCACATCACTAGAAACGATCTCCTGCATTCATGTTTTAAAGACTGGCTTTGCTGACATCCCTTCAGGCTACAGATCCTGCTTGCTGTTCCACTATTTTGATCCCTGACTCCCAGCTTGGCTGACGATCCGTTACAGTTACTGAACTTTGGCTATGTTTTGACTACGTTTGTTCTTTTTACTTTTATTATTAAACAAGTGTGATTTAACTGTACTTCTGTCTCGGTCTGATTTCATGGTTTGTGACAGTAGGTGAAGGCCATGAATTCAGAAGTTACAGACAATCCACTTGTTGGTAATATTTTTTCCAGATTGGATGAGGAAGATCACCGCATGGATCAGTTTGCCATAGCGTTACAAATGCTCCTGAGTCGCCCACCTGGGATCTTCCACTGTGGCTGCTCCGGTACAACCTGTGTTGCAAACCGTCCCTGCTGCTGCACCAGTCTCTGTGCAGGCACCCGCCTCGAGTATCACCTCTATAAGAGGTATGTATGGTTCCTAAGTCACGGACAGACCTTAGGTGTCGTTGTTTCGTCCCCAGTTATCCAGAAGAATAAGCCCCTGGTTTCAGTCACCCTTTCTTGGGCTGAGTCGTCCATCAAGATACAGGCTCTAGTCAACTTTGGGGCTGCAGGCCTGTTCAATGATGCTGCCTTTGTATCGAAGCACTCGATTCCACTGCAGCTGCGTGACACTCCATTTGTCATTGAGGCTCTTGATGGGAGACCTCTACAGCCTGCCCATGTGACTCATGATACGGTTCCATTGTCCATGGCCGTAGGGGCTATTCACCATGAGATTATCCAATTCCAAGTTATTTCCTCACCAAAGTTTCGGCTGTTAATTGGTTATCCTTGGTTACAGAGGCACAACCCCTCTTTTGATTGGCTCCATGATGAGGTTCTCTTCTGGTCACCACTAGGGATGAGCTTCGTGTTCGAGTCGAACCCATGTTTGACTCGAACATCGGCTGTTCGGTCGTTCGCTGAATTGCGAACGATATGGGCCGTTCGCGCCAAATTCGTGTGGCGCGTCACGGCCCATAATTCACTGCGGCATCGCAGTGCATTGCTGGCTGATGATTGGCCAAGCATGCACTATGACCCGCATGCTTGGCCAATCACAGCGCCGCCTGAACAGAGAGCCGTAATTGGCCAAAGCCAAGGAGGCTTTGGCCAATTATGGCTCAGGGGATTTAGTACACGCCCCACACTATATAAGGCCGCCTGCACGGCGGCCCTGTGCAGTGTGTTCCGGTGTGCTGAGAGATAGAGAGAGAGAGAGAGAGAGACAGTGTCATTTCATTTGAGTTAGCTAGATTAGGCAGGACAGTCAGTTAGCTGCACTTACAGTGTATTGTGTATATATATGCATCCCAGGTGTTGCATATATATATATATATATATATATATATATATATATATATATATATATATATATATATATATATATACACACTGTACTCAGTTTAGCTAGATCCGTTCCTGTTATCTTCCTACTGACAGGCAGGTTTGTCTTGTTACAGTATTTACAGCTACCTGAAGAAAATTGCTGGTGTTCTTTTGATCCTATTAGTACCACAGTCAGGCAGCTAGACTATTTACAGTTAGTGCAGTGCGTCCTGCTCACAGTGTTCAGCTAGATCCGTACCTGTTATCTTCTTACTAACAGGCAGGCTTGTCTTGTTACAGTATTTACAGCTACCTGAATAAAATTACTGGTGTTCTTTTGATCCTATTAGTACCACAGTCAGGCAGCTAGACTATTTACAGTTAGTGCAGTGCATCCTGCTCACAGTGTTCAGCTAGATCCGTTCCTGTTATCTTCCTACTGACAGGCAGGCTTGTCTTGTTACAGTATTTACAGCAACATGAAGAAAATTACTGGTGTTCTTTTGATCCTATTAGTACCACAGTCAGGCAGCTAGACTATTTATAGTTAGTGCAGTGCGTCCTGCTCACAGTGTTCAGCTAGATCCGTTCCTGTTATCTTCTTACTGACAGCCAGGCTTGTCTTGTTACAGTATATAAAGCTACCTGAAGAAAATTGCTGGTGTTCTTTTGATCCTATTAGTACCACAGTCAGGCAGCTAGACTATTTACAGCTAGTGCAGTGCGTCCTGCTCACAGTGTTCAGCTAGATCCGTTCCTGTTATCTTCCTACTGACAGGCAGGCTTGTCTTGTTACAGTATTTACAGCTACCTGAAGAAAATTACTGGTGTTCTTTTGATCCTATTAGTATCACAGTCAGGCAGCTAGACTATTTACAGTTAGTGCAGTGCATCCTGATCACAGTGTTCTGCTAAACCTACAAGTTAGTGGGGTGCGTCCTGCTCACAGTGTTCAGCTAAACCTACAAGTTAGTGGGGTGCGTCCACCTCACAGTGTTCAGCTAAACCTACAAGCTAGTGGGGTGCGTCCTGCTCACAGTGTTCAGCTAGATCCGTTCCTGTTATCTTCTTACTGACAGGCAGGCTTGTCTTGTTACAGTAAATACAGTTACCTGAAGAAAATTGCTGGTGTTCTTTTGATCCTATTAGTACCACAGTCAGGCAGCTAGACTATTTACAGTTAGTGCAGTGCGTCCTGAACACAGTGTTCAGCTAAACCTACAAGTTAGTGGGGTGCGTCCACCTCACAGTGTTCAGCTAAAGCTACCTGTAGAAGGTTGGTGGTGTTCTCATACTACAGGCAGGCAGTTGATTTTGCTAGCTGCAGTATCAGTATATATATATATATATATCCCAGCTTAGTGCAGCTACAGGCCATTAGTATGTCTGGAAGGCCAAGAAGGAGAGGCAGACAGTCACAAGCCAATAAGAGAGGGCAAGCAGGCTTTGTGTCTAGTGCTGGTCGTGGAGACGGTGCATCCTCATCAGCACGTGGCCATGGGACACGCTTGGCCTTTTTTTCGGCAGCTGGCCGTGTTGTGCCGCAACATGCGGAAGACTTGGTCGAGTGGATGACCAAGCCGTCCTCATCCTCCTCATCCTCTCTCACCCATGCCCAGGGTACTTTGTCTGGCAAAGCAGCGGCCTCTTCCCTCGGCTCAATGTCATCAGTGACTCCTTCCCTAGCCCCACCATGTCCTGCTGAGGAGTCCCTCGAACTGTTTGACCACAGTGTTGGGTACATGCTCCAGGAGGATGCCCAGTGTTTGGAAGGCTCTGATGATGATACTGAGCTCGATGAAGGCAGTAACATGAGCAAGGACAGAGGGGGTGCCCAAGAAGGACAGCAATCTGTCAGTCATGCTCCCCCTGCTGCAGCATACTGCCAGGTTTGCTCCAGTGATGAGGCAGGAGATGATGAGGTCACTGACTCAACGTGGGTGCCTGATAGGAGAGAGGAAGAGGAGGAGGAGGAGGAGGCGGCACATCACCAACGAGGCAGGATGCCCTCCAGGGGCCAGCCTAAGGGCAGCACATTGACTGCATCACACCCCAAAGCTCCACATGTGCAGGGCGCTGCAGTCTCTGCGCGTTATTCAAAAAGTTCTTTGGTGTGGGCCTTTTTTGAGACGAGTGCATCAGATTGCACCGCTGCTATTTGCAACATATGTCTCAAGCGTATCTCGCGTGGCTAAAACATCTCCCGCTTGGGTACCGCATGCTTGACCAGACATATGTTGACCTGCCATGCAGTTCGTTGGCAAGCGTATCTAAAAGACGCACACCAAAGATAAAGAGGACTTCTCCTTGCTCCTCATCAGCTGAGATTTCCAACCCCACACAGCCAAGTACTTGTGGGCAATCTGCTTTTGGTACACCGACGTCAGATTGTACCAAGCAAATTTCCCTGCCCCAGCTGCTGCACCGCCGAAAGAAGTTTGCTCCCAGCCATCCACATGCCCAGCGGTTGAATTCTAGCTTGGCAAAATTGCTAGCACTTCAACTGCTGCCTTTTCAGTTGGTAGACTCTGCCCCCTTCCGTGAGTTTGTGGAATGTGCGGTTCCTCAGTGGCAGGTACCCAAACGCCACTATTTCTCACGGAAGGCGATTCTGGCAATGTCCATGCCTCGCTGGACAGGGCAGTCAGCGGTAAGGTGCATATTACCGCTGACTCATGGTCCAGCAGGCATGGACAGGGACGTTACCTAAGTTTCACGGCGCATTGGGTGACTCTGCTGGCAGCTGGGAAGGATGCAGGACAAGGTGCAGTAGTGTTGGAGGTTGTTCCGCCACCACGCCTCCAAAATGCTAATGATTGTGACACACCTCTCTCCTCCACCCCCTCCGCTTCTTCTTCCTGTGCTTTGTCCTCGGAACCAGCGGTGCTCCGTAGCCGTTCAAGGGGCTACGCAAGTACGCAGGCCAAAAGATGCCATGCGGTGCTTGAGCTGGTGTGCTTGGGGGACAGGAGCCACACTGGGGCAGAGGTTCTGTCAGCTCTGCAGGGGCAGGTTCAGAGGTGGTTGACGCCACGCCAACTTAAGGCAGGAATGGTAGTTTGCGACAATGGCACCAACCTCCTCTCTACCCTCCGACAGGGACAAATGACCCATGTACCCTGTTTGGCTCACGTCCTTAACTTGGTGGTGCAGCGGTTCTTGGGCAGGTACCCGGGCTTACAGGATGTCCTGAGGCAGGCCAGGAAAGTCTGTGTGCATTTCCGTCGGTCATATAATGCCAGTGCTCGGCTGACGGACCTCCAAAAAGGAGTTTAACCTGCCCAAGAACTGCCTAATCTGTGACATGCCCACCAGGTGGAACTCAACGTTGGCCATGCTGCAGCGGCTGCACACGCAGCAGAGGGCCATCAATGAGTACCTGTGCGACTATGGCACCGGGACAGGGTCAGGGGAGCTTGTTTTTTTTTCCCCACGCCAGTGGGCCATGATCAGGGATGCATGCACTGTCCTGTCACCATTTGAGGAGGCCACGAGGATGGTGAGCAGTGACAGTGCATGCATCAGTGACACTGTCCCCCTTGTCCACCTGTTGGAGCACACGCTGCGTGGAATAATGGACAGGGCACTTGAGGCAGAACAGAGGCAGGAAGAGGAGGACTTCCTTAGCTCTCAAGGCCCCCTTTATCCAGACAGTGTTCCTGCGTGCCCGCCGATCACACAGGAAGAGGACGAGGAGGAGGAGGAGGAGGAAGATTGTGTCAGTATGGAGGTGGAGCCTGGCACTCAGCATCAGCAGCAGTCTTTAAGGGATCAGTCCCAAGAAACACATGGACTTGTACGTGGCTGGGAGGAGGTGGCTGCGGACCATGTCGTCCTTAGTGACCCAGAGGACTCCGGACCGAATGCCTCAGCAAACCTACGCTGCATGGCCTCCCTGATCCTGCAAAGCCTGCGTAAGGATCCTCGTATTCGTGGTATCAAGGAGAAGGACCAATACTGGCTGGCAACCCTCCTTGATCCACGTTACAAGGGTAAGGTTGCGGACCTTATCTTGCCATCGCAGAGGGAGCAGAGGATGAAACATCTTCGGGAGGCCTTGCAGAAAGGTCTGTGCAACGCGTTCCCAGAGACTGGGAGGTTACAAACTCCTGTTTCTGGACAACGTGTTGCTGAGGCTTCGGTCAGTCAAAGAAGGAGCGGTGGAGAAGGTGGCCGTCTGACCGATGCGTTCAGACAATTTTTTGGTCCGTAGCCCCAAGGTATGATCGGTTCTAGCAACCATCGCCAGCGTCTGTTTTACATGGTGCAGGAATACCTAGGGGCAAGATCTGACTTGGACACCTTTCCCACCGAAAATCCTCTGGGTTACTGGGTCTTGAGGATGGATCACTGGCCAGAGCTTGCACAGTATGCAATTGAGCTACTGGCCTGTCCTGCATCCAGCGTTCTTTCGGAACGCACATTCAGTGCTGCTGGAGGCGTGGTAACCGATCACAGGGTGCGTCTGTCCACCGACTCGGTCGATCGACTGACCTTCATAAAAATGAATCAGTCTTGGATCACCACCAGCTACCAAGCACCTGATGCTGATGTAACCGAATAATTTTTTTTGAAATCTCAGATCCCTTCAAAGACTGCCTATGCTGATGCTGAGTGACTATCCCTGAGTAATTATCCTCTTCCTCCTCAATCATCACGCTGATAGCTTGTAAGAACATTTTTGGTTCTGGGCACCACCACCAGTGCCTAAGGCACAATTTTTCAGCCCCTGTTTAACAGGGGCGTGTAAATACAATTTTTGATGCAATACTTTGCAGCAGGGCTCGTTCCTGCGTTTCAACTAGAGTGTCTGTGAGGGGTTGCAGTGTTGTGGCACCAGCACCAGTGCCTAAGGCCCAATTTTTCTGCCCCTGTTTAACAGGAGCGTGTAATTACAATTTTTGATGCAATACTTTGCAGCAGGGCTCGTTCCTGCGTTCCAACTAGAGTGTCTGTGAGGGGTTGTAGTGTTGTGGCACCAGCACCAGTGCCTAATTTTTCAGCTCCTGTTCAACAGGGGCATGTAATTACAATTCTTGATCTAATATTTCACAGCAGGGCCCTGTGAGGGCTTACAGTGCTGTGGCCACAACAACACCTAAGGCCCAAATTTCTGCTGAGTATATAGGGCAGGCCCCTACTTTCAAACATCTAACTTACAAATGACTCCTACTTGCAAACGGAAGGAGACAACAGGAAGTGATATGAAATCTACCCCTAGGAAGGGAAATTCTCTCCTGTAAGAGTTAATATGGGAAAAACATTTCTCCTTTCCACTGATGCTTTCCAAACCTTGTTCCACAAAAAAACCCCAAATTTTCAAAAAACATTTGTCATTGGGACAAAAAGTGAGGTGAAATCTTCTGAAGAGGAGGACAGACAGCAAAACAAATGTCACAGGGGTGATAACCCTTCCCTATGTTTTCCAAAAAGCTTACAAAAGATTTTTTGGCTGGAGCTAAACACGTTAAAAATGTACCCGTTCAAAATTACAAACAGATTCTACTTAACAACAAACCTACAGTCCCTGTCTTGTTTGCACCGCCTGTATACTGCTGTTCAGAGTATATAGGGCCTGGTAGCCCCACACATTTCCTTATTTTAATTTGGGTGCGGGGTTCCCCTTAATATCCATACAAGACCCAAAGGGCCTGGTAATGGACTGGGGGGTACCCATGCCGTTTGTCTCACTGATTTTCATCCATATTGCCAGGACCCGACATTACAATAAACCCGCAAGCAGTTTTAAATGAGATTTTTTCCTTTAAAAATGACATTTGGTGCAGGGACTGTTCTAAACACGGGAAACACGCGTCACTTTACAGGCATACTATAGACACCCCCCAGGTACGATATTTAAAG
This sequence comes from Lithobates septentrionalis, assembly GCA_037952835.1. Classification (NCBI taxonomy): domain Eukaryota; kingdom Metazoa; phylum Chordata; class Amphibia; order Anura; family Ranidae; genus Lithobates; species Lithobates septentrionalis. Next base: position 1,298,587 of record JBBDGP010001242.1, read on the forward strand.
GAATATTTCACCTTTTTTTTTTTTTTTACTTTAAGCATCATTAAAATCACTGCTCCCGAAAAAACGGCCGTTTTTTTTTTAAAAGTTTTTTTTTTGCATTGATACATGTCCCCTAGGGTAGGACCTGGGTCCCCAAACCCTTTTTAGGACAATACCATGCAAATTAGCCTTTAAAATGAGCACTTTTGATTTTGAACGTTCGAGTCCCATAGACGTCAATGGGGTTCTAACGTTCGTGCGAACTTTCGGTCCGTTCGCAGGTTCTGGTGCGAACCGAACCAGGGGGGTGTTCGGCTCATCCCTAGTCACCACAATGCAGTGAGACATGCTTCCAGAAGGAAGCCAAGGTCCTGTGCACCTCTTCACTCTCCTCCCTGCCGGAGGAGTACCAAGATTTTAGCTATGTCTTTGACAAAGTTCAAGCTGGTAGTTTGCCTCCACACCAGCTGTATGATTGCGCAATTGACCTTCAACCTGGTGCCATACCCCCTCGTGGCTAGGTTTACCCTTTGTCGGTCTTGGAGAATAAGGCCATGTAGGAGTATGTTGCAGGGCTTTGCTATCAAGACAGCATCACCCGAGCGGGGCGTGACCGGAGGGGCGGGTGTCTGAGAAGCGGCCGCATGGAGTGAGGGAGAGCAGGGACGCTGTGTGCTCCGTCCCATCCCCGTCTGTATCGCTCCCCCCGGCCATAGGACCGGCACCTCGGATGGCTTAAGCCCCTCAACGTTCGCCGGCATATATGAGCTCGGCGCCAGGCTGATCCCCCTGCTTCTCTGCTAAGAGCCCTCTTGTGCATCTGATGACCCTAATGACCGGCGAAAGCTGAGGATTTCTCTGGGAGAGACATCAGCTCCGGCAGCTTTCACTTTCACTTTCCATACACTCATGCTAGACACGGAGGAGCTGGAGGAGCTGGTATAGTATAGCATTTTTTCTTATGGTAGTCGGATATCGCTGTAAAAAGAAAATGTGTGGTAACCCCTTGGTCCAGAAGCAATTTCTGGTAGTTCCCTGGTAGTATTGGCAACTTGGTGCTGGTGAAGAAACATAACTAAGTATTAGCAGTTTGTCTCATTCGCTGTCTTAGTAGTACTAAATATGTGAACAGAAGGAGCTAGCATGGGAAGCAAAATATACTCTTTTTTTTTTTCCTTCTTTTAGGTTGTTCCCCTATTACTAAGATTATATCGCCCCCCTACTTTTGGGTGGGGCCATCATAAGCTATAAGCTAGCTAAAAGCTCTTGACCCCTCGGTGACCGCGTGCATACTTGGGTACATACCTCATTAACCGTAGACAGCTGGCGACTGCCCTAGCGGCATTTAACCAGCTGCGTAAAAAACTGCGGTGAAGAGGGGAGGTGGCATTAAGTGCTACCGTAGCTTGGGCGCTCCTGGGCGAGGGGAGCTACCCAACCCTGGCCATCTAAGGTACGGTAATTTATCCGTGTTTGAAACTCTCCTTTCTACGTGCCGGGGCGTGTTGGGGTGGAGGGAGCTCCCCCCCCCACACCCGTCATACACTCCGCTTTAGGAGCAACAAGGCAGTTATCCTATCTAGCGGGCCGGTGAAGGTGGAGAGGCGCTGCTGATTCCCTGCTGTTAAATCCACTTGTATGCCTATAGGAGTGAATGATGCAGAATCTACGCTCCTCTAAAGAGAAAAGTTCGCAGCACGCTGCGGCAGCAGCAGCTGCAGTAAAACTGGAGCAATATGCTCATGCCCCCGCTTTGACCCCTCCAAAAAAGGGAACGCAGCAAAAGAGTCAACAGGGGGGGACATCGGACAGGAAAAGCCAGGGCCAACCACATTCACAGCCCCCAGGGGACGGGCTGGCTATCCAGCCCTCCAAATCAATATGTAATAAAAGGCCAGAGCAAAGTGAACAAAACTCAAATGCGAGCTTAGAGTTAATAAATGATTCAAACCTATCCCTGAATAAAGAACCAACCTTAATGGACGTATTCACGGCTGTAGGAGTGTGTAATAGCTCGCTCAAAGATCTCTGCGAACAGATGAAAGGTCTTAAAGCAGACATCTTAATGGTCAGACAAGATCTACAGAAGACGGCGGAGAGAACAACCGCCCTGGAAGAAAGGGTTAGTGGGCTAGAAGATAATGTGCATCCAATAACTAAAGAAATAAAATGGCTGAAGGAACAGTTAGCTAAACAGACCTCTAAAATGGATGAGATGGAGAACAGGAGTAGAAGGGATAATGTGAGATTGATAGGCCTACCTGAAAGGAGTGAGGGCGCCAACCCAATCGCATTTCTAGAAAAATGGTTAGGGGAGCTAATTGGGAAAGATCTGTTCTCGGCTTCGTTCTCTATCATAAGAGCCCACAGGATCCCACTCAGGGCACCACAGGAGGGGGGTCATCCGAGACCTCTCCTCCTGAGATTTCTTAACTACCAGGATAACGTGACTCTATTGCGGAAGGTTAGGGAAGCAGGGGAGGTCGTTTTTAAAGGGGCAAAGATATCATTCTATTCGGACTTCTCCCCGGACCTACAGAGGCGTAGAGCAGAGTTCACCCAGGTAAAACGCAACCTACAAAAACTTAAGTTGCCCTACGCTCTTCTATACCCAGCGAGGCTGCGGATCGGGGCCCTGGGGGAGACTTTGTTTTTTAACTCCCCTGCTGAAGTGGAGAAGTGGCTAGAAGATAACAGAGAGAAAATTACGAACCCCACGTAGAGAGTGGGGGGGTATATAGTAGGCCGGGGTGAGGATAGGATGACACGACGGGGCGCTGGGAGGTAGGAGGTAGAGGGGCTGCATTTTTTGTCTCTGCTATTTTGCTTTGCCTTATTTTCTCTTCTTCTTCTTTGTTTGTTTGTTTTTGTTTTTTTTTTTCTCTGCTCCGGAGAGGGGTGCAGCTTAAAGACTTTACCCTTTTCCAGCGTTCGTTAACGGTTTATGTTAGGAAGGATGGGATGGGATGGGTGCACACAGCTGTTTGGGGGAAGGGTGGTGTTGGGTTGCGAGTGGAAGAACTGGTGTAAAAGGGTGGTGTGAGTGGAAGAGGTAACGGTCATGGTAAACCCCCAGGGGATACACCTAGAGAGGTGGGTAGGGAAGGGGGGGGGTGGGGTAGGAGGGAAGGGGAGACTAGGTGGGGTGGGAAGGGAGGGGGGGGGGAATTTAGAAGGGAAGGGAAATAGGGTGGGAAAATCACTTGATATAAACACATACACCATTAGAAACCACACTGGAGGCCTTCGGACCTCCACTTACAGATTATTGTTACACATGCAGGCACTTTTTGTAGTATATTTTAATAAAGCAGGGTAGATTTGATTAAACTAAGCGTGTATTTTAGAATCCACATTTTGCACAAGTTTGGAATTGATATGGTAGTCGCTGGGAGAGATTTCTCTTTCTCTATTTACTCCTCCATATCCTTTTTATTCTTTTATCTCTTTTCGTGTAAAAAGGTGCATAAATCTCACTTTATAAAAATAATAAGGACATATGGGGTAATTCTTGTCATGACACGACAGGTTTTTGGAACTTAGATGGTAGTCGGGCCCTTGAAAATAGGATCCTGGAATATTAGGGGACTGGGTTCTTCTCTTAAAAGGTTGGCAGTGTTCTCTGTGTTGGAAAGCTCTGGGGTAGATCTGGTCTGTCTGCAGGAAACCCACTTAACTAAGGATACCAGCCAGCAGTTACAGATGAAAAAATTTCAATACCAATTTCATGCATATCACTCCTCTTTTAGTAGGGGGGTGAGTATCTTCGTGAAAGCTGGGGTAAAATTTTCCTGCAGACAGACCAGTATAGACGATCTAGGTAGATATATTTTTTTACTCTGTTCCATTGACGGAGTCATGTTAGTGGTGGCAAACATATATATCCCTCCCCCTTTTAATTTGGACATACTGCTTAAACTGCACAAATTTTTGTTGGATAAAAAGGAATGCCCGATAGTAGTTGTCGGGGACTTTAACGAGGTCCTAGATAGAAAATTGGATAGATTCCCGATACGACAACCCTCAGAGGAATCAGGGAAGACCCGCTTGAGCTTATTCCTGGAAGAAGTAGGGTTAGTAGATTTGTGGAGGGTGCGAAACCCAGGTGCGCTGCAATACACCTGTTGTTCTATGTCACACTCCACGCTCTCAAGGATTGATCTAATCCTGGGGAATGACAGGGCACTTCAGCTGCTTGAAAAAATTGCATATTGGCCAAGAGGCATCTCAGACCATTCCCTTACGGTGGCTACACTAAATATAGGAGAGTCCAAGCCCAGGAAGAGTTGGAGCGTGAGTCCACACTGGTTCGAAGTAATTAAAAAATCGGATGGGATCCTCTCCACCCTAAGGGAATTTGTGGAGTTCAATCAGGGCTCGGCGGATCCCCTTGTGCTATGGGACACCCTCAAGGCATTTCTTAGAGGGGTTCTAATACAGCAGATGGCTAAATTTAATAAAGAGGCTAGGAGCGAAGAAGAGGACACTCTGAGGGAGGCTCTTGAGGCCGAAAATAACTTTATCAGAAACCCAACTCCGGAGCTGGAAAGCACCTGGCAGGAGAAACAACAAAAGTACAAATTAGTGGTCATGCAGAAAGCAGAGACTAGGCGCCTACTTCAGAGACAGGAATTCATGGTGGAGGGGGAAAGAATAGGAAGAACATTGGCTATGCTTGTAAAATCAAATGCGGCCCCATCCACGGTCCTCGCTATTAGATCACAGAGTGGAGATATAACTTCAAGCACCCCAGAAATTGTACAAGCTTTCAGGGGGTATTATAAAAAACTCTACTCTTCGCAGAAAAGGGGCAAGGAGGCGTTGATGGAGGACTTTCTGGAAGGGCTAACCATCCCTACTATTTCACAGGAAGAAAGCGCCATATTAGACGCCCCAATAACGGTAGCAGAACTGCAACAAGCAGTAGCGGGCATGGCATGTCTTAAGTCACCCGGGCCCGACGGCCTTCCAAGCGAGACATATAAGCAGTATGGTGAAGTGCTGATCCCTGAACTACTAAAAACCCTGGAGCGGTCATTTGAGGGGGGCCAGCTGCCTGCCTCAATGCTAGAAGCAACAATTACGGTACTACAGAAGGAAGGGAAAGACCCACTGGATGTAGCTGCCTATAGACCAATTTCTCTACTTTGTACTGATGTAAAAATTCTCGCCAAGGTACTAGCAGTAAGACTGAACGGAGTTATTCATAAATTGATACACGAAGATCAGGCGGGCTTTATAGCCAACAGATCTACGAGCCTGAACATTAGAAGAGCGTTTCTGAATCTACAACTACCAGCAGAAAACGCAGGCTCGAGAGCGTTAATGACCCTCGATGTATCTAAGGCTTTTGATAGCGTAGAGTGGGGCTATATATGGCGCGTGTTGGAGAAATTCGGATTTGGCACGTCTTTTATAAGGTGGATTAGAATGTTATATACCCGCCCCAAGGCAAGACTAAAAATCAACAACGAACTTTCAGATTGGTTTGAGCTGGAAAGGGGGACTAGGCAGGGGTGCCCTCTATCTCCTTTGCTGTTCGCATTGGCAATGGAACCCCTGGCCATCTCTATAAGTGAAAGCAGAGCGATAACTGGTTTTCTGCGAAAATCGGGCGAGGAAAAAATCGCGCTATATGCGGATGACATTCTGTTATTCCTAGGGGACTTGAGACACTCGTTACCGAGTGCGATGAGGATAGTGAAGGATTTCGGCAACTTCTCTGGCTTAGAGATAAACTGGGAGAAGTCCGAGTTTATGCCGATAGATCCCATCGGCGAGTTAATAGCGGGCGATATTCCCCAGATGGTAATGGTGGACGCCTTGAAATACCTGGGAATAGTCCTGACGAAGGATCCGACCCGGTATATTAGCACAAACCTCGCTCCCCTCTTAACAAAATTAAAACAAAAAATAGTAATCTGGAGGCGCTTGCCTCTGTCCGCCGCAGGAAGATGTAGCCTAATAAAAATGGTCTGGATGCCACAACTGCTATATATCCTGCACAACTCGCCAGTCTGGATAGGCAAGAAGTGGTTTAAAAGAATTGATAGTCTCTTCAGGGAGCTGATTTGGAAGGGGAAGCAAGCCAGAATTCGACTCCGAGTGCTTCAGCTGCCTACACGGGAGGGGGGCTTTGCCCTCCCACACCCCGAGCGCTACTTCCTAGCAACGCAGCTGTAGCAGCTGCTGGGATGTGGGATACCGAAAGGCGGCACCCCCAATGGCAAACTGCTATTGCTGAGTACTCCACATAATACTCTAGTCGAAACACTAGAGGCGGATATGTTCCACGATAACTATCCAACTACTAAGTTGCTAACTAAACTCTGGAAAACTGTCAAGAAAATGATGGGATATAAAGATCCAACAGTTTATTCCCCTATTTGGAACAACCGTAATCTACAGGAAATTCTTAAAATAGGTACCCCTGGGGAATGGGCGAATTCTGGCATCAGAAGGTTAAGCCAGCTTTATAATGATACCAAACTAAAGAGTTTCTCAGAATTAGTAAGGGAATTTAAGCTACCTCAGAGCTCCTTCTTCCCATATCTCCAGCTAGAACACGCTCTTAAAGCACAATTTAAAGATCAGACTCTATGCTGGGAAGAAATGCCTCTATTTCAGTGCATAATGCAGGTAATCCCTACTAGAGGTTTAATCTCTAGAATTTATGACCAATTAAGTAAACCAGACAACAGCGGGGGGATACTCCAGGGACTAAAAGCCAAATGGGAAGAGGACATAGGGGGAATGACCCAGGAACAATGGGCGAAAACCTTGGAACTGAGTGTACAGGTCTCGGTGTCCCCTTCACAGCGGCTCTCTCATCTATTTTTGTTGAATAGATCTTACTATACACCTAAAAGACTTTTCAAATTTGGGGGAAGGCCTAATGACAACTGCCCCAGATGCCAGAGGTCGGGAGACCTCATCCACATGATGTGGAGGTGCCCCAAGCTATTTAGATACTGGGAGGAAGTGACCAGAAACCTGGGAAGTATCTTCGGCACTATAGTAGTAAAAGAGGCCATAACCTGTATCCTGGGGTATAGAAGAGCTCAGGGGGAGAGACTGGGCACTGCATTGGCCATCACGCGGGCCTTGTTCCAGGCTAGGAAGATGATAACACTAAGATGGCAATCAAGAGACCCCCCCTCGGTGAGAGACTGGATCTCCACTGTCAATGATACTCTGAGTAAGGAGAGGGTGGAGTATATAAAGAGAGGCAACCTTCAGGAATTTGAAGGCATGTGGAAGCCATGGCTAGAGAAAGCAGGTGCCTCCTAACAGGCAAGGCGTAGGATTAGCCCAGGAGTGGGGCTTTAGGTGACTACATAGATAACCGAGATCCTTGAGACCAAGGAGCGTTATACCGAAGTGATTTGGATGTGCACATCTTTTTGTTTCCTTTTTTTTTTTTTTTTTCTTTTTGTGTGTGTGACCCATTCTCCGTTTTATGATGGTTTTGATGGTATGTAGGTTAAACTCCGAGGGGGGGGGAGGGGGGGGTTGATCTGGGAATAAGTAAATCTTTTGAGAAACTTCGGGCAGCTTAGCAAAGAACGGGCATGGGGAGCCCATAAGCCTTCTATCCCATATCCTTTTCCTGTTTTCTCTTTACCTTTTCTGTACTCCTACCTCCTTATACGAGCCCCTTTCTAGTTGCCACATTAAAATAGTTGGAGGGACGTTATAAAGGGAATTAGAGTTAACGCATTATCCACTATGATGTAAACCGGAGAAGGCGACCAGTCAATGAACATCAAGCTGATTTAGCCCTCTGTTTAATGGTTTCTGAAGTGGAAAAAAAAAAAAAAAAAAAAAAGGAGTATGTTGCAGACACACTTTCTCGAGGTTTCATCCACAAATCCTCGTCTCCTGCTGGTGTTGGTTTCTTCTTTGTGAAGAAGAAGAGTGGTGAACTGAGACCTTGTATTGATTATAGGGGTCTCAATTGTTTCACGATTAAGAATGCCTATCCGATTCCGTTGATTACAGAGTTATTTGACCGCCTCAAAGGAGCAACGGTTTTCACAAAGCTTGATTTGAGAGGGGCATACAATCTCGTGTGGATTAAGGAGGGCAATGAGTGGAAAACTGCGTATAATACCAGAACAGGTCATTATGAGTACCTCGTAATGCCTTTTGTCCTTTGTAATGCCACAGTTTTCCAGAAATTTATTAACAATATCCTCCGTCATTTGTTGCAGTTATGTATGGTGGTTTATCTCGATGATATCCTCATATTTTCCAAGACCCTGGAGAGCCACCACACAGATGTCTGTCGTGTGCTTCAGAAACTAAGAGAGAACAATCTCTATTGTAAACTGGAGAAGTGCGAGTTCCATCGTGAACAGGTTAAATTCCTGGGCAATTCCATGTAATTTCCACTCCTGGTTTTTCGATGGACCCAGAGAAACTTTCGGCAGTCCTACAGTGGCCCCGACACGTGGGTTTACTTCCTCTGCAGCGTTTCCTGGGCTTGACTGATTTGACCGGAAAGGACGGTAACCCACAGAGTTGGTCTCCGGTGTCCATTAAGGCCTTCGAGACTCTCAAAGCTGCCTTTGTTTCTGCTCCTGTGTTGGCACATCCTGATCCTACGTTGCCTTTTATCCTTGAGGTTGATGCTTCTGAGACTGGTGTTTGCGCCCTTCTGTCTTAACATCCTACCTGTGAGAGCGCTATGCATCCTTGTGGCTACTTTTCTAAGAAATTGTAAATAAGTAAATATATCTTCTTTCCAGGCGAAGGGGAACTGTTGCTTTCAATAGGAAACCTTGTCAGCTGGCAATGAGATATTGAGTGTGTTCAGTTTAGTTAACTTTTAAATTGGAAAGGGAGTGGAAATAGTCCAAGTCCTATGATAAAGCAGGCAGAGAAGACCCTGATTCTGTTAAGAAAAGCAAAACATTGTCAGCAAAGGCTGCTTTTTTATATTCTTTCCCCCTAATCCAAATGCCCTTGGCCCCTGGATTGGCATGGAGTTTCCTGAGAAAAGGTTCCAAAGTAAAAATAAACAGTATGGATTGTGGATACGGAAAGCATCAGACAGGTGGAATGCAGAGAGGCGCACAAGGATAATATCCGAGAGCAGTCAGTCAGGGGGGGTGGCACATATAGATGAATTGATGCCCTCCATTTTCCTCCTAAAGCCACTGAAAGCCAGATTCTCCTCTTCTCCTTCCTGCCTGCATTCAGCAGCTCCAGGCAAAAAATGGAGGCCATGAGTTCCTCTTTATGTGGTCCCTGCTGCCCCGCCTATTTGGGTTACTTGTTTCCTGCTGCCCCCAGGCCCCCCTGTGTACTTCCCTGGTTCCGCAACCCAGCAGTGCTTCTGGCTTCCTCCATCCTCTCTTCTGCCTGCTTCTGCAAGGGAAGGTTTCAGGATGGAGAGCAGGGAAGGGGTCTGTAAATTTGTCATTTATTGGCCCCTTCCTTTTCTGAATAGACACAGTGAGTGATCAGTCAAGAGAGAGCAGTCAATCAGTCGGGGGGTTGGCACATATAGATGAATTGATGCCCTCCATTTTCCTCCTAAAGCCACTGAAAGCCAGATTCTCCTCTTCTCCTTCCTGCCTGCATTCAGCAGCTGCAGGCAAAAAATGGAGGCCATGAGTTCCTCTTTATGTGGTCCCTGCTGCCCCACCTATTCGGGTTACTTGTTTCCTGCTGCCCCCAGGCCCCCCTGTGTACTTCCCTGGTTCCGCAACCCAGCAGTGCTTCTGGCTTCCTCCATCCTCTCTTCTGCCTGCTGCTGCAAGGTAATATTTCAGGATGGAGAGCAGGGAAGGGGTCTGTAAATTTGTCATTTATTGGCCCCTTCCTTTTCTGAATAGACACAGTGAGTGATCAGTACTGATCACTCACTGTGTCCATTCATAACTGACATAAACTATGTTTACTATGCTTCAGTCTGTGAATGAACGGGAAGCTCTGCACAGCTGAGGCTGCAGGGATAGAGGCTGAGGACTGTGTAATCAATCTCCTTTCTCTGTCTCAAAGGTGAAACATTAGAGATCTATGTGGACCCCTGCTATTTCACCAAAGCCTCCAACGGGGCTCCTGAATTTTTTTAAAAAAATAATAAATATTAAAATTGTAAAAAATAAAATATAAATAAAATTGAAAAGTAATACAAAAATAAAATAGCAAAAAAAAATGACTGACACCGTCCACTGCCCCACTGACCCTGTCTACTGCTCTACTGACCATGTCCACTGCCATACTGACACCGTCCACTGTTCCACTGACTGACACATTCATTGTCCTACTGATTCCAACCTCCGACCTACTGACTCCTTCCAATGCTTTACCAACTGGCATCATCCACTGCCCTACTGACACGTCCACTGCTTTACTGACAGCGTCTACTGCTCTACTCCACTGCCCTATTTATACCATCCACTGCACTACTGACACTCTCCACTGCTCTACTGACTTACAATGTCCACTATTAAGGTTGGCTAAGTTTATATTTTTACAGTGACATTTGTTTTATTATATATATTTTAAGTTTTCCATACTCCTTCCAAACATTTAGTTAGGCTCTAATTTCTCTTTTTTTACCTAAAAGGTGCCCCACACCAGTGATCTTTGATTTCTTTCATGTTGTTCAGGTAGATTTCCACCTCTCAAAGGTTGCCTGCAGGGCCAAACCTAGGGTCACAGACGCCTGGGTGCAGAAATATTGCTGGCACCCCCACATGGGCGTGGTCATCTTACAAACTCCTCCCCTTTACACATGTTTCAATGGCAATGACTCAAACACAGAGATGCTCCCCTAAGAAGTCTTCATTACCCTGGGATCCTCCCATGATCTTTTAACAATAAAAAAATACAGGAAGAGCATACACTAATGAGACCTGGAGGGGAGTCTCTCTGATGCACACAGAGAGGGCTTCTGTTAGAGAGTCTGCTAGAAAGAGCCCGCAGACATAGTACAGGAGATGATCAGAGACTGCTGACATGATACAAGAGACGGTCAGAGACTGCAGACATAGTACAGGAGATGATCAGAGACTGCAGACATGATACAAGAGACGGTCAGAGACTGCAGACATAGTACAGGAGATGATCAGAGACTGCAGACATGATACAAGAGATGGTCCGAGACTACAGACATAGTACAGGAGAAGGTCAGAGACTGCAGAAATGATACAGGAGATGGTCAGAGACTGCAGACATGATACAAGAGACGGTCAAAGACTGCAGACATAGTACAGGAGAAGGTCAGAGACTGCAGACATGATACAGGAGATGGTCAGAGACTGCAGACATAGCACAGGAGATGGTCAGAGAGTGCAAACATATTACAGGAGATGGTCAGAGAGTGCAGACATATTACAGGAGATAGCCAGAGACTGCAGACATGATACAGGAGATGGTCAGAGACTGCAGACATAGCACAGGAGATGGTCAGAGAGTGCAAACATATTACAGGAGATGGTCAGAGAGTGCAGACATATTACAGGAGATGGTCAGAGACTGAAGACATAGCACAGATGATCAGAGAGTGCAGACATATTACAAGAGACGGTCAGAGAGTGCAGACATATTACAGGAGGCGGTCAGAGAGGGCAGACGTATTACAGGAGATGGTCAGAGACTGCAGACACAGCACAGGAGATGGTCAGAGACTGCAGAAATAGCACAGGAGATGGTCAGAGAGTGCAGACATAGCACAGGAGACAGTCAGAGAGTGCAAACATATTACAGGAGATGGCCAGAGAGTGCAGACATATTACAGGAGATGGCCAGAGACTGCAGACATAGCACAGGAGATGGTCAGAGACTGCAGACATAGCACAGGAGATGGTCAGAGACTGCAGATATAGCACAGGAGATGGTCAGAGACTGCAGACATAGCACAGGAGATGGTCAGAGAGTGCAGAAATATTACAGGAGACGGTCAGAGACTGCAGACATGATACAGGAGATGGTCAGAGACTGCAGACATAGCACAGGAGATGGTCAGAGAGTGCAAACATATTACAGGAGATGGTCAGAGAGTGCAGACATATTACAGGAGATGGTCAGAGACTGAAGACATAGCACAGATGATCAGAGAGTGCAGACATATTACAAGAGACGGTCAGAGAGTGCAGACATATTACAGGAGGCGGTCAGAGAGGGCAGACGTATTACAGGAGATGTCAGAGACTGCAGACACAGCACAGGAGATGGTCAGAGACTGCAGACATAGCACAGGAGATGGTCAGAGAGTGCAGACATATTACAGGAGACGGTCAGAGAGTGCAGACATATTACAGGAGACGGTCAGAGAGTGCAGACATATTACAGGAGATGGTCAGAGAGTGCAGACATATTACAGGAGATGGTCAAAGACTGCAGACATAGCACAGGAGTTGGTCAGAGACTGCAGATATAGCACAGGAGATGGTCAGAGCCTGCAGATATAATACAGGAGATGGTCAGAGACTGCAGACATAGCACAGGAGATGGTCAGAGACTGCACACATACTACAGAAGATAATGGCCGATCAGCCCTCTCACCTGACCAAGCAACAACGGTTCCTCTGATCAGGAGTCAGCTCACTCTGAATCGCCCGTGGCGACTCCACTGGGTAGTGCCCAGATCTGTATTCTGGCAATGACTCAATTTCTTTCTCCGCCAGGGATGGTGCTAGGCTGTGTGGCTTTCCCTATGGTGGCGCAGGGCAGCGGGGTTCTCTCTCTGATGGTGTTCCCTCAGAACTGTCCTCTCCCTCTGGAGTCCTGGGTGTACTTCCCTGAAAGCTTTCCCGGGCCCCTGGCTCTCTCTCTTTCCCATTCAGCTGGGCATGCTGTGTGGGCTGCAGTTTCCGTGTTACAGTGGGGCTGCCAGTACTACATGTCCCACAATCCTCTTCTCTGCTCATTTTTTTATTCTATTTCTTCCCTGGGCGATATGAAGGCAGGGAAGAAACATAGTGGACGGCTGTGCTGGCAAGCGCCGCTCACTAGTACAGCAGCGCAAGGAGAGGGAGGGGGGAAAGAAGAGCCCGCGGCTGCAGTGGCAGCACTAGGGTTGGTGTCACCCCCCCTTCACCAACTATAGTCACCCCTCAGTACAGACCCCCTTCCACTAAGTATAGACCCCCCTCCATCAGAGCAGACACAAGACCCCCTTCCATTAGTACAGACCCCCCTAGAACAAACACCCCCCTCCATTAGTACAGACCCCCAGGACAAACACCCCCCCCTCCATTAATACAGACCCCCCTCCACTAAGTATAGACCCCCCTCTGTCAGTGCAGACTTCCCACTAAGTATAAACCCCTCCCTCAGTACAGACCCCCCTCCATTAGTACAGATCCCCCTAGGACAAACACCCCCTCCATTAGTAGTGACCCCCACAGGACAAACACCCCCCTCCATTAGTACAGACCCCCCAGGACAAACACCCCCCCTCCATTAGTACAGACCCCCCTCAGGACAAACCTCCCCCCTCCATTAGTACAGACCCCCTTCAGGACAACCCTCCCCCTCTATTAGTACAGACCCCCAGGACAAACCACCCCCCCTCCATTAGTACCGACCCCCCCCCAAAACCACCCCCATTAGTACAGACCCCCCTCAGGACAAACCACGTCCCCTCCATTAGTACAGACCCCCAACAAACCACCCCCCCATTAGTACAGACCCCCCTCAGGACAAACCACGCCCCCTCCATTAGTACAGACCCCCAACAAACCACCCCCCCATTAGTACAGACCCCCCTCAGGACAAACCACCCCTCTCCATTAGTAGCGACCCCCGTTCCATTAGTAAAGACCCCCCAGACAAACCACCCCCTCATTAGTACAGACCCCCCTTCATCCCTCCATTAGTACAGACCCCCCCACAAACCACGCCCTCTATTAGTACAGACCCCCCACACAAACCACCCCCTCGATTAGTACAGACCCCCCACACAAACCACCCCCCTCCATTAGTACAGACCCCCCCACAAACCACCACCCCTCCATTAGTACAGACCCCCCCACCATTAGAACAGACCCCCCACACAAACCACCCCCCCCTCCATTAGTACAGACCCCCCTCCATTAGTACAGACCCACCCACAAACCACCCCCCTCCATTAGTACAGACCCCCCTCAGGACAAGCCCCACCGGGCGGCAGCTGGAGAGGAGAGGACAGTGTGCAGCCAAGCCGCCCGGGTGGAGAAGATCGTGACAGAGAGGAGGAGAAGAACAAATGACAGGCACTGCAGGGCACGGACTGCCCCGCCCCCAACTATGTCACTGCGTGGGTCTCTGACAGGAGGATGGAGGGGGGACGGACTTGGGCAGAAAACACAGCGGCGGTGGTGAGCGGCGGAGAGAGCAGCCTCTGGACACCAACAAGGAGAAGAGGAGAAGGGAGGGGAGCACTCTGGCGCTTGAGCGCCCCCACCTCTGTGGCGACCGGATGAACTACACCCCACGCACCCATCTAGGATCGGCCCTGGTTGCATACCTCTGCTCCAGGGTATTTGAAAGAATTGGAGAGGTAAGTCAAAATGTAGATAGTTTTTACAAAAATCTTTTGAATTACCCACTCAATATGTAAATAAAGAACTGAAGTAACTCTTTAGGCTCTTAGAGTTTATTGTTGCTTTGTGGAAACGGTGGGTGGTAGAAGGGGGGGCCCCAGGTCAACATTTGTATCAGGGCCCACAAGCTTCAAGTTACGCCTCTGAGGGGAGAGAGCACCAGCTGATTGTCAGCTCTGTTCCTCTGTGTCCCTTTACCTTCAATCAGCTCTCCTCACTGAGCTCTGCATAGTGTAACTTCAGCTCTTTGTCCCTTTTTTTCTGACAGCTCAGACAAACTTTATACATTTAGCACTACAAATGGTTGTAGAGAAGACAAGACTGCAGATAAACAGGTACAACTTGTGTAGGAGGATTTGTTTCATCTCTGTGTATCACCTGGGGCCAGTCATTTCACTGGTTATATGTAAGCATTTACAGCCACTTTAATGTTATTTCTTTCAATGTTAAGTAGCAATCTGCTCTCTGTTCAGACCTGTGACTACATTGCAAGGTTGCTGCCAAACCAGCTGCTGATAAGGCTTGTGCTTGTAATCACTTTGGAAGAAATAACATTAAAGTGGCTGTAAATGCTTACAGAGGCGTAACTTGTAGCTTGTGGGCCCCAATGCAAATGTTGACCTGCCCCCCCCCCCCCCCCCTCTACCACCCACTGTTTCCACAACACAACAATAAACTCTAATGCCATGTACACACAAGCGGAATTTCCGTCGGAAAAATCTTGGATGGTTTTTCCGATGGCTTTCCGCTCAAGCTTGGCTTGCATACACACGGTCACACAAAAGTTCTCTGAACTTTTGACCGTCAAGAAAGCGGTGACGTACAACACTATGATGAGCAGAGAAAATGAAGTTCTATGCTTTCTGAACATGCGTCGAATTGTTTCCAAGCATGCGTGTTTTTTGCACGTCGGAATTGCATACAGACAAACGGAATTTCCGTCAAGAACTTTTTCTGTCGGAAAAATAGAGAACCAGCTCTCACTCATTTTTTGGCGGAAATTCAGACAGAAAAAGTTGGATGGAGCATACACACGGTCGGAATATCTGACCAAAAGCTCCCATCACACTTTTTTGACTGAAATTCCGACTGTGTATATGCAGGATAAGAGCCCAAAGAGTTACTTCAGTTCTTTATTTTTATTTTTATTTTTTTTTAAATCAAAAAGGTGTTTATTGAACAAGTTTACATAGCTTCCATTGTACAAGCATCATGCAACAACATACATTCATGTGAATAGTATATTCCAATCATCATTTATTACCGAAAATCCTATAACATTTCAATGCTCTACCAATCTACGATCAATAATCGTTTAAAGTACCTCATGGGCCCCCCCCAGGACATTGTAGTGGTCTGGACATTACCAGTTCCTTAGGACTCAGTCCAGGGGTATCTATCCATGGTGCCCAAATCCTCTCAAATCTACTGGAGCTGCCTCTATGTTGGTAAATGTATTTTTCCATAATCAAGGTGTTACCCATATGCGTTATCCAAGATTTCACTGATGGCGGGGAGGTCGATTTCCAGCCAAGCAATATAAGTTTGCGTGCCTGGAACAGTGCCCTAGTGAGTGCTATTCTAGTCATCTCTTCCGGGACAATATCTTCTAGGACTCCTAAAATACAGTGAATTGGGTCAAGAGGAATGTTAGTCTGGAACACCTGATTAAGTGTTCCCATAACCTCACTCCAATATCTATGGAGTTTTGGACATCTCCACAGTAGATGAATGAGATCACCTTGATGTCGCTCACATCTACTACATATAGGAACAGGCCTCCTACCCATATTGTAAAGTTTAAGTGGGGTATAATGCACTCTAAGTACTATATATAGTTGGGATACCTTTTGGGCCACATTGAGAGAACATATATTAGTGGATTGCAGAATTTCTTCCCATTGATCTCCGAGTAATTGGACCTATATCCTGCTCCCATAGGGACGGTGCCTTAGTCGGATGCGCTTTCAAAAGTTGCATTAATAGCATTTGATAGCAATATGAGATAAATCCTTTAGTTTCTGTGCTGGACTGTATCAAATGAAAAATAGGGGTGGTTGACAGAGTCCAGGGGGCAGCTTTTCCCTGTGTGTCCACCGCATGTTTGAGCTGGATATAGGAATAGTACATAGTATTTGGCAGGTTATATTTATTTTGTAGCTCTGAAAACGTCAGCAACTTGCCATTTCTAAATATATGGGATAAAAGGATAACACCAAATGAACGCCATTTGGGACCATGTTGCAACTTTGCTAACTCGACGTACGAAAGATTCCCCCATATTGGGCTGTATTCCGTGAAACCTGTCAATTCCTGCAGCTGCCTTCCCTTGTTCCAGATTTTCTGTATTAGGCTGGGTTCACACTGGTCCGACAAACGCTCCGACATTGGGAGCTCATGTCGCATGACGTGTGAAATCCAATGTTTCCCTATGGGAGCCGTCCTAACTGGTCCGACACAAGTCGTTCCGACTTTAGAAATGCTCCCTGTACTACTTTGGTCCGACTTTGATCCTACTTCAGCCTATTGACTATCATTGAAGTCGGATCAAAGTCGGATCGCCGTCTCGCATGATCCGACTTCGGCACGTGACTTGTGCTCAGATGATCTTGAGGGGGAACTCCGCGCCAAATTTTAAATAAAAAACCGGCATGGGTTCCCCCCCCAAGAGCATACCAGGCCCTTAGGTCTGGTATGGACCTTGAGGGGAACCCCCTACGCTGAAAAAACAGCGTGGGGGTCCCCCCAATCCATACCAGACCCTTATCCGAGCATGCAGCCCGGCCGGACAGGAATGGGGGTGGGGACGAGCGAGCACCCCCCCCCTCCTGAACCGTACCAGGCTGCATGCCCTCAACATGGGGGGGTGGTGCCTTAGGGGAGAGTGGGGCGCGCTGCGGCCCCCCCCACCCCAAAGCACAGCACCTTGTCCCCATGTTGATGAGGACAAGGGCCTCTTCCCGACAACCCTGGCCGTTGGTTGTCGGGGTCTGCGGGCGGAGGGCTTATCGGAATCCGGGAGCCCCTTTAATAAGTGGGCCCCAGATCCCGGCCCCCCACCCTATGTGAATGAGTATGGGGTACATCGTACCCCTACCCATTCACCTAGGGAAAAAGTGTCAATTAAAAAAAAAACACTACACAGATTTTTAAAGTAATTTATTAGACAGCTCCGGGGGTCTTCTTCCGACTTCGGGGGTCTCTCTGGTTCTTCTCCACGCTCTCCGGGTCTTCTGCCGGACTCCTCCGCTATTTTCTGCTCTTTTGCTGCTCTTTTGCTAAAGTGGAGGAGCCCGGTCTTCAATCTTCTGCCTTCTGCCCTCTTCTCCTGATGTTGACACGACGCTGTCTCTGGGGCTGGAATGCACTCTGGGCGCTCCGCTCTGACTTATATAGGCGGTGACCCCGGCCCCTTATGCCGTCACAGTCCCTGGGCATGCTGGGACTGTGACGTTTTAGGGGGCGTGGTCATCACCCGATGACCACGCCCCCTTATGCCGTCACAGTCCCAGCATGCCCAGGGACTGTGACGGCATAAGGGGGCGGGGTCACCGCCTATATAAGTCAGAGCAGAGCGCACAGAGAGCATTCTAGCCGGAGAGAGCGTATTGTCAACATCGGAAGAAGAGATGAAGACAAGAAGGGGCGAGACAGCGGCGACAAGACAGCGGCAGCAGACCGGGCCCCTTGCTGGCAATAGAGCTGGAAGAAGATAGCGGCGGGGCCCGGGAGAAGAGGCGGAACACCAGGAGAAGTCGGAAGAAGACACCCCCTCCCCCCCGAAGTCGGAAGAAGATACCAGAGCTGCCCAATAAATTAACCTTGAAACCTGTGTACTGTGTTTTTTTTTATTGACACTTTTCCCTAGGTGAATGGGTTGGGGTACCATGTACCTCATACTCATTCACATAGGGTGGGGGGCCGGGATCTGGGGGCCCCCTTATTAAAGGGGGCTCCCGGATTCCGATAAGCCCTCCGCCCGCAGACCCCGACAACCAACGGCCAGGGTTGTCGGGAAGAGGCCCTTGTCCTCATCAACATGGGGACAAGGTGCTTTGGGGTGGGGGGGGGGGGCACAGCGTGCCCCTCTCCCCCAAGGCACCAACCCCCCCATGTAGAGGGCATGCGGCCTGGTACGGTTCAGGAGGGGGGGGCGCTTGCTCGTCCCCACCCCCATTCCTGTCCGGCCGGGCTGCGTGCTCGGATAAGGGTATAAGGGTCTGGTATGGATTGGGGGGGACCCCCACACCATTTTTTTGGCGCAGGGGGTTCCCCTTAAGGTCCATACCAGACCCAAGGGCCTGGTATGCTCCTGGAGGGGGAACCAATGCCGTTTTTTTATTTAAAATTTGGCGCAGAGTTCCCCCTAAAGGTTCATACCAAACACAGTGCCGGGCATTGGCGGGGATCCAAGTCGGATCCCCGTTCATTGAAAGTCGGACACATGCCGGCTTCATGTCGCAGGGCAAAGTCGGATCCGAAGTAGGACGGCTGTTGTGTCGCACCAGTGTGAACCCAGCCTTAAAGTAAGAGTGGGTGTCAGTTTATTGGACTTGTGAAACAACTGAGCCTCAAGGCCTAACGGGACTGTTTCCGCTCCTGTCCCAATCAGCATTAACTGCGCCGATGAGCCAGCAGGGTCCCGGGCCATGGATCCAACCAAATGTTGCAGCTGAGCTGCTATATAGTACAGCCAAGGGTTGGGTACTGCCAGCCCTCCGCTGTCCTTAGGGTTTTGTAGCTGTTCCAGCTTGATTCTAGGTGTACCTGCATTCCACAGTAATCTCCGGAAAAGAGTGTTAACCACCCTAAAAATCTTTAAGTGTATCAATACTGGGGAGTTGTGTAAGAAATAGAGTAGCTGCGGCATTAGGATCATTTTTATTAAATTTGCCTTACCCGCCAGTGACAGTTTGAGCCTGTTCCATGTATTAATTTTGTCCCTAAATCTGGATAGCAGGGGATGTATGTTTAAGGGGAAATATTCCGCTAGTTTAGGTGAAATTTGTATGCCTAGGTATTTAAATGATGACGTTAACGGAACCGAGCAGGAATCTGGCAAATTTACCACTCCCCCCTCGTCCAGCAACATCAGAGCCGATTTTCAGTTCTTTATTTACATATTGAGATTAATTCAAAAGATTTTTGGATAAACTTTCTACATTTTGACTTACCTCTCCAATTCTTTTGAATACCCTGGAGCAGAGGTAGGCAACCTTTGAGAGGTGCAAATCTACTGGAACAACATGAAAGAAATCAAAGATCACTGGTGTGGGGCACCCTTTAGGAAAAAAAAAAGAGAAATTAAGGCCTAACTAAATAGTATGGAAAACTTAAAAAAACAAAAAAACAAAACAAATGTCACTGTAAAAATATAAACTTAGCCTACCTTAATAGTGGACAGTGTAAGTCAGTAGAGCAGTGGAGAGTGTCAGTAGGGCAGTGGATGATGTAAATAGGGTAGTGGAGTAGGGCAGTAGGGCAGTAGAGGCTGTCAGTAAAGCAGTGGACATGTCAGTAGGGCAGTGGATGATGCCAGTTAGTAAAGCAGTGGAAGGAGTCAGTAGCTCAGAGGTTGGAATCAGTAGGACAATGAATGGTGTCAGTCAGTGGAACAGTGGACGGTGTCAGTATGGCAGTGGACTTCGTCAGTAGAGCAGTAGACAGGGTCAGTGGGGCAGTGGACAGTGTCAGTCATTTTTGCTATTTTATTTTTGTATAATTTTTTACAATTTTATTGTATTTTATTTTTTACAATTTTAATATTTATTATTATTTTTTTTTAGGAGCCCTGTTGGAGGCTTTGGTGAAATATCAGGGGTTTGAGACAGAGAAAGGAGATTGAGGACACAGTCCTCAGTCTTTATCTCTGCAGCCTCAGCTGTGCGGGGCTTTCCCGTTCATTCACAGACTGAAGCATAGTAAACACAGTTTATGTCAGTTATGAATGGACACAGTGAGTAATCAGTACTGATCACTCACTGTGTCTATTCAGAAAAGGAAGGGGCTGATAAATGACAAATTTACAGACCCCTTCCCTGCTCTCCATCCTAAAACATTCCCCTGCAGCAGCGGGCAGAAAAGAGGATGGGGAAGCCAGAAGCACTGCTGGGTTGCGGGACCAAGGGAGTACACATGAGGGCCTGGGGGCAGCAGGAAACAAGTAACCTGAATAGACGGGGCAGCAGGGACCACATAAAGAGGAACTCATGGCCTCCATTTTCCTCCTGCAAGCAGGAGGGAGAAGAGGGGAAGCTGGCTCTCAGCGGCTTCAAGAGGAAAATAGAGGGCATCCATTCATCTATTTGTGCCCCCCCCCACGATTGATCGCTCTCGGATATTATCCCTGTGCGCCTCTCTGCGTGCCACCTGTCTGACACCTTCCGAATCCACAATACATACTGTTTATTTTTACTTTAGAACCCTTTCTCAGGAAACTCCATGCCAATCCAGTGGCCAAGGGTATTTGGATTAGGGGGAAAGAATATAGAAAGGCAGCCTTTGCTGACAATGTTTTGCTTTTCTTAACAGAATCGGGATCTTCCCTGCCTGCTTTATCATAGGACTTGGACTATTTCCACTCCCTTTCCAATTTAAAAGTTAACTAAATTGAACACACTCAATATCTCATTGCCAGCTGTCAAGGTGTCTTATTGAAAGCAACAGTTCCCCTTTGCATGAAAAGGAGATATATTTACTTATTTGGGAAACCAGCTACCATCTGCTCTGTCAAACCTGTACTGTCACAACTACTAATGCCTGGTAGTCCAAATTAATAAGGATTTTAGGATTAATCAGGATCTTAAAGCCTGGGGCAAAATGTTTTATTCTTGGTTTGGAAGAGCAGCTATAATAAAAATGAATATATAGCCCTGACTTCCATACATTGTAAATTGAAAGGGGAGTTGGGACTTTAAATGAGGCGCACTAGTCGCCTCCATCCCGGTATCAGGTATATGCAAAAGGGGAATTGGGACTTTAAATGAAGCAGTTGAAATGCGGAGGATCAAAATTGTAAATTTATTAATCATGGTAGATAAAATAAAGGAATTTCATATATATACACATACACATATAATTGGCACATAAATATAGGCATTATGGATGAAAAGGTACAAGCAGTTGAATACATGGTAACACTGAGTGGATAGTAGTCAAAGTAGTGTTGGTACAAAATAACATATAGCCTATAGGTGCCAGAGGTGGCATGTCCGGTAACTGAAAATAAGAATGCGTAGTAATAATAATATAATAATGATATTATTAAAATAGTGATGACATCATCAAGGTTATGGATGAAGTTATGGCATCAAGTGTAGCTCGACGCGTTTCATGGATGATTTTCTCCACTCATCAGGAGCTGATGTGACATAATCCTGTAAGATATATACATATAATAAACCTCAATCTATATAGAGAGGAGTGGAATGAAAAATGCTGCAAATGGTTGACCAAGAGTACACTTACCAACCCTGACATTGAGCGCGGCGCATGGCAGATGGCATGGAGTGGGCCGGAGGCAAACAAACCTCGCCGCGGGAGCTGAGGCAGCATGTAGTGTCTGAATGGCATCAGGTAATAGAGTGACAGTGTTTGGGTGGTGGAGTGATCTCCATGTAGCAACAGTAATGAAATATTGCTTGTCAGAAAGGAGGGATATCTGGGGATAGATATTAAAAGTAATATATAAGTAAATGTTGTTTAGAGTAAAATAAATTGCGTTGAGTAATATATAGATAATATACCCAAAGATACCCGTATATGGAAAGTACTGGTGGGTGATACAATGGATATTATATAGTAAACAGATCTAGTTAAGAGAGTGACTGGTGAAAAATCTAGATGTATGTCGGTTGTTGGAAGAGGGGAGTGTAAAGGATTGTGTGGAACTGATACAAAAAACAAAGTGTATAGTGAGACAAAGCGGGAGCATGACAGTGGAAGTGAGCTTAAACACAGAGGGCTTACCTGATGCTGCATGTCATGCACAACTAGCAGGATGAGAGCAGCCAGCGTGCAGAGACCCCAGGAGGAGACTGGCTGTGTGAGCAGCCCGCTCCGACTGGGGACCTATAAATACATGCTGCCAACACCACGTGCGTGAGCCTGCGGGAGGAGGGGAACCGCGTCTGCCCCTGAGCTAAATGATCGCTCAGTGTTTGGCGCCAAGGAATCCTCCTCCCAATGGTAATCACGCAGATGACGCTCCAAACGTCAGCACAGTGACGTCGGAATCAACGTCCTGATTATGACCCAGGGACCGTGGCGCGATGCGCTGAGGGGCATTCGCCCGAGCCTCCCTGAGGGAAGGGGGGGAGGATCCACAGAGCGCATCGCAGCTCCCGCGCCGAGGAGGGACCGCCCCCAACACAAAACCATGCCAAGTACACATGCTGACGCAAAACAGTGGCAGAGCGATAGGGGTATGGTAGATGACAAAACATTAAAATAATAAAATAATGTATATAGCAACCAGTGCCGGAAATGCATCAATGGTAACATTTTCTAAGGTAAATAGAAGCATACACAGTATGTACAAAATATATGACTATTCCAGAAGTTCAGCCCCAAATAGGGCATGCATTGAACCTCTCGCGTAAATAGCAGGGGAACACTGCTGATCCAACTTTCCAACTGAATCCAATCCCGGTTACTAAATTGTAAATTGGAAGGGGAGTTGGGACTTTAAATGAGGCGCACTAGTCGCCTCCATCCAGGTATCAGGTATATGCAAAAGGGGAATTGGGACTTTAAATGAAGCAGTTGAAATGCGGAGTATCAAAATTGTAAATTTATTAATCATGGTAGATAAAATAAAGGAATTTCATATATATACCCCTACACATAAAAGGTACAAGCAGCTGAATACATGGTAACACTGAGTGGATAGTAGTCAAAGTAGTGTTGGTACAAAATAGCATATAGCCTATAGGTGCCAGAGGTGGCATGTCCGGTAACTGAAAATAAGATTGCGTAGTAATAATAATATAATAATAACTTCCATACATATTCCAAATGGTCCCTACAGTATATCTCTGCCTACAGCTTTCTTCTGATCCCTGAAGCACATGAAACACTATTGGGCCCGTCTTCTGTCTAAAATTGTTGACTTGTATGTCCACAAATCAGTAAAGAATTGGGTGTTGGTGGAACAAATGTTCTCAGCTGTTCTGTGGATATTGTCCCCTGGCTCCTGTCGACCCCATACTACCCCTCATTGAAAACCCACCGTCTTATGGGCTCCATACTTTCCTCTGTAAAAGGGCCTCTCACACCTCATCAGTGTGCCGTGTCCTCCTCCTGTGCCCCTTTCACCTCTCCACAGGTCAGGGCAGCACTGTGGGCACAGGAGGAGGACACAGCACACTGATGATGTGGAGAAGTAATATGATGGTGGGCAGAGGAGGAGGCTACTGTGAGGAGGACACTATCATGTCTGCAGCCTCTGTCCATCTCCTGTAGTATGTCTGCAACCTCTGTCCACCTCCTGTAGTATGTCCGCAGTCTCTGTCCACCTCCTGTAGTATGTCCACAGCCTCTGTCCACCTCCTGTAGTATGCCTGCAGTCTCTGTCCACCTCCTGTATCCTGTCCGCAGCCTCTGTCCACCTCCTGTATCATGTCGGCAGCCTCTGTCCACCTCCTGTATTATGTCCGCAGCCTCTGTCCACCTCCTGTATCATGTCGGCAGCCTCTGTCCACCTCCTGTATCATGTCCGCAGCCTCTGTCCACTTCCTGTATCATGTCCGCAGCCTCTGTCCACCTCCTGTAGCATGTCCGCATCCTCTGTCCACCTGCTGTATCATGTCTGCAGCCTCTGTCCACCTCCTGTATCATGTCTGCAGCCTCTGTTCACCTCCTGTATCATGTCCGCAGCCTCTGTCCAACTCCTGTATCATGTCTGCAGCCTCTGTCCACCTGCTGTTTCATGTCCGCAGCCTCTGTCCACCTCCTGTATCATGTCTGCAGCCTTTGTGCACCTCCTGTATCATACCCCTGACCATCTTTTGTCTGCAGTCTCTGGGGGGATCCCAGAAAGGAGTCAAGAGTGGGAGCGCCGCCGGGATGGGGGTTACGGGAAGAGACAGACATGTGTGGACTATGGAGAGGAGATCAGAGCCGCCAAGCTGGAGCCTTCTGACTGAGCCCTGCACGGTGCACCTGAGAGGAGGTCAGTGACAGTGCCGCAAGGCCAGTCTGAGGGGGGTCACTCATGTAAGGGGGGAGTGAATACAATAATGTAAGGGGGCACTGATATAAAGGTTCCCCCCTATATTAGTAATACCCCTTACCTTAGTGTATTCACTCTGCGGAAGGTGGTCTCTGGTCATCATCCTGCAGACTCTGATGTAAGGGAGAACTCTGTGCTGGCTGGGTTATAGTATCCTGACCTTCATGTTTATCTAATATGTTTTTTGACTTTTGTTTAACTTAAACACGTCGCTAATAGCACTAGATATGTGTTTACAGTTCAAATATTGATATTTGCACTGTTTAGCACTAAGAACAGTCATTTTAGGCACTTTTTTGCCAGTAAAGAATGTGGATCCGCCAGTAAATTTCATGTTTGTTTTGCCAGTAAAAAATTGGCGCCGTTTGTAAATTTTGGCATTCTGACAGTAAATTTGACTTCGGGGGTTGACAACAGTGCTCATTTTCTGAGGAGAATTGGATAGCAATCTACATCTACAATCTCACAAAGGCTCTGTGAATGTGCAAGAAAATGCATTCAAATTGCAAGCCTGAGGGTACCGTACGCTATAGGTAGTACACACATTTTTTCCTGATGTTTCTGACGTATGTTGGTGCTGCCACACAGAGGTAGGATCTCATGTTTGATGGCAATGCCCCATCTTAAGCACTTACTAGAGTGAGGTTCACTGTATCACCTCAAGATTTAACTCCTGTTTAAAACTTGCTGCACCATTCTAGCCTGCCCAATTTTTAAAATCATTGGATATGTGCATGTTCAACACAGTCAGACTACGGGGTAGATTAAAACTGGAGCACTCAGAATCTGGTGCAGCTGTGCATAGTAGCCAATCAGCTTCTAACCTCAACTTGTTCAATTAAGCTTTCGCAATAAAACCTGGAAGCTGATTGGTTTCTATTTAAAGTTGCACCAGATTTTGCACCTTCCAGCTTTAGTAAATAACCTCCTATGTGTCCCTGCCCACTGGAAAACAACCACTGTGGAATGATTCTCCCACATTTATAAAATTGCAGACATGGAGGAACAAATTCATATTACACAAGATAGTTTTTTGTAATACCATTAAACTTTGGCTTCCTGGATTGAGTACAGATCTTGACTGAGTATGCTAATGCACTGCAGGGCAATGGTTAAAAATACCCCTGTGGAGAGTCATGGCACCTTGGTATCTAACCATGAAAGCATGGTTTCTGAGTTTGCACCAGGGCCCTGTGACATTTAGATATACCTCTGGCTTCAGCCTAAATACAGTATATAGGGCAAAAAAAGACACATGTTTCTAGTAGGACATGGGTAAAGATAGAGTAGCTCTAGCTGCAGTGTTTTCTATACATAATCTGCAAATGGCTCAGGTGCTTTAAAAATGTCTTCTGAGAGATTGGAAAAGTGCTCTTTCTAGGAAAAGCTCTTTTATATCCACATTTAAAGGAGTAATAAAGAAAAAGGTGAAGTGATACAGAATGAATTTATAATGGAGAAATAAATGGTTTTGTGAGGAGCAAGAGGAAAGGAAATAAGATGCAGACATATGACAGAAATTGCGGTATGGACAAAGGGCATTCTGGAATAAAAGCTAGAAGGAATTTTTTATTCATACTCACACACAAAGCTGAAATATACTTTAATGTCATTTCATTTTTCAGGGAATTTCAGACTTGAATAAAGCACCTGTTACCATGAATGTCCAATCAAATATGAAATCGAACCTAAAGAGTTGTTCAAAAAAATGAGAAGTTTGAGCTGCAGTTTTTGTAAATTGTATATACTTCATCACATATATTATATCTATGCAGACATTTACCCACTCTCTATGAGAACATAATATGGCCTGATGATGTCATTGTCACAACACTTCAGTCTTTGTAGAATATTTATATCTCCACAGATGTGTGGGAAGGCTTCCAATAATCTTCAAACACATCATTGGTTCTTAGAAGTTGTTTTAAGGCGGGATTAAAGTATAACAAAAGGAAAAACTTTTTTTAGTAAATAAAATCGTGAAACAAGTGCTGCTCTTAACCACATCCCGACTACCCACCCGTAATGTACTGTGGCCGAGCGGCCGGTGTAGGCAAAGCAACATAATCGTGCGTTGTTACCTACTTCCGAGTTTAGGTTGCACGCGTGACTGTACACAGCGGGAGCCTGTCAGCGAGTCCCTGCTAATGATTCACTGCTGGGACCTGCTGATCGGCAGTCTACAATCACAGCCCAGAGCTCTGTGTTGATAAACAGCACAGATCTCTGTACAGAGTGAGAGATGTCTGCCAAAGCAAAGCAGGCATAAGAAACTGAGATATCTCTTAGTAAAAGCAGCACACTTTACACACATTACACATAGTTAGGCACACATTTAAGCCCTTGATTGCCCTAGATGTTAACCCCTTCCCAGCCAATGTCAGTACAGTGACAGTATATAGTATTATCACTGATCACTGTATTAATGTCACTGGTGAGGTCAGTGGCAGTTAGTCAGTTTACCCCCAGAGTCAGTGTCAGCTTGCCCATCGTATTCCCATTATAAGTTGTTGATGACCGCCATTAGTAGTATAAAAAAAAATTCAGTGTATATATATATATATATATATATATATATATATATATATATATATATAATATATATATATATATATATATATATATATATATATATACAGTTATTGCACCTACAAATCATCGTTTGAAGGTGCTATAACTTTCACGCAAACCAATCAATATACACTTATTGGGATGTTTTAACAAAGACATGTAGAAGAATACATTTTGGCTACAATGTATGAAGACATTCGATTTTTAAAAATACATTTATTGGATATATTTTAGTAGAAAGTAAAAAAACATTTTTTTTTAAATATTTGGCCTATATCGCAATAAAATTTAAAAACCTAGCGGTGATCAAATACCACCAAAAGAAAGCTCTGTTTGTGTGAAGAAAATTAAATACATTTTGTTTGGGTACAGCATTGCATGACCACACAATTACCAGTTAAAGTAGCACAGAATAGCTGCAGAAGACATCCTGAACCTTTAATTCCTATTAGGAAAATGGCACAGGTGCGCCTGCGCGCGACGGTGCTCACACATGCGAATGCACGTGCTACGGTGCACGCGTGCACCTTGTAACAGTTTATGGCGCCAAAATAGGCTATTTAAACTAGGTCAGCACCCATACTCAATGCTGTCTGCTCTACAGCATTCCTTGTGTGTCCCTGCTAACCCCTGCTTGACCCAGCTTGTTGATGACGTTCCTGCCTTCTGCCTGCATCCGACCCCGGCTTGTCTTTGACTCTGCACCTGCCTGCTCCTTCTGCTACTTCGCTGCCAGCCCGTTACCGATCCGACCTGTAACCTGACTCTGCTCCAGCCTCTGCATCAGTTCCTGACTTGTCCGCCTGTGTATGACCTGGCCTGCCTGTACCTGCCTTCTCTCCAGCCCTTTGGGAGCATCCATCCCACCTGCAGCTGTTCCTCAACCTGTGTTGTTGCAGTACCAGACTGTTCCAGCTTCCTGCTTACCGCTGTTCCTGACCTTCCACTGTGTCAGTGTTCCTCCACAGTCCTGCTAGGAGTTCCAGTCCAGCTCTGCTGTCAGCGATCCTGCCAGGCACTCGTGCGACTGCACTCCCATGCCTCCTGTCTGCTCTACCAGGGGCCTCGAGTCAGAGGTGTAAGAGAGGCCACCCTCTGCATATCAGGCTCTACCACCAGGCACGTGACAGTAGCAGACAGCCATCTGAGCCTGTGCGAGGACCCTCTCCTATGGAGGAACTTTGCCAGCATCTAGCAGGCCTGACACAGGCTGTTAAAGACTTACAAGAAGGCTATACCCAGCTGGAAGGACGTCTACAGACCTTGTCTTCCTCAGCTTCTGCCCAGGGATCTGCACAAGCACCCTCCACCTCACCAGGAACCTCTTCTGCTCCTGCAGTTGTTATGCTACCACCTGAACCCAGAGTCCCAACTCCGGAGAGATTCCTTGGAGAATGCAATAAATTCAGGGCCTTTGGCAATGCGTGTGGACTTTACTTTGCACTACAGCCACGCACTTTCTCCCTGGAAGCAACTAAGGTAGGCTTTTTCATTTCCCTACTGCAGGGAAAACCACAATCCTGGGCTCACCTTCTCTTAGAGCAAAAGGCTGCATCTTTAATGGACTTAGCCTCTTTATTTGAAGCCATGGCTCAGTTGTATGAGGACCCCCAGCAGCTCTTCATACACTTCAACAGGGTCGCAGAGCAGTTAAAGATTACGTTTCAGAATTCAGACGCTGGAGTTCTGACACTAACTGGAACAATGCTGCTCTGCGTTACCAGTTCTGTATGGGTCTTTCTGAACCCCTCAAAGTCGAGCTAGCCCGGATAGGGGTCCCCTCTACCCTGGAGGCCCTTATTAACTTATACATCCACACTGATCGTTGTTTGAGGGAACGAAGGTCAGAACAAACCACCGGCCAGTCACACTCAGTATGGATGCTAACAATTCCTTCAATTCGGCTACACCAGCTCCCTGCCCCATCCGCCGACATCAAAACCAGCAGAATCTCTGCCTGTATTGAGGAGGACCAGGACACTATGTAAGGTCTTGCCCAGCTAAACTCAGTAAGTGTCTCTCAGTTACTTCTACTTCAACTCCAACAATGCCCAGCAATTCTGCCCATCTTACTCTTTCCGTTCCAGCTTCCAGGATGGTCTATTCAGACTCCCGCTATAATTGAATCGGGAGCCTGCAGCTGTTTTGTGGACTTATCCTTTGCTGCAAGACACCACATTCCACTACAACCTAAGGCTCAGAGACTTTCTATACACCTGGCAGATGGTTCCACCATTAAATCCGGTATAGTTACCCACGAAACAGTCCCACTATCTGCCACCATCACAAAGAACCATCAAGAATTTCTACACCTGGAGGCCATTGCTTCTCCCCTGTTCCCAGTCATCCTTGGCATGCCTTGGTTAAAAGCCCAGAACCCACATATCAACTGGGCCACAGAGGAAATCAAGTTTCTCTCCCCCTACTGCCTTCAACACTGCTTGCAAGAAATCCCTTGTGACCAACCTTCCCTACTGTGCCTCGACACAGATTCTGAAGCCTGCCAATCTGTACCAGTAGTATATCATGATTTCCTGGATGTGTTCAGCAAGAAAGGGGCAGAAACTCTTCCTCATCATTGGTCCTATGAATGTCCAATCGAACTTCTCCCCAGGGTTGAAGCCCCTTTTGGAAGAATCTTTCCCTTGACTGATTTTGAACTTGTCGCTTTAAAGGACTATATTGATGATAACTTAAAAAAGGGGTTCATCCGTCCATACATGTCTCCAGCCAGAATCTTTGTGGGAAAAAAAGGACCATTCATTACGGCCCTGTGTGGATTATCGTGAACTTAATAATGTTACAGATAAAAAACTGCTACCCCCTTCCACTAGTGCCTGAATTATTCCAGGGGCTTTGTACTGCCACCATATTCACGAAATTGGACCTCCGAGGTGCCTATAACCTGGTCCGTATACGAGAGGGGGATGAATGGAAGATGGTGTTCCGCACACGGTTCGTGCATTTCAAATATCTTGTAATGCCTTTTGGACTTTGCAATTCCCCTGCTACCTTTCAGCCTTTAATTAACGATGTCTTCCGAGATTTCCTGTATCTGTTTGTTGTGGTATACCTTGATGACATACTAATTTTCTCTCCTTCTCTAGACAACCACTGCAGATATGTCAAGAGTGTACTGGGTCATCTTCGACAACATGGACTTTACGCCAAAGCATCCAATTTCTGGGCCTGATTGTATCCACCGAAGGTATCAAGATGGATCCCCAAAAGGTCACGGCCAAAAGCTATCCAACGCTTTGTGGGATTTGCAAATTTTTATCAAAAATTCATCAGGGGATTCTCAGCAATCATCTCCCCATCACACAACTAACCAAACAATGCACTAAATTCTGTTGGTCCGCGGAAGCTCAGGCTATCTTTGAGACTCTAAAAAAGCTGTTCACCTCCGCGTCTCTTCTGCAGCATCCTGATCCAGCTCTACCCTACGTCCTAGAAGTAGATGCTTCAAAAACAGCAGTTGGAGCAATACTTTCCCAGAGGCAGGGATCTAAGGCTCTGTTGCACCCAGTCATTTTTTTCCCACAAGCTATCAACTGCAGAGAGAAACTATGATGTCGGGGAAATTCTAGCCATCAAAGATGTTCTGGAAGAATGGAGGTACTTACTAGAAGGGGCTGCACACCCAATTCTGATCTATACAGATCACAAGAATCTAGAGTATTTAAGGAGAGCAAAGAGGTTGAAACCCGGAAAGCCAGGTGGGCACTATTCTTTTCTAGATTTGCCTTCCATATAATGTACAGGCCTGGATCTAAGAACACAAAACCTGATGCATTGTCACGCATGTTTAGTAAGTCTAAAGAAGTTTCACCTCGAGATACCATTCTGTCTTCTGGGAACTTCCTCCTACTACAAGGGGACTTGATGGCTCAGATTAAACAAGCTTTTGTGAGGAGCTCCCCACCACCAGGAGTCACTTTACTGGCAAAGGACGGGCTGCTTTGGTAGGAAGACAAGGTCTTTGTACCGAAGGATCTCTGAATTTCCACCTTGGGGCTGTGTCATGATCACATGCTGGTAGGGCATTTCTGCATTAGTAAGACTTCTGAACTGGTGCAGCGGACATTCTGGTGGCCTAGGATGGAGAAGGACTGTAATGCCCTGTACACACGATAGGATTTTCCGATGGAAAATGTGTGATAGGACCTTGTTGTCGGAAATTCCGACCGTGTGTAGGCTCCATCACATATTTTCCATAGGAATTTCCGACACACAAAGTTTGAGAGCTTGCTATAAAATTTTCCGACAACAAAATCCATTGTCGGAAATTCCGATCGTGTGTACACAAATCCGACGCACAAAGTGTCACGCATGTTCAGAATAAATTAAGAGACGAAAGCTATTGGCTACTGCCCCGTTTATAGTCCCGACATACGTGTTTTACGTCACCACGTTCAGAACGATCAGATTTTCCGACAACTTTATGTGACCGTGTGTATGCAAGACAAGTTTGAGCCAACATCCGTCAGAAAAAATCCATGGATTTTGTTGTCAGAATGTCCGATTAATGTCCGACCGTGTGTACAGGGCATAAGAGATATGTGGAATCCTGCACTACCTGCATCCACACCAAGAACAGCAAATCCAGGGCTTGGGGTCTGTTGAAATCATTACCTGTCCCAAATAGACCCTGGAGGATGATTTCAATAGACTTTATTGTGGAACTTCCCCCATCCAAGGGCTACAATACTCTCTTTGTGGTAGTCGACCGACTAAGATGGCACCTATGAAGGATACACCATCAGCCCATAAAACTGCACAAATCTTTATCAAGGATATTATAAGGCTTCTTGGGGTTCAAGAAAATATCGTGTCTGACCGAGGGGTGCAGTTCACCTCCAGGTTCTGGAGAGCTTTATGTGAATCCCTCGGGATTGAACTTTCATTTTCATCAGCCTAGCACCCACAAACGAATGGACAGACAGAAAGAAGCAAGCAAACTCTTGAATAGGGATGAGCTTCGAGTTCAAGTCGAACTCATGTTCGACCCGAACATCGGCTGTTCGCCAGTTCTCCGAACAGCGAACAATTTGGGGTGTCCGCGGCAAATTCGAAAGCCGCGGAACACCCTTGCAAAGTCTATGGGAGAAATCAAAAGTGCTAATTTTAAAGGCTTATATGCATGGTATTGTCATAAAAAGTGTTTTTAAAAAACGGCCGTTTTTTCGGGAACAGTGATTTTAATAATGCTTAAAGTGAAACAATAAAAGTGTAATATTCCTTTAAATTTCATACCTGCGGGGTGTCTATAGTATACCTGTAAAGGGGCGCATGTTTCCCGTGTTTAGAACAGTCTGACAGCAAAATGACATTTCAAAAGGAAAAAAGTCATTTAAAACTACTCACGGCTATTAATGAATTGCCGGTCCGACAATACACATAAAAGTTCATTGATAAAAACAGCATGGGAATTCCCCACAGGGGAGCCCTGAACCAAAATTTAAAAAAAAATTACGTGGGGGGGTCCCCCTAAATTAAATATTAGGCCTTTTTAGGTCTGGTATGGATATTAAGGGCAACCCCGGCCAAAATAAAAAAAAAATGGCATGGGGTCCCCCTCAAAATCTATACCAGACCCTTATCTGAGCATGCAACCTGGCAGGCCGCAGGAAAAGAGGGGGGAGAGAGAGCGCCCCCCCTGAACCATACCAGGCCACATCCCCTCAAGATTGGGAGGGTGCTTTGGAGTAGCCCCCCAAAACACCTTGTCCCCATGTTGATGGGGAGAAGGGCCTCATCCCCACAACCCTTGCCCAGTGGTTGTGGGGGTCTGCGCGCGGGGGGCTTATAGGAATCTGGAAGCCCCCTTTAACAAGGGAACCCCCAGATCCCAGCCCTCCCCCTGTGTGAAATGGTAAAGGGGTACAAAAGTACCCCTACCATTTCACAAAAAAGTGTTAAAAATGACAGGAGGCAGTTTTTGACAATTCCTTTATTTAAATGCTTCTTCTTTCTTCTATCTTCTATCTTCTATCTTCCTTTGGTTTCTTCCTCCATCTTCTTCTTCTTCTTGTTCTTCTGGTTCTTCTGGTTCTTCTGGTTCTTCCTCCGGTGTTCTTGTCCGGCATCTTCCTCCGCGGCGTCATCTTCCCTTCGTCTTCTCGGGGTGCTCCGCATCCACCATGATGGGAGGCTTTTCCTTTTCTGACGGTTCTTAAATAATGGAGGGTGGGGCCATCCGGTGACCCTGCCCCCCTCTGATGCACGGGGACTTGAAGGGGACTTCACTGTGGCATTCCCTGTGATGTCAGAGGGGGCGGGGTCACCCGTTATGTAACGGGTGACCCCGCCCCCTCTGACATCACGGGGAATGCCACAGGGAAGTCCCCGTGCGTCAGAGGGGGCGGGGTCACCGGGGGGCCCTGCCTCCGTTATTTAAGAACCATCTGAAGAGAAGCGTCACACAGCGGGAGCCTTCCATCATGGTGGATGCGGAGCGGCACGAGAAGACGAAGGGAAGAAGACGCCACAGAGGAAGATGGCGGACGAGAACACCGGAGGAAGAACCAGAAGAACCAGATGAACAAGAATAAGAAGAAGATGGAGATAGAAGAAAGAAGAAGCATTTAAGTAAAGGAATTGTCAAAAACTGTATCTTGTCATTTTTAACATTTTTGTCACTTTTTTTGTGAAATGGTAGGGGTACTTTTGTACCCCCTTACCATTTCACACAGGGGGGAGGGCCGGGATCTGGGGGTCCCCTTGTTAAAGGGGGCTTCCAGATTCCAATAAGCCCCCTGCCCGCAGACCCCCACAACCACTGGCCAAGGGTTGTGGGGATGAGGCCCTTGTCCTCATCAACATGGGGACAAGGTGTTTTGGGGGGCTACCCCAAAGCACCCTCCCAATGTTGAGGGCATGTGGCCTGGTACGGTTCTGGGGGGGTGCTCTCTCGTCCCCCCCTCTTTTCCTGTGGCCTGCCAGGTTGCGTGCTCGGATAAGGGTCTGGTATGGATTTTTGGGAGGACTCCACGCCATTTTTTTTTATTTTTGGCGCGGGGTTCCCCTTAAGATCCATACCAGACCTGGAGGGTCTGGTATAGATTTTGAGGAGGACCCCACGCCATTTTTATTTTTTATTTTGGCTGGGTTCACCTTATGCAGGGAGATATTACCTTTTTCCCTGGCTAGGTGTAGGATAGCATCACGATATCTGTAGTAGAGAAACTTGGCAATAAAGGCACGTGAATGCGCTCCCTGAGGTGTTTTTTTTGCAGGCATCCAGTGAGCACGCTCCACAACAATCGATTGTGAGAAGGCCTCTCTGCCATAAGTGTTGAGAAGCAGGTTTTCCAGAAATGTGGCCGGGTTATTGAAAAATGTTAAAAATAAAACAGCACTGCGTAGAAATTGCGTAAACAGCTGCCAACACATCTATAGACCCAGGTGGTGGAAGATAAACATAAAAAAATGTCGGCGCTAATAACTCAAGAAAAAATTAAGTGGCATATCAAAACCAAATAAGGTGTATATATGTTAGTATACCCTATAATAGACCAAATAATGTCACTCTAATATAAAGGAGTGAACCAATGTGCAAAAAGACCTTTTACAGAATTATTCTGAATACACTCTATATAAACATAACATAAACATAACATTAATTTTTTAAAACATGTGAAAGGTGATACAAAATAAATGATAACATTCAAAAAAAAGTCCTAAATAGGATTGGTCCCAAAAGGGAGCACACAGTGCAAAGTCCACCAACAATATAGACAAAGTGAAGAAGCCGTCACCCAGGGTCATAGGGGGCTTACCAGAAATAAATGACTCGGGGCGACTTACGTCGGCCGAGTCGCAGCAGGTTATGGGACCAACAGGCCACACAAGTATAGTACTTTAAATGCCCAAATTGGATTGAGGTGAAGTAAAAGGTGTGTGGAGAAGCTGTGTGAAGACAACCAAAAATTCCCGAGAAAGGCACTGATGTTTAGGAAGAGTCCATCACCTGAAGATTTTAAAGGCTTACCAAAGGTTGTTGACCTGGGAAGACTTATGTCATCCAAGTCATAACAGGCATGGTGACCAACCGGTCAGAAGGAACTTATTCCCCTTTAAATGGAATCCAAAACAGGGCTGCAGCTTGGCGTCCAGTTATTCTCAACAATCATGGAAATAATATTTCAAAAGGAAGACCACAAACGAATATTCATATGCCATGCGAGAAAAGGGTAGAAAAAAGCTCACATAGCGTAAAAACGTAAAAACTGGTTTATTAAAAATGTTGAAAACAAACTCACATTCTTGTAGATCATCAAAAGTTTCACAAGTCAAGTAGCGGTAATTGGGTGGACCCCTCACAATTACCGCTACTTGACTTGTGAAACTTTTGAAAAGTACCTGTTATGACTTGGATGACATAAGTCTTCCCAGGTCAACAACCTTTGGTAAGCCTTTAATATCTTCTGGTGATGGCCTCTTCCTAAACATCAGTGCCTTTCTCGTGTGCCTTTCGCGTTTAAAGTACTATACTTGTGTGACCTGTTGGTCCCATAACCTGCTGCGACTCGGCCGATGTAAGTCGCCCCGAGTCATTTATTTCTGGTAAGCCCACTATGTCCGTGGGTTACGGCTTCTTCACTTTGTCTATATTGTTGGTGGACTTTGCACTGTGTGCTCCCTTTTGGGACCAATCCTATTTAGGACTTTTTTTTGAATGTTATCATTTATTTTGTATCACCTTTCACATGTTTTAAAAAAATGAATGTTATGTTTATATAGAGTGTATTCAGACTAATTCTGTAAAGGTCTTTTTGCACATTGGTTCACTCCTTTATATTAGAGTGGCCGGGTTATTACCCTCTTCTCTTTCTGGGAGGCCTATAAAGCGAAGATTGCTCCACCTCAAATGATTCTCCAAATCATCCTGTTTCTGCTGAAGCTGGGCGATGAGGCAGTTTGCCTGATCCGCCAACTCATGCAGGGGTGGGAGGGCTTCCTCCACGCGTCCCAGTCATTGCTCCGACTCACCCACTCTTTCCCGCAGGTGCTGCATATCCTGGCGAAATAGGGAGCTATCCACTTTCACCTCCTCGATCTTCGTAATGGGGGGGCCTGACAGGTAGTGATCGCCTTCAGGATTTCTGTCTCATCAGCTGCACGGGAGGTAGAAGCGGAGGAGGGGAGCCGCCATCTTTGGCCTGTGTGCCTCCGTCCTGTCGGCGGAATCGTTCGAGTTTTGCAACCGTGTCGGGCCTGTTTGCGAGGTGGCAACATCTCTCCAGGATTCACTTAGCCACTGCAGGTAAAGTACCGGGTGGGTATCTTGAGAAAAGAGGGACAGGATTATAGAATCAGGATCTCGCCGGCGGAGCTCAGCTCAGGCACGTCTTACCACATGCAGCTTCAGGCCACGCCCCCCAACCGCCAGTCAATTTAAATGTGATTTGACTTTTTTTTTCTTTAGAAATGTCATTTTTGTGACAGCAGGTTCTATACATGCTACAGATGCACCACTTTACAGGCAGACTAAGGGGACACCCCAGGCACTATATTAAAAATACATTTTTAATCTCTATCATTTCATTTTAAGCATTATTAAAATCACTGCTCTTTTAAAACAATAGTTTTTTTTTTTTTTTTTTTTTTTAAATTGCATTGATGTATGTCCCCCAGGGCAGTACCTGGACCCCCATATCCCTTTTTATGGCAAATTACTTGCATATAAGCCTTCAAAATGGGGACTTTTTATTTCTTATGTTCAGCTCCCATAGATTTCGATGGAGTTTGTGGTTTGGCGCCAAACTTTTCCCCTGTTCGGGAGTTCTGCTGCGAACCAAACAGGGGGGTGTTCGACCCATCTCTAGACACCACATATTGTAAAACTGTACAGTAAAAATTGTATGAAAACAACCAAAATACTCACAAGTGTAAAATGAATAATACCTATAACAATACATGCTGGTCCCATGTCCCATGATGACGTCAAAAAACATTGGATCCTTCTTATACATTTCATTATATATGATGTCCTCCAGGGCGTAGGCCTCTCTAACATTCGGTGAAGGATCACTGCGGTTTGGTATCCTTAAGTTGGAAGATCTGCACTTTATTGCAATTAAAGAAGTACACATCTCATATTATTCATTTCACTTTGTGGACTTTTGTACAAACAAAATTCTTTTGAACTCTTTGGATTATTATTTTACTTGATGATTTATGTTTGATAGCTTGATTGTGTTTTAAGTGCAGCACTTGTTTCATTATTTTAATTACCAATATATATCTGTTGGTGTGCGAGCAGCTAGAGGTTTACTATACCTTGGAGCGTGATTCCCTTTGTTACTAAAACTTTTTTTTAGCTTTTGACAGAGTGGTAAGGGGTTAGAACCTCCATCAAGATATTACTGTGATTGTGTCCCTGTTAGTGATTTTGAGCCTGTTCACTTACCCTTCCCCCCCACATGCGCTGTCACAATTCAAAAACAGCGGTCGTGCCCACATGGCCACGTCATTCATTCAAAGATTCCTGTGAATGATTAAACTACAAGTTCTGTTAGCCACCATGGCAGATGGCTTGTAGTTCGAAATGAATGAGCCCTTGTAGTTCATTCACAAGCCCCACAGCTCTCCAAGTGATAGCCTATATGGGCTTTTCAGCAGAAGCTTCACATTGCACCCTTGATCCACTGATGCATTCCAGGCTAATGCAGGAAAAATAATAAATGCTCATTTTTTCGCCAAAAATATGTACATTTATTTTATTTTTTATAAAAAGGTGAATTTATACTTTAAAAGCACAGGAAAGTATACTGTACATATATGCCTGCATATATATTATGCATAACAACAAGCAAGAAACAACCTTGCTTGAGGTAGTTGACGACCTTAGGAACGATATTTTGCAAAGACATATCAATATTGGAGTGAGTGTGTGGTTTTTACACATACTTGCAAATTTAAGCAGAGACCTTTGTTTTAATGAATTATTAGAGACACACCTTTTCATAGCTAACATAGTTGACTGCTAGAGAAGTTTGGGATTTTGCATATAGTTAGTAACCCTTTAACCTATACATTTATAGTTTTATGCAACACTCCATTAATATTTTGGACAGTAAAAAAATAAGGATGTAATTCCTGCAGCTGGCAGCCTGTCATACTATTGATTGCTCTAATTGAGTCTGCTTCTTTTTGCCTACATTTTTCAAGAGCCCAGCACATTGTAGATTAAGGCTTTTCTGAAATGGTTAAACTTGATTCCTAAGAACTACTAACTAGCAAACTAACTAGAGCAAATACTTTTTTGTTTCTGCCAGCCATTAGTCTTTGAACTCTCACAGAGTAATCATTTATTAATACAAGTGACTGTCAGAGCTTTGGAACATTTTACTTTCAGGAACAAAGGAGGTCACATGGACCAGATGTGAACAGTAAAAGGGAGCGATAGTTTTAATGATATAGAAACAATACAGATGGTCTATAGCAATTCATCAAACATCTCCTTAGAGCATTTTTGATTTACCAATATATATAATAAAGGACAAAAATTCTGACAATTTTGTGGTGTTGAAATACAGAAGAAGGTGGAATTTGACCACTGCAGTTTCATATTTTGAAGCGATCCCTTATTACAGGACCAAAGAAATCCTGTTTAAAGCTTTAGAAATCCACATAGAAGCATATTGATGGGTTTAAAATCGATCAACACACTAGGAATTAAAAAAAAGTGCATTCAAGTGAACAGGTAATGACAGAAATATCTGGACTATCATTGAAGACTTTCTTCAAAAGCTTCCTGGCTGCCAGCTGATCTGAAAATTTCCATATTTAGCAAGCCACTGCCTTGGACACACATGTTACCAGACCAAGCTCTTGACCTGCATGATTTTTTACCTATTCCGAATAAATAAATGATTTAACAGTGAACAAAATGTTAGCATTGGCAATAATGCCAAAAATCAAACCTGTACTTGTGCCTCTTAGGCAAGGTTCACATTAGGAATGCTCACAAAATTCTTCTAGGTACACTCTCACACAGTTTTTGAAGGAACTCAGCAGGTAGGTTGTTCTAAACATCCTGGAGAACTAACCACAAATCTGTGGATGTAGGCTGCCTCAAATCCTTCTGTCTCTTTATGTAATCCCAGACAGACTCAATAATGAGATCAGGGTTCTGTGGGGGCCAAACCATCACTTCCAGGACTCCTTGTTCTTCTTTATGCTGAAAATAATTCTTAATGACATTGGCTTTATGTTTGGGGTTATTGTCCTGCTGCAGAATAAATGTGGAGCCAATAAATTTATAAGTAATCGGAAGGGAAGAAAAAGCTGCAGACACACTATGAGATATTAATCATAGTAGCCAAATATATATACAAACTGTGTTGTGCTAATTAATGTGATACCTAATTCATATGCTAAATAAATAAATAAATATTACTTTTTAAATATAATCGATGTGATAAATAAAAAGTCCACAAATAAACTGTGCAAGTGAATGAATAAACCAATCAATATATATAAATAATATGAATTAAAAAAAAAATAAAATAAGGTAATGTAAAAAGTCCACGTGACAGTAAAAAGTCCACATGAAGTGTAAATGAATTAATATTCCACCACCAACTCTTGAGATTTGTGCAACAAATAGACTAGGAGCCACGCCTCCTGGATAAAGGGGTTGGGGTATAAATACCCCTGGGATTTTTATGGTGCTTTTCAAAATTTCAATAGGTCAGTAATGAAAAATAGATCAACATCAAAAGGAGAAGAAGACAATGTATGCAAATTGCCAGACTGACTATGAATAATCTTCTGATTCAAAATCTTTAATAGTTAAGAATATTACAAAACATCATCTAAAAACAAGCACAATCTTGAACAAACATGGTCAATTAGTGAAATATTTAAAAATTAGAAACCACTTTGCGATACCAATCTCAACATGTTTCGCTCAACACATGAGCTTCATCAGGAGTTTTTTGGTACAGATGTGGCATACTATAAATAAAAAGGAAGGAAAGAAAAAACAAAACAAAATATAAATAAGATGCTTACAAAACATTTAAAGATATAGTTTATCAAAAACGAGGAATACATTAAGTAGTACTGAAAAAACAACAATTGGTGTATATACATTTGCATACAGACAATATATATGGGTGAAACTCCCATGTTTCTACAGGTCTATGATAATGACAATCTAAAACAATATGGACAAAAGGTTATAATTTTTATACAATATGTACTTTAGTTTCCAGGTCCACAAAAGGAAAGCACACCAATGTGGACATAGGAAAAGCATAGAAGACGTGAAAAAGGTGGATGAAAAAAGTAGGGATTTGCTTACCAAGCCAAAACAGATTCAAAGATGAATGGTGGATAACATAGATTGTGAGCGTATATACAGTTCCGTGGCTCAAATGCCAATCAAAAGGATGCGTCTCACCCGTCTAGGACCTCCCAAAACACGTACCCCAACTCTGTACGCTCTTCCAAAAATACATAAAAACCCTAAGATGCCTCCAGGTAGACTCATTGTGTCGGGAAATGGGTCCCTCACGGAGATGGCAAGCAAATTAGTGGATGACTTTCTGAGGCCCCATGTGGAGGGTCTGACGTCTTACCTTCAGGACACGGGGGACCTCCTCCGCGTATTGGATGGGGTCGCCATACCTCCTGGCTCTTGGCTAGTGGCTCTAGATGTGGAAGCCCTCTACAATTCTATCCCTCATGAATTGGGGGTGGAAATTGTGGGGGGCTTCCTATCTGAGGATCCGGATGCCTCGGTGAGCTACAACCGATTCATCTTGGATCTCCTGTTTTTTATTTTGTCCAACAATGTTTTCTTGTTTGGGGGCTCCCACTACCTCCAGATTCAGGGAGTAGCTATGGGGACGAAATGTGCCCCAGCGTATGCTAACCTGTATCTGGGGGGGTGGGAGCGTGAGTTGTTCTTCAGGGAGGACATGCAGACATTTTTTGAGCATGTCCTGACATGGAAGCGATTCATCGATGACGTCTTTTTTTATCTGGCAGGGTAGCAAATCCAACCTTCTTGCCTTCCTTGAAAGTCTGAAGGTCAACAAATATAATTTGAAATTCACTTTTGAAATGAACCAACATCAGTTGACCTTTTTAGACGTTCAGGTACTAGTAGACGATGAAGGCAACATTGGAACCACCCTATACCGAAAACCCTCGGCGGGTAATTCGGTACTACATGCCACAAGCTCACATCCCGCCCCCCTGATCAATAATTTACCTTATGGGCAATATCTCAGGATAAGACGCAATTGCAGCACTGAATCAGATTTTGAATACCAAGCGAAACTATTGCAGTCTCGTTTGAGCCAACGAGGCTACAGCAAAAAGTGTCTGAAAAGGGCCTATCTAAAAGCCAAGAGCCAAAAGAGATCCCTACTTATACATCAAGCTAGACCCAACAAGACAGATTCCAGTGTTAGACTAATCACCAGATTTTCAGGCCAACAAAAGCAAGTACGTGAGATCATTCAAAAACATTGGTACCTCCTAATGGGAGACGAGAAAGTATCCAAACATTTAAAATCTTACCTGGAGA
The DNA here is from genome assembly GCA_037952835.1 of Lithobates septentrionalis. NCBI lineage: Eukaryota > Metazoa > Chordata > Amphibia > Anura > Ranidae > Lithobates > Lithobates septentrionalis. The sequence continues at coordinate 1,340,456 of JBBDGP010001242.1, forward strand.
TCACTTTTAGAAGATCTAGATCTCTGAAGGATACTTTGGTACACAGCCATTATGATAGCACTGTACAATCAATAACAGAATCCCGCAAGGGGTGTAGACCCTGCCATAAATGCCCCTTTTGCAGATTTATTCATTCTGCGAGAGGCATTATGCTCCCCAATGGCCGCCATTTTAAACCCAATTTTTCCGTTACGTGTCAATCCATTGGGATTGTATACATTATGATGTGTGAATGCCATGGATTCTATATAGGCAAAACTAAACGTCCCTTTTTCTGCAGGATCAGGGACCATGTATCCCTAGTTCTAAAAAAGAAAATGGAGACGCCTATTAGTAGACATATGGGCCTACACCATGATTTTGACAGTAACAAAATGCATTTTTTTGCATTGGAATATGTCCCCCCAGGGGAGCGTGGAGGTGACTATGATAAAATACTCTTGCAACGCGAGACCCGGTGGATACACACCTTGTCCGCTTTAAAACCTCCGGGCCTCAATGATGCGTTGAGTTTCAAACCATTTCTTTAGTCCATCAGATACAACTGTCCTTGTCTATTCAATTTATTTTGTTTGGTTTTGTTTATTAAACTTGCTAAGATTGTATGATACACAATTCCATTACACACTTCCTATTACTTTATATATTCTTTGTCTATTCTATGCGGTTATTTCCGGGTTGGTTTCATATATAGTGGGGTCTCCTCTCCAAGCCAATATGGATGTAGATGTATTATTTTCTTGAAACAATTAATTTTTGGATAAAATGATGTAAATATTCATCGTCTCCCCGCTAATGGAGGTCTTCTCTCTGTTCCGTTTCTTGTTTTGGTCCGCACGGACGCCACGGGCACTCAGGGTGTGGAGTGAGTAATCAATCACCCTTCCCTGGGGGCCCTAGAGGTATTAAACTTCCTTTTAGGATACATGTGTCCGGTGGCTAAATCAGCAAGATACTCCCTGCCTATTCTATTCTATTCTATTTTATTTAATTTTTTTACTCCTATTTTTATTTTATTTCTTTTTCTTTTTATTTTTTGATCCTGTAAATTGGGGCATATATATATATCTATATGTGGCAATTCATTGGAATAGAATATCAGACAGGTTTGGATAGCTGCTGATTAGCTGTCAAACAGCTATTATTTCTAAATGTTTATCTCTATACACATATATTTTCTTTCCCATCCTTTTTCCCTCAGTCAACATGGCTGACTTGTACCCAATGATTGACCCGCCTTCTTGCTCTGCCCCTGACAGTTATCGCTTTAACATCCAGGGTTGTTGCCGTTCAGTTTCTCTTCCTTTTTTGCAGTGCGCCTGCGCGGCAATAGGGCTCGAATGACGTTCGCTCCCTGCTTGCGCATGCGCCTACCTACATCATTGAAACGATTGCCGGAAGCACGGACACCCGACTAGGAGGGACAGAGCCCGGATGGCATCCGGCCTTGCCCTCTTGCTACCCATTGGCCACATGTCAACCTGGGGGAGGTGCCTCACGATACGTCCGCATCCCGACGGTGACGTCAGACGCCACCGGGATGGAGGGGTCTATATAGTTCGGCGTATTAGCCGCTATCTCCTGACAGTGGCTCTGAGGCTGCAAGGGGAGGTATATGCCGCTCTCACCTTCCGTACACATCCACCCCACCTCTCAGGTAAGCGAAGCGGTTCATCTAAGAAGGGTTTGTACTCTTGTTGATGACCGAATTAATGGCACTTTTAATAAGAAAGGTTCCTCAGAGTAATTGGTTGCTTTATTGTTTTGTTTCTTGTAGTTTACTGGGGCAGTATATACTTGGATCCTTTGATCTGACTTTTAAGGGTTGTTAACGTGGATTGCCACCTGGTGGTGAAACTGGAGCGTTGCTCTCCTTTATGCTTTTGTTCATATGGCTATTTAAGCCCTGAACATTCACCCTTGATTCAACCTAGAAGGTAATTTTCAAACTTTTCACTGCTCTACTTCACCAACTGCCCTGTTCCCCCGTAGTAGTCTAATTACTTAGAAGCAATTCATTACTTCCTTGCAATATTTAATTTCAGTTACTCTACACTTGGGCCCCTCTGTGGACCAAAAAACGGTTTTGGGAGGTCCTAGACGGGTGAGACGCATCCTTTTGATTGGCATTTGAGCCACGGAACTGTATATACGCTCACAATCTATGTTATCCACCATTCATCTTTGAATCTGTTTTGGCTTGGTAAGCAAATCCCTACTTTTTTCATCCACCTTTTTCACGTCTTCTATGCTTTTCCTATGTCCACATTGGTGTGCTTTCCTTTTGTGGACCTGGAAACTAAAGTACATATTGTATAAAAATTATAACCTTTTGTCCATATTGTTTTAGATTGTCATTATCATAGACCTGTAGAAACATGGGAGTTTCACCCATATATATTGTCTGTATGCAAATGTATATACACCAATTGTTGTTTTTTCAGTACTACTTAATGTATTCCTCGTTTTTGATAAACTATATCTTTAAATGTTTTGTAAGCATCTTATTTATATTTTGTTTTGTTTTTTCTTTCCTTCCTTTTTATTTATAGTATGCCACATCTGTACCAAAAAACTCCTGATGAAGCTCATGTGTTGAGCGAAACATGTTGAGATTGGTATCGCAAAGTGGTTTCTAATTTTTAAATATTTCACTAATTGACCATGTTTGTTCAAGATTGTGCTTGTTTTTAGATGATGTTTTGTAATATTCTTAACTATTAAAGATTTTGAATCAGAAGATTATTCATAGTCAGTCTGGCAATTTGCATACATTGTCTTCTTCTCCTTTTGATGTTGATCTATTTTTCATTACTGACCTATTGAAATTTTGAAAAGCACCATAAAAATCCCAGGGGTATTTATACCCCAACCCCCTTCCTTCCTTGTAATTTATTTAATAGGGATGCGGTGCTAAGGGTCAACTGTCCCTGTCCTCTAAAAAATACTTCTTGTACCTTTTGGGGTGTTACCCACCCACCATCGCTTGAGGTCACGGACAGTCCCCAACCATTACTTTATTTCTATGTGAAATTTTTTTTGCCATTAGGGCACTTTATTAATCTTACCTTTATATCATGATTTGCAACTTGGTAAACCATTAATATTCTTTGTTTCTTGTAAATACAGATATTTGTGTGTATTGTGTATCTGTGATTTGGGGCGAAGTTATTTTCTTTGGATACCCCCATTACATCTATATAGGCCTGTATTTTTGGTGGGCACTGTCTATCAGCTTGAGGGAACAATGACTAATTATTGTGGGAGTGCGTTTGATGGTCTTATGAATCATATTCATAGGTCTCAAAACGCCTCTATGGGTGGCTTGACCATGGACCGTTTCTTCTCGAGACTCCAGAGGATGCTCGAGAAGAAATCCAGAGTTTTCTGGAATAAATGGTACTTTCTCAAATACATTGAGGACCGTATTGTCCCGTGGGGGCTTAGAATTCAGATCTTTCCCTCCAGTGGCAATGTAGATATAGACTTCCGGAAAGAATGGGAAGAAAACCTACAGGCTTGTTCTTTTAAAATGATGGAGCTTCTCTGTGGAGAATACTCCAAGGAACTTAGTTTGGTAGATAGAGAGATTGAAAAATGATATGGTGAGAATCAAGCTATCACCACCAGTGACCTCTTTTCCACGCGAGAAGGCACCCTGAAAACAGACCTAGAGGGGTATGTCACTGAAATTTTAAAAACTAAGGAAAAAAAATTTGTAAGGGACAAACTTGCTTATGACAACAATCAAGCCTACCATTGGGGGCAAAGAAACAGCAAAGCAAAGAGACGTACTTACCAAACACGCAGCTTTAGACAACAAAGGGGGGGAACCAAATGAATCAGATTCATCCATCTCCTCTGCTTCCTCCTCTCAGGCACAAAGTACCAGAAGCTCCAACAGTCAGGAGACAACAAAGGGCGTGAAGGACCATACCAACACGGGCACAGTAAAGTGCACTTCGCACACAAAAGCCCCAATGGTTACACGAGCCAACTCGGCAAAAGGTTCGTCCACTTGAGCACAGAGTCACCCGGAAACGTATATGAGCACCCCCTCTGCGAACACTCCCTCTCTTCCCTTGTCTCCCAAGCTGCAAGTAACATTAATTCTGCACCTACACATGCGGATTTTCGTCCAGCACCGATATTTGCTCAACCAGTGACGGACGCCAAAAAAGCAGGGCCTTTGGAGATATTGACGAAAGGGCCGCGGATAACTTTGAAGTGATTAATTTATCTTCCCATACTCTTTCAGCTGAACAAATATCAGTCCTCAAATTAGGTTTGACCTTCTGCCCCACGCAGAAGGTCGACCAATTTGAATTGATCAAAGATATCAATCTTTTTTCCCGAAGGTTGATGTTTAAAATAATTTTTGACAAACCAAGTTCATCTTCAAACGACCAGTCCCTTGGGGACCCTGCTTGGCGTGATATGACCATTGCAGATATTAAAGCTTTAGAGGAGTTGATGGAGCTGTGGGAGGAGGGTGGTCTGGAGGAGAGTGACTTATTGGAGGCAGACTCTCTCCTGACTGATACAGACCCCCCCTCCCCCACCTCCATCCTCCTCACCCTCTCTTTTGCCACGTCTCCCATCTAGACCTAGGGAATACAAGCCTAAATCCCGTACCTTCCCGACCCTTCAGGGTAACCCCAATGTATGGGCGTTCACCAGACAGGTTACTAATGAAATCTCTCAAACTAAATGGAAGAATATATCCAGATCTAACCTATCTGCCTCCCAACTAGAAGCCCTTAAACTCCTACAGAACAACAAGGACATAGTGATCAAACCTTCTGATAAGGGAGGGAACTTGGTCATTATGGACAAAGTCCACTATGAGGCCATGGTTGCGGCCATAGTCAGGAACAGCCAGTGGTACCGGAAGGTCTCCCCTAGCCATCTAGCCCTTGTAACCACCCGATATAAGCATCTGATAGGTTCGGCCTACCATAAAGGTTTAATAACAAAAAACACCTACGAATTTCTTAATGTAAATGCACCACGTACCCCAACTCTGTACGCTCTTCCAAAAATACATAAAAACCCTAAGATGCCTCCAGGTAGACCCATTGTGTCGGGAAATGGGTCCCTCACGGAGATGGCAAGCAAATTAGTGGATGACTTTCTGAGGCCCCATGTGGAGGGTCCGACGTCTTACCTTCAGGACACGGGGGACCTCCTCCGCGTATTGGATGGGGTCGCCATACCTCCTGGCTCTTGGCTAGTGGCTCTAGATGTGGAAGCCCTCTACAATTCTATCCCTCATGAATTGGGGGTGGAAATTGTGGGGGGCTTCCTATCTGAGGATCCGGATGCCTCGGTGAGCTACAACCGATTCATCTTGGATCTCCTGTTTATTTTGTCCAACAATGTTTAATTGTTGGGGGGCTCCCACTACCTCCAGATACAGGGAGTAGCTATGGGGACGAAATGTGCCCCAGCGTATGCTAACCTGTATCTGGGGGGGGTGGGAGCGTGAGTTGTTCTTCAGGGAGGACATGCAGACATTTTTTGAGCATGTCCTGACATGGAAGCGATTCATCGATGACGTCTTTTTTATCTGGCAGGGTAGCAAATCCAACCTTCTTGCCTTCCTTGAAAGTCTGAAGGTCAACAAATATAATTTGAAATTCACTTTTGAAATGAACCAACATCAGTTGACCTTTTTAGACGTTCAGGTACTAGTAGACGATGAAGGCAACATTGGAACCACCCTATACCGAAAACCCTCGGCGGGTAATTCGGTACTACATGCCACAAGCTCACATCCCGCCCCCCTGATCAATAATTTACCTTATGGGCAATATCTCAGGATAAGACGCAATTGCAGCACTGAATCAGATTTTGAATACCAAGCGAAACTATTGCAGTCTCGTTTGAGCCAACGAGGCTACAGCAAAAAGTGTCTGAAAAGGGCCTATCTAAAAGCCAAGAGCCAAAAGAGATCCCTACTTATACATCAAGCTAGACCCAACAAGACAGATTCCAGTGTTAGACTAATCACCAGATTTTCAGGCCAACAAAAGCAAGTACGTGAGATCATTCAAAAACATTGGTACCTCCTAATGGGAGACGAGAAAGTATCCAAACATTTAAAATCTTACCCGGAGATCACTTTTAGAAGATCTAGATCTCTGAAGGATACTTTGGTACACAGCCATTATGATAGCACTGTACAATCAATAACAGAATCCCGCAAGGGGTGTAGACCCTGCCATAAATGCCCCTTTTGCAGATTTATTCATTCTGCGAGAGGCATTATGCTCCCCAATGGCCGCCATTTTAAACCCAATTTTTCCGTTACGTGTCAATCCATTGGGATTGTATACATTATGATGTGTGAATGCCATGGATTCTATATAGGCAAAACTAAACGTCCCTTTTTCTGCAGGATCAGGGACCATGTATCCCTAGTTCTAAAAAAGAAAATGGAGACGCCTATTAGTAGACATATGGGCCTACACCATGATTTTGACAGTAACAAAATGCATTTTTTTGCATTGGAATATGTCCCCCCAGGGGAGCGTGGGGGTGACTATGATAAAATACTCTTGCAACGCGAGACCCGGTGGATACACACCTTGTCTGCTTTAAAACCTCCGGGCCTCAATGATGCGTTGAGTTTCAAACCATTTCTTTAGTCCATCAGATACAACTGTCCTTGTCTATTCAATTTATTTTGTTTGGTTTTGTTTATTAAACTTGCTAAGATTGTATGATACACAATTCCATTACACACTTCCTATTACTTTATATATTCTTTGTCTATTCTATGTGGTTATTTCCGGGTTGGTTTCATATATAGTGGGGTCTCCTCTCCAAGCCAATATGGATGTAGATGTATTATTTTCTTGAAACAATTAATTTTTGGATAAAATGATGTAAATATTCATCGTCTCCCCGCTAATGGAGGTCTTCTCTCTGTTCCGTTTCTTGTTTTGGTCCGCACGGACGCCACGGGCACTCAGGGTGTGGAGTGAGTAATCAATCACCCTCCCCTGGGGGCCCTAGAGGTATTAAACTCCCTTTTAGGATACATGTGTCCGGTGGCTAAATCAGCAAGTTACTCCCTGCCTATTCTATTCTATTCTATTTTATTTAATTTTTTTACTCCTATTTTTATTTTATTTCTTTTTCTTTTTATTTTTTGATCCTGTAAATTGGGGCATATATATATATCTATATGTGGCAATTCATTGGAATAGAATATCAGACAGGTTTGGATAACTGCTGATTATCTGTCAAACAGCTATTATTTCTAAATGTTTATCTCTATACACATATATTTTCTTTCCCATCCTTTTTCCCTCAGTCAACATGGCTGACTTGTACCCAATGATTGACCCGCCTTCTTGCTCTGCCCCTGACAGTTATCGCTTTAACATCCAGGGTTGTTGCCGTTCAGTTTCTCTTCCTTTTTTGCAGTGCGCCTGCGCGGCAATAGGGCTCAAATGACGTTCGCTCCCTGCTTGCGCATGCGCCTACCTACATCATTGAAACGATTGCCGGAAGCACGGACACCCGACTAGGAGGGACAGAGCCCGGATGGCATCCGGCCTTGCCCTCTTGCTACCCATTGGCCACATGTCAACCTGGGGGAGGTGCCTCACGATACGTCCGCATCCCGACGGTGACGTCAGACGCCACCGGGATGGAGGGGTCTATATAGTTCGGCGTATTAGCCGCTATCTCCTGACAGTGGCTCTGAGGCTGCAAGGGGAGGTATATGCCGCTCTCCCCTTCCGTACACATCCACCCCACCTCTCAGGTAAGCGAAGCGGTTCATCTAAGAAGGGTTTGTACTCTTGTTGATGACCGAATTAATGGCACTTTTAATAAGAAAGGTTCCTCAGAGTAATTGGTTGCTTTATTGTTTTGTTTCTTGTAGTTTACTGGGGCAGTATATACTTGGATCCTTTGATCTGACTTTTAAGGGTTGTTAACGTGGATTGCCACCTGGTGGTGAAACTGGAGCGTTACTCTCCTTTATGCTTTTGTTCATATGGCTATTTAAGCCCTGAACATTCACCCTTGATTCAACCTAGAAGGTAATTTTCAAACTTTTCACTGCTCTACTTCACCAACTGCCCTGTTCCCCCGTAGTAGTCCAATTACTTAGAAGCAATTCATTACTTCCTTGCAATATTTAATTTCATTTACTCTACACTTGGGCCCCTCTGTGGACCAAAAAACGGTTTTGGGAGGTCCTAGACGGGTGAGACGCATCCTTTTGATTGGCATTTGAGCCACGGAACTGTATATACGCTCACAATCTATGTTATCCACCATTCATCTTTGAATCTGTTTTGGCTTGGTAAGCAAATCCCTACTTTTTTCATCCACCTTTTTCACGTCTTCTATGCTTTTCCTATGTCCACATTGGTGTGCTTTCCTTTTGTGGACCTGGAAACTAAAGTACATATTGTATAAAAATTATAACCTTTTGTCCATATTGTTTTAGATTGTCATTATCATAGACCTGTAGAAACATGGGAGTTTCACCCATATATATTGTCTGTATGCAAATGTATATACACCAATTGTTGTTTTTTCAGTACTACTTAATGTATTCCTCGTTTTTGATAAACTATATCTTTAAATGTTTTGTAAGCATCTTATTTATATTTTGTTTTGTTTTTTCTTTCCTTCCTTTTTATTTATAGTATGCCACATCTGTACCAAAAAACTCCTGATGAAGCTCATGTGTTGAGCGAAACATGTTGAGATTGGTATCGCAAAGTGGTTTCTAATTTTTAAATATTTCACTAATTGACCATGTTTGTTCAAGATTGTGCTTGTTTTTAGATGATGTTTTGTAATATTCTTAACTATTAAAGATTTTGAATCAGAAGATTATTCATAGTCAGTCTGGCAATTTGCATACATTGTCTTCTTCTCCTTTTGATGTTGATCTATTTTTCATTACTGACCTATTGAAATTTTGAAAAGCACCATAAAAATCCCAGGGGTATTTATACCCCAACCCCCTTCCTTCCTTGTAATTTATTTAATAGGGATGCGGTGCTAAGGGTCAACTGTCCCTGTCCTCTAAAAAATGCCTCCTGGATAAAGATGCAGATCTACCAGCACTAAATGACCCTTTAACTAAAGAGAATAAAAGGCATGTGAAACAGGGGATACACCAGGACCACATTGCTGCTGCTGGCACTCTAGGATCGGATCAAACATTAACAAGTGCATCCCCTCTTAGTCACCATCTGATGGGCACTCAGCAAATGCTTCACATAGTGTGAAATCCTTTTATAAAGATTTATTGAACTGTAAAATGCACTTGCAAGTATACAGAGGTAATTTTGCACTAATGCCCTGTACACACGGTCGGATTTTCCGACAGAAAATGTGTGATAGGACCTTCTTGTCGGAAATTCCGACCGTGTGTGGGCTCCATCACACTTTCCATCGGAATTTCCGACACACAAAGTTTGAGAGCTTGCTATAAAATTTTCCGACAACAAAATCTGTTGTCGGAAATTCCGATCGTGTGTACACAAATCTGACGCACAAAGTGCCACGCATGCTCAGAATAAATTAAGAGACGAAAGCTATTGGTTACTGCCCCATTTATAGTCCTGACGTACGTGTTTTACGTCACCGAGTTCAGAACGATCGGATTTTCCCACAACTTTGTGTGACCGTGTGTATGCAAGACAAGTTTGAGCCAACATCCGTCGGAAAAAATCCATGGATTTTGTTGTCGGAACATCTGATCAATGTCCGACCGTGTGTACAGGGCATTAGAAAACAATTCCAGCCAGAAGAATTATTTATGGGTCACTTCTTGTAGGTGCGATGACGTCAGCATGTAGCTCCACCCTGGCGCGATGACATCAACATGTACAGTGCCTTGAAAAACCCCTTGAAATTTTCCACATTTTGTCATGTTACAACCAAAAACGTAAATTTAATTTATTGGGATTCTATGTGATAGACCAACACAAAGTGGCACATAATTGTGAAGTGGAAGGAAAATAATAAATGGTTTTCAACATTTTTGGCTGCTCTTGGCTGCTTCTCTGATTAATGCTCTCCTTGCCAAGCCTGTCAGTTTAGGTGGACGGCCATGTCTTGGTAGGTTTGCAGTTGTGCCATACTCTTTCCATTTTTGGATGATGGATTGAACAGTGCTCCGTAAGATGTTCAAAGCTTGGGATATTTTTTTTATAACCTAAGCCTGCTTTAAACTTCTCCACAACTTTATCTCTGACCTGTCCGGTGTGTTCCTTGGCCTTCATGATGCTGTTTGTTCACTAAGGTTCTCTATCAAACCTCTGAGGGCTTCACAGAATAGCTGTATTTTTACTGAGTTTAAATTACAAACAGGTGGACTCTATTTACTAATCAGATGACTTCTGAAGGCAATTGGTTCCAATAAATTTTAGTTAGGGGTATCAGAGTAAAGGGGACTGAATACAAATGCACGCCACACTTTTCAGATATTTATTTGTAAACATTTTGAAAACCATTTATCATGTTCCTTCCACTTCACAATGATGTGCTTTGTGTAGGCCTCTTACATAAAATCCCAGTAAAATACATTTACGTTTTAAGTTGTAACATGACAAAATGTGGAAAATTTCAAGGGGTGTGAATACTTTTTCAAGGCACTGTAGCTCCGCTCAGCATTGAGCACACCATTGACCCTGACCAAATCTCCAACTCAATTTGCAGAAATGCAGCCCCAAACTTGCTTGCAAAGAACCTCCACCATGCTTCACTGTTGCCTGCAGACACTTTTTATTGTACCGATCTCCAGTCCTTTGGCAAACAAACTGCATCCTGCTCAGGGCTGGTGCAAGAATTTTTGACACCCTAGGCAAAACTTAATTTTGCTGCCCCCTTTGCTCCACCCCTGACTCCACCCCCTTTGCCCTCCCCTTGCAACATGTGACCTACCTGACCATTACACTGACCTACCTGACACAGACACTGACCCACCTACCTGACACATACACTGACCTACCTGACACACACATTGACCCACCTACCTGACACACACTGACCTAGCTACCTATCACATACTCTGACACCCCTACATGGCACATACACTGACCCACCTATCTGTCACATACTCTGACCCATCTACCTGACACATACTCTTACCCACCTACCTGACACATACACTGACCCACCTACCCTGACACATACTCTGACCCACCTACCTGCCACATACTCTGACCCACCTACTTGCCACATACTCTGACTCACCTACCTGACACATACTCTGACCCACCTACCTGAAACATACTCTGACCCACCTACCTCACACATACACTGACCCTCCTACCTGACACATATACTGACCCACCTACCTGACACATACACTGACCCACCTACCTGACACATACACTGACCCACCTACCTGACACATACTCTGACCTACCTACCGGACACATACTCTGACCCACCTACCTGACACATACTCTGACCCACCTACCTGACACATACACTGACCCACCTACCTGACACATACACTGACCCACCTACCTGACACAAACATTGACCCACCTACCTGACACATACACTGACCCACCTACCTGACACATACTCTGACCCACCTACCTGACACATACTCTGACCCACCTACCTGACACATACACTGACCCACCTACCTGACACATACTCTGACCCACCTACCTGACACATACTCTGACCCACCTACCTGACACATACTCTGACCCACCTACCTGACACATACTCTGACCTACCTACCTCACACATACACTGACCCTCCTACCTGACACATATACTGACCCTCCTACCTGACACATACACTGACCCACCTACCTGACACATACACTGACCCACCTACCTGACACATACACTGACCCACCTACCTGACACATACACTGACCCACCTACCTGACACATACACTGACCCACCTACCTGACACATACTGACCTACCTACCGGACACATACACTGACCCACCTACCTGACACATACTCTGACCCACCTACCTGACACATACTCTGACCCACCTACCTGACACATACTCTGACCCACCTACCTGACACATACACTGACCCACCTACCTGACACAAACATTGACCCACCTACCTGACACATACACTGACCCACCTACCTGACACATACTCTGACCCACCTACCTGACACATACTCTGACCCACCTACCTGACACATACACTGACCCACCTACATGACACATACACTGACCCACCTACCTGACACATACACTGACACACCTACCTGACACATACACTGACACACCTGACACATACTCTGACCTACCTACCTGACACATACTCTGACCTACCTACCTGACACATACTCTGACCTACTTACCTGACACATACACTGACCCACCTACCACATACACTGACCCACCTACCTGACACATACACTGACTTACCTGCACTACTATTTACTGCACTACTCACCCCCCATCCCCCACATACAGCTCAATGTAGATGGGTAGGATCCATCCTCCTCCTTACCTCTGCGCTTCTTTGACCATCGCATCTGGGCTCTCCTCGGCACTGGGTAGGCAGTATTGCTATGGTGTCTCTGCCAACAAGCTGCTCCATGGTGTCCCTGCCGGCCGGGAGGTCAGCTAACAGACACTGCACCTCTCAATGCTTCCATCTTCACCAAGCCCCGCCCTTCCACTGCACTCACACAGACACACAGCTCCGCACCAGAGGGATAGGCAGGGGCAAGCTCACACACACCTAGAGCTTTACTGGGACAGAGGACCTGGATGTGCCCTAGGGGGTAGTGTGCACTAGGCGGCTGCCTACTCCGCCTAGTAGTAGCACCGGCCCTGATCCTGCTACAGCCAAATATTTTACATTTTGACTCAAAAGTCAAGAGCACATCAATATTAAAATGTTGTTATGCCCACGCTACGGTGTTTTGACTATCAAACACTGACTGCTGCTGTGATGTGAGGTGTAGATTCCTCTAAAATTCTGACATGTGATCCCCAGCACTGTCCACTTCAACACACTATGCCCATCAACCAATGTGAAAAATAAATATACAAAAAAAGTTTTATTTTTATTTTTTGCAAACAAAACCAACTGCTAAAAAAATTCCAATTTACATACAGTGCCACTAACTTTAGTCCTTATATCAATCCTCCAAAATGTATATCAAAATCTCTCTATTTACATGAGATCAATTGAAAAGAAAAAAGTGCGGGGGGAGATGGGCGGAGTCTAGCGGAGCAGACATGCATTGTTAGAGCTCCGCACCGCTGAGGAGAGAAGAGAAGGACAAAGCGGAGCCTGCAGGCTCAAAAGGTATCCATTTGAACCTTTTTGCCCCAGGGAACAAACTGTGAAAGTTTGGGCAGGAAATATGGTACTGGGAGGAAGCCGTGGCAGAAATAAAAATCACCTCACAAAGAGCTCAGAGGCACTCACTGCAACTAAAGCAGCTCCAGTCACCTCACAATATACAGCATCAGGGCGCTCTCACAGACAGAAAATGTCACAGCAAGACTCTCCATTTGAGTCAGATACAGAACAAATCCTCTCACAAACTTCTCCACAAGCCTCCTCAACATCCCCAGTAATATTATTACAATTTGAAAAGATGCTTCATAAGGCTTTAAAACAAACCTCAGACCAAATAACAAACAGCCTAACCAAAGAAATAAGAGAGCTGGGAAACCGCACTGCAGCCTTAGAAATAAAAATGGATGAAATTAAAATTACAACCCAAGAAAATATAACAGAATTGGAACAATTAAAAGAAGAGAATTTAATACTTCAAACTAAGCTCGAAGATTACGAAAATAGAGCCAGACGTTCAAACTTGCGCATAAGGGGAATACCTGAAACTGTGACAGACCTGCAATCTATTATTACTGCTCTATTACAAGAACTAGAGCCAGATATCCCTATTGAACGTTTAGAACTGGACAGAGTACACAGAGCCCTCACAGCCAAAAAGAAAGATGGACCCCCACGTGATATAATCACAAAATTTCATTATTACAGAACGAAAGAACAAATACTAATTGCTGCAAGAGAAAAAAAAGGAACTTAATTTTCAAGGACACAATTATCAAATTTTTGCTGACCTATCCCAACTTACTATTACTAAAAGACAATCCATGAAACCCCAACTAATGGAACTGCAACACCACAACATTATGTATCAATGGGGCTTCCCCTTTTCAGTCAGATTTAACTACCAAGGTACAATTTACAGAAGCAGATCAGCAGATGAACTACAACAAACCCTTTTAAAATTAAATCTGACAGAACCCACAAGCAGCAACTCTCCCACACGCAGAAGAATGGCATCATCTTCACCTTCAGGCAGCACCCAGAAAATTTCAGAACAAAATGGGAATCATCATTCTCACAAAAGAGGCCGTTATGCCACATCATCCATGGACCAAGAAGATTCAATGGACTGACATCCTAATTCCTGATATCTCTTCATTTATTATACTAAGAGATGGTTCTCTATAAAAAACCTGTATTTATAACTGAATGTAACTGCATTCTGATAGTCACACACTGTGTGGGATCATGTTACATTCCAGTTATATTTATTATTACTTCTGATTCATATAGCCTTAGAATATATAAGTGAAATAAGGAAATTCTTGTTCAGTTATATATTTTCAGGTAATAACAATAGATTTATTACTTTTTAGGACAAATATGTTCAATAATCCAGAAGTAATGGAAGCTTTTTCTTTCTTTTCTTAAAACAAATATATTACCTAACTAGTTCCTAGAACTGTGTTTTTGTTTATTCTAATCTGAAGCAATACAACCTCAATTTTATGAGTTAACATATCTAAACAGTTACATATGAATAAAATATGTAATTGTTTACTCTAAAAGGGTTAAAATCCCAAAATAATTCAAACTATCTTCATCAATACCAAAGTTATTAACAGTACCTTTCTAACTGAATTATTTAGCCTAGGGCAAGACTAACCATATACAACCACCCTGGAATAAATAATTTCAACAAAAACTATATTCTGCACTCCAATTAATGAATCATCATTTTGATGTCTTTTGACATAGCACTTCTCTCCTGTAAGCGGAAGATCCGTGTACCCCCATTAGCCCTCCTCATTCTCCCAACCATATTATGTGGGAGTGTGACGAAGGCACTTATTCCCCTGAGAGAGATATTTATTCTCTTTCACGGGTAAATTGTGATTACTTGCAAAAAATAATTTATACAATGTATCATCTAATCTCATATGTTTGTTTACTCTTTACTCCAGAATTCACTGGTTTCTTTTCTATCTTTTCATCTCTTCAGTCCACACAGGTTGATCTGCGCAGTCAGCTCTGCATAACAAAAAGTAAGTCAAAACTATTTGATCTGTTGCCATGGCACCACTGAATATACTTTCCCTGAATGTTCAGGGAATAAATGTCCCCCAAAAAAGGACCAAAGCCTTCCGTACGTTTCATAACAAGAAAGCTCACATAGTATGCCTCCAAGAAACACACTTCACCAAAGATTCTACTCCAAAATATATTTCTCCTTTTTATCAACAAATTTACACGGCTTCTGCCTGTACCAAACAAAGGGGTACTCTAATTGCATTTCACCGATCCACACCATTCACCTTATCATCAGAAATTAAAGACCCAGAAGGTAGATACCTGATACTCATGGGTTATATAATGGATACAGCAATCACGGTGATTTCCTACTACGCTCCTAACAAACAACCTACACCATTCCTCTCACATATATTACAAGTGATTAATACACACAAAATAGGAACAGTGATAATGTGCAGGGATTCGAACCAGGTCCTCCTCCCATTTCTAGATAAATCACCTTTTACACCATCCAAAAAAACCTCTAGATTACCTTTTTCTCAACTTCTTTCCAAATACAATCTGGTAGATTCGTGGAGAGAAAGTAACCCAATGAAAAAGAAATTCACTTATTTCTCGCACCCTCATCAAACCTTCACCAGAATAGATCATATTTTTCTAACAATAGGAATGATACCAGAAATTATTGCATCAGATATAATTCCGATTCCGTGGTCTGACCATAATGCAGTATACACTATTATAGCCTCAGCCATACCAAAAGCGCATGACCCAACGTCGTACTTACCGGACATAATGCTCAAACACCCACTACATCAGATGGCCATTGAACAAGCTTTAAAGGAATACATATCAATTAATAATACAACAGACATTTCCCCAATAACACTGTGGGAAGCTCATAAGCCTGTCTTGCGTGGTACAATACAAAGACAAATGGCACTATTTAAACGGGAACGCCAAAAATCTAGCAAAAAAACTAGAACTCAATTTTAATGCAGCCTACATATCATTCCAAGATAATCCATCTCAGAGTACAAAATCTCATCTGGAAAAATCTAGATTGGAATACGATCTATTTCTCACTGAGTCAGTTGATAAATCCCTCAAACGCTCCAAACACAATTTCTACATGAATACAAACAAACCAGGTACATATTTGGCTCGGGCATTAAATTCAACTAACAAATCTTTCAAACCAATACGTTTGAAATTGTCAAAAAATGTTTATACTTGTAATCCAGTTAAAATAGTCCATAAATTTCACTCACATCTCGCAACTTTATACAAGACAAACAATGAATTTAATCCTACAGAGGCTGAATCCTTCTTCTCAAAAATAACCTTACCTGAGTTGTCTCAGAATCAAAAAAGCAGTTTGGATGAGCCTATAACTATAGATGAAGTTGCTAACGCCATAAAAGACCTAAAACTTAACAAAAGACCAGGCCCAGACGGCTACTCGGCTTTATACTATAAAACATTCTCAGAAATACTCTCTCCCATTCTCACTGAAACTTTTAACAAACTTCTAGAAGCACATTCTTTTCGGCAAGAAACACTAATGGCAATTGTTTGTATGATCCCAAAACCCTTTTCTGATGATACTTCCTGTGTGAATTATCGGCCTATCTCTCTGTTAAACCTTGATATTAAATTATTAGCAAAAATAATAGCAAAACGCCTCAATAGCATTATAGGAAAATTAATACATAGAGATCAAGTAGGCTTCATGCCAAATAGACAGGCAGGCGATAATATACGCAGGGCAGTGTTATTGGCACATATTGCTAAAAAACTGAAAATCCCTTTATGTTTTCTATCTCTCGATATTAAGAGGGCATTTGACACAGTATCCTGGCAATATATGCAATATTCATTACAAAAATGGGGTTTTGGACCTCACTTTTTAACATGGATCAAAGCATTATATAATAAACCCAAAGCCTATATAAAATATGCTGGATACAAATCTGATGCCTTTAATATCGAAAGAGGTACCCGACAGGGTTGCCCATTATCTCCCTTATTATTTGCCCTTATACTCGAACCCATGGCCCAATACATCAGAACAAACCAAACTATAACTGGCATTGAACTAGGAGGTATTACACACAAATTATGTATATTTGCAGATGATATATTACTTTTTCTATCATCACCACAGGTCTCTGGTCCTAACTTAATACCAGCTCTTGATGGATTTGCAGCCCTATCCGGCCTTATGATTAATCCTAAGAAATGCCTAGTGCTTAATATTTCGCTCACAAACATGGAATTGATCCCGGCTAGGGCTGCACTCCCATTCACATGGGCAGAAAAATCAATCCCATATCTTGGAATTCATTTAACAGCATCTCATTCTGACTTATTCTCAACCAATTATCCTCCTGTATTAAGACAGATCACAAATCTAATAAAACAATGGTCGCAACTTCCTTTATCCTGGATAGGGAAGATTAATGCAATCAAAATGACTATTCTACCCAAATTGCTTTATCTATTCAGAGTCCTCCCTATTCCAATTCCTTCCTATTTTTTGAGAATAGCACAAAAAAGAGCAACCTCATTTATATGGGGCTCTTCTAAACCACGTATACCTATACACACACTACATCTTCCCAAAAATAAAGGAGGCCTGGGATACCCTAATTTTACTAACTACTACAGAGCAGCACATTTGGCCAGTCTGTCCAAATACCATGCAAAACAGGAAATCCCATTATGGGTATTTATAGAGGCTTCAGAAAATGACCCTTTATTAATATCAAACTTGTTATGGCTTGATCCTAAAGACCGCTTTAAAATTCATAATCCCATAACTAAACACTTCTTATCTCTCTGGGATAAACTAAAAACCAAATATCAGTTACAATCTCCACACAATCCTCTCCTTTCTTTTATCAGAAATCCGGCCTTTTATCCGGCATGGATCTACCCAAATTCTTTTAAAGCTTGGACAACATCAGGCATTCAGACACTAAATGACTTCATAGCATCTAAATCATTCCTTTCATTCCCATCGCTTAGAGAAAAATATGATATACCAAACTCTGAGATATTTAGATATCTCCAAATCAAAAATTTCTATACACCATTCCTAAAGGGGGATACACCATTATCCCAATTATCCATTTTTGAATCAATCTGTACAAAAGATCCATTTGCTAAAGGTACAATTTCATCACTTTATAATCAATTATATGGAGTAGTAAATCTTAATAGACTCTCTTACGTTCAGAGGTGGGAGGAGGACCTGGGACGAACTTTAGAAGACACGGACTGGTCTAACATATGGCTCACATCTAAGTCATCTTCACCCAACATCTTAGCACTGGAGACAAATTATAAAGTCCTAACTCGCTGGTACCTTGTACCCGCTAGAGTGGCAAAATATTCACCTAATACCTCAGCTCTTTGTTTTCGAGGATGCCCAGAAATAGGCACACATTTACACATATGGTGGACGTGCCCAGTAATCCAAACCTTCTGGAAGGAAGTCTTCGTGATTGCATTTAAAATATTTTAAAAAATAATACAACCAGATCCATATATAACTTTACTTAATCTAAAACCGGAATGGTTAACACTCTCTCAATTCAAACTTATGATCCAACTAATAACGGCTGCAAAACAAACAGTGGCCAAGGCATGGAAATCTCCTACATTGGTACTAGCAGAAACAATTCACAGAATGAATAATACAATGTCCCATGCTAAGATGGTAGCCATCGATCAAAATCAAATTCCAAAATTTGAAAAACTTTGGCATCCTTGGATAAAACAACAGTTCCTGTCAAATTTCAATGACTCTGTCCTGTTGCCATGGTAACAGATTAAATGACTTACAGAGACACCCATTCTAAGGCTTCAAAGAGAACTAAAAAGAATAATAAACTGACGAGCGGGGCAACCTTGTGGACCATACCTCTGCCTTTCTACCCTTTTTCTTCTCTCTCTTTCCTTTTCTCCACCTTACGATTAAAGCTCATTATCAGAATTTATTTGACCTATATACATTCTACCTGTAAACAATATGTATAGTAGGTATAAATCATTTAAATACCTACAAAAGTAACTAAGAAAATGATATATATCTTTAATTTAGGTTTACGTGAACCCAAGGTTTAATATTTGAAATTTCATGATATTTACCTATATAAACCCTACTGTAAAACAATGAGCTTACTTTATAGATCCTTGTAAACTTACTTTATGTATCTTTATAATATTGTATACTCAATAAACTTCTTTTGACAAGGAAAAGAAAAAAGTGCAATGTGCATACAGTGTCACCATATTTAGTCCGTATATCTATCCTTTAAATTGTGCCAGTGATATAATCGGGTGCAGTGTTCCCCTCCCTCCGCCTGTGAGGGAACTAGTAGTCTTCAGAATGTTAAGGATGAGTGGTATATTTCTCCTTCTTGTACTCCAACATGTTAGATGGATTCCCCATGCATGTTGGTTTTTGAAGAGATAGCCAGGAGTGATCCATAGTGTAAATCCATTTTATTTTAAAAGGTAGTTTAAAAACAAAATACACATTTACAAATACTCCTCTTGAATACAAGCATGTAAAACGCCGGTTTGGAACTCAATTTCCACGGTTTTGCAGTCCAAATGCCAGACGTGACTTCACTGGAAGTTCCTGCCTGTATGTAAATTGATTTTTTTTAGCAGTTGGTTTTGTTTGCAAAAAATAAAAAAATGTTTTGTATATTTACTGTATTTTTCACATTAGTTGATGGCCATAGTGCGTTGAAGTGGACAGCGCTGGGGATCACATATTAAAGAGTCAAGAGCACCTGCTTCCATTTTTTGCACCACTAGTTCCTATGTTTCCATGCATAGTTGAGTCACTTAGCCTTGTTTCCACTTTGGAAGTATGGCTTTTTGGCTGCAATTCTTCCAGGAAGACCACTTCTTTTAAGAGTTTTCCAGACAGTAGATGGGTGTACCTGTGTACCACTGGTTTCTGCCAATTTTGTGCTGATGGTACTACTGCTTCCCTTCAACTCCAATGTTGAAGGGAAGTAAGTGTGCTGTGTTTTTTATCTACTGCACTAAGTTTCCTTGGCCCCAGTTTGCTTTGAAATCTTTACCTGGGAAAGACCTTCTGACACAGTATAACTACCTTGTATTGTTGTGCTCAGTCTTGCCATTGTATATGATCTGTGACATGAAACTGTCTTCCTCAACCTCACCTTGGTAGCAGAGTTTGGCTGTTCCTCACCCAGTTTTAAGTCTCATACACAGCTGTTTCTGTTTCATGACTGTGTTTCAACCTATATATGAAATTGATAATCATTAGCACCTGCTTGGTTAGTCAAACACCTGACTATTCCTACAAACTCCCTGACTTTGTTCAAGTGTACAAAGTATGCAAGAATTAAGAATTAAATATATATAAGAATTAATGCTAGTTTGAAGCCAAAGTGTAGTCACACCAAATATTGATTTGATTTAGATTTTGCCTCTGTCCGCTCACTTAGCATTTTGTAAATTGATCAAAATAAACTATTACCAAATATATTTTTTGAAGCATTCTTGCTTTACAGCATTTGTTCACCTGCCTAAAACTTTTGCACAGTACTCTAAATGTACCTCAGCAGGGGCCACTGATGATGCTGGGTCCTCTGTTCTGCCACGACTCTTAAAACCACTTGATTATCACTGACATACCAGTTAGTGGCAGAGGACCTCTCACACCTAGATAACCTTAAATGTTAGTCACCAATGTGTAATAATGCACAGTAATTAAGCCGCAGATACCAGATAGGGTATTACATCAAAGCAGGTAAACAGTTTAAGACTTAGCATCAAACAATGAAACACTTTAAGGTTGTAGAACTAAGTAGAATTAACACTGGTCTGTAACAAGATGAATGAACTGAACTGCTGCAGTGTCAAATCAGGTTTTAACTAAAATAACTAATAATGAGAGAGATCAGACCCAGTTAATGCAAAAGTTGTTTTTGAGTGCATTCTAAACTGATAACCCAAGTTTGTGTATCTGTAAGTGCTCATTACCACTAGATTGTGGTGTTTCAAGTACTTGGTGCGCTAATGTTAGTGTTGGCCGGCTTGCGTGGGGCCCTTCTGTCAGTGGTGCACCACAGTCTGTCTCTTTTTTTCAAACACCTGCAAGACAAAGGCATAATGAGCCAGTATGCATAGCATACTAGCTCATTATATAATACTCACCCGAGATCGAAGCACTCACTGCGGTGCCCGTACACCGCTCCGGCGGCCGCCATCACTCCTGGGGGTCACTTCTGGGTATCGCGGCTCTGGCGCTGTGATTGGCCGGAGCCTCGATGATGTCACTCCCACGCATGCATGCGAGAGCCGCCGGTAACGTACGTGCCGTTGCTTCAGTTTGCTTCAGTGTGCATGTGGCGATGATGTCGGCACATGCAAATACAGGGGATATCTCCTAAACTGTGCAAGTTTAAGAGATATCCTGGGTAGCTACAGGTAAGCCTAATTATAGGCTTACCTGTAGCAAAAAGTGGTCTGTGAGGGTTTACAACCACTTTAAGAGTATGTGGTGTAGAGCTGCAGGGCTGCTAATTAACGATCAATATAGCAAGGAGTTAAGAATTGTTTCTCCTCTTACCACTCCTGGCAGGTGAAGGGTCGGATTCCACACACTTGGCAGGTTAGCAGTCCAGACGTCAGGTCCCAGAAGCTCACTCAATGCCGGATCACACACGCCATCTCTGGCAGCTCTTGCAGCCTCAACAGCAGGTCTGTCCTCCTTCTGAAGTACACAGTCAGGTTACAGTAGCAAGTCCCCACTGTGTGACTCTCTATCTCCCTGATGCAGCTGTAGCACAGCCTGTAGCAGATCCTCTTAGCATGGCTTCCCCTCACAAGAGACCCCCAGTATTTTTATTTCCCCCGAAGAACAGCCCTGTCTCTCATTTATGTGTGTAGAGTAATAATGTAGTTTAGAGCCCATCTGTCCCTCAATCACTTGAGTTGAGCTCCACACTCCAAAAAACTGTAGGGTTGATTTAATAAAACTAGAGAGTACAAAATCTGGTGCATCTGTGCATGGTGGATAGGGATGAGCTTTGAGTTCGAGTCAAACTCATGTTCGACTCGAACATCGACTGTTCGGCTGTTTGCCAGTTCGCCGAACAGCGAACAATTTGGGGTGTTCGAGGCAAATTCTAAAGCCGCGGAACACCCTTTAAAAGTCTATGGGAGAAATCAAAAGTGCTAATTTTAAAGGCTTATATGCAAGTTATTGTCATAAAAAGTGTTTGGGGACCTGGGTCCTGCCCCAGGGGACATGTATCAGTGCAAAAAGAAGTTTTAAAAGCGGCCGTTTTTTCGGAAGCAGTGATTTTAATGATGCTTAACGTGAAACAATAAAAATGTAATATTCCTTTAAATTTCATACCTGGGGGTGTCTATAGTATGCCTGTAAAGGGGTGCATGTTTCCTGTGCTTAGAACAGTCTGACAGCAAAATGACATTTCAAAGGAAAAAAAGTAATTTAAAACTACTCGCGGCTAGGGATGAGCCGAACAGCCCCCTTTTCGGTTCGCACCAGAACATGCGAACAGGAAAAAAGTTTGTTCGAACACGCGAACACCGTTAAAGTCTATGGGACACGAACATGAATAATCAAAAGTGCTAATTTTAAAGGCTTATATGCAAGTTATTGTCATAAAAAGTGTTTGGGGACATGGGTCCTGCCCCAGGGGACATGGATCAATGCAAAAATTTTTTTAAAAACGGCAGTTTTTTCAGGAGCAGTGATTTTAATAATGCCTAAAGTCAAGCAATAAAAGTGTAATATCCCTTTAAATTGCGTAGCTGGGGGGTGTCTATAGTATGCCCGTAAAGGGGCCCATGTTTCCCGTGTTTAGAACAGTCTGACAGCAAAATGACATTTCAAAGAAAAAAAGTAATTTAACCACTTCCCGCCCGCCCTATAGCGGATTGACGTCTGGGAAGTGGTTCTGTTATCCTGACTGGGCATCATATGACATCCAGCAGGATAACATGCCGCCGCGCGCCCCCGTGGGCACGCATTGCGGCGATCGGTGGAGCGGTGTGTCAACCTGACACACCGCTCCACCGATCTTGGTAAAGAGCCTCTGGCGAGTAGATGCGACGCGATGCGAGTAGAGGAGAGCCGATCGGTGCCACCTATGAGTGCCCATCAGTGCCGCATACCAGTGCCACCTATCAGTGCCCATCAGTGCCGCCTATCAGTGCCCATCATCAGTGCCCGTCAGTGCCACCTCATTGGTGCCACCTCATCGGTGCCCATCAGTGCCGCCGTATCAGTGCCCATCAGTGCAGCCATATCAGTACCCATCATTGAAGGAGAAAACGTACTTATTTACAAAAATTTTTAACAGAAACAAAGAAAAACGTGTTTTTTTCGAAATTTTCGGTCTTTTTTTATTTGTTGCGCAAAAAATAAAAACCGCAGAGGTGATCAAATACCACCAAAAGAAAGCTCTATTTGTGGGAACAAAATGATAAAAAATTTGTTTGGGTACAGTATAGCATGACCGCGCAATTGTCATTCAAATTGCGACAGCACTGAAAGGTGAAAATTGGCCTGGGCGGGAAGGTGTTTAAGTGCCTGGTATTGAAGTGGTTAAAACTACTCACGGCTATTGCATTGCCGGTCCCACAATACTCATAAAAGTTCATTGATAAAAACAGCATGGAAATTTCCCACAGGGGAACCCCGAACCAAAATTTTTAAAAAAAAAAAGATGTGGGGGTCCCCCTAAATTCCATACCAGACCCTTCAGGTCTGGTATGGATTTTAAGGGGATCCCCGCACCAAAATAAAAAAAAACGGCGTGGGGTCCCCCAAAAATCCATACCAGACCCTTATCCGAGCACGCAACCTAGCAGGCCGCAGGAAAAGAGGGGGGACGAGATAGCGTCCCCCCTCCTGAACCGTACCAAGCCACATGCCCTCAACATTTGGAGGGTGCTTTGGGGTAGCCCCCCAAAACACCTTGTCCCCATGTTGATGAGAACAAGGGCCTCATCCCCACAACCCCCAGCATGGGATTTTCCCACAGGTGAACCCCCGAATCAAAATTAAAAAAAATGGCGTGGGGTCTCCCTTAATTCCATACCAGGATATGAAGGGGAACACGGCGGCAAAATTTTAAAAAAATTGGCGTGGGGTCCCCCTCAAAATCTATACCAGACCCTTCAGGTCTGGTATGGATTTTAAGGGAAACCCCACGCCAAAATAAATAAAAAAAGGTGTGGGGTCCCCCCAAAAATCCATACCAGACCCTTATCCAAGCATGCAACCTGTCAGGCCTCAGGAAAAGAGGGGGAGACCAGAGAGCGCCCCCCCTCCTGAACCATACCAGGCCACATGCCCTCAACATTGGGAGGGTGCTTTGAGGTAGCCCCCAAAAGCATCTTGTCCCCATGTTGATGAGGACAAGGGCCTCATCCCCACAACCCTTGGCCGGTGGTTGTGGGGGTCTGCGGACAGGGGGCTTATTGGAATCTGGAAGTCCCCTCTAACAAGGCGGACCCCCAGATCCCACCCCCTCTGTGTGAAATGGTAATGGGGTACAAAAGTACCCCTACCATTTCACAAAGAAAGTGTCAAAAATGTTAAAAATGACAGTTTTTGACAATTCCTTTATTTAAAGTCTTCTTCTTTCCATCTTCTTCGGGTCTTCTTCCTTCCTTCTTCCTTCGGTTTCTTCCTCCATCTTCTTCCTCCGATCCTCTGCTTCTTGCTCCAGTGTTCTCGTCTGGCATCTTCCTCACCGGCGTCTTCTTCCCCGCTTCGTTCTTGGGCCGCTCCGCATCCATGGGAGGCCCCCGTTGTGTGACGCTTCTCTTCTTCTGACACTTCTTATATATCGGAGGGCGGGGCCACCCGGTGACCCTGCCCTCCTGACGCACAGGGACATGACTGGGACTTCCCTATGGCTTTTCCTGTGACATCAGAGGGGGCAAGGTCATCCGGTTATGTAATGGGTGACCCCGCCCCCCTCTGACATCACGGGGAAAGCCATAGGTAAGTCCCCGTCAAGTCCCCGTGTGTCAGAGGGGGGTGAGGTCACCGGATGGCCCCGTCCTCCATTATATAAGAAGTGTCAGAAGAAGAGAAGCGTCACACAGTGGGAGCCTCCCATGGATGCGGAATGGCCCAAGAACGAAGCAGGGAAGAAGACGCCGTGAAGGAAGATGCCGTACGAGAACACCGGAGCAAGAAGCAGAGGATCGGAGGAAGAACCAGAGGAAGAAGAAGATGGGGGAAGAAACGGAAGGAAGAAGGAAGGAAGAAGGAAGAAGACCCGAAGAAGATGGAAAGAAGAAGACTTTAAATAAAGGAATTGTCAAAAACTGTCTCTTGTCATTTTTAACATTTTTGACACTTTTTTTGGGAAATGGTAGGGGTACTTTTGTACCCCATTACCATTTCACACGGGGGGGGCAGGATCTGGGGGTCCCCTTGTTAAAGGGGGCTTCCAGATTCCGATAAGCCCCCTGCCCGCAGACCCCCACATCCCCCGGACAAGGGTTGTGGGGATGAGGCCCTTCTCCTCATCAACATGGGGACAGGGTGCTTTGGGGGGCTACCTCAAAGCACCCTCCCAATGTTAAGGGCATGTGGCCTGCTACGGTTCAGGAGGGGGGGCGCTCTCTTGTCCCCCCTCTTTTCTTGCGGCCTGCCAGGTTGCGTGCTCAGATAAGGCTCTGGTATGGATTTTTGGGGGGACCCCATGCCATTTTTTTTTAAATTTTGGCGTGGGGTTCCCCTGTGGGGAATTCCCATGCCGTTTTTATCAATGAACTTTTATGTGTATTGTCGGACCGACAATTCATTAATAGCCACAAGTAGTTTTAAATGACTTTTTTTCCTTTGAAATGTCATTTTGCTGTCAGACTGTTCTAAACACGGGAAACATGCGCCCCTTTACAGGCATACTATAGACACCCCCCAGGTACAAAATTTAAAGGAATATTACACTTTAATTGTTTCACTTTAAGCATTATTAAAATCACTGCTCCCGAAAAAACGACTATTTTTAAAACTTTTTTTTGCATTGATACATGTCCCCTGGGGCAGGACCCAGGTCCCCAAACACTTTTTATGACAATAACTTGCATATAAGCCTTTAAAATTAGCACTTTTGATTATTCATGTTCGAGTCCCATAGACTTTAATGGTGTTCTAACAAATTTTTTGCCTGTTCGCATGATCTGGTGCGAACCGAACAGGGGGGTGTTTGGCTCATCCCTAATGGTGGCCATAGCCAATCAGCTTCTAACTTCAGCTTGTTCAACTAAGCTTAACAAAAAAAACTGGACGCTGATTGGCTTCTATGCAGAGCTTCACCAGATTTTTCACTCTCCAGTTGTAGTAAATCAACCCCTGTAAGTCACAGTATCCTTTCTGCCATACTCCCCCTGCTGCTGATTGGAATCAACCCTACTGCCAGGAGGGAGGGGAAAGGAAAGAATGAAGGATTATTACAAAGTCTGCTCTCATACAGATCCTGGCAGGGTCCTGCTCCTATTATGACAGCTCTGCAATCACAGGAGTTCGGCCAATATGGAGATTGAGAAAAGCCGGCTGCCTTCCCCTCCATTTACTCCATTTACACATTCCCCTCCATACACACACATATATATATTTTTTTTTGTAACATGCATGCAGACAAAGTATCTTTTTTCCTCCTAGAAGGGTAGCACCCTCTTTTGTTTAAGAAACATCTCCCTAGATTTCACAGTCTTGTAAATCCTAGTCCCTGTGCTGTAGTCTTTTTGTTGGCTGTGTGTAAAAATACTTTAAGTCATAGAGACGTTTCAATATTACATTGTGAGTGTTTATTGCCTGGGGTAGACTGTGGAAATCCTTATATTTGTCTGCAGCAGAGTGATGACATAATTTTATCAGATTCCCAGATTGCACCTCTTAGCATATGTACGCACCCGCCTGATCTGAGAGTTCTTTTGAATTATAAGTAGGGATGGTTCCTATGTTCGAGTGGAGTGTAAGTTCCACTTGAACATCTGGTGTTTGTTCACAGAACAAATGAACATCTGGGGCGTTCGCAGCAAATTTGAGTGCCCCATAATGCACTGTGAGATCACAGTGCATTGACGGCTGCTGATTGGCCAAAGCATGCACCTGACCTGCATGCTTTGGCCAATCACAGCGTGCTCTGCTGTGAGAGCCATGATTGGCCAAAGGCAGGGTGCCTTTAGCCAATCATGGCTCAGGGGGCTAAGTCCACGCCCCACACTATATAAGCCCAGGTACAACTCTGCAGTGGACACCTTTGCCACCCTGTGTGGTTTGCCAAGCTGTCCCTGAAGAGGAACGCCATCCTCCACTATATTTTTTTTCCCTCCTTTACCTTATGTGCTGGGTTAGTAGTAATTACATATTCACACACCTAGCAAAGCCAGGGTTGTTCTTCTGGACTCCCCCAATCTGCTGCCAAACACCTGGTCCCTCCCCCGCTGTGTTTTTTTCCACATCAATGGGAGTCAGCTGTCTCTCCCGGGTTCTTGCAGCCAGTTTGTTTTTAGAGTGAAGTTTTGCTTTAAAAAGGTATATTTTTATTTCTTTTCATCTGTGGATCGTAATCTGTTTCTTTGTTAAACCAAAATATGCGAGTTGACATGTTCATGTACATCTCCAAAATATCTACTCATTTTGCATGTTGAGAAGGATGAAAACTAATATGCTTTTTTTTTTTTTCATTTTCTAATCATCTTACATAGAGACTGAATCTCTTCTTTATACTAAATAAGAAAAAAGTGAGTTAAGTGTCTCCAAAGCATTGGTGTGTGTGTGATTAAAATGCACTGTTTGTTTTACTTAAGCACAACAGTCATAGAGAGTTACAGGGCAGTGAGCTAGAAAATAGCATTTACAGAAACAACAGCCCCCCCGCCAATTTCTGTGACCTTTCCAAACCTAATTATTTCACACTTTGCCGTTTGCTCACAGGCAACAGGAGAGAGATATGAAGAGAGGGATAGAAGGAGAGAGGAACGACAGGGTGAAAATAGACTCAACGACAGTGCTGGAGTGAGATGGAGATAATGATACAAAGGTGTAGAACAATGAACAATACAATCAGATACATTTTGAGAGCAGCAGTAAATGAAAAAAAAAAAAAGCCAGAGCTGCTCGAATCATTTCTGAGATAAGTTGATGAGTGGGAAACATAAAGTTAAAGTGCATAGATAAGAAGACAGGACAAAGGGATGGAATAGGGTAAAACATGAAAGACAAAGAAAAAATTGGCTTCCGAATCAAAGAGGACAAAATGGGAAATTGAATAAGTGACACATATGGACTGTTTTAAAAATTTGTCACTTTTTAAACAAACTACAGAATCCAAAAGAAACCAGACTGAAAATGTAATTGTCATAGAGGTAAACAGTGATTTTTATCGAAAGTTATTAAGGCCTGGCAGCTGCTGCTGCTGTTGCATAAAAGCTGAGCTATAAATTTAATCTAAAGCAGTAATAGAATATTTTACGTTGCCAAAATAGTTGAACTTTTGGAAATGTAGTAGCTGCAAATAAAGACAAGGCCATATTAAATACAGTAACCCATTTTATTACATGGCTACCTTTTATTAAAGGATAATTCCATTTAAAATTGATTATTCTAAATTTCCATAGAGCTTTTAAAAAGGAACTAAACTCTGGAAGCTGTACCCAAAAAAAGGAAGACAGAAGGCAAAGGACTTATCACCCACCCTGTGGCCTCCTTGCAGTTGGTCTTCCTCATTACTGACTTACAATGTCTGCACTGTGGAGTTGACTATCTTGGTAGAGGCAAGGCTTTTGTTTCCTCGTGTCAGAGCCTTCAGCAAAAAGAAACAGTGAGTAGCACAATAGTGCCATCACGGGGCGTGGCTTGGCGCGCGGCTCGGATGGAAGCACACTAGAAGAGCTCCGTAGGTCACACAGCCTTAAACCCTGACACCCTGTCGCAGAGCCCTCAATGCCGGGCAGAAAGCTTTACACCACCCCGCAGACACGATCCCATCGTGGAAAACAGCCATCCGCTGCCAGGAACATCGCCGATTTCCTGAAACAAAAGCCGGCGGCGAGCAGCAGCACGGCCGGTCCCAAGATGGCACCGACGCAACAGACCGAGCTCCACGAGGAGGATTTCAGTGGAGACTCAGAATCCACAGAGGACACAGGTAGGGGCAAATCTAGAGTGAATAAACTCCTGACCTATGCAGACATGTCTGCATTCTCGGCAGACATCAAGCCCACGTTTTCAGCGGCAATTACAGACCTGAAAACTAACTTAGTAGTTCTCACTGAGAAACTGGCGGCTTCAGAGCACGCAGGGAGACAGAGAGACAAGGCCCTACACAGACTGGATCAGGTCACTGTCTCTTATGCCCATCACTTCATTGACTTGAATAGACACGTGGAGGACCTTGACAACAGGGGCAGGAGGAACAATATCAGGGTGCGGGGGATCCCCGAATCAGTGGAGGTGGACCAGATAACTCCTGCTCTCCAGAGGGTCTTTAACAGCCTCCTTGACAGGCAGGAAGAGACAGAAATAGAATTTGTCAGGGCTCACGGAGCTCTCCGGCCTAAAGGCCCTGATACGGCCCCGCCACGTGACATCATATGTTGCCTACAGAACTTTCAATTGAAGGAAGATATAATGCGCAGAGCCAGAAGAAATGACAGGATCATCTTTAATGGTGAAACCATAATGCTATTTCATGACTTATCACAAATTACTTTAAAAAAATCGCAGAGCCCTACGACCGCTTTTGGATAAGCTTAGGGAGAGGGATCTCAGATACACCTGGCGCTTTCCTTTTGCGCTCATTGTGTCGGCAAATGGGCACCAACATGTGCTCCGCACTCCAGCGGACCTTCCTGATTTCTGTGCGGGACTAGGCCTTGATCCAGTGGTTCTTCCAGACTGGTACGCGGATTTTGCACTACCACCGCATGGAAGAAGCCCGCCTCGATCGCCATTTTCCACGCCAGAAGAGAGATTCTTTAAGAAGATGAAGCAGGGGAGATCTGGAGGTTCTAAACAGGGCATCCCGAATCAGAGATCAAGAGTGGACCGTGACCAGGCAGAAGACTAAAGATCAGGCTTGAGTCCCCTCTCATCGGCCATAATGACTCAGCTCCACGCACTAGTTCACTGACAGTCACAACCTTTTTTTTTTTTTTTTTTTTTAACTTTTTCTGTTTTTTTGTCTCAGCTCGGGCTTGACTCCAAACTTAGCCTCTAACAAGTTATTGTAAGCACAAGGAGCTCCAGAGCACAACAGAGGTTGTTGTTAAATGTCAAAGACAAAATGCAACCTAAATATTGCATAGTAGTTTTGTTCAGCAGTCTAAAGTGTACGGGTGGAAAAAAAGCCGCAGGTGGTCACGACACTTTGAAGATGATGACCATGAGGGGGGATGAGAGCGTATTATTGCAGTTTTTGTTTGAGAATTTATAACAGTTAGCTGCCCCGCACATTAGGGGGAGTTAGGACCCTCTGTTATTCAGGGTGAATTCATTACATTCGTCTTTTTATTATTGCAGTTTATATTTAAGGCTGTGTGCTACATGGAGACACGGTTAGCCAGTTATACCAGTCTACACGCTGTTTTTCTGTGCATTGTTTTAGACACAGGATAACATTCTCATTTTTGTTATCATACCAGGCGGCCGCCTCCCTTTGCCCCACAAAGTGATCTGGTGCTATCAGTAGACCACCAGACACACTATTTCTCTAGATAGGGCCCTATCTAGAGGTTAACCTAATCTTGTTTGTTGTTCATTGTTTTTTTTTTTCTGTTCTTTTCAATTTCATTTTTCTCTTGTAGATCTTGATCAATCGCGTTGCCCGCTTTACGAATACACTGATTGTGTGTAAGTCCATATTTCGAGAGCCCAGTTCATGACACCACCTCTGAGTCTGCATCATGGCCTACTCATTCCTGGGACGTAAGCCTACTGTAATATCACATAATGTTCAAGGGTTGAACATACCCGAAAAACGTACCACATTGCTCAGAGGAATTAAAAAAGGTAAGCCACATTTTATACTGTTGCAGGAGACCCATTTTAAGACTGGGCATGTTCCCAGGCTCACCGACTCAACCTTTACTAGGGCATTTCATGCCACTAACGATCAGGCAAAAACAAAGGGGGTTACAATCCTAGTTAATAAGAATGCCCCCTTTAATTTGACGGAACAATTGATAGACTCGGAGGGACGGTAAATTTTCCTGAAAGGGACATATGGCGACATACCCATTACCATAGCGAATGTCTATTTCCCAAATAAAGCCCATTTAACCTTCTGCACTCAAATGGTTCATAAATTGCAGGAATTCACCTCTGGATGTCCGATCATGGGAGGGGATTTTAATATACCCTTGAATCCTTTGACAGACACCTCAAACGGGTCGACCAGTATCAGATACAGGACACTGAAAAGTATCAAAAACCTTCTCCACTCCCTCAAGTTGATAGATTCCTGGAGATTCCTAAACCGGACCAGTAGAGATTATACATTTTATTCAACGCCCCATGAGAAGTACGCACGCTTAGACTAGCTTTTTATTTCACAAAATGACCTCCACACCCTCACAGAGGCCTACATAGGCACACAATCCATATCTGACCACGCCCCTGTTGCTCTAACTTTAGATTTGACAAAACAAACACAAAAAACCCAGATTTGGAGACTCAACTCCTCCATACTCTCAGACCCTACTTATGTACACGATCTGAAGGACTCCCTGAGAGACGTCTTTGATCGAAATACTACGCCGGGGATGGACCCAATAACACTCTGGGAGGCCCACAAGTGTACAATGAGGGGGGAACTGATCTCAATAGGTTCGAAGCGGAAAAAACAGAGAGAAAAAGAGATTACACATTTGATAAACCGCATTCACTATCTAGAAACTTAACACAAACAGTCCCTGTCGGTCACCATGACCTCGGAACTATTAGACACTAGGAAATCCCTGCAGAACCTCTTTGACACTAAGGCCAAACGCTTCTTGTTTTTTAAGAAGAAGATTTATTACGAGGGTGGTAACAAACCTGGGAAGACACTAGCTAGGGCTTTACGAACACACACCCATAACACCAACATACCGGGTATCAAACGAGCAAACGGCTCTTTAGATGTCTCTACAGAAGATATTGCAAAACATTTTTACGACTACTACACAAACCTGTACAATTTACCACTACAGCATAAACTGCCAGAAATGACAGGTGACAGATCCCAGATCATCAGAGAGTATCTAGAAAAAAGTGGGCTCCCGTCTTTGGAAGACGTAGAGGCCGATGCATTAGAATGCCCAATTGACACAACTGAGATCAAACTTGCCATTAGAAATCTGAAACAAGGTAAAAGCCCGGGCCCGGACGGGTACACAGCAATTTACTATAAAACATTCACAGATCTTCTGACGGCTCCCTTAGCGGCGGCCTTGAACTCCATGTCTGACTCCAGGGAGATAACACCGGAACTACTCTCGGCATTTATTACGGTCATCCCAAAAGAGGGCAAGGACCCTCATGAATGTGCTAGCTACCGTCTCATATCTTTGTTGAATATAGACGTGAAAATTTTTGTGAAAATACTTGCCAACAGACTGAAACCCGTCCTTCATAAACTAATTGGTCCCGAGCAGGTAGGCTTTATGCCCGGTCGGGAGGCCAAGGATAACGTTATTAATTCTCTGTTGCTAATAAACAAGATTAGAACAGGCGATACAGAAGGACTTCTCCTATCCACGGATGTGGAGAAGGCCTTCGATCGAGTGGCTTGGGACTACATGCTGGCCACTTGTAAACATGTGGGTCTGGGCACGAAGATGTTGGCTTGGATTTCTGCACTTTATCAAAAGCCTATGGCTAGATTAAAAATTAATGGCACACTATCCGAGAGAGTCCACATTGCCAACGGTACAAGACAGGGGTGTACTTTATCCCCTCTCTTGTTCATACTGTCCTTGGAACCATTTATTAGACAAACCAATTTAAATCCCTCGGTAAAGGGCTGGTAGGTGGGGGATCGGGAGTTCAAGATCGCCGCATACGCGGAGGACCTGTTTTTTGTCTCTGGGCCTCATATCACTCTCCCCAACCTCATGAGGGAATTCGGACTTTATGGTTATGTTTCTAACTTAAAAATAAACTATTCCAAGTCAGAGGCCATGAACATTTCGCTTACCACCGACTCACTCTCATCTGCAATGGCCAACTCTCCTTTCAAATGGGATCCCAAAAAACTGAAGTATTTAGGAATTAATTTAACTCCACAGATCTCGTCATTGTATGACCAAAATTTCCCTTCACTATTGAAAAGTATTGACAGAGACCTACACAACTGGCACTCAGGAACCTTTTCGTGGTTTGGTAGAGCGGCCATCATTAAAATGACCGTCCTGCCCAAGCTCCTTTACGTAATACGCACATTACCTATTAAGTTACCACCAAGCTTGTTTAGGACCTTAAGAACCCTGTTCTTGAGATTCATCTGGGCTCACAAAAAAACCTAGAATCAAGTTCGAAACATTATTGAAAGTGAAAGAAATGGGGGAGCTCGGAGTACCCAACCTGAGAGATTACTACCTAGCATCACACGCAGCGAGGATCATAGATTGGCACTGCCATCGAGACAGTAAAGATTGGGTGAAGTTAGAAATGGTCCTCTCTCCCACTCCACTTTCTTTCGCCCCTTGGTTACAATGGTCCAATTACCCTGATGACCTAAAGCGCCACTCCACAACAGGAACCACCCTTAAATTGATGCATGATTTACCCAGAGGTAAAGTGATCACCTCTGCGTTAGGCCCACTAACACCGATGAAAGATAACCCAAGGTTTATCCCAGGGCTTAATAATTCTCACCTTCAGTCACCTAACACTGACAGACCTCTACTAGCAGGTGAATGTTATCAACAGGGTAAAGTCAAGGAGTATCCGGTCCTAAAGAGGGAGGATAATGTGACAGAGCTACCCTTTTGGGTTTACTTACAGGCTAGAGGTTTTCTTAAAGATAGCCACAAGGGAGGAGAGTTCTCCAGACCCTTGACGGAGTTTGAGTCGGTGTGCAGTAAGGGGGAACCAGTTAGCAGAACAACTTCCATTACGTATGCTTGGCTACAGGAAGCAAAGGGACTAGCAGATGACAGACTCAGGGGCAGGTGGTCTGATGCTCTACAGATAAACATAACCTCTAAACAATGGAAGAACGCTTGTGTTTTAGCACATAAGTGCTCCATCAGCACTAAGGTCCAAGAAACTGCGTACAAATTGATGACACTGTGATATCTAACACCAATGAGACTAAACAAATGGTCCCCACATTTGTCGGACCGTTGCTGGCGTTGCATGAAAGATAGTGGATCTTTGCTGCATATTTGGTGGCAATGCCCATTAATCGCTAACTACTGGAACGAAGTTCTAGACCTAATTAAACGGATTACGGAGACAACTCTGCCTCTTGATGCAGCGTGCTGTCTAATTCACATCTCCAATTGGCCTCTTAAAAAATAGAAGCGTTCTCTCACAAGGCACCTACTAAATGCTGCCAAATCACTCATTCCAATTCACTGGAAGTCTACACGAGTCCCAACAGTCACTGAATGGTTACGCAGGGTTGCAGAATTCCATGAAATGGAGGATACTCTTGCCCAATCCAATGAACAGGTAGAAAGCTTTCTTGAGACCTGGCGTCCCTGGATCGTTTTCAAATATTCCAAGGCTTTCAGTGATATTAACGATGACCAGACATCTGGACCTGTATGAGGCAGGACCACATGTATTTACATCAACAGGTTCTTCTTGGATATGGTCAGCTGGGCAACGCGATTGATTGATCATCTGTTAGACATCTACTTGACTAGGTAATGGTCATAAAATTCTCTTGTTCTGTTTACCTCTTTTTTTTTTCTTTTCCCTTTTTTGCTCTTATTGTCCTTCTTGACTCTAACATACAAATCAGATGACTCTCTCCTTTGCTTTACTATTGAGGATAACTGGTCATGACAAGGTTAAGTGTAATTGACAAGGGGGCTTTAACAATGTCATAGTATATATCAAAGATTGCACTTAACAACACTGTTATCTTTTCATATTATAACATAAATTGTTTACTTTTGATAGCATTGTAAACTAATGAGGACCAAACATTGTTTTATGAGGATTTTCGATGTGATTACAGTTAACTTGATTTGTACTGTCTTTTCAACTTTTGAATAAACTTTTTTTTTGATGGAAAAAAACAATAGTACCATCACTAAATCTTACTCCAAATTGTATGAGATTAGCAGTCAGAGACAGCAGTGCCTTAGATCTTAGCTATACAAATATGAGCCTAGCCATCTCACATATTAGAACATGCACTTTTTTTAAGAGGAATTTCAGACAAAAGGCACGTGAGAAATGCAGGCTGCACTTCTCCCCCCCATTATCCAACCTTACTTCCCCAAAGACAACCAGATAAATTAATAAACACGCCAGACCTTATAAATGGCAAATTATGGCAGCAGCAATTTATTTTGGTTTGAAACATAAGACCATACTTTTAAATTTCAACAGTAATGAATAAAGCAAATTCTCAATCAATCAATATCTCATTGCTTAGCCATAAAAACCTCAAGAAAACAACATATTTACCAGAAAACAAGTCCCCCCTCGAATTTTCGAGCGTTGACAAACCACAAATAAGTGCTTGGGACAGGTGGGAGGGTAGCTCTCTTGAAGGGATGATCAAAAAATGAATCACACTTGCACTGGGTCCCTTATATAATGAGCCACACCTTCTGGAGAGTTCCATACATTTTGATTGGCCGCCCTTACCTGTATAGCAAGGTGTGGGGAAATTTTTAAGAGACAGACAAATAAATTGAGCCCACTTGAGCATGGGAAATGCAGGCTGCACTTCTCCCCCCATTATCCAACCTTACATCCCCAAAAACAACCAGATAAATAAAAAACACGTCGGACCTTATACATGGCAAATTATGTCAGTGGCAATTTATTTTTGTTTGAAACATAATAAATACCATACTTTTAAATTTCAACAGTAATGAATAATGCAAAGTATCAAGATCTCATTGCTTAGTCATAAAAACTCAAGTAAACAACATATTTACCAGAAAACAAGTCCCCACATCCCGGACTTATAGCTATAAGTCCAGCCTACCCCAAGCATGCAGCCTTCTCAATGCAAGA
Organism: Lithobates septentrionalis; assembly: GCA_037952835.1. Taxonomy (NCBI): domain Eukaryota; kingdom Metazoa; phylum Chordata; class Amphibia; order Anura; family Ranidae; genus Lithobates; species Lithobates septentrionalis. Next base: position 1,377,011 of record JBBDGP010001242.1, read on the forward strand.
CTAAAATTCTAAATTAAATATGTTTTTGCCAATCTCAGAGAGATGAACCAAATTCCTCCTGTACAGGCCTGGAATGCCACCCTCCAGGTTGATGTGACGAAATGAAAACCCATCAATCAGTGGCATAAATTTCTGCATACATCTATTAATCTTTGTCCTTATTTTATCAAGCTTACAAGGATCAGACAAAACCAGCCATGCTAGGCATGTGATTGAGGTTGTCAATGGGGAAGCCATTTTAAAACTATATAAATCACTTTTAATCATATACATCAAATCCAGTGATTTGGTATACCCAACATCATTGCCTCCCAAATGAATAATAACAACAGAAGGGGAAGGCCAAAACTGCAGTAATATGGTGAGATGAAAGTTCAAGTTAGTCTATTTCAAACCCCTAACACCTTTCTATAATACCAAAACGTATGAAGCATCCAACAATAGATTTGTGGCGTAGCACATTTTGGGGCTCAAAACACAAAAGAATCACCAATAAATCCATACATAACACTTTGGACCTACAATTTAAAGACAGAGGTTAGGACGTACGTAAGCACCATACCTTCTTGACTACCACCTACCCAATTTCTTGTTAAATTCTTTGTCCAATCCCATCCTCGCAGCTTCCGTTGCTGCCCCAATGCTGAAAGATTCGGACGTGAAACGTAAGCTGGACAGACCAATGTGTGTAAAGTATTTTTTGAAGACTGCATTAAACTGAAATTAAGTCAGAGGGGAACCATTGTCATGGATGAGAAAATTTTGCATGAAATTAGGTCTGAAATCTGTAAACTTCTGAATAACTACAGGGCAAATAACATTTTTACCAAAAGAAGGGAGGACAATCCATGCACTCCTACCTATTTGATCTGTTTTGGATTTACTTATAAAAACACTCACCGAATTATCAGTAAGGATCACTTGATCATACTTAAGACCAGTAATCCCTTGCTTATTTCTAGGTATTATCTCTGATATTCGTAGGGCTGCAAAAATTGCTAACGTAAATGCTGCTTGAAAAAGGAAAAACTCATACCCTGAAAAACATACTGAATATGTAGCAGAGCAAAGGTCACCTAAAAGAAAAATAGAAATGGGCCTTCTATCATCAGGAGTGAAATTACTTTTTATATACCCTTTAAGAGCCTGACGTACATTTAAAAAGCTGTTACAAGCTGGGAAACTCATCAATGTAAAGAAAAAGGAAATACCCACTAGAATTTTTGCTAGATTGTAGGTATGATACTCTTTGCACCATCAAATAACCTAAGAATGCTATGACAGACTCCTCTGATGGATGCTCAAAATTAAAACCTTGAGACCCAATTAAAGAAACCCAATCATGCCAGGCTTTGATGTATTGAGCCCAAGTTTGGGGAGCAAGGGTATTCTTTATCGCTGAGAAAATATGTTTTAAATCAAGTCCCAAAGATGATTCAGACAGGGGGAGCCATCTGGATCTGCGCTTGGGAGGAGGCTTCTGAAACTAGATATCTGCAATCGAGACAAAGCATCCGCAATGTTATTACGTTTACCAGGTAGATATTGTGCCTTATAAGTGACTGTGGGTAAGGAATTCTCTGTGACATCACTGTACATATTGGATATGTCCAAATATGGGCAATATTTAGTACATATACTCCCACCTCCTTGTCCACCTTGGGCACCAGGGGTGCTGAAAAGCAGGAGCGGCCTGTCCATACGGGGCGCATGTAACCTGCCTGTTATACAAGCTGTACACTTGCTACTTTACATTGTAGCAAAGTGTCATTTCTTTAGTGTTGTCACATGAAGAGATATACAAGATATACAAGGCATCTCGTTTACCAGGTAGATATTGTGCCTTTAACCAAACATTGAGTTTCAAACAAAGGCAAACAAAATGCCTAAGAAGTTTCACCACAAAGAGGGATTTGGACGATAAGCAGTTCACTGCAAACACAAAATTCTCTTGTAGTCAGAGTGGAAAACTATACACCTGTCCCTAAGACATTCCCCCCAGATTTCTAAGGCCATTACTAATGGAAAAAGTTCTAAAAGTACAATAATTCTAGTGGCTTTCTTACATACCCAAGATTGAGGCCAGACATCGCAGAACCAGTGAGTGCGCCATACACCCGCAAGTCCCATCCAGCCTCAGGGGAAGACATCAACATACTCCAGGACACCCAGATAAACTTCTCAGGGATAGAAGTAGATGGCTGTGGGGAAAGTGGTAAAGTGGTCGTAGCTGGAGCACCTGGAAGCAGAGGCAGTGGTTTATCTGAGTCAGGAACAGGCAAGTCCATAGAAAGTGTACCGTTCAAGGTGTACAGTTCATGCTCTGTCTCCTGCATGAAGGGCAAATTATCAGCAACTAGTCCCGTTTTCATATCCGACAGTAGGAAAATCCCGCAATCTGCGGTACATAAGACCAGTGTCCAGCACAGGCATAGGTTTCTTCCAGGCAAGCACCTCTCGTGACATGGCAATGGCGGACGCGTAGCAAACCACCTGACATTCTTAGAGGCTTCCAGGTTTTGGATGCTATATACTCCCCTTATCAGGATTCCATTCAGTCTAATGAAAGGGCCTGAGCAAGAACCAATCTGAAGCACACTTAGGTACCTTTCGCGTGGAGTGCACTCATCAATGCCTGGGAAGAGGCGGAGACTGCGGTCATGTGAAAAATCTAACATTAAGGCAGTTCCCAGACTTGCAGAGTGCAGAGTTTATCCGAAAAGTGTCTTGTTCCAAGTCACTACACACTGTAACTTGGTAGATGTTGCATTAAGAAGGACGTACTGAGCCTGTGCCAACTCCACCAGTCCAGTGCACCTCTGTTACCTCACTCCCAGTAACAGAATGCGGAGCCGCCGTGCACATAGTGCAGACCTCAAAACGTGCACTTGTTAACTTTGTCCTTCCTGTACCTGTGACCAGGCCATAGGTCTTCCTAATGCATGTTTGGATCCGGTTGCTATTGAATACTGACCACTAGAGTGAGAGACAGATAACGACCACCTTGCTACTGGAGAACCTGTCACCTTACCAGGTACCACGTCTAACGACTGGTTGCTTTGTGTCTTGAACTTGTGCTTGGTTATTTTTAGCAATTACACTCCTCTTCCTTGTCTTGTCAAGTTAACCCTCTGTAGAGGTGTTACTTCATACCCCGTTGTGCTATATGGAGACTGTTTCTTTAGATATGCCAGAACCAACATACACCCCTTTGAATAACTAGACCAGGCTCAGAAAAGTTAATGTAACTTTACTGAACATGTTGCAGCATAACAGTTCAGTATAAACAACGTCCTTCTCCCTAAACTAACTACAGTAGTGTGGCTGCCCAGGCATACCTCTATGAAGTGAACTTGGCATTCCTGACATGATACTGCAACCACAGTGCTGTCAAATGCTGCGGTGAGGAGATTTCCTGAGTCCACAGAAGCTAATCTTGGTCTGGCCATCTCTTATGGTTGCAGTATCATCTACGTCTCACCCTGTGCTCCCTGGTGGCCACAGGTGGAGCGGAATCTCAGCAACACTGGGTATAGCATACTGATCCCTGAGCAGCTGGCTGTCTACCTTCCACATAAGTGGATGTTTGTGTAATAATTTATTACTGATAATTGATTGATTGATATATTTGATACTTTTTCCTCATTGAACTCCTTGGTAACTTCCTTGCTTACTGCCTCATTTGAACATGGCTTTGGAGCTTTATATATAATTTTACATGACAATGCCTTTCACTAGGTACAGTTGGGCTGTTTGTTGGGACACACCAGACACTGCATTGCACCTCAGGTCTATACCTAACTGGTTTGGTGGTAGAATAATCCATTACAGACTGGTTCCATTTAACAGTTGTTTTTGCGCTGGGGACAATTTGTTTTGTTTCCCTCCATCCAGTCTCCTTTGGATTTTACTGCAGCAGAAACTCCTCATAAATGGACTCTTGCTCATTATATGAGCTTTCCTTTAATATTTTTTTTTTAAATATATATTGTTTATGGTTTGATATGGCTTTTGGTCCAAGTTTGCTATCTTAGTCTTGGTGCCATCACCACTACTTGTTATTCTTTTGGACAGCACATACCTAGTCGGTCTAAGACTAGTATTGCACCATAAATGTGCTTTGGCAGTATAATTCCAACACTCAGTAGATTAATCTCTACTACTGCTCACTACTGCACTTGAAGTGGCCATTCTACTGTTTATGTTGATCTGGATGCCAAATGTAATCTCGTGCCTAGTCCTTGCTGTTAATCACTTTGTATGCTAAATTGTGTTATTATCATTGTTAATTCATTTTATGCTTGTCTAGTTACCAACCATATTGGGTGACAGTATATTAGGTTTTTTGCCTTTACCACCCGGTACCTGGTTTGGTGCCGGTTTTCTTTGATATAGTGCTACTGCTGGGTACTAAGCATTACTTTCAGTGATTTCCTGCAAAAATGTATGTTTGAACACTCAGCCTAATGCATTAGAGGGGCTGAGGTTTTTGGAAAAGGTTGAGGCGAAGAAAAGAGGACCCATTCCAATCAATGGCTCCTTTGGGGTTTCACGATCAAGTGTCAGGCTCGAAAACCAGTTGCTATAGCAGTAGCAGAACTACCACTGACCAGCAGCATAGGTACACAGGCAGTCGCCCTGGGGAATGATGCGGGCTCATCTGAGGTGGGGAGTCTCAGTAGTAATCAGTGTCTAGGAGATATTAATTTCACCTACAGGTAAGCTTTATTATAAGCTTACCTGTAGGTTAAAATACAAATGGAGAGTTTACTACAACTTTAACTGGGTCTTGCAGCCTGCAGTTCTCCAAAATTGTTACTAGATGACTGATGAAAAAAAAGTTTAAAAATCTAGGTGTCTTTAGCTACTGTGCGTGTTCCATCAGTGTTTGTGCTTGGAATTCTTCCAAGCACTCTCATTTTCTTCTGAGGTAAAAAAGAAAAACAAATGTATGTTTAGCAGTTAGGAAATGTAACTGGATGCAGAGATACAGTATAAATTGAATGGTAAACCCAGCCAATACATGAGTGCCACTCAAAGTGACACATATTTCTGCCTTTTGTTTCTTAGGGGTATGTTTATTAAATATATTATCCAATATTTGTCCAAACCCTGGCCAAAATTCAATGGTGAACATTCACAATATGCATTTTGTGAGGGTATGGCAATCTTTGAGAGGGTTACAAAAAAATGAGGATTCCTAAAAGAGAAGTTTGGGTATTCAAAAAAGCAAACAAACAGTTTTTACTTATCTAGGTGGATGCAGAATTGATCTGATGCTGCATCTGTCACCCGTCGGCTCTGCAGTGAGAACTGGGTGATCAAACAGCACTGAGCACTCAGTTCTCCCCCTCCACTCTGAGAAGATAGCCGTGACTTTCAGTCAGCGACTCTCTGCTCTCCCCTCCAGCGCTCCCTGGAGTGCTGAGCTGTGGAGAGTGTGGGAGGGGCTGGCTTGTGCTTTCAGTGGATCACTGAGAGGCTAAGCCAGGTGCAGGTCTAGGCATCTGGGTGGATCCCAATCATATGGTCAGGATCTTTCCCGAGCCTGGACCGGCTGATTGATGCTTTAGCCCGCTGTCGGCTGAACATGACTCACAGGTGTGCAGAACGATCTGTGCTCCTGTGATCCATAGGAGAAGTATGGCAAAAAAATATTTGGCCATACCTCTCCTTAAGTGACATCCAAAGATATCTTGCTAGTGTCTATCCAGCACCAAAGCATGAGAGGAAGGAGGAGCAGGTTCCCTTTTTCTCACTGCTCAAACCCTATTTGAGCAATGAGGAATTTCCTGTGTTTGGCATGGTTTTATGTGCCCAAGGGACTATGGGTAAAGAATTCTCTGTGACATCATTGTACATATTGGATATGTCCAAATATGGGCAATATTTAGTATATATACTCCCACCTCTTTGTCCACCTTGGGCACCAGAGGTGCTGAAGAGCAGGAGCGGCCTGTCCGTATGGGGCGCATGTAACATGCCTGTTATACAAGCTGCACACTCGCTACTTTACATTGTAGCGAAGTGTCATTTCTTCAATGTTGTCACATGAAAAGATATAATAAAATATTTACAAAAATGTGAGGGGTGTACTCACTTTTGTGGTCTGTCTGTCTGTCTGTCTGTCTATCTGTCTGTCGAATTAGCAAGAAGGGCCACTTTGCAATGCATACTCTATATATGCCATACTCCTGAATTCCAAAAGACCGATCACAGCCTCCCTATTGCAAACTGTGAAAAGGAGAGCTTTTTGCTTTTTTAATAGCAGTGGAAAAATCTGTTGCTTCTTTGTTTGCATTAGTAATCCAGGTCTGTTACTGCTAGAAGACTTTGATAAATGACCTAATAAACTTGTTTAGTTGAATTAAGCTTCAGGAGGCATCCATAATTGCAGATATTTCTGTTTTGCATTCTATGGTACAAAAGTAATGAAACAAAATAAATAGATACAAAATATGTTTCTGTTAGTATTTTTTAACCTTCTTTTACATTTTATTTATTTTGAAATTATTATTATTTTAAAGCCTGCATTACATATTTCTAACATGGAAAATTGTAACATTATATCTTTTAGTTTTTTGTAGTGTTTGTTTTGGCAAATACTGCCCTAAATGATTTGGTGTGTGTTGGTTTGATGCCAATGCTTATGCAGTTTATGAATATTTTCCACATTCTGCAAAGTAGGTCACTTGTAAAAGCAACAAACTATAGCAAATCTTTCTTTCCACTTCTATTTAGAAAATTCCTTCTTTAGCCAACTTGATTCTATGAAACAGGGAGTATATATCATTGAGAGGAGGCAGGCCTTAAATCTCTAGAGTTCTTTGTTGCGCTCAATCAAGGTTTGGTGGGACAGTGTATTGAAAGGGTCATATATTAGCCTATAAATGAGCATAGGCTCTTATATTGTCCTGTCTCACAAGCCCATTTGTATTACTTGAGTAGCTTGGAATCCACACATTGTCTCATGCACAGAATGCCAATGAATAAAGTAGCACTGTGGGGATTATTATTTTAAGTATAGTTACAATGCTACACAATATATTCAAGATGTAATGCTTTGCTGCTTGGACTCTCTTCAATAATCTGTTTCTGTTAAACTGACTTATGTAAATGTGATGCCAGTGTTTTCCTTCATGGGAAGTGTTAACCATAAATTAACATTCTACTTAGTAGAACATCAGCAATTACTTTTAAACATTAATATATTTAGTATACATTTATATCCTAGCCATAGATAAAAAAGAAAAGAAAGAAGAACACAATGTGTTAATGTCTACTGTTTACATAATAAACAAAGGGACAAGATGAAGGCAGGTAAGAAACAAAAAAAATAATATCTAGTACTATAAAGTGATGACTAGGGATGAGCTCAAGGTTCAGTCCGAACACAAGTTCAGTAGAATGCCCAAACATTCACCCATTTGGTGGGATCCGAATGCCATGTAGATTAGTGGTATTACTATTGCTATTATACATGACAGCTTTCTGCTGTCACTGGTTATTAAGGACTCTGGCAGTGCAGACATCGCTGTGTCCTTAACAATCAGTAATGTCACCGACCCCATAGACTTACATGGCCGGGAATGTAAGCAATGAGGAGGGATCCCAGTGACATTAATGACCAGGAGACCCCCTTGTATATAGCAGCAGTCACCTGCTGGACATTCTACTTGGCAGGTGACAACAGCGATCAAGCATGACGTGTCTTGGTGGTGGCATTCTTTGTCTTTTGGTGGGTAGTCGACTATTAAGCATCGCAATTGATGTGGATCTGCATCTCTGGATGGCTTGAGTGACAATGGATTTACAACTTGTTTTGGAAACTTTTATTTTTTAAATAAAGAACTTGTGAAATGTTTCGTTGTCTGTATTTTTAGGCTGCAACTTTTTTTGTGACACACAGTTTACCCCATACTCATTTACGTAGGGTGTGAGGGCCCCCTTATTATTAAAGGGCAGATTCCGATAAGCCCCCACCCACATAGCCCCATGAGGGTCTGTTGTATTGCAAACATGTGGCCTCGTATGGTTCAGGAGGGGGCATCACACTCACCCCTCTCCCCTCCTTCATGGTAAGCCAGGCTAAAAACTCAGATTAAGGGTCTGGTATGGATTTCCTGGAGAACACACATTTTTTGAGGTACCCCCTTAAACTCCATACCAGACTCCAGGGGTTGGTATGCATTTTGGTATGGACTGCCATTTTTTTCATTCTTGTTGTTGCACATGCAACACTAAAAATCACATTTACAAAAGAAAAAAATTAGATCCTTTACATTGCCCACAAATGACATTCATTGCCAGCTTCTTAAAAAAAGGGGGGTTGGGGATAGAGAGTGTGTGCTGTCAAAGTAATTTGCCAGCAATTTTAAAACTATTTTTAAAATTGCTGTTAGTCCTCAAAAATCACTGCTCCCAGTTGCATGGAATTTTTAAACTTTTTTTTCTTGCTCTGCTACATGTTCCCCGAGGCAGTGCCAACTCCCCATGCTTTTTTGGCACTCCTTTGCTTATTAGCTCTTTTGCTTATTTGCTTATTAGAAAATGGGCATTTTTAATTTGATAGATTCAGCTGTCTTTGATTGCAATGGGAATTGGGTTCGGCAAACCCCTGCCCATACGGAATCTGTGGCAAATCAGCTCATCACTAGATATGACAACCTAGATAACCAAAACAAGGTATTGGTGTGTTGCAATGTAACTCGAACACAAGACTTAATCAATAGTAAGAGAAATTAATTGGTTACAAAAGTGAAGGGTAAGAGAGGAAAGAAATGTTGAATGTACAGTAGATGGGAGAAAGAGAAAGTCTAGTTAAAGTGTTACTAAACCCAGGACCTTGCATTCACTATATCTGGTCTCCCACAGTACACAGTACACAGAACATGGAAATGCAATTATTTTAGTAAATATAGAATGCTAAATAACATTTCTTATCAGCAGTATATAGGAGTCTTGTAACCCCTATCAGTGTCTGGTTAAGGCTTGTAGGAGGAGTTTTCATTCTACACTGGTTGTCCTATGAGGCTGCAGGACCCCTGGCCCATTGTCTGGACAGTGCTGATTGGCCCTGTGCTGATCACATGAACTCTCCTAAGAAATAAAAGCTCTCTAGCAATACACACTGAACTGAGCATGTGCAGAATGACTCCAAATGCTCTATCTTATCAGGAGACAGATTTGGGACAGTGGAAGAAGGGGAGGATGAGAGAAGACAGAAACAAACAGCCTTTTTACACATTGCAGAGGATTGACTCCTTAGGTTCCACAGTGAGTATAACAAGCATGTGGAAAAACAGAAGGGGAGCCGCAGCACAAAGATCAATGGAAGCATATGTTATTTATTTAAAACAATAATAAAAAACTTACATCTAGGTAAGCAAATGGCTGTGTCAAGTGAGAAAGCTTCTGTGGCCAGTTATAGGAAAGAGATAACTTTAATTATGAGAATGACTAAAGATTTGAGAGTTTGATGCAATTTGACCATTTGGATTTGAAAGACTCAAATGTGTTATTGTTAAATGCCACGAGTGGTCCTTTCTAATACTGTCATTTATGACCATGCTCCTTTGAGTCATAGATGGACATCTGACTCTTCCAATAAAAGGAACCTGACCTTGCCTAAAATGTTTCTTTGGTAGCCACAGTATTATGGTGCTGGCACCTGGTTGTGCCACCCATTTCATGTAATCTCAAAGGGGACACCAAAAGTTGATTGTTAAACACCATCTCAGGTCCAGAACGATAGGCTGCATACCTAGATTTTAGGGCTTCGGTACTCTGGGTACTCTGGGACATGGGTACTCTGCATTTGTCCATGGTGGGCTAGGGAGGAATGAAGGAGAGTCTAATTACACACAGGGCCGTCTTTAAGGCAGGGCAAAAGGGGCAGCTGCCCTGGGCCCTGTCATTGTTGTGGGGCAGCTGCCTCATACTTGCCAACTTTCCCTGTTTAAATTCAATTGTCCCTTGAGGTTTTAGTTCGTGCTGTGTCCTGATATCTCAGTGTGAAGTTATGTTACTAATGCTGCCCAGCTCTGCCCTATTGTTGTGTACAGATGACTCACCTGCAGACCCTGTGTTTACATGTAAATACCGGCACTGATATGTAAATAGTGACAGCATTCATATGTAAATATTGACGGATCGGCAGCATTCATATGTAAATAGAGGTTACAGTTTGGGGTGCACAGGTGAGCAAAGAGGGGATGTATGGAGGTAAGGAAGATGGGTGCAAAGATGAGCAGAGGAGGCAGGTAGAGTTAAAGGGGAGGGGGATTGGAGTGGAGCTGATGGAGGAGGTTTGGGGTGCAGAGGTTAGCATGGGTTTAGGATGCAAAGGTGTACTGACAAGGTGGATAAAGATGTAGGTCATGTGTAGGGCAGCCCATTTATTTCATTGGGCTGCTCTATGTGCTACAAATGCGGAAGAACGTCCCACACCATTTTTCAAAATCACACGGTGCCAAGGTACATGTCAGCAGATGCGTGAGGGTGTCATTGACACTTAATGGTACTGCTGTGTATCTGCTAAAGGGCAGCACGTTTTTGTGGTGTCAGGAAAGCGATTCCCGACACACACATATGTGAACGCAGGCTAAATCTCTCAGTTACATTGATGGTCAGTGTAAATTTTCTCATTACATTAGTGCTTGGTGCAGAATCCTTTCATCAGTATTGATGTACAGTAATCTCTAGCAACCAATCAACAAGCAGAAATCATGTGCTGTAACCTCAAGCAACTAATCAGTGAGCCATAATGTGTGCTGTAACCTCTAGCAACCAGTCAGTGAGCGGTAATGATGCACTGTAACCTCTGGCAACCAATCGCAATCGCTGCTGATTCAATAAATGGATTTTGAGTCTAGCTGCTATTTATTGTATGTCTCAGACCAGGTGAAGAGTGAAACTGCATGGGGGGCAAGAACATTTTTGCCCAGGGTCCAATCAATATTAAAGACGGCCCTGCTTACACACCGTGATTCTTAAGCCAAGACATCTCTTCCAAAATAAAAATAAAAAAGTGAAAATTTAACAGAGGCAGTTCCCCTTAGATCCAGAAACTGTTATAAATACATCTGCAAATGTTGTTAACACTGTTCAATAAGTTAATATTTGATATTGAAGTATGCTTTAAATTCATTCTTTTCAGCCTGCAACTGTTTAGCCCAGCAGCTGATTATATTAAATGCATGCTTTGCACACGATGTCCATGGTGATAAATGTCTACAGACATCTTTGACTGCAGTGTGTGCAACCTATGCAGCAGAGATGCTAATCAGTTCCTATGCATCTTCCTATGACCATGAATATATGAGACTGGCCAGATCTCAGAGACACTTATAAAACATATATGGCAAATTGCTGGTATATTTACAGACCAAAAAATGCAATTAGGAAAGGTTTTCCCTATTTTTTTATCCTGGACTAAAAGGCAATTAGTCCCTGTGCTGTAAATAGTAGAAGTGGTGGGGTAGTTTAGCAAACGGGACAGGCCATGGTTGAACTTGACACTATTTAGTCCACAAAAAAGCTGTTACCAGTTCATAATAGGAAATTAGAGCTTAATGCATTTCTGACAGATCAACGAGTATAGTTCTGTACTTGCATGGTCTTCAAAGGAATAAACAATAGACAATTATCCAAGTACTGCAAAAATATAGTGCATATGTTTGTTTTTTGTGCATTGACATACGCTTTAAAGGGTTTGTGCATCAAACACTGACATTTTAGTCCTTTTGGGACTTTCCATCTCCTAATGCCGCGTACACACGAGCGGACTTTACGGCGGACTTTGCCCGGCGGACTGGATTTCGTCGGACAATTCGATGTGTGTGGGCTCCAGCGGACTTTGTTTTCTCAAAAGTTGGACGGACTTAGATTTGAAACTTGTTTAAAATTTATCCGTTGAAATCGAGTCCGGTCGAAAAGTCCGCCGTCTGTATGCTAGTTCGACGGACTAAAAAGCCACGCTAGGGCAGCTATTGGCTACTGGCTATGAACTTCCTTGTTTTAGTCCGGTCGTACGTCATCACGTACGAATTCGACGGACTTTGGTGGATTGTGTGTAGGCAAGTCCGTCGTAAAGTACGTCGAAAAATCCGCCGGGCAAAGTCCGCCGTAAAGTCCGCTCGTGTGTACGCGGCATAAGACTAGTGCTTCATAGGACACTTTCTATGCTGGGGTCCCTAGGTAGTAAAATGAATATTTTGGATGGGCTGACCCACAAAGTTGCTGAAACAACAGGCGGGCTGTTGCATAGCTGAAATAATGCTACCGAAAAACAAAAAACAAAAAAAACCCCCAAGGTCTATGTACAGTAGCTGTAGATACAGGTTTGTGCAGAGGCAAGTGGCTGAAAAAAGGGCATTGGATAGGAGGTATGCTTTTATTGCATCTAGCAAGTTTGCAAAGGGAATTACAAAAGTTATTGCTAAGAGGAACACATCTTGAGATATAATGCAGACTATAAATGTTATTATAAAGCATATATTTCTGACTGATTTTAATGCACAATTAATTATAAACATATTTGTTTCATTGTTTAGTGTAGCTTGTTATAGAACACATCTTGAGGCTAGGCACAAGAGCACTTCTGGTTATAAAAAGGAAAGAAAAAGGCAATTATGTTACCTTGGATCTGCGTCATGTGCAGTAAGGGAAACGTGTGTGTGCCTATGGAATTCGATTGGACACAGATCATTAGTGAGAGTAGTTTACAGCCCATCAATGTAATGACACTGCAGAGTGGCCCATAATAAAATGATGATGGTCATAGGGACAGGGGAAGTGAACTAGCAAAATGAAGTCAGAATTCATCAAGTTTATCATACGGAGATTGTGAGGTGTCAGTGATGTTAGTCACCTGCTGACATTTTCAACTCCTAGAAGAGAGGAATATTTCTTAATGTATTCTCAAAGGCATCAGTGTATGCATTTTCAAAGCATGTTTTATAGTTTACTATTGATGTTGTGTATTTTTCACCACTGATATAGGTGATAATATCCTGAAAATTAGGACGTTTTATAAATATTTAAACAACCATTTAAAGTGTATGTAAACCCTAACAATAACCTTCTCACTTATGGTCTATTAATTATACAGCTACAGAAAATGTTCTGTTATATCTGTTCCGTATCTGTTTAATAATTTTTTGAGATACAGCACTGCGTCGCTTTTACTGACAATTGCGCGGTTGTGCGACGCTGTACCCAAACAAAATTTATGTCCTTTTTTTCCCCACAAATAGAGTTTTCTTTTGGTGGTATTTGATCATCTCTGCAATTTATATTTTATGCGCTATAAACAAAAAAAGAGTGACACATTTGAAAAAAACACAATACTTTTTACTTTTTGCTATAATAAATATACCCAATTTAAAAGAAAAAAAATTTCCTCAGTTAAGGCAGATATATATTCTTCTACATATTTTTATATAAAAAGAAAATCGCAATAAGCGTATATTGATTGGTTTGAGCAAAAGTTATAGCGTGTACAAAATAGGGGATAGATTTATGACATTTTTATTATTTTTTTTACTAGTAATGGCGGCGATCTGCTATTTTTATGCAGACTGCTACATTGCAGAGGACAGATCGGACACTTTTGACACTTTTTTGGGACCACTGACATTTATACAGCGATCAGAGCTAAAAATAGCCACTGATTACTGTATAAATGTCATTGGCAGGGAAGGGGTTAACACTAGGGGCGATCAAGGGGTTAAATGTGTTCCCTCAGCGTGTTCTAACAGTGGGTGGGATGGGACTGCCTGGGGGAGGAGACCGATCGGTGTTCCTATATACTAGGAACACACGATCTGTCTCCTCTCCCCTGCCAGAAAGTGGAATTGTGTGTTTACACACACAGATCCTCATTCTAGGCTCTGTCAGGAGCGATCGCACATGCCCGGCAGACATCGTGGCCGCCGGGCACGTGCATTGGCTCAGTACCGCGGCGGTTGTGCGCCCACACCCCCTGTACCCCTTAAAGTAGCTGCCATACAGCTACGGCGTTATGCACAGGGGAGCCATTCTGCCGCCGGGTGGTCGGCAAGCGGTTAAAAAGCCAAAGCCAGATCAAAATTTGTCTGGTTCCGCACAGTGCATGCCCATGTAATGCCCATCACTGTAGGTACAAAATAACAGGATTAGGATGGCATGCAAATTATTAGAAGGGCAGGGAATCCGTGGCAGTAGTTTCCCCCTTGCACCAAAAAAGTTGCTAATGACAACCTACCACCTATCTGGGGTTTTGAATCATATGTCTGGGTTTCAGACCTCCTGAAACCTGGACACATTACCCCCCTGTATTGCTGTTGGCCTCCCTTCTCTCCTCTCCTGTTGGCTGCTCTGCAGGGGAATCTAATGCATTTACACTCAGCACCCCCTCCTCGCTAATTTCCACCCCCTGTGTGCCTCCCTCACAACGCTGATCAAAGTGTAGGCATACAGGGAGGTCAGTTTTAAGATGGACAGCTGGAGGACCAGTAAATGTTCTATTTACCAGCCTTTCCTTTCCTGAATAAACACAGTAAGTGATCCATACTGATATCTCCTGTGTCCATTCATTACTAATAGATAAATGTGGTGTGACCACCAAAACGGTCAATAATGAATGGACCGATCAGTAGAAGGGTAAACTTCACCTCTCACCACATCCCAAAAAATAATCAATGAAAATGTATGAGAAAACAGGACCCTGGGGATTTTTTGGGGTGGAGGGAAGATATGAGGTATAGGAGTATGTGGAGGTAAGAAGCAATAGGGTATATAGTAAAATATTTGTCCTTTATTCAAATATATATCAAAATAGAAAATTTAAAAACAATTAAGTATACATTGACTGCACTTAATCAATAACATAAAGGTTCTAAAGGGGAAGAACACATATATGAATATTGCATATGGAAAAATTCAACATGTTTCGGAATGTTTAGGATGTAAATTCCTTCTTCAGGGATTTCCTGTGCAGTTGTGTAAGTAGTCTGTAAAGTGTAAAGAAAAGTAGAGGTATACTAAACCATAATATAACCATAATAACCATATATGTACTTGTGGACATACATTGATAGGGGAACAACTTGGAACCAAAAGTGAGAAAGAGGGAAGAGGGGGGGGGGGAGGGGAGAAGGGGGGGGGGAAAGGGAGGATGCGGGGGGAGGAGAGGGAAGGGGGAGGAAAGAAAGGGAAAGGAAGGGTAAAAGGACAAGAGGAGTGATGATATAATACCAAAAAGGACTTACTGATTTGCATCGGTTACAGTTGTTTACAAAAATCAGAAAAGGTAATACTTCAAATTCTAATCTCCCAACTTGCAAAGAAAGGAAGGGGGAGGGGGATGTTTTTTTGGAGCAGTTTGAAGAACCTAATCCATTAACTTGTAATGTTGACAGAGCATATTAGAGTAATTAATTCCATAAGAATTTGTGTGGGTGGAAGCATTGTAACAGGCTAGACTGTGGGGTATAACCGGCCCACTTGGTCCACAAGGAGCGGCTCAGCTGGTGTCGATGCAATGTCCTAGGGTATAAGTGGTAATTCGTATAGTCAGATATACTATACCTACTATAAAATGAACTACATAGATTATATGTGAAAAATGTCCACTATCAGATATAAGGGCTGTAAGAGCTGGTCTAGTTTCATGAAAGTAGCATTGAAAGGAACCAAAGCTCCATAGGGTAAGAAGGACCTAAGGGTAATACATATTTTTGCCATCTTATAGCCAAGCTCCTGGATGTAATGCAGCAAGTCAGTGGGAAGGCTGCAAAAGACTAAATGGTTGCATAGTTGCACAGTATGTAGATAACAAATTATAAATGAATTATAAGTAAACATATATTATGTATTACTGCAGGAGCTTATAAGGCAAATGCTATGAATAGTTAAAAATATATATATCCAGTTAACAAGATAGAAACAAAATGTATGTATAGCAAATGTACTTACTCTATGGATACTGGTTCAAAGACGTCTGCTCGGATGAAAAGATACAGGGTGTATGACAGAAGAGCCTGCATTTTACATGATTATGTATCAGCTGATTGGGAGACAATCCCGCCCAAAGGGGCGTGGGGTCTTCCAGTCGCGGACCTGGAATGAATTACTCCAATATGCTCTGTCAACATTACAAGTTAATGGATTAAGTTCTTCAAACTGCTCCAAAAAAGCATCCCCTCCCCACTGCTCCAAAAAAACATCCCCTCCCCCTTCCTTTCTTTGCAATTTGGGAGATCAGAATTTGAAGTATTACCTTTTCTGGTTTTTGTAAACAACTGTAACCGATGCAAATCAGTAAGTCCTTCTTGGTATTATATCATCACTCCTCGTGTCCTTTTCCCCTTCCTTTGCCTTTCTTTCCTCCCCCTTCCCTCTCCTCCCCCGCATCCTCCCTCTTTCTCACTTTTGGTTCCAAGTTGTTCCCCTATCAATGTATGTCCACAAGTACATATATGGTTATTATGTTTATATTGTGGTTTAGTATACCTCTACTTTTCTATACACTTTACAGACTACTTATACAACTGCACAGGAAATCCCTGAAGAAGGAATTTACATCCTAAACATTCCGAAACATGTTGAATTTTTCCATATGCAATATTCATATATGTGTTCTTCACCTTTAGAACCTTTATGTTATTGATTAAGTGCAGTCAATGTATACTTAATTGTTTTTAAATTTTCTATTTTGATATATATTTGAATAAAGGACAAATATTTTACTATATGCTTCTTACCTCCACATACTCCTATACCTCATATCTTCCCTCCACCCCAAAAAATCCCCAGGGTCCTGTTTTCTCATACATTTTCATGCATTACTAATAGAGGCGCACTGAATGGAAATTTTGGTGCCAAAACGGAAACCGTAAATGCAGGATGCACTTGGCCGAAAACCGAAAATGACAGTTTTTAAAATAAATATATATATTTTTATATAATTGTATTCAACTTTTTAATTAATATCATGAATTTAAATGAATATGAATTTATTGTTGGTCATTATCGGCACCTTTACCGCAAGAAAAGTTCAAGAAAAACGCATCCCTTTAAATTCTATGTATGTCTTCACTGCACAAAAAATGCACCTCCCCATTGAAATGCATTGAGTTCACACTGCTGTGATGCAGACCCCGCATGTGATTCGCACAGGGATAGCACCGCATTCCTGTGCACACATATGCTATGTCTGTGCGGTCTGATTTCAGACATATATTTCGCATGGACGCCGTGCGTTTGTAATGCGATGTGGGAAATGCACAGGATTCGCTGAGTTTCCCACATCGCATAAGTGTGAACCAGGGCTGAAAAAGCAGCAAAAATGCATCAATAACCTGTATTACATTTTTGAAGCGTTTTATGGGTCACACGACCTATGAAAAACACATAGGTCAAAATCATAGCAAAATCGCTGCAAAATCACTGTAAAATTGTGTGCATTTTCGGTGCCATTATCGGCACCTTTTACTTTATCGGCAAAATGCCGGAAACACCATTTTCGCCCGCTAAGTTTCAGCCACCAGAAATTTCTGTACTTCTCTAATTACTAAAGCATATTAAACTGTGTGTAGTGACCCTCATCGAAAGGGTCCCAAGGTTCAGCAAGGTCCATAAAGAGATGAATGAGCAAGTTTGGGGTGGAGGAACTTGACTGGACCCCGATAGAACACCTTTGGGATGAATTAGAGCGGAGACTGCGAGACAGGCCTTCTCGTCCACATCTGTGCCTGACCTCACGAATGCACTTCTGGAAGAATGGTCAAACATTAGACACACTCCTAAACATTGTGGACAGCTTTCCCAGAAGAGCTGAAGCTGTTATAGCTGCAAAGGGTGGACCAACTCAATACTGAACCCTGGGATATTGACTGGTATGCCATTCAAGTTCATGTGCGTGTAAAGGCAGTCGTTCCAATATTTTTGGTAATATATTGTATCTGCAACCAGGCACTCAGTCTCAGTCACACTTCTGGTTCAGTAAATAGTCTAGTGGCTTCAAACATGCTTGGGACAAATATAAATCTATACTCAGACAAAAAAGTTCAAGAAAAAAAATAAAAAAATAACAAAAAAAAATGCTGTCACTTTTCTACGTTTCTATGTTAGCGGTATCCTTTCTTTTTGGGTGGGGTACTTCAGCAAAGTAAAGTAGCAACTTGAGGACACTTTCCTCTTTCTCAAAGCTTCCTACCTCAGTCCTAGCAAATGGACTAAGCCTCCCAGGGAGACCATAATGCCGCGTACACACGAGTGGACTTTTCAACCGGACTGGTCCATCAAACTATCCAACGGACTTTCGGCGGACTTCCAACGGACTTTCCCAACGAACAGACTTGCCTACACACAATCACACCAAAGTCCGACGGATTTGTACGTGATGACATACGACCGGACTAAAATAAGGAAGTTGATAGCCAGTAGCCAATAGCTGCCCTAGCGTCGGTTTTCATCCGTCGGACTAGCATACAGAGAAGCAGACTTTTCGATAGCCTCTGCTAAGAGCCTAAAAACCGCCTTCCATTCATTCAAGTGTGACTTTTCACACTCAGGCGGTGCACTTGCGGGACGTTCCGAAAAGTCCTGCAAGCAGCATCTTTGGGGCGGGTTGAGAGCACTGTTTTTAGCGCTCCCAAAACGCCCTGCCCATTGGAATGAATGGGCAGTGCTTCCGAAGCGCCTGAAAAGCGTTTCGGAAGCGCTGCAACACGGGAGTTTTGAACCCTTCCTTTGGGGTTAAAAGCACCCCGCTAGTGGATGAAAAGCGCCGCTTAAACAGCGGTAAAGTACAGATAAAACGAGCAGTGCTTTATAGCAAACGCAACCACGGCCCCAGTGTAAAAGGAGGGCCCCAGGTGGCCTACCCCTGATCTAAGGGGATGCAGCAGCTATATGAACACAGCCACAGGTCCTAATTTGGCAGGTGTGCAGGTGTGGGTGAGGGGCCTAGAATGCACACTGTCTGTGCTCAGGGCTGTACACCTGCACTCACACACCTGTCAAATTATGACCTGCGGCTGTGTTCATATAGCTGCTGCGCCCCCATAACATAACATGGGTTGGTTGCACACAGAGCAGATACATCATGGATGAACTGTGCTGATGCCTGAGCATCTATTCTTGGGTAAGTGAATTTACCATTTACTGTCTGACTGAAATCTCTCACTGCGCTCTCTTCTCTCTCCTGCCTATGAGCAAGTAAGCACACTGAGGTAAAGACTCAGATGTAAGGGATGCTCTGTGGACTCTAATGTAAGGGGGGCTTTGGGAACCCTAATTTAGGGGCAATGCTGGATACTCTGATTAAGTGGGGGGATTTGGTGAGCAGAAACCCCCTTACATCAGAGTTACCCTTTACACCGATAACTTTGCAGTGCGCTGCTGAAATGTTGGAGTTTGATTTGAAGAAAAGGTGGCAACCCTACAACCCACAAACATGATTTTCCAGTAGCTGCTGTACAAAATAGGCCACATCACACTGTACATGTTACCTGCCATCATGGCGTTATATTTACTTATCTTGAAGCACTTTGGAACGGGGGTATGTTCTTTTGGTTCCCTTTTGGCCCTGTTCTGGAAAATTGGGGTGTTCGATCACCCAGTGTTTTCACTTGATTGGACGATTCCCTCAGCCCTCCATTTTTCCTTCATTTATTTGGGTTCCACTCTTTCTAAATTAGATCCAGCTGATGGCGTGTATATATATATATATATATATATATAAAATATATATATATCTCTATCTATCTATCTATATATATATATATATATATATATATATATATATATATATATATATATATACACACACACACACACACACACACACACACACACACACACACATACATACACATGTAGATGGATGACGCCCCTTTTTCTACTTTTCTTGTTTTTAATGATCACTGAAATGACTTGGAACACATATTCCTGTGCTGGACACTTTTATGTCAGGCGTGTTGAATTGCTAATATATACTCCATGATCATCGCATAAGTTAGACTTACCAATGCTGCAAACTGGATCCTGAAGAAGCCTCCTTATTTGGGTGAAATGCGTTGATCCACACATTTCTCAGCAAGCATTGTTTGCACAGAATGGTTATTTTTTGTTAATGTTATTGTACTATATATCTATGATACCATACATGTTTCTAACTTTTGTATAAATAAAATGTATGGCTATTTACGTTTATTGCTATATGTGCTATTGATTTTTTGGCACTTAAAACCCCCCCCCCCCTTTCTTACAATCTCCTTATCAGGGGAGATGTGAGGATTTTTTTTCAATATATGCTGTATAAAATGCCCCTTTTATTGCACATAGGTAATATAATTACCCATATCTTTCTTCACCCCACTGTGATTGTACTGCTTTTATGGACATAGTATGAAATAAAGGTGGATTTTTATTGGATTTAAGGAATGCAGCAATCTGGATTTGTGTTTGATTAGTCTGAGTCAGTGGTGAGCTGGGCAGGCACACCCTGAAAGCCAGAATGTGGAGTCCTGTGGTGTGGGCCGACATGATCTGTTGCTACACAGTTGCATTGGGGGGGGGGGGGATCTGGTCAAAAGAAAAACAAAAGAGGGGCTGTCTTAAGGCAATCAATGCTAACACTCAACATAATTTGTGTTACACATGTACAATTACACATTGTAAAGGAGTAAATGGGTGTTATGCTGCCAATTTAAAAAAAAAAACATTTCTCTGCACGGTACTAAAGCCTCAAATGGGAAATAAATAAAGCGCTGATAAGGTCAACCACATACATTCACTTTGAGCTCCATTTTCCTGCCATGTTACAAAGTTGCACTGATGTGATATCATTTTAATAAGCAGACTTTGTTAATTGTATTTCAGAATAAATATATAAGGGAGGGCAAACTACATATTGCATTGAAAAGAATTACAGGAAAAAAATTTTTTTTTCAAAATTGATTTACTAATTATTCCCAATAAAATTTTTTAAAAAACAAGAAAATAAAAACACAGTATATGTATCCAAACTTTCTACCAAATTAAAGTGAATATAAACTAGTTTTAGTATTATTAAATAATAAACATGTCTTACTTGCCTGTTCTATGCAATGGTTTTGCACAGAGCAGCCCCAAATCCTACTTTTCTGGGGTCCCCAGCCAGCACTTCCGGCCTTCCCCCACGAGTGCCCCCATGGCAAGTCATTGACACACACAGCATGGCTAAAGAAAAAAATTGTGTGGGGTCCCCTCCCCCCAGTCCAAAAAAAAGATGCTGTGGGGTCCCCCCAAAGTCCATACTTTATTTTATTATTCAGCTGTCAGCAGGGAAACCCATTGACAGCTGATGACTCATCACAACCAGCTTACACTGCACCCTGATTGGGCAAAGCTTTGCCTAATCAGGGCGCAGAATGCATTGTGCAGCGCTCAGTGAATTGCAGGGTGTTTTTGGGACCTGGCAAACACCCTGCAAATTCAAATGTTCGGCGAACGGCAGAACAGGCAAGTGCTCGGCCCGAACTCATGCTCGGGCCAAACTGTTCGCCCATCCCTATTGCTAGTCCCCTTGTTTTCCTATTAAAATCTGACCACACTAAAAAAGCAGGAGAATGCACTGTGGTCAGTTCTCTAGCTGTGCTGGGAACTCAGCCTGCTCTCCTCCAGTGATCAGACTTGTCCTGACACACCTCTGTTACATAGCCATTTACTGGGAAGCTAAGAAAAAAAGAGAAGTGCCACTAAGTGTAGTAGGACTGGTATTGTTTATTAACCCCCCCCCCAAGGGGCTACTCACAGGATATAGGTAAAAACAAGCTCATCATAATAGGAGGTCTGGGAAGCCAGATGAAGAATCAGTCTGTACAGCCACTGGATGTGCCCACAGGAAGGGGAGGAGGAAGTCGGCCGGTGTCTCTCCACTTTTTTTGATATAAACAAAAAAATACAGAAAAATGTGAAAAAAAACCTTGATGAATCGTTGATAAATCCTTGCTGAATCCTGACAAATTGACTGCCTATCTAATTTTTTCAGGCCCTAAATAGCCAGGACAGCACAAATACCCCCCAATGACCCCTTTGTTTCAAGAGTAGACAGTCCAATATATATAGCAAGAGGCATGGTGAGTTTTTTAAAGTTGTAATTTTTATTTTTTAGGAAAGTTAAGTTATGTCTCACATAGGAATGAGCCCGCGGTTCAAGTCGAGCGTAAGTTCAACACAAACATTGGGAGTTCTTCCATTCGCCGAATACCGAACATTATGGGACATTCGCAGGAAATTCGAGTGCCCGCGGAACACGCCATAATGAACGGCGAGACCGTCAATGCACTTCGAGATCGCAGTGCATTGACGGCTGCTGATTGGCCAAAGCATGCACCTGACCTGCATGCTTTAGCCAATCACAGCGCACTCTGCTGTGAGAGCCATGATTGGCCAAAGGCAGGGTGCCTTTGGCCAATCATGGCTCAGGGGGCTGAGTCCATGCCTCACACTATGTAAGGCTGCTTACACGGCAGCCATACATAGTTTTTTGAATGAGAGCAGCAAAATGACATTTGTAAAAGGAAAAAATGTAATTTAAAACTGTTTGCGGTTGTAATGTATTGCTGGATCCCAGCAATATAGATAAAAATCATTACAAAAAATGGCATGGGTCCCCCCCAGTCCATTACCAGGCCCTTTGGGTCTGGTATGAATATTAAGGGGAACCCTGCACCAAAATAAAAAAAAATTGCGTGAGGGTCCCCCCAAAATCCATACCAGGCCCTTCAGGTCTGGTATGGATTTTAAGGGGAACCCCGAGCCAAAATTTAAAAAAAAAATGGCGGTCCACCCCCAGATCCCGCCCCCCCATGTGAATGGATATTGGGTACATTGTACCCCTACACATTCACCAAAAAAAAAAAATCTAAATGGTAAAAATGACAGTAGACAATTTGGGAAAAATCCTTTATTTAAATTTCTTAAAAAAAGTGTCCTTCGATGTCCATTAATCTTCCATCACAGCATCCGACGGACCGAGAAAAAAAGGGAAAGACTCCACCAGGCGTCCCGCTGACTGCAGGCTTTCTGCATTGACAGCTGTTATATAGCTGAGGGCGAGGCCACCGTAACATAAATGGGTGACCCGCCCCCTCTGATGCTACTTTACAGGCAGACTATGGACACCCCCCAGGCACGATATTTAAAGGAATATTTCATTTTTATTGTTCCACTTTAAGCATTATTACAATCACTGCTCCTGAAAAAACTGCCGTTTTTAAAACTTTTTTTTTTGCATTGATACATGTCCCCTGGGGCAGGACCGGGCCCCAAACACTTTTTATGGCAATAACTTGCATATAAGCCTTTAAAAATGAGCACTTTTAATTTTTCATGTTCGTGTCCCATAGACTTTAATGGTAATCGTGTGTTCGTACAAATTCTTTGCCTGTTCGCAAGTTCTGGTGTGAACCGAGTCTCACACACAGCATAGGCACACTTAGAATTACAACCGAAAAAATATGCTTTGCCTCCCGAATATGGGCATACAACACGTGTGAAACTTTTTCACAGCCTAGCCATATAGAGGGGCCCAAATTCTATGGAGCACCTTTTGGCTTTCAAGGAGCATAAATTACATGTAAATTATGTATCTAATTTCCTGACTACCTACAAAGTGGTCAATTAATGAGTTATTTATAACACATCATAAGCATACTTAGAATCACACTCCAAAACATATTCTGCTACTCCTCCCGAGTATGGGAATACCACACAGAGGGGCCCAAAATCCAAGGAGCACCTTCATGCTTTCTAATGCCCTGTACACACAAGCGGACTTTTCGACCGGACTGTTCAGACGGACCGAATCGGCCAATCCGACCGTGTGTGGGTTTCATCGGACTTCCGATGGACCTTTTCGGTTGGTCTTTAGATTTGAAATATGTTTCAAATCTTTCCACCGGAACTCCGCCGGACCCAGTTCATATGGGGAAGCCCGTTCGTCCGTATTTGGTCCGTAGGACCAGCATACAACGCAAGAGCAGCTACAGCACCTGCCCACGAGAATGTTTCCAGCACGATCCTATCGCGCTGGTTCTCGGCGACAGTACTATACATCTCGAGCTCGCTGCAACAGGAAAAACACATTTTCCTATTGCAGCGAGCACGAGAAAGAGGCGACAATGTCCCTTAGGTCTGGTATGGATTTTAAGGGGAACCCCCTATGCCAAAAAAAAAACGGTGTGGGGGTCCCCCCAATATCCATACCAGACCCTTATCTGAGCACACAGCCCGGACAGTCAGGAAAGGGGGTGGGGACAAGCGAGCGCCCTCCCTCCTGAACCGTACCAGCCGCATGCCCTCAACATGGGGGGTGGGTGCTTTGGGGTAAGGTTGCGCCCTGCGGCCCCCCCACCCCAAAGCATCTTGTCCCCATGTTGATGAGGACAAGGGCCTCTTCCCGACAACCCTGGCCATTGGTTGGTTGTCGGGGTCTGCGGGCGGGGGGTTTATCGGAATCCGGGAGCCCCGTTAATAAGGGGGCCCCCAGATCCCGGTCCCCGCCCTATGTGAATGGGTATGGGGTACACCCCTACCCATTCACCTGGGGAAAAAAAAGTGTCAATTAAAAAAAAAAAAAAAAACAAACACACTAGACAGGTTTTTAAAGTAATTTATTAGGCAGCTCTCCGGCCTCTTCTCCCAGTGTCCGGTTCTTCCTCCGCTCTCTGGCCTCTTCTCCGCTCTCCGGTTCTTCTGCCGGGCTCCTCCGCTATCTTCTGCTCTTTTGCCGCTCTCTTGCTAGCGGTGGCCCTATCTTCTCCATCTTCCTCTTCCCTCTTCTCTTCTTCCAATGTTGACACGACGCTCTCTCCTGCTGTAATGCTGTGTTCACGGTGCGCAACGACTTATATAGGCATGGGGCGTGGTCACCGGGTGATGTCACCCAGTGACCCTGCCCCTTATGATGTCACAGTCCAGGGGCATGCTGGGACTGTGACATCATAAGAGGCGGGGTCACCACCGGGTGACCACGCCCCATGCCTAGTACGGTTCAGGAGGGGGGCGCTCACTTTCCTGACCAGCCGGGCTACGTGCTCGGATAAGGGTCTGGTATGGATTTTGCGGGGACCCCCTGCCAATTTTTTCGGCATAGGGGGTTCCTCTTAAAATCCATACCAGACCTGAGGGCATGGTATTCTGCGACGGGGCTCGCAAGGTGTTGATCTCGCCGATAAAAGCGGCGAGATTGACTTATTTTTCTAGTCCTGTCGTACCTCATCACGTTCAAAATGAACATGTGTGGGCAAGTCCGGAAGTTCGCCGTAACTCTGTCAAAAGTCCTTCGGGAAGACCGTCAGACCTATTCTGCCAAAAAGTATGGTCGTGTGTGTGCGAGTCCGTTCGTTTGGAAAGTCCGTCGGAAGTCTGCCAAAAGTCCGTCAGATAGACCGTCCGACCAGTCCGGTCGAAAAGTCCGCTCGTGTGTACGCGGAATAAGGGCCTTAATATTCAGGTATGCATCTAATATCCTGACTACCTATCACATTTATGAAAGCCCTGGAGCACCAGTACAGTGGAAACGCACAGAAAATCACCACAGCAAACACCCCAAGGAGCCTTTTGAAGACTTATAATTTTTGCCACAAGTTTTTGGAAAATGCAGAATGAAATTAATGATCTGTCAATTTAATAAGATATTTGTCACATACAGCATGGACATACTTATGCCAGGCACACATAATCAGATTTTCGGACAACAAATGTTCGATGGGAGCTTGTTGTCAGAAATTCCAAACGTGTGTAGGCTCCATTGGACATTTTCCGTCGGAATTTCCGACAAACAAAATTTGAGATGTGGATCTCAAATTTTCCGACAACAAAATCCGTTCTCGTAAATTCCGAGCGTGTGTACACAATTCCGACGCACAAAATTCCATGCATGCTCTGAATCAAGTACGAGATGGAAGCGCTCATTCTGGTAAATCTAGCGGTTGAATTGGAGGTAGCTCATTCGTCATGCTGCAAATTTTAAAATCATTTAATACAGCCCATTCTCTCCTTCTTTATAATGCTAGAATAATGAAGTTGTTTTTCTGCTGATATTCTCACAAACTGATTTCTTTATTATTTCTCGTGATCTCCTGAATAATATTATTTATTTTTTTTGTCAGATCTCCATAATAATGTTTTGCATTTATTTTTATAGTGATTTTTTTTTTTTTATCAAGATCTCCTGTATTTTTTTTTATAGTAATCTCCATAATATTTTTTTTTTGTTTTGTGTGTCAAGTTACCACAACAGCATTATTATCTTGTATTTTTTAACCTCAAGGAGGTTGGTTGGTGTCCCTTGTTAATTTGACATCGTATTTAGGAAATGTACCTGCCTATTCACAAAAAACTGTCCTTTTTGAAGTTAAACACATAGGCAAGTATTTGTGAATCAAAAATAGCTATTTATTATGGATCATAAGAAAATTAAGAGGAAGGCAATGCTGGATAAACTGATGAAATTGGAATTTGTACCCCAGGGCACACATCAACTATTTTACAGGCAAAATTGGTAACCTCAGGAGCCCATATAATAGTGAGCACAATCCGGTCCAAGACTCCAAGAGATCAAGAACAGCAGCAGATGACATATCTGTCCCCAGGCTGTGGTCATACAACAGCCTGCGACTTTTGTCAGACCAGATTGAACCCAGGCCATCACTCTCTTTTTTTCCTTCCACGCTTGCTTCCAGGCTGTGGCTGTGGTGTTGGAGTTGTGGCAAGAGGTGGAGGAGGAGGATAGTCAAACTCACAGGTGGGTTTTGGTTGTGAGTTGGCTCCTCAACCCCTTATTTAGGGTCAGATACATAATTTCCTCACAGATGAGGCATTGGCCCTCCTCCATTTCCTGCATTTTGCATGCAGCCATGGAAGCAAAGGCCTCTTGAAGAGTGGGGGTGGTTCTAATGGCAGCATTAGCTTCCCGAATCAGCCCAAGCATTGGCTCCTCCACATTCCTCCCCTTCCTGGACCTTTTAATCGGAAAGCAGAGGGAAGGGACCTGGGATTCGGTCAGGCTACTGGGCCGTGGCACCTCCTGGCTGCCACATTCCACAGCCTTCTCCTGGCTGCCACATTCCACACCCTCCTTTTGGCTGAGGCTTTCCTGTGTATGAAAAAGGGACATAGTTTTAGTTTTTTGTTCATCAATCACACACAATTTTAAGCTCATGACTGTTGCAAATTGAATGTTAACAAATAGAAAAGACTATCATTCTGAGCTCAGCATTTTTCATTCTTGTCCCAAACATTTTTGGCCACTACTGTCTATTGATATGTAAAACACTTTATTAAATCAGCAATTGGTGATCAATAATAACATCTAGTTAACATCATTAATTTTACGACAAGAAATATGTAGAACAATGCTATACCTGGCTCAAGCTGGGCTCCTCCACTTCTTCCTGGGTGGAAAGCCCAGGTTGGACGTCGGAAGCCTCAGCTGGGGTGGAAGGAAGAATGGAAGGTAGGGTTGAGAGTGATTGCCTGACTTCAGTCTGGTCTGACAGAAAACAAAGTCTCTCATAGTGCCACAGCCTGGGTACATAAATGTCATCTGCTCCTGATCTCATGGAATCTTGGACCTTATTGAGCTCCCTATTATAAGTGCTCCTCAGGCCACAAATTTTGACCTTCAAATAGGGGATGGTTGCCATGGGGATCTGCGGCTTCACCAACTCCAGCAGTTTCTCCAGCGCTGCCTGCCTCTTTTGTTTATGATTATAATGCAGGTGTTTCACCTGCCACAGACAGGGCAGCTCCCTGTACTTGTCTATGAATAGGGAGAGGAAGTTGTGATCATTGAAGCCATCCATTTTCTCTGCAAGACACAACACAAGACAAACCCTAATGTCAGGCTAAACTCTCCTAATCGTGTCCCAATATAGGCCTCAATCTATAAGCAGTATAGGCCACTGATGCACAAAGTTAAAATTGTACCTTCATTATCACGATCGGCGCTTCCGCTATTCCTTCCTCTGCTCACAAATCATATGACGCACGCATGTTGCACTTTATATACAATGCGCATGCGTGAAACTCCGCCCGCCCCTGACCTTCTATCTAGTATATTCCCCGCCCCTTCTCTTTTGGCACAGTGGGAGAGCACATGGTGGAGAAAGAGCAAGTGTATGCAGACAGCATCGGAAAAGACGAAAGCCTGGAGCCACGAATGTCCTGATCCCGGAGGAGATTTAAGGCCTCAAATATGTCCCTTGTAGAGATGGTGGAGATGGTGGACATCTTGAAGAGGGCCAACTATGATGGGAAGTATGGACCGTACCCCAACCCAAATGTCAGAAATGCCAAGATCATGACTAAAGTTGTGTGAAGTTTGCACAGGAATTTTGGGGTACGACGATCCAAGGATCAATTGAGGAAATGCTGGTCAGACCTGAAATTGAGGGAGCAAGATCAGTACAGAAAGATCAGGAAACTGCTTCTAAAAAGTAAGTATTTGTCCTGTGTTTCTTTTATTATTATTACTTGTATGCTGCTCCATGTGTTTTTCTTTACTGTTGTACAGTTTAAAATGGCAACTTTCAGGTTCGTGGGCACAGTAATCGTTCGTAGTAAACATAGATAGTTTGCCCACTAATAAGATGTTTTTGGCAGATCCAGGTTAACTACATTTGTTCATGCCTATTTGTATTAAAAGAAGTTTAGTGCATTGTTGTCTAGATGGGTTTGTAACTAGAATGAAATGCAAACTTGATTCAGTGTAAGGAGAGGACACTCAGCAGCTGTTTACACATCTGGACGCAGGAGCAATAGTGTGGGACACCAGAACACCCTTTTTAGGGTGTCCCACAGAGGTGCTCCAGTGGATACTAGGGGTGTCTTCATGTGTGAAAATTGGATAAAAAAGGTACGTATTCCAGCTTTAGAAAGGGAAAAATAATGTCTTCAGCTTGGAACTCTGCCCAAAAAGTCAATTGTACGACACTTCCAATCAATGTTTCAGATTCCTATTTCTGGCCTCAAATATCTGCGTGTTAAGTATACCTTTATTTTATTCACATAGGGGAGAAAAGAATTGAGACGTCAGAGGACATCAGGGACCCCCAACCTCCTAAAGAAGGGGAAGTCACCACACCACAACCTCAGGATGTGGAGGAAGGAGAGGTTTATGAAGTGGGCGAAATAGTGACCACAGCAGGTGAGTGTCTGTCACGTACCTGGTGGCGGAGCCCAGAGTGCAGGGAGCAGCCTCTCGTGTGCCTCTGGCTCGAGAACCCCTGATAGAGAAAACAGGGACTCAAGAGCACAGGGGGCCGCAAGTGCTTGGCAAGTGGCAGGTGTAGAGCTGATCCGGACCTCTGGTGCAGCAGAAGGAGGACTGACAGGAACACTGGAATCGCTGACTGAGCAGAGAAGTACTGTAGCTGGCAGGAACTCAGGAACAACAGGCAGCAGGGAGGTGTTCTGTAGTACAACTGGAGCACTGGAACAACTGGTAGTGGGAAGATGAACCGAAACTCTGGCAGGAACACTGGAACCGCTGACTGAGCAGAGAAGTACTGTAGCTGGCAGGAACTCAGGAACAACAGGCAGCAGGGAAGTGTTCTGTAGTACAACTTGAAGCACTTACGAGGTCAGACAGGCCGGGTCAACACTGGCGGGCAGAGCAGGTACCAAACGGAAGCAGAAGAGTAGTCGGGGCACGGACCGGATCGGCAACAGACAGGCAGATAACAACCGTAGGATGAGGCAGGAGAATAGTCAAACAAGCCGTGGTCGGGGACTGGCAGCAAGCAGGAGAAGTCAGGAACAAGCCGGGTAACAGGAAACAGGTAGACAGGTATACTAGATAGCTTGGGGTCACAGGAAATGCTGTAGACCGGACAGCAAGAAAGCATGCTCACAGGCTCCTTTAAATAAGTCCATTGGTGCCAAACACTGTCACATCGTACGTCCGTGTGCTCCCGCGCGTACCCGCGCGCGCCTGAGTACCGATCGTACGTGCCTGCTCGTACCCCCACGTACCCGCGTACACTCGTTTGTGCTAGCGTGCCTCCGTATGCGTTCGTTTGTGCTAACGCGCCCTCGCACACGTCCACCGGCTCTGACACTTGTGCTAACAGGACGTTTTTCATGACAGTGTCTGAGACCACAGCTTCAGGTAATAGATGTATGCCTGCATATTTTCAATGCATGGTGTGTTTTTGAATTTTAGGTGATGTGGATGTTGTGGAAGAAGAAACTAATTTCACAAGTGCACTGATCCTCATCGGGGAGATCATGGTGTGCAATCGCGATTTACAGAAGATCAAGGAAGACATCAATGATGTTGAAAAGACTCAAAAACATCATTGATGTTTTAGGCAGAATCTAAAACACAACAAAATTCTTAAATTTGTTTATATTTTTAAGATTTTAGAATCTTTTTTGAAGTATATTGAAAGCCAAATTTTGAAGATGCACACAGTGTGTCAACATGTGCGATCTGCCATCACTGGATATCAATGTTTTGTGGGTGCAACCCTTCCTCGCAACTCAAGTAGGTGAGAGGAAGGTGTTGCACCCCCCAAACATGTCCATTGATCCCCCATGATGGGAGATAGCACATGTTGACATTAGGCATGGGATCAGGAGGGAAATCCCCATTTTGACTCTCAATTTATGTGCATCTTCAAAATTTGGCTTTTACAGGGGTGACATCACCCCATCTGATGAAGGCACGATCAACACAGTTTGGACATACTAATGTCTGATATTGCCTTCAAATTATCAAAGTTGAACTTTGTAAGTTCCTGAGTTGTGTATTGTTTTATGGTTTTAAACATGCCTGTTTAACAACAAAAAGGCTATTTGTACTGTCAAAACCAAAAGTGTTATTATAAAAATATGTTGGTTTGTTCAAAAACCCTTTGCTAACGCACATGTGAATGTGCACAGAGTAAAAAGTTTTCTACTCAACAATGTGTGGCTTCTTCTTTCAATGCTCAATAGCATTTTTTGGACTAAGTTGGTGTTTACAGTGGCAATGGGGGTTATTTACTAAAGGCAAATCCACTTTGCACTACAAGTGCACTTTCAGTGCAGTTTCAAGTGCACTTGGAGTGCAAAGTGAAGTCATCGCATAGTGTTCGGCAAACACAGCGATAGCTGTATGAGCAGTGAAGCTGTCTGACCATTGTAACAAAAGCGATTCAGCTACAGCAAATGTGTGAGTGGATTACATTGATTGCCCAGTTTTGTAGTATTTAAAAACACTGCACAATGATGGTTTTTCTTTTATCTTTATGTGAATCATCACCTTGTAAATGTAATTCATCATGCAATTGTGATCTGTGATAATTGAAATACAAGCAAGTTCATTAAAGGCATTTGACTGGACATTTAGACCTCAGCTGGATTAACACAGACAGACACTATTAAATGTTTTTTTATTTGTATTTCTTTCAACATATATCCAGGGATATGTGTTCCCTCACAGGTCTTTGATGCATTTATTTGCATCCATTCACTTTATTAACCAATATATTTATTTGCACTTATTCACTTTACTGATTGTGATATCAGGGTATTTTTATGGTTTAGGATTTTATATACAAGCACCACTCCAACAGATGGGGAGAGTTTGATAAGCGCACTAACATATCTTATATTGATTTGTAGCAGGTGTCACAGCACTAATCGGTTGGTTGCAGCTCACATATTTTTTTCTGGTGTTTTGTTATTTTATAGAGAATCCACATCAGCGCTTTAGTTTTCTTTTTTTCATATGTCACCAGCACCACTGCCAACATCACAATACTATTAAACCCCTTATAGTTGTAATAGTATGACCCCGAGTTGGGGGGTGGGACTATGTGGACGTGTTTCCCATCAATTGCCCCTCCGCAGTTGGGAAAGTCCCACCGCTGGGCAAATTGGGAAGCCACAGTCTGCCATTCCTGTGGAGTTGAAGGAAACTGTGGAGTCAAACAAGAAAAAAAAAATAGAAATTTTGCACATTGCAAGCAGATTAGACACAAACATTCTTGGCCAACATCAGTATTAACATTTATTTGAAGGAGTATTTAAAGACAAATATATAAAGTGCACTTATCAGATTCCTCACCCTCTCTGATGGCCCATTGTAACCCTCTTCACTTCATTGAGAGCTGAATGCATAAATAATGTGTGTTACTTTGGCCAGCCCCTCCTTACTTACACTATTGGTAGCCCACTGGACAGGTAAGAAGTGTCATAATACAAAAATATGAATACACACTGTACAAATTGAAGCACTTTTTTACATTCTGCAATTACCTATCAAGATAATAAAAAAACAAAACTTTAAACAGTACCATTTGAAAGTATTCAGGTAGGCCCTTTCACTACATGCTATGGTAAAAATAAAAATTAAGTACAGCGCTACGTTTAGAAAGAAAGTGAAAAGCAGCCAACACACCTATAGACTCAAGGCAGAAAAAAACAAAAATAACAAAAGTGTGGAGCTATATATCACATCCACAGCCATGTGTATTATAATAAAGACATATAAAAATGGTGAATACTACCAAAAAATGTATGACCATAAAATGGATAGTGTCAAATAATTAATCAGTGTAGATCACATATAAAGTAAATACACAATAATACTTAATCATCAGATGTGCCAGTGAATAGTAGAAACCCATGCTGGTTCCATGAGCCAGACACCAAACATAAAACTTAAAAGTCCATAAAAAAATGTGTAGAAAAATAGTGAAGAAAAACATCAACAGAGTTCAAAGGGGGTGATGCATGGCCAGATGGTATTCACAGAATTTTAATCGCACCAAATCTGGCGAGTGGGCAGAAGGGAGACCACAAGTGTGCGTAGATTGTACATCAGTGCCAGGGCCAACACCAGGAGAAGAGGAGGCTTACCAGAAAAAATTGACCTGAAATGGCGTACGCCAGACAAGTCAAAAAAGCATAATAACCACTGGTTATGGGAAATGTGTCTTGTCAGATGTCATTAGCAGATGGTGGAAAGAAAAGGGGGGGTCCGCACGGCTTCCTCTCCCATAGGTAATCCAGCATAAGCCAAACGTGTAGTTTCATATGCCATGCAAAGAGCAAACAAAACTCACACAGCGTAATAACGTTTTAAAACACTAGTTTATTAAAATAATAAAAAACAGACTCACATTTTGGAAGAACGAAACAGAGCTCAACTATCAAATAGCGGCGATCGTGAGGGGTCCCCCCAACATGTTTCAGCTAAGGAGCCGTCATCTGGGGTATGGACCACCCTCACCTCACCGCTCTATAAACAGAAGATGACCCCCACTGGGAGTGTCTACAAACCGGAAGTGCAACAAGTAAGAATCACTTCCGGTTTTCAGGGTCATAGGATGACTAATTGAATAGTTATATTAAAAACAGATTAATGAAGCAGAGAACCATATATCTCATGTTTCTAAATTAGGAGATTTAAAAATGAAAAATAAGTACAAAAAAACAAAAAAACAATAAGCAGTATATCTACCAGGAAATGGTCAGAGCGCTAGCCAAGCCTCCCTTTCAGCCAGCCTGCTCCTCAAGCCTCACTTTCATATGTGATGCACTTCCCATCACACAGAGAGGAAGTAATACCACTGCACTCCATAAGGAGGAAACCAAGCCTCAATCTGAGGCGAAGTGTCAGCAGAGAGGAGAAATAAATCAGTGCACTGAAAAAAGGCATTAGTGTTAGAATAAAAACAGATTGAAAAAGAAAAAGAAAAAAAGGGGATAAAAATTATTACACAAGGCTAATGCTTGCAATAACATTACCTTATAAAGGTGATACAAGGACATTCTAATAAGGTTAATTAGTGTTCAATATTAGACCATAATATTAAAGAGACACTGCCAATGGGGGACATCAACAGCGTACATACCAAAAATTGCATCCTGAATTAAACCGTAATTATCCCGGACTCCATGACATAAATTAAGACAACCAATAATCATCTTGTATAAAAAAAAATAACAATATTCTTTGTCATTTAGACAATAAGAGAGATCATTTTTATATTCAAGCTTGGTTAATAGTTAAGAGTTGATGTCCCACTCCACGTTGATACCCTGTGGAAAATGGGACCCCAACTCATATACCCAATAGGTCTCTAAACGTGAGACACCTCTAAGAATCGACACTCCCCGCTAGGGGGGCACGTACCTATTAGGGATGAGCTTCGAGTTCGAGTCAAACTCATGTTCGACTCGAACATTGGCTGTTCGCAAGTTCGCCGAACACCGAACAATTTGGGGTGTTCGCGGCAAATTCGAATGCCGTGGAACACCCTTTAAAAGTCTATGGGAGAAATCAAAAGTGCTAATTTTAAAGGCTTATATGCAAGTTATTGTCATAAAAAGTGTTTGGGGACCTGGGTCCTGCCCCAGGGGACATGGATCAATGCAAAAAAAAGTTTTAAAAACGTCCATTTTTTCAGGAGCAGTGATTTTAATAATGCTTAAAATCAAACAATAAAAGTGTAATATCCCTTTAAATTTCGTACCTGGGGGGTGTCTATAGTATGCCTGTAAAGGGGCGCATGTTTCCCGTGTTTAGAACAGCCTGACAGCAAAATGACATTTGGAAGGAAAAAACTCATTTAAAACTACCCGCGGCTATTGCATTGCCGTCAATACACATAGAAGTTCATTGATAAAAACGGCATGGGAATTCCCCACAGGGAAACCCCGAACCAAAATTAAAAAAAAAAAAAAATGAAGTGGGAGTCCCCCTAAATTCCATACCAGGCCCTTCAGGTCTGGTATGGATATTAAGGGGAACCCCGGCCAAAATTTTAAAAAAAATGACGTGGGGCTCCCCCTAAATTCCATACCAGACCCTTCAGGTCTGGTATGGATTTTAAGGGGAACCCCGCGCCAAAAAAACCAAAAAAAAACGGCGTGGGGTTCCCCCAAAAATCCATACCAGACCCTTATCCGAGCACGCAACCTGGCAGGCCGCAGGAAAAGAGGGGGGGACGAGAGTGCGGCCCCCCCCTCCTGAACCGTACCAGGCCACATGCCCTCAACATTGGGAGGGTGCTTTGGGATAGCCCCCCAAAACACCTTGTCCCCATGTTGATGAGGACAAGGGCCTCATCCCCACAACCGTGGCCGGTGGTTGTGGGGGTCTGCGGGCGGGGGGCTTATCGGAATCTGGAAGCCCCCTTTAACAAGGGGACCCCCAGATCCCGGCCCCCCCCCCTGTGTGAAATGGTAAGGGGGTACTTACCCCTACCATTTCACTAAAAAAGTGTCAAAATAGTTAAAAATGACAAGAGACAGTTTTTGACAATTCCTTTATTTAAATGCTTCTTCTTTCTTCCTTCATCTTCTTCTGGTTCTTCTGGCTCTTCTGGTTCTTCCTCCGGCGTTCTCGTCCAGCATCTCCTCCGCGGCGTCTTCTATCTTCTTCTCCTCGGGCCGCTCCGCACCCATGGCATTGGGGGGGAGGCTCCCGCTCTTCTCTTCATCTTCTTCTTCATCCTCTTCTCTTCTTCCTTCTTCTCTTCTACTCTGTTTCTCTTCTTAATTTTCTTCTCCGGGCCGCTCCGCATCCATGCATGGAGGGAGGCTCCCGCTGTGTGACGGCGTCTCCTCATCTGACGGTTCTTAAATAACGGGGGGCGGGGCCACCCGGTGACCCCGCCCCCTCTGACGCACGGGACATGACGGGACTTCCCTGTGGCATTCCCCGTGACGTCACAGGGAAGTCCCGTCAAGTCACCGTGCGTCAGAGGGGGGCGGGGTCACCGGGTGTCCCCGCCCCCCATTATTTAAGAACCGTCAGATGAGGAGACGCCGTCACACAGCGGGAGCATCCCTCCATGCATGGATGCGGAGCGGCCCGGAGAAGAAAATTAAGAAGAGAAACAGAGAAGAAGAGAAGAAGGAAGAAGAGAAGAGGATGAAGAAGAAGATGAAGAGAAGAGCGGGAGCCTCCCCCACAATGCCATGGGTGCGGAGCGGCCCGAGGAGAAGAAGATAGAAGACGCCGCGGAGGAGATGCTGGACGAGAACGCCGGAGGAAGAACCAGAAGAGCCAGAAGAACCAGAAGAAGAAGAAGATGAAGGAAGAAAGAAGAAGCATTTAAATAAAGGAATTGTCAAAAACTGTCTCTTGTCATTTTTAACTATTTTGACACTTTTTTAGTGAAATGGTAGGGGTAAGTACCCCCTTACCATTTCACACAGGGGGGGGCGGGATCTGGGGGTCCCCTTGTTAAAGGGGGCTTCCAGATTCCGATAAGCCCCCCGCCCGCAGACCCCCACAACCACCGGCCACGGTTGTGGGGATGAGGCCCTTGTCCTCATCAACATGGGGACAAGGTGTTTTGGGGGGCTACCCCAAAGCACCCTCCCAATGTTGAGGGCATGTGGCCTGGTACAGTTCAGGAGGGGGGGGGCGCACTCTCGTCCCCCCTCTTTTCCTGTGGCCTGCCAGGTTGCGTGCTCGGATAAGGGTCTGGTATGAATTTTTGGGGGAACCCCACGCCGTTTTTTTTTTTTTGGCGCGGGGTTCCCCTTAAAATCCATACCAGACCTGAAGGGTCTGGTATGGAATTTAGGGGGAACCCCACGTCATTTTTTTTTTAAATTTTGGCCGGGGTTCCCCTTAATATCCATACCAGACCTGAAGGGCCTGGTATGGAATTTAGGGGGACTCCCACTTCATTTTTTTTTTTTTTAATTTTGGTTCGGGGTTTCCCTGTGGGGAATTCCAATGCCGTTTTTATCAATGAACTTCTATGTGTATTGACGGCAATGCAATAGCCGCGGGTAGTTTTAAATGAGTTTTTTCCTTCCAAATGTCATTTTGCTGTCAGGCTGTTCTAAACACGGGAAACATGCGCCTCTTTACAGGCATACTATAGACACCCCCCAGGTACGAAATTTAAAGGGATATTACACTTTTATTGTTTGACTTTAAGCATTATTAAAATCACTGCTCCTGAAAAAACGGCCGTTTTTAAAACTTTTTTTTGCATTGATCCATGTCCCCTGGGGCAGGACCCAGGTCCCCAAACACTTTTTATGACAATAACTTGCATATAAGCCTTTAAAATTAGCACTTTTGATTATTCATGTTCGTGTCCCATAGACTTTAACGGTGTTCGCGTGTTCGAGCGAACTTTTTTCCTGTTCGCATGTTCTGGTGCGAACCGAACAGGGGGGTGTTCGGCTCATCCCTAGTACTTATCTATAATGAGGAATTCAGTACCCACAGGGTTCCGATCGTGAACCTCCCTGTAGTGTCTAGGGACAGTGTGTTTAGTACTGCCCGCTTTAATGAGATTGATGTGTTCCGAAACCCGTGTAGTAAAAGATCTGATAGTCCGGCCGACATATTGCTTGCCACAAGGGCAAGTTAAAAGATAAACTATTCCTGTAGTGGCACACGTACAGAAATGTTTAATTTTGTAAGTACAGCCGGTCACGGTGGAAGAAAAACTATGACTAGCCCTTCTGCCACAGGTATTAAATTTACAGACCAAGCACTTTTTACAAGGATAAAATCCAATCAAGTTGTGGAAAAAGGATGGTCTCTCTGGTGGGTTGATGACATTAGGTGCTAACCTATTCCGGAGAGATGGAACACCCTTAAACACCACCTTTGGAGTCTTAGGCAACAGAGGTCCCAAGATTTTATCTGTTTTTAAAACATCCCAGTGATTTTCAAAGATTTTCTTAACATGCTTGTGCTGCATGGAGAAAGATGTCAAGAAGGACCATTTGAATTCATCATTCGTTTGTCTAGGTCTATCCTCTAATAATGACTGACGGTCTGTTGTACAAGCACTTTCGATCTCATTATCTAAATCCACAGAGTTATAGCCCTTCTCCAGGAACCTATCTTTCAAGGTCATGGCCTGTAGTCTAAAAGTGTCTAAATCAGTACAGTTCCTTTGTAATCGTAGGAACTGACTTTTGGGTACAGATCTGATCCAGGAACTATGGTGGCAACTATCAGTCGATATGTAGGCGTTCCTGACGGTGGATTTAAAATAAGTACTAAATTGGGGGCGTGGCGACCGGACTCCAAGATGGACGTGTAGTCTAGGAGCTCCGCTCGTCCACCGGAGATATCCGCATCCATCGAACACCATCGGCGGTATCAGAGCTCACAAATACCTCCACCGAGACAACGAATCCCCGCTCTCTGCAACAAGGATGCCCCGGCACCGAAAGACCCCGCAACAGCCGCGGAAATTGGACTCCTTTTTCGGCTCAGCGGCGCGCGGCCTACAGCAAAATGGCCGCGACGGAGCTCAGAACTCACAGCAGCGGCATCCGTCCGGAGCGCCCATGAGAGGTCAGGGGACACCACCCAAAACAACCCATCCGCAACAGTGCCCCAGCGAAGCCTCCTCTGGGACGTCCAGCCCCACTACCAGGAGCCCAGCCAAGTCCAGGCAGAGAAGGGATTCCCCTGCTAGGCCGCAACCCGACCTGAGCATGGAGGTAAGCGGGCCGCAAAATGCCAGCACAAGCCAGCATACACAGGGGGGGGACCCCATAGCAGACTTTCCCACAGCAGACAGGCCAGTGTCAGACACGATGCTTAAAGACATGCTACTGTCTTTGAGATCCTCACTACAAGCAGACATGCTCCAAGGCCTAAATGATTGCCAGAGGGAAGTTCAAGCCATAGGCCACAGGGTAAACCATGTTGAAACTAAAATGGAGGAATACACTTCTTCATATAACCAGCTGGTAGACGCACACAAGACACAGGGAGAAGATATAGTGTGGTTAAAAGACAAAATGGCGGACTTAGAAGACAGGTCCAGGAGGAACAACCTTAAACTAAGAGGAGTCCCCAAATCCATCCCTCCTAACCAGCTCCTGCAGTTTGCCCAAACCCTTTTTTCCACCCTGATGCCGGGAGCAACGGCCCAAGACCTCCTTGTGGATAGGATCCACAGGATCCCCAAACCTTCATTTCTATCTGACGACACCCCAAGAGATACACTCCTCAGAATGCATTTCTATCACATCAAGGATCAAATCCTCCAACTCTCACGCAAACAGGAGAATTTACCCCAACAATATGCTAACATCAGGATGCTCCCTGACCTGTCCAGACACACACTGCAGCGTCGTCGCAACTTGCTGACGATCACCAAAGCGTTGAGGAACCACAATATTCTACACAAGTGGAAATATCCTGCAACCCTGTCTATTACACACAACGGGAACACAATATCCGTGTCTAAGCTAGAAGAAGGCCTTACAGCTCTACGTCAATGGGGCATCATCACTGATCAAAGTCCCCAACCAGCTGAGCCCACAAATCTACAACACATGCAAAACGAATGGCAGGTGGTCTCTAAGAGACGTTCACCAAAGAAAAAGAAAGCCGATGGTCTAACATAAACCTACTTACACAATTCAATCTCTCCGGGATGGAGACATCTAATTAGATTCTCATCTATTACCCTCCGCACAGCAGTAGCAGCTAAGACTGCACGAGGATCAGTTTTCAGATCCATTTCTTATGTCCACCCAGTTAACTTTTCTTGTTTTCTTGTTATTTTTCCTTTTGTTTCATTTTTTGGATATACGCAGCATCCTTTGCAACACCATGTCACCCACCGCTGAAGAAGACGTCCACCAGATACTCTTCTCACTTCCAGCGTCAGAGACACGAATAATAACCACCGGGAACTGTAAGTACCAACAACACACAGCCACCAAACCTTGTTCCCTCACACTATGACGATCAAAATCTTATCAATCAACGCCAGAGGCTTAAACCATCCGGCAAAGAGATTTTCTCTGTGGAAAGAAGCCTGTAAACAGGATGCGGACATTCTTTGTGTCCAGGAAACACATTTCCAACTACACAACACCCCCAAATGCCTGCATACCGCATACCCAACTATCTACATGTCCTGCGATCCCAAAAGTAAAAAAGGAGGAGTTCTCCTAGCCATAAGAAACTCTCTTTCGTTCCAACCCAAAGAAGTTATTACAGACGAGGGAGGTCGTTATTTAATTGTCGCAGGAGACATGAATTCCAACCCATACACGATTGTCACGCTGTATGCCCCAAATTCACATCAATTGCGTTTCCTAAAAAAAGTTCTCATCAAAGCCAATGCCATGAAATATGGTAACCTCCTAATCTGTGGAGACTTCAACGTAATTTCAGATCCTCTCTTAGACTCATCCTCAGGTAAACCCACCAGCAAGCTATCCCTCCACAATATCCTGAAACAGGAAGAACTATTTGATGCATGGAGATGTCTCCACGCGAACGAAAGAGACTATACCTTTTTCTCCAGGAGACATGGTTCTTACTCACGTATAGACATGTTTTTAACAGACAAA
The DNA here is from genome assembly GCA_037952835.1 of Lithobates septentrionalis. Taxonomy (NCBI): domain Eukaryota; kingdom Metazoa; phylum Chordata; class Amphibia; order Anura; family Ranidae; genus Lithobates; species Lithobates septentrionalis. The sequence goes on from JBBDGP010001242.1 coordinate 1,417,343, forward strand.
TGGCTCCTGCAAAATGTTGAATCAACAAAAATACACGATATTACATGGTCAGACCATGCTGCCATATCTATGTCTGTTTTAGAGAAGGGAGTCTCCTCATCACCACCCATCTGGCGCTGTAATTCACGCATTATTCAAGACCCACACTTTCAAAAGTCAATTTCTCAGCATCTCAAAAATTATTTCTCAGACAACTCAGATTCAGTCTCAGACCCATATATAGTCTGGAACGCCCATAAGGCCTTCATACGAGGCATTTTAATACAAATAGGAGCTAGAGAGAAAAAGAGACAGGCCAAAGAATTTACTGAGATTCTCACAAAAATACACACTATAGACGCACAAAACAAACAAGCACCATCAGCACCTCTGATTAAACAACTATCAATCCTTAGGGAAAAACTAAGAGAGTTGCTAACACAACAATATGATAAACACCTTAGACGCCTGAAACTAAATTATTATCACAATGCAAATAGAGCAGGTAAATACCTGGCGAACAGACTTAAGGCGGCCCGTACCAAATCTAGAATAGCATACTTGCTACACCCCTATGATAAACACAAAATTATCAATCCCAAAGACATAGCGAACCAATTTGCCACATATTATAGCTCACTATATAACCTACACACTGACACATCTACATACCAACCAACAGCAGATAAAATACAAACGTTCCTGGAAAAGATAAACCTCCCATCTCTATCAGAAACTCAACTAAATACTCTTAATAACCCCATCACAACACAGGAAATAGAAAACACGATATATTCTCTACCTAATGGGAAATCACCAGGCCCAGACGGCCTTTCTAATGAATACTTTAAAGCATTCAAATCCATACTTTCTCCACACATGTCCAAGGTATTCAACAAAGCAACAACCGCCGCAACCCTCCCACAACAGATGCTGAGAGCACACATAGTGACACTTCCAAAACCAGGGAAAGACCCTAATACACCAGCTAATTTTAGACCCATATCCCTTCTCAACTCAGATACTAAGGTATATGCAAAATTATTAGCCAAAAGACTAACTAATATCATACCTACATTAGTCAAAAGCGACCAGATGGGCTTTGTGAGGGGGAGACAGACCTCTGATGCTACCAGGAGAATCATTAATGTGCTGCATCATGCGGAGCAATCTCGAACGCCTTCTCTGCTGCTATTCATAGACGCAGAGAAGGCGTTCGACAGAGTCCATTGGACATATATGGAAATGGTTTTACACAAATATGGTTTCAAGGGCCCCATCTTAAAAGCTATTATGGCCTTGTACTCTTGTCCTTCCGCACAAGTATATTCCAATGGTTTTCTGTCCACAACTTTTAAAATATCAAATGGGACGAGGCAGGGCTGCCCCCTGTCCCTGACCATTTTTAATCTAATGATTGAACCCTTGGCTGAAACCATTAGGACTCACCCACAGATTAAGGCCTTTCAGTTTGGCTCCAACACACACACCATCAACCTGTTTGCGGATGACGTGATCCTCCTATTGACTAATCCACTCACATCTCTAACCGAAGTACACAATATCCTCACTGAATTTGGGGATATCTCCTACTACAAAGTCAATTTTACCAAATCAGTGATTCTAGATCTGGGAGTACCTCCCAACACCAGAAGCACCCTACAAACAAACCTACCCTATACATGGAGCTCTGGAGGAATCACTTACTTAGGAATAAAAATTACTAATAAAACATTGGCACTTGCTAAGGCTAACATGCCTCCACTTATAGCCAAACTGGAAGCCCAGTTCAAGGACATGTCTAAAAAAGAAACATCATGGCTGGGTAGAATAACTGCCTACAAAATGTTAATATTGCCTCAAATACTCTATTTGTTTCGCACCCTGGCAGTTCACATTCCAAGTCATTACCTCAAGAGCATTTCAAATCTTAGTTGGAAATACATCTGGTAGGGGAAAAAAGCCAGATGCTCACGAAATAATCTAACAACACACAAAAAAGCAGGAGGGGCTGGATTAGTAGACATATATGATTACCTGTGGGCGGTACGTCTAGACCAGATTAAATACTGGTTTCAAGAGAATGACACCCCATTATGGGTGGACATTGAAAACACAATTTCACCAACAAAACACCTAGCACTAATGCTTATAAGCGACAGCTGGGACCACTGGGAAACACACAAACTATCACCTACATTGCAGACCTCTCTGAAAGCATGGAGATACATTTTAGAACAACAAAGACAGGATAACCAAATGATAAACTATAAATTGCCACTAACTCTGTTAGAATCCAAAATACCAATGATAAGAGTCAAAGATTTGACGGATAAGGGCATCACACATATCTCTGACCTATACGAGGGAACACAACACAAATCAGTAGACCGCATTATGACACAATACCAACTCAAGAATGACACAAGATTCTTATGCATGAGAATCGCACACTTCCTTAAAACACGAGCTACACCAACCATATCCATACCAAGCACAATATGGCAATTCTACTCCACATCCAAACAAGACACAAAAGGCATATCATTCTTTTACAACTTAATTCACGGAAAGCTACAGTTCACCAAAACTATAGCAATGACAAAATGGGAGGTAGATCTCGGTACCACCTTCTCAGATGACCAATGGATACACTCCTTTAGAGAAATTCATAAAGCGTCTCATTGTGTTAAACACTGGGAACTTATAATTAAAATGGCCAATAGATGGCACTATACTCCGTACAGAATAGCTACCTTCTTCCCAGGTGCATCACCAAAATGCTGGAGAGAATGTGGCCACATAGGAAATTTGATACATATGCTCTGGCATTGCCCAAGCATTAAGAGTCTTTGGAATCAAGTATTCCAATTAATCTCCTCCATAACAGGAATGCTTACAAAACCTGACCCAGCCCTGGCGATCCTACACTTGAACATAGATACATTCCAGACGGCCTTTAGACCTGTCATAACTCACATACTCCTAGAAACACGTTTACTGATCCTACGTAATTGGAAATCCAGTAAAGCTATAAATGTATCTGACGTAATCACAGCAGTTCACAGAAACTATACTTTTGAACGTCTTATAGCCATAAACTCTATGACTTGTAAAATGTTCGACGAATATTGGTCTATATGGCCTAAAAACTCTGACAATAAATGAGAAGTTATTATTATTATTTCAATGATAAGACAATATAAGTTAAATATGTATATCTGATGATGCGTATGTCAATGTACCTTTCAAAGTACCTTTCATGTTCTGTTTAATATGAAAATATCCAATAAAAAATATTGAAAGAAAAAATAAGTACTAAATTTAAATGAGGACCCACTTCTTTCAATGACAAGGTCTAAAAAAGTGGATTGAGGTGGTACTAGTTTCAAAGGATAAAGCAATACCCCTATCATTGTTATTCAAAGTTGTGAAAAAATCAACCAGACCATCATGACTCCCTGTCCACAGGAGGAGGATGCCGTCTATGTACCGGGCCCACACCAGAAGGTGTGGGTTCTCCATGGCATAGATGACATCCTCCACCCACTTGGCCATGAACAGGTTGGCCAGGCTGGGAGCAAATTTTGCTCCCATAGCCACCCCTTTATGTTGGCGATAGAATTTACCACCAAACCAGAAATAATTGTGTTGTGTTGCAAACTCAATTAAATCAATAATGAATTCTATCTGGAGTGAAGCAAGGGAGGCATTCCTGTTTAGAAAACAGTGTACCGCATCCACACCTTCACAGTGTGGAATGCAGGTATAAAGGGACACAACATCCGCAGTGGCCATGATAAGGTCACCAGAATGGGAAACATTCGATAACAGTTTAATCACATACTTAGTATCTTTTAAGTAGGACGGCATCTTAGGTACAGATGGCTGTAGGAAAAAGTTGATATATTTCCCAATCTTTGAGGTGACCGAGTTGATACCACTAATTATAGGTCGACCCGGGGGGTGGAGTGGGTCCTTGTGGACTTTGGGCAAGTAATATATAACTGGGATGCGTGGAGCAAGGGGGACTAGAAAAGATCTCTCTTTTTTGTTTAAAATACAGGAGTCAAAACCTTTAGCTACTAGGTTCTTCAGTTCTTTTTTGTACTCGAATGTAGGATTCTTTGGTAATTCTATGTAGGTCTCTCGATCTCCCAAAATGCGATGCATTTCATCCATGTAGTCAGATTTGTTTAATAGGACAATCCCCCCCGCCTTTGTCGGTGGGGTGGATCACTAAATTCTTGTTGTCACATAACCTCTTTACACCTACTGAGGGTAGAGGGTTGTAGAATTTGCGCTTAAGTGGAATAGCAGCCAAATGTCTCAGCACCAATTCTTTGAACAAATTAATGGTAGGTGGGAGTTGTGTAGGGGGACTAAAGAGGGAGGGATTGGATAGACCCGAATGAACGGTACCGGACGTTGCCTCCCTGGCCACATTCCTAGTGGGGTTTGAAATGATGTACCTTTGGACATTCACTTTTCTGATGAACTTTTGTAGCTGAAACATGTCGGGTGGACCCCTCAGGATCGCCGCTATTTGATATCTGAGCTCTGTTTCGTTCTTCCAAAATGTGAGTCTGTTTTTTATTATTTTAATAAACTAGTGTTTTAAAATGTTATTACGCTATGTGAGTTTTGTTTGCTCCTTGCATGGCATATGAAACTACACGTTTGACTTATGCTGGATTACCTATGGGAGAGGAAGCCGTGCGGACCCCCCCCCCTTTTCTTTCCACCATCTGCTGATGACATCTGACAAGACACATTTCCCAGAACCAGTGGTTATTATGCTTTTTTGACTTGTCTGGCGTACGCCATTTCAGGTCAATTTTTTCCGGTAAGCCTCCTCTACTCCTGGTGTTGGCCCCGGCACTGATGTACAATCTATGCACACTTGTGGTCTCCCTGGTCTCCCTAAAATTCTGAGAATACCATCTGGCCATGCATCACCCCCTTTGAACTCTGTTGATGTTTTTCTTCACTATTTTTCTACACATTTTTTATGGACTTTTAAAGTTTTATGTTTTTTATGTTTGGTGTCTGGCTCATGGAACCATCACGGGTTTCTACTATTCACTGGCACATCTGATGATTAAGTATTATTGTGTATTTACTTTATATGTGAGCAACACTGATTAATTATTTGACACTATCCATTTTATGGTCATACATTTTTTGGTAGTATTCACCATTTTTATATGTCTTTATTGTAATACACACGGCTGTGGATGTGATATATAGCGCCACACTTTTGTTATTTTTGTTTTTTTCTGCCTTGAGTCTATAGGTGTGTTGGCTGCTTTTCACTTTCTTTCTAAACGTAGCGCTGTACTTAATTTTTATTTTTGCTTTCTATACATTAGACATCTTGTATAGCCGCAGCGTATAATATTTCACATAATATGGATATTTTTGATTATCGTGCATCCAGAGTAGTCAATACAGAGGGTGTATTTGTTGCCACCTCCAACGACACAGAAATTGGTGGGTTATTCATGAGATTAAAAAATGTCATGGTCTCTGAACTCCATTTGCAATGGGATTTAGCCTTCTTGGAGCAATATGTAACAGAAGGTATGATCCCACGAAGTCTTAGATGGGATGTTCATCCCCAACAGGGGGAAGTAGATCTTGACTCTTGGTTTACTTATTTCAACTATGCTGGTATCAAGTTCCTGGATTTCCTTATCAATAGGAAACTTATTTGTCTCTCTGTTTTGGATCAGGAGATTAAGGAACTGAAGGATAAATTACTTACCCATAAAAACTCAGTTGAATATAATACCCTGTCCTCCAATTTGCAGGCACATCTCATAAAGGAGGATAAGGAACAAAAAACTAAAAAACAAAAAAAGTATTCCCGTGACACCGGGGACTACAAGGCGGGCAAGGTATTTGGATGGCAGCAATCCATTAAAGGATCTGCTTCACAGCCACCCATGGAGACTAATGTCCACAGCCAGGATACCCTTGTTCCACCTATTGAGCCTGCGGTCCGTCCAAAATCTTATGTAGCTGGAGGACGGTCTCATGGCAGAGGCCCCCCTCCACAAAGGGGACGCCAGCCAAGTATGCATACCCCCAAACAACAACAGAGAGGAAGAGGTCATCCTTCTAGAGGGAGAGGAGGAAATAGGGGTGATTATCATAATTATAATGATTATCAACATTATGAACGGGAGAACTCCTACTATTGGGGCTCCCCGGTTTGCCACCATGAACCTTCTCATCACCCCTATCATCAGAATCCATCCTATTATAGACACCCTCCGGTTTCTACATATAATAGGTATTCCCCTCTACGTGATCACCATAATGAGAACGTCTATCCTTTCCCTAATGTAGGGTATGATCCTAACCCACGTATACGACCTTACTCCGGTTCACGAACTCCTCAGGATTTTCACGAGGGTACCCAGAACAAAAAAAGAGGCCCAGAAACAAGGTCCAGAGGAGGGAGGAGGGTCCAAAGAAGAAAAGCGCAAATGAACCTAACATGTCAGGGGGTATTCAACTTGAGCAATACAACTCTCACTCAAGAAGAGAAAATTTTTTAAACAAAGGTCTCAAATTTGCCCCTCCGTACAAACTTAATAAGTTTAGATACGTTCATCAACATACAAAAGTTCATCAGAAAAGTGAATGTCCAAAGGTACATCATTTCAAACCCCACTAGGAATGTGGCCAGGGCAGCAACGTCCGGTACCGTCCATTCGGGTCTATCCAATACCTCCCTCTTTAGTCCCCCTACACAACTCCCACCTACCATTAATTTGTTCACAGAATTGGTGCTGAGAGATTTGGCTGCTATTCCACTTAAGCGCAAATTCTACAACCCTCTACCCTCAGTAGGTGTAAAGAGGTTATGTGACAACAAGAATTTAGTGATCCGCCCTGCCGACAAAGGCGGGGGGATTGTCCTATTAAACAAATCTGACTACATGGATGAAATGCATCGCATTTTGGGAGATCGAGAGACCTACATAGAATTACCAAAGAATCCTACATTCGAGTACAAAAAAGAACTGAAGAACCTAGTAGCTAAAGTGTCATGAAGATCCTGCCAGTAACCAGCGTCCCAGGCGTACGGGAACTCGGCCACGGGTTCCATTGCGCATGCGCGCGCGTTCACGGGTGCGGTCACGCACAGGCACGCGCGTGCGCACTCCCGCTGGTGTCAGGCGGTTTCCACTGTTCATTTTTACCTAACTCTCTTCCAGAATGCACAGTACCCGCAGTCCAGGAGAAATTGGATTTCTTTACCTCTAACAACCAAGTTTTACAGGACACCATGACCAGGACCCAGGAGTACAACAAAGCAACCTTCGATAAGAAAAGGCGAGGTGAGCTCTTACTTGCACCTGGGGATCAGGTATGGTTGTCCACAATAAACCTCCGGTTGGCCTGCCCTTCCAAGAAATTGGGTCCCAAGTTTCTGGGACCGTTCCCTGTTAAACGGAGAATTAATGAAGTTGCATATGAACTTGAACTCCCGGATTCACTAAAGGTACATCCAGTTTTTCACGTGTCCTTGCTTAAACCATCTATTACCAACCCATTTCCAGGTCGAAGTACGGATCCTCCTGATCCAATCCTGGTAGATGGGGAAGAGGAATTCGAGGTGGAGGCTATCATGGACCACAGGAAAAGAGGTAATCAGAATCAATTCTTAATAAAGTGGAAGGGGTTTGGCCCAGAGAAATTTTTTCAAAGGGGCATCCGGAGGCTGCCCCTTGGGGGGGGCAATGTCATGAAGATCCTGCCAGTAACCAGCGTCCCAGGCGCACGGGAACTCGGCCACGGGTTCCATTGCGCATGCGCGCGCGTTCACGGGTGCGGTCACGCACGGGCACGCGCGCCCGCACTCCCGCTGGTGTCAGGCGTTCTATTTAAACCAGCCTGTCACACTCCATCCCCGCTGTCTGCTCTACAGCGTTCTGTGAGTGTTTCCTGATCTGATCTGTGTATCCTGTTATCTGACCCGGCTTCCTGTTTGACCATCCTGCTATCCACCTGCACCAGACCATCTTGGCTTGCCTGACCATCCCTCTGCATTACCCCCTGGTACCTCTGCTGTCCAACCACTACCGACCACCGGCTTGTTGACCCTCCGCTGTATATACCGGCTTCCAGTCTGTTACTACCTGCTGTTGTTCCTGGTTCCAGTCCAGCGTTCCAGGCTACTACTTGCTGTTGTTCCTGGTTTCAGTCCAGCGTTCCAGGCTACTACCTGCTGTTGTTCCTGGTTCCAGTCCAGCGTTCCAGTCTGCTACCTACTGCTTGTTCCTGGTTCCAGTCCAGCGTTCCAGTCTGTTACCTACTGCTTGTTCTTGGTTCCAGTCCAGCATTCCAGGCTACTACCTGCTGTTGTTCCTGGTTCCAGCCCAGCGTTCCAGTCTGCTACCTACTGCTTGTTCCTGGTTCCAGCCCAGCGTTCCAGTCTGCTACCTACTGCTTGTTCCTGGTTCCAGCCCAGCGTTCCAGTCTGTTACCTATTGCTTGTTCCTGGTTCCAGTCCAGCGTTCCAGGCTACTACCTGCTGTTGTTCCTGGTTCCAGTCCAGCGTTCCAGGCTACTACCTGCTGTTGTTCCTGGTTCCAGCCCAGCGTTCCAGTCTGCTACCTACTGCTTGTTCCTGGTTCCAGCCCAGCATTCCAGTCTGCTACCTACTGCTTGTTCCTGGTTCCAGTCCAGCATTCCACTATCCGGCCTGCTTACCTGTTGGGTTCCTGGTCCTACCTGCATTCCAGTTTCTGTCTTCAGGTTCCTGATTCAGGAGGGTGCCATCACTACTGTACTTCCAGCAGCTGTTGATCCTGCCAGGCACCCATACCACTCTTCACTCCTGACCCTCTGTTTCCATTCCAGGGAAATGAGAGTGGGAGCTGTAAGGGAGGTCTTTCTCTGCACTTCAGGCTCACAACCTACCAGGTACGTGACAGTAGCAGACAGCCATGTCTGAGCCTGAGCAAGGAACGTCTCCCATGGAGGAACTCTGTGCACACCTGGCAGGATTGACTGAAGCACTCAAAAATCTACAGCAAGGATACACCAGACTGGAGGAACCAGTGTTAACCCTGTCTAACCCCATTGGGGCCCAGGGAGCTTCCTCTGCTCCTGCTCCTTCAGTCGGGCCTTCCTCAACGGTGGTGATGCTCCCTCCGGAACCTAAGGTTCCCACACCTGAACGTTTCTTCGGAAATCGCCATAAGTTCAGAGCCTTCCGCAACTCTTGCGAATTATTTTTTGCTCTTCAGCCATGTACCTTTTCCCTGGAGGCTACAAAGGTGGGCTATGTAATTTCTCTACTCTCTGGTGACCCCCAAACCTGGGCCCATCGCCTCTTATGCCCCGTACACACGGTCGGATTTTCCGATGGACATTGTCCGATCGGAGCGTGTTGTCGGAAATTCCGACCGTGTGTGGGCGCCATCGGACATTTTCCTTCGGATTTTCCGACACACAAAGTTGGACAGCAGGAGATAAAATTTTCCGACAACAAAATCCGATCGCGTCAATTCCGACCGTGTGTGGCCTGTTCCGACGCACAAAGTGCCACGCATGCTCAGAAGAAATTCCGAGACGGGACAGCTCGTTCTGGTAAACTTAGCGTTTGCAATGGATACAGCACTTTCGTCACGCTGCAATGTTAAAAATGGTTTTATACAGCGCACTCTCTTCTTCTTTATAATGTGACAAGAATGAAGTAGTTTTGATGCTCATATTCACAAAGACTTCTCACAAACTTCTTTCGTTACTATTTATCGGGATTCCCTCAATATATTTAGATTTCTCACATCTGACAACATTTTTTTTTTTTTTTTTTGACTTTAATGTAGATTTTTTTTTGTGTTTCTCTTTTTTAATTTTTTTTTTTGGTGATTTTGATTTGTACTCCCGAAAATGTTTGTGTGTTTTTTGTGACAAGTTCCCACAACACCATTATATGTTGTTGTATTTAATCTGTAGGAGATTGTTTGGTGTTGTTGTCCCTTGTTATTTTCACATTGTACTTTAGAAATGTACCTGAATCGTTACCAACAAACTGTCCTTTTTGGATGAAAACACACACAGGAGAGTAGAATTTCCCGAAATTTTTTTTATTAAGGGGTCACAACTCTAAAAAAAACAAAGAGGGAGGCAACGCTGGAGAAACTGCAGAAGTGGGTGAAGCCTGGGACCCCCAGGGCAGACATCAATTATTTAAAAGCAAAATTGGTGGCCTGAGGAGTCCATATCTTAAGGAGGGCAGTCTGGTCCAGAAGTCCCAGAGATCCGGAAAGCAGCAGATGACATCTGTGTCCCCAGGCTGTGGTCATACGAGAGAATGCATCTTCTGTCAGACCAGACTGGATCCAGGGCAATCACTCTCAGGTCTTCCTTCCATGCTTCCTTCCAGGCTTTGGCTGTGGTGGTGGAGTTGTGGCAGCAGGAGGAGGAGGAGGAGGAGGAGGATGGTCCATCTCCATGACATCCGTCTTGGGTGTCAGTTCCCCACTCTCCCCCTTACGAAGCACTTTATAAAGCAGGTCCTCACAGAGCCTGCGTTGGCCCTCCTGCATGCCCTGCAATTTGGTGGCAGCCATGCAGGCAAAGGCCTCTTCAGGACTGGGGAAGGCTCGGAGGGGCGCCGAAGCCTCCTGGATCAGCCTGTATGCTGAATCCTGCACAGGACTGGGAGTCATCTTCCTGGCCCTTTTATGTGGCAGGCGGAGGGGAGGAACCTGAGACTCAGTCAGGCTGCGACTGGTCCCAGGCTTCTCTTGGCTGACACTTAGCCCCACCGTCTCCTGGCTGCCACTAATCCCCGCCTCCTCCTGACTGCCACATTCCACAGCCTCCTCCTGGCTGAGGTCTTCCTGTGTATGAAAAAGGGACATAGTTTTAGTATTTTATTCATCAATCACACACAATTTTCACCTCCTCACTGCTGCAAATTGAATGTTAACAAATATAACAGACTATCCTTCTGAGCCCAGCATTTTTCATTCTTGTCCCAATTTTGGGTGCCCACTACTGTCTATTGATATGTAAAACACTTTCAAGCAGCAATTAGTGATCAATAATAACATCTAATAAACATCATTTATTTATTGCCCAGAAATCTGTATAAGAATGCTATACCTGACTCCAGCTGGGCTCCTCCACTTCTTCCTGGCTAGAAGTCCCAGGTAGGACATCGGAAGCCTCAGCTGGTATGGAAGGAAGCGTGGAAGGAAGAGTAGAGAGGGATTCCCTGACCTCAGTCTGGTCTGACAGAAATCGCAGTCTCTCATAGTACCACAGCCTGGGGACATAAACGTCATCTGCTGCAGCTCCGGACCTCTGGGAATCTGTGACCTTCTTGCGCTCCCTTAGATATGTGCTCCTCAGGTTACCAATTTTAGCTTTTAAATAAGGGATGGTTGCTGTGGGGACCACCGGCTTCACCAACTCCAGCAGTTTCTCCAGCGCTGCCTGCCTCTTCTGTTTGTGGTTATAGTGGGGGTGTCTGACCTGCCACAGACAGGGCAGCTCCCTGTACTGGTCTATGAACAGGGGAAGGAAGTTGTGGTCATTGAAGCCATCCATTTTCTCTGCAAGACACAACACAAGACAAACCCTAATGTCAGGCCAAACTCCCATAATCTTGTTACAATATAGGCTTCCATTTCGAAGCAGTATAGGCCCAAGTTTAGATCTTACCTTCGTTAGCACGATCGGCGTGTCCGATGCTCCTTCCTCCGCTCACAGATCATACGTAAGACGCGCGCGTTACGATTTATACACACTGCGCATGCGTATAACTCCGCCCGCCCCTGACGTTCTTTCTAGTCTATTCCCCGCCCCTTTTCGTTCGGCGCAGTGGGGGGAAGAGCACATGGCGGATAGACAGCAGGATCGTGCTAACTGTAGCAACGAGGAGGAGGAGGAGGAAAGGCTGGAGCCTGAAACGTCCCGATCCAGAAGGAGATTAAAGGACTCAAATATGTCCTTTGGGGAGATGTTGGAGATGGTGGACATCCTGAAGAAGGCCGACTATGATGGAAAGTATGGGCCTTACCCCAACCCCAATGTCAGAAAGGCCAAGATCATGGCGAAAGTGGTCAGGAGTCTGCACCAGAATTTCGGGGTACGACGATCGAAAGATCAGCTCAGGAAGCGGTGGTCGGACCTGAAATTATGAGAACATGAGCAGTACAGAAAGATCCGGAGAGTGCTGCAAAAAAGTAAGTAGTTGTGCTGTGTTCCTATTTTTTTGGTGTTTATTACGTTCGTGCTGCTCCATGTGCTTTTAGGAATTGTTGTACAGTTTAAAATGGCAACTTTCATGTTCATGGGCACATTATTCGTTCGGATCACACATTTTTCTTTCGGACTATAAAATACCATTGTTTAGGCCATATGCATTTGGCCACCATTTTGAGGCCCTATACTTGTCTTTAAAGAATTGGGTTGTGTAGATGGCTTTGTTACTAGAATGAAATGCAAACTAGATTGTGTGTAAGGAGAGGACACTGAGCAGCTGTTTTCACATCTGGACACTGGAGCACTAGTGTGGGACCCCAGAACACCATTTTTATTAGGGGGGCCACACAGGTGCTCCAGTGTATACTATAGGGGGGGGGGGGCTACATCTGTGAAGCTTGTACTAAACAGGTAAAGTATTGCAGCTTGACAAAGGGCAAGAAAAAATATACATCTTGGAACTTGGCTAAAATAGACAATTGTACCCCACTTCCAAGCAATGTTTCATCTTTCTAGTTCTGCCATCAAATATCTGTGTGCTAATTATACCATTTTGGTTTTACATAGGGGATAAAAGACTCGGAGGACACCCCTCATCCGAGGAGACCAGAGCCCCCCCCTCTGGAAGAAGGTGAAATCCCCCCAACACAAGCTGAGCAGGAGGATGAAGATGTGGTGGAAATAGTCACCACAACAGGTGAGTGTCTGCGACCACAGGCTCAGATAAGAGATGGATTTTGTCATTTTTTGGAAACCTAATTTATTTTGGGGTTCCTCTCTTTTTAGGTGATCGTGAGGTTGTGGATGAAGATCCTTTCACATCCGAAAGTGCCCAGATCCTGATCGGGGAGATCATGGGGTGTAATTTACAATTGCAAAACATCAATCAAAACATCAATGATGTTATTCCAAAATATAAAAACATCATTGATGTTTTGGGGTGAGTTTAAAGCCCCTCCAAATCACTTTCTTCTTTTGTGTGCTACAATGTGCGAAATGTTTTTATAATTTTTCCCTAAGCCAAATTTGGAGGATGCACACAGTGTGCCAACATGTGCTATCTGCCATCACGGGAGATCAATGGACGCGTTTTGGGGGTGCAACCCCTTCCTCAATAATAAAGTAGCGGTGAGGAAGGGCTTTCTCCCCCAAAACACGTCCCTTGATCCCCCGTGATGGCAGATAGCACATGTTGACATTGTGAAATTTGTGTGCATCTTCCAAATTTGGCTTTTCCAGGGGTGATTTCCCACCATCTGAACGCAATATCAAACCCAGTTCCTAAATACTCATGTCTGATATTGCCTTCCAGTACTACCAAATGTGAACTTTGTAAGATCAAGATTGGTGTATTTTCTTGTTGGTTTTACACATGCCTGTTTTCTATAAAATGCACATTTTGATTTTGGATAATGACACCACAAAAATTGGTATACAATAGGGATGAGCCGAACACCCCCCGGTTCGGTTCGCACCAGAACCCGCGAACGGACCGCAAGTTCGCACGAACGTTAGAACCCCATTGACGTCTATGGGACTCGAACGTTCGAAATCAAAAGTGCTCATTTTAAAGGCTAATTTGCATGGTATTGTCCTAAAAAGGGTGTGGGGACCCGGGTCCTACCCCAGGGGACATGTATCAATGCAAAAAAAACTTATAAAAACGGCCGTTTTTTCGGGAGCAGTGATTTTAATGATGCTTAAAGTAAAAAAAAAAAAGTGAAATATTCCTTTAAATATCGTACCTGGGGGGTGTCTATAGTATGCCTGTAAAGTGACGCGTGTTTCCCATGTTTAGAACAGTCCCTGCACCAAATGTCATTTTTAAAGGAAAAAATCTCATTTAAAACTGCTTGCGGGTTTAATGTCATGTCGGGTCCTGGCAATATGGATGAAAATCAGTGAGACAAACGGCATGGGTACCCCCCAGTCCATTACCAGGCCCTTTGGGTCTTGTATGGATATTAAGGGGAACCCCGCACCCAAATTAAAATAAGGAAAGGTCCCTATATACTCTGAACAGCAGTATACAGGCGGTGCAAACAAGACAGGGACTGTAGGTTTGTTGTTAAGTAGAATCTGTTTGTAATTTTGAACATTTTTAACTTGTTTAGCTCCAGCCAAAAAATCTTTTCTAAGCTTTTTGGAAAACATAGGGAAGGGTTATCACCCCTGTGACATTTGTTTTGCGTCTTTCCTCCTCTTCAGAAGATTTCACCTCACTTTTTTGTCCCAATGAAAAATGTTTTTTGAAAATTTGGGTTTTTTTGTGGAACAAGGATTGGAAAGCATCAGTGGAAAGGAGAAATTGTTTTCCCATATTAACTCTTACATGAGAGAATTTCCCTTCCTAGGGGTAGATTTCATCTCACTTCCTGTTGTCTCCTTCCGTTTGCAAGTAGGAGTCGTTTGTAAGTTAGATGTTTGAAAGTAGGGTCCTGCCCTATATACTCAGCAGAAATTTGGGCCTTAGGTGTTGCTGTGGCCAAAACACTGTAAGCCCTCACAGGGCCCTGCTGTGAAATATTAGATCAAGAATTGTAATTACATGCCCCTGTTGAACAGGAGCTGAAAAATTAGGCCTTAGGCACTGGTGCTGGTGCCACAACACTGCAACCCCTCACAGACACTCTAGTTGGAACGCAGGAACGAGCCCTGCTGCAAAGTATTGCATCAAAAATTGTAATTACACGCCCCTGTTAGACAGGGGCAGAAAAATTGGGCCTTAGGCACTGGTGCTGGTGCCACAACACTGCAACCCCTCACAGACACTCTAGTTGGAACGCAGGAACGAGCACTGCTGCAAAGTATTGCATCAAAAATTGTAATTACACGCCCCTGTTAGACAGGGGCAGAAAAATTGGGCCTTAGGCACTGGTGCTGGTGCCACAACACTGCAACCCCTCACAGACACTCTAGTTGGAACGCAGGAACGAGCACTGCTGCAAAGTATTGCATCAAAAATTGTAATTACACGCCCCTGTTAGACAGGGGCAGAAAAATTGGGCCTTAGGCACTGGTGCTGGTGCCACAACACTGCAACCCCTCACAGACACTCTAGTTGGAACGCAGGAACGAGCACTGCTGCAAAGTATTGCATCAAAAATTGTAATTACACGCCCCTGTTAGACAGGGGCAGAAAAATTGGGCCTTAGGCACTGGTGCTGGTGCCACAACACTGCAACCCCTCACAGACACTCTAGTTGGAACGCAGGAACGAGCACTGCTGCAAAGTATTGCATCAAAAATTGTAATTACACGCCCCTGTTAGACAGGGGCAGAAAAATTGGGCCTTAGGCACTGGTGCTGGTGCCACAACACTGCAACCCCTCACAGACACTCTAGTTGGAACGCAGGAACGAGCACTGCTGCAAAGTATTGCATCAAAAATTGTAATTACACGCCCCTGTTAGACAGGGGCAGAAAAATTGGGCCTTAGGCACTGGTGCTGGTGCCACAACACTGCAACCCCTCACAGACACTCTAGTTGGAACGCAGGAACGAGCCCTGCTGCAAAGTATTGCATCAAAAATTGTAATTACACGCCCCTGTTAGACAGGGGCAGAAAAATTGGGCCTTAGGCACTGGTGCCACAACACTGCAACCCCTCACAGACACTCTAGTTGGAATGCAGGAACGAGCCGTGCTGCAAAGTATTACATCAAAAATTGTAATTACACGCCCCTGTTATACAGGGGCTGAAAAATTGTGCCTTAGGCACTGGTGGTGGCGCCCAGAACCAAAAATGTTCTTGCAAGCTATCAGCGTGATGATTGAGGAGGAAGAGGATAACTACTCAGGGATAGTCACTCAGCATCAGCATAGGCAGTCTTTGAAGGGATCTGAAAAAAATTATTCAGTTACATCAGCATCAGGTGCTTGGTAGCTGGTGGTGATCCAAGACTGATTCATTTTTATGAAGGTCAGCCGATCGACCGAGTCAGTGGACAGACGCACCCTGTGATCGGTTACCACGCCTCCAGCAGCACTGAATGTGCGTTCCGAAAGAACGCTGGATGCAGGACAGGCCAGTAGCTCAATTGCATACTGTGCAAGCTCTGGCCAGTGATCCATCCTCAAGACCCAGTAACCCAGAGGATTTTCGGTGGGAAAGGTGTCCAAGTCTGATCTTGCCCCTAGGTATTCCTGCACCATGTAAAACAGACGCTGGCGATGGTTGCTGGAACCGATCATACCTTGGGGCTGCGGACCAAAAAATTGTCTGAACGCATCGGTCAGACGGCCACCTTCTCCACCGCTCCTTCTTTGACTGACCGAAGCCTCAGCAACACGTTGTCCAGAAACAGGAGTTTGTAACCTCCCAGTCTCTGGGAACGCGTTGCACAGACCTTTCTGCAAGGCCTCCCGAAGATGTTTCATCCTCTGCTCCCTCTGCGATGGCAAGATAAGGTCCGCAACCTTACCCTTGTAACGTGGATCAAGGAGGGTTGCCAGCCAGTATTGGTCCTTCTCCTTGATACCACGAATACGAGGATCCTTACGCAGGCTTTGCAGGATCAGGGAGGCCATGCAGCGTAGGTTTGCTGAGGCATTCGGTCCGGAGTCCTCTGGGTCACTAAGGACAACAACGTCCGCAGCCACCTCCTCCCAGCCACGTACAAGTCCATGTGTTCCTTGGGACTGATCCCTTAAAGACTGCTGATGCTGAGTGCCAGGCTCCACCTCCATACTGACACAATCTTCCTCCTCCTCCTCCTCCTCCTCCTCCTCGTCCTCTTCCTGTGTGATCGGCGGGCACGCAGGAACACTGTCTGGATAAAGGGGGCCTTGAGAGCTAAGGAAGTCCTCCTCTTCCTGCCTCTGTTCTGCCTCAAGTGCCCTGTCCATTATTCCACGCAGCGTGTGCTCCAACAGGTGGACAAGGGGGACAGTGTCACTGATGCATGCACTGTCAGTGCTCACCATCCTCGTGGCCTCCTCGAATGGTGACAGGACAGTGCATGCATCCCTGATCATGGCCCACTGGCGTGGGGAAAAAAAACCAAGGTCCCCTGACCCTGTCCTGGTGCCATAGTCGCACAGGTACTCATTTATGGCCCTCTGCTGCGTGTGCAGCCGCTGCAGCATGGCCAATGTCGAGTTCCACCTGGTGGGCATGTCACAGATTAGGCGGTTCTTGGGCAGGTTAAACTCCTTTTGGAGGTCCGTCAGCCGAGCACTGGCATTATATGACCGGCGGAAATGCACACAGACTTTCCTGGCCTGCCTCAGGACATCCTGTAAGCCCGGGTACCTGCCCAAGAACCGCTGCACCACCAAGTTAAGGACGTGAGCCAAACAGGGCACATGGGTCAGTTGTCCCTGTCGGAGGGCAGAGAGGAGGTTGGTGCCATTGTCGCAAACCACCATTCCTGCCTTAAGTTGGCGTGGCGTCAACCACCTCTGAACCTGCCCCTGCAGAGCTGACAGAACCTCTGCCCCAGTGTGGCTCCTGTCCCCCAAGCACACCAGCTCAAGCACCGCATGGCATCTTTTGGCCTGCGTACTTGCGTAGCCCCTTGAACGCCTACGGAGCACCGCTGGTTCCGAGGAAGAGGCCATGGAGGAAGAAGAAGAGGAGGGGGTGGAGGAGAGAGGTGTGTCACAATCAGCATTTTGGAGGCGTGGTGGCGGAACAACCTCCAACACTACTGCACCTTGTCCTGCATCCTTCCCAGCTGCCAGCAGAGTCACCCAATGCGCCGTGAAACTTAAGTAACGTCCCTGTCCATGCCTGCTGGACCATGAGTCAGCGGTAATATGCACCTTACCGCTGACCGCCCTGTCCAGCGAGGCATGGACATTGCCTTCCACATGCCGGTAGAGAGCTGGAATCGCCTTCCGTGAGAAAAAGTGGCGTTTGGGTACCTGCCACTGAGGAACCGCACATTCCACAAACTCACGGAAGGGGGCAGAGTCTACCAACTGAAAAGGCAGCAGTTGAAGTGCTAGCAATTTTGCCAAGCTAGCATTCAACCGCTGGGCATGTGGATGGCTGGGAGCAAACTTCTTTCGGCGGTGCAGCAGCTGGGGCAGGGAAATTTGCCTGGTACAATCTGGCGTCGGTGTACCAAAAGCAGATTGCCCACAAGTACTTGGCTGTGACACACCTAATTCTACACCTTCATTCCTCTCACTGCAGGTCTCAGAGAGGACTGAAGGTCTAGTGGGGTTGGAAATCTCAGCTGATGATGAGGAGCAAGGAGAGATCCTCTTTGTTCTTTGGTGTGGGTCTTTTAGATACGCTTGCCAACGAACTGCATGGCAGGTCAACATATGTCTGGTCAAGCATGTGGTACCCAAGCGGGAGATGTTTTGGCCACGCGAGATACGCTTGAGACATATGTTGCAAATAGCAGCGGTGCGATCTGATGCACTCGTCTCAAAAAAGGCCCACACCAAAGAACTTTTTGAATAACGCGCAGAGACTGCAGCGCCCTGCACATGTGGAGCTTTGGGGTGTGATGCAGTCAATGTGCTGCCCTTAGGCTGGCCCCTGGAGGGCATCCTGCCTCGTTGGTGATGTGCCGCCTCCTCCTCCTCCTCCTCCTCCTCCTCTCTCCTATCAGGCACCCACGTTGAGTCAGTGACCTCATCATCCCCTCCCTCCTCATCACTGGAGCAAACCTGGCAGTATGCTGCAGCAGGGGGAGCATGACTGCCAGATTGCTGTCCTTCTTGGGCACCCCCTCTGTCCGTGCTCATGTTACTGCCTTCATCGAGCTCAGTATCATCATCAGAGCCTTCCAAACGCTGGGCATCCTCCTGGAGCATGTACCCAACACTGTGGTCAAACAGTTCGAGGGAATCCTCATGAGGACATGGTGGAGCTAGGGAAGGAGTCACTGATGACATTGAGCTGAGGGAAGAGGCCGCTGCTTTGCCAGACAAAGCACCCTGGGCATGGGTGAGAGAGGATGAGGAGGATGAGGACGGCTTGGTCATCCACTCGACCAAGTTTTCCGCATGTTGCGGCTCAACACGGCCAGCTGCCGAAAAAAAGGCCAAGCGTGTCCCATGGCCACGTGCTGATGAGGATGCACCGTCTCCACGACCAGCACTAGACACAGAGCCTGCTTGCCCTCTCTTATTGGCTTGTGACTGTCTGCCTCTCCTTCTTGGCCTTCCAGACATACTAATGGCCTGTAGCTGCACTAAGCTGGGATAGAACACCTGTAATTTTCTTCAGGTAGCTTTATATACTGTAACCAGACAAGCCTGCCTGTCAGTAGGAAGATAACAGGAACGGATCTAGCTGAACACTGTGAGCAGGACACACTGTACTAAATGTAAATAGTCTAGCTGCCTGACCGTGGTACTAATAGGATCAAATAGAACACCTGTAATTTTCTTAAGGTAGCTTTATATACTGTAACCAGACAAGCCTGCCTGTCAGTAGGAAGATAACAGGAACGGATCTAGCTGAACACTGTGAGCAGGACGCACTGTACTAAATGTAAATAGTCTAGCTGCCTGACCGTGGTACTAATAGGATCAAAAAGAACACCTGTAATTTTCTTAAGGTAGCTATATATACTGTAACCAGACAAGCCTGCCTGTCAGTAGGAAGATAACAGGAACGGATCTAGCTGAACACTGTGAGCAGGACACACTGTACTAAATCGAAATAGTCTAGCTGCCTGACCGTGGTACTAATAGGATCAAATAGAACACCTGTAATTTTCTTAAGGTAGCTTTATATACTGTAACCAGACAAGCCTGCCTGTCAGTAGGAAGATAACAGGAACGGATCTAGCTGAACACTGTGAGCAGGACACACTGTACTAAATGTAAATAGTCTAGCTGCCTGACCGTGGTACTAATAGGATCAAAAAGAACACCTGTAATTTTCTTAAGGTAGCTATATATACTGTAACCAGACAAGCCTGCCTGTCAGTAGGAAGATAACAGGAACGGATCTAGCTGAACACTGTGAGCAGGACACACTGTACTAAATCGAAATAGTCTAGCTGCCTGACCGTGGTACTAATAGGATCAAATAGAACACCTGTAATTTTCTTAAGGTAGCTTTATATACTGTAACCAGACAAGCCTGCCTGTCAGTAGGAAGATAACAGGAACGGATCTAGCTGAACACTGTGAGCAGGACGCACTGTACTAAATGTAAATAGTCTAGCTGCCTGACCGTGGTACTAATAGGATCAAAAAGAACACCTGTAATTTTCTTAAGGTAGCTATATATACTGTAACCAGACAAGCCTGCCTGTCAGTAGGAAGATAACAGGAACGGATCTAGCTGAACACTGTGAGCAGGACACACTGTACTAAATGTAAATAGTCTAGCTGCCTGACCGTGGTACTAATAGGATCAAATAGAACACCTGTAATTTTCTTAAGGTAGCTATATATACTGTAACCAGACAAGCCTGCCTGTCAGTAGGAAGATAACAGGAACGGATCTAGCTGAACACTGTGAGCAGGACACACTGTACTAAATGTAAATAGTCTAGCTGCCTGACCGTGGTACTAATAGGATCAAAAAGAACACCTGTAATTTTCTTAAGGTAGCTATATATACTGTAACCAGACAAGCCTGCCTGTCAGTAGGAAGATAACAGGAACGGATCTAGCTGAACACTGTGAGCAGGACACACTGTACTAAATGTAAATAGTCTAGCTGCCTGACCGTGGTACTAATAGGATCAAAAAGAACACCTGTAATTTTCTTAAGGTAGCTATATATACTGTAACCAGACAAGCCTGCCTGTCAGTAGGAAGATAACAGGAACGGATCTAGCTGAACACTGTGAGCAGGACACACTGTACTAAATCTAAATAGTCTAGCTGCCTGACCGTGGTACTAATAGGATCAAATAGAACACCTGTAATTTTCTTCAGGTAGCTTTATATACTGTAACCAGACAAGCCTGCCTGTCAGTAGGAAGATAACAGGAACGGATCTAGCTGAACACTGTGAGCAGGACACACTGTACTAAATGTAAATAGTCTAGCTGCCTGACCGTGGTACTAATAGGATCAAATAGAACACCTGTAATTTTCTTCAGGTAGCTTTATATACTGTAACCAGACAAGCCTGCCTGTCAGTAGGAAGATAACAGGAACGGATCTAGCTGAACACTGTGAGCAGGACGTACTGCACTAAATGTATATAGCAGGAACGGATCTAGCTGAACACTGTGAGCAGGACGCACTGCACTGAATGTAAATAGCAGGAACGGATCTAGCTGAACACTGTGAGCAGGACGCACTGCACTGAATGTAAATAGCAGGAACGGATCTAGCTGAACACTGTGAGCAGGACGCACTGCACTAAATGTAAATACCAGGAACGGATCTAGCTGAACACTGTGAGCAGGACGCACTGCACTGAATGTAAATAGCAGGAACGGATCTAGCTGAACACTGTGAGCAGGACGCACTGCACTAAATGTAAATACCAGGAACGGATCTAGCTGAACACTGTGAGCAGGACGCACTGCACTGAATGTAAATAGCAGGAACGGATCTAGCTGAACACTGTGAGCAGGACGCACTGCACTAAATGTAAATAGCAGGAACGGATCTAGCTGAACACTGTGAGCAGGACGCACTGCACTGAATGTAAATAGCAGGAACGGATCTAGCTGAACACTGTGAGCAGGACGCACTGCACTAAATGTAAATAGCAGGAACGGATCTAGCTGAACACTGTGAGCAGGACGCACTGCATTAAATGTAAATAGTCTAGATAGAAGATAACAGGAACGGATCTAGCTAAACTGAATACAGTGTATATATATATATGCAACACCTGGGATGCATATATATACACAATACACTGTAAGTGCAGCTAACTGACTGACTGTTCTGCCTAATCTATCTAACTCAAATCAAATGACACTGTCTCTCTCTCTCTCTAAGCACACCGGAACACACACTACACAGGGCCGCCGTGCAGGCGGCCTTATATAGTGTGGGGTGTGTACTAAATTCCCTGAGCCATAATTGGCCAAAGCCACCCTGGCTTTGGCCAATTACAGCTCTCTCTACTGACGGCGCTGTGATTGGCCAAGCATGCGGGTCATAGTGCATGCTTGGCCAATCATCAGCCAGCAATGCACTGCGATGCCGCAGTGAATTATGGGCCGTGACGCGCCACACGAATTTGGCGCGAACGGCCCATATCGTTCGCAATTCGGCGAACGACCGAACAGCCGATGTTCGAGTCGAACATGGGTTCGACTCGAACACGAAGCTCATCCCTAGTATACAACAAACATGTCGGTTTGGCAGAAAAACCTTGGGTAAATGCACATGTGATTGTGCTGGTATTAAAAAGATTGTTCATCAAGAATGTGTGGATTATTGTCTCAACGCTACAACATTTTTGGGGTGATGTAATTGTTGTTTGATGAGAAAATGGGGGTAATTTCCTAAGGGCAAATACTCTTTGCACTACAAGTGCCGTTTCAGTGTAGTAGTGCAAAGTGTCTTTACATTTAGTAAATAACAGCCAACAGTGCTTTGGAAGGTTACACAATCACGACATTTTCTGGACTCCACACATTTCTGTCAGGGTCAGCTCAAACAAACACAAGCAGTAAATGTCCACAAAGAAGAGCCTGGGGGGAGATGCCTGTCGAGAACTTGAGGTCCTGCAGGCTTCTCCCTGTGGCCAAATACCACAAGGTAGCGACCAACCTCTGCTCCGGAGTGATGGCTTGCCTCATGCAGGTATCCTGCCTGCTGATATAGGGGGTCAGCAAAGCCAACAAACAGTGAAACACGGGGTCCGTCATCCTGAGAAAGTTCCTGAAATCATCAGGATTATTCTCACGGATCTACCGGAGCAAAGGCATATGACAGAACTGGTCACGCTGAAGCAACCAATTCTTGGTCCATGAACTCCTCCCCACCCTGTTCATGGACTGGACTTGTGTCAAGGTCAGGACCCCAACACCAAGCCCCCGCACAGCACGAACTGTACGAGGAGTACGCATACGAAACATGGCTAGAAAACGGTCGGCTGCTCAGAACGAAGTAACAGAACGCACTGAAGAACAGCAAGGCCTGTGAAGAGTGACCTGAAAACCAGTAACGAACGAACAAGAATACAATGACTCCTTAAAGTCACGCAGAACTTGCTTGCACGCACTGAAGAGCAGATACAAACCCACAAGCACAAACTGAACGGCAGAAACGATCTGAAAGCCACGAGTCTGAAAAAGCGCGAATCGTCTCTCACCAAACTTTTACTAACACGAGAAGTCAAAAGGAGCCCAAAGGGTGCCTCGCTTGGTTCTGAACTGGCCTTTTCTAGTCTCGTCGTACGTGCTTGACGTCACCGCGTTCTTGGCGATCGGAAATTCCGACAACTTTGTGCGACCGTGTGTAGGCAAAACAAGTTTGAGCCAACATCCGTCGGAAAAAATCAGAGGATTTTGTTGTCGGAATGTCCGAACAAAGTCCGACCGTGTGTACGGGGCATTAGAGCAAAAGGACATATCCCTGACAAAACCTCTCCACTTTCTTTGACGCACTGGGTCAGTTGTATGATGACCCCCAGCTATCCGTAACCGCAGAGACAGCTCTGCACACCCTTCAACAGGGTCGCAGAGCAGCAGAGGACTATGTGGCTGAATTCAGGAAGTGGAGTGCGGATACTAATTGGAATGATGCGGCTCTCCGTTATCAATCTCGATTGGGACTTTCTGATCCTCTGAAGGATGAACTGGCCAGGATGGGTACACCACAGACTTTAAATGCTTTAATCGATCTAGCCATCCAGATCGATCGACGCCTACGAGAGCGCAGGTCTGAGAGAGCTATGGGGTCTTCTCGTCCAACTTGGGTTACCCCTAAAGTTCCTCATCACTAATCATCAACACCACCTACCTCCACGTTTAACTTACCTGAGCCAATGCAATTAGGAGTCCTGCGGCCTTCGCTCACCCAAGAGGAACAACAACGTCGTGGAGCAAATAACTTGTGCCTGTATTGCGGGGAACCTGGGCACTATGTCAGGAACTGTCCCCTTAAACTCCGTAAGTGTTTATCTCTATCTACTGACTATGTGACACCTCTGGTTAAAAATACCACTCACATTGCTCTTCCTCTTCTGCTACAGCTTCCAGGAAAGGACCTACAAATAACCGCCATTATTGACTCAGGAGCTTGCAGCTGTTTCATGGATTCTCTTTTTGCCACCCAACACCAAATACCTTTGTCACCTAAAGCCCATGGACTCTCTATCCATCTAGCTGATGGGACTGCTATCAAATATGGACCTGTTACTCAAGAGACTATCCCAATACCCGTTTCCATTTCCAACGTCCATCAGGAACAGCTACGCTTGGACATTATCGCTTCACCCCTGTTTCCCATAATTCTCGGCATGCCATGGTTACAGGCCCACAATCCGGACATTAATTGGATCACGGATGAGGTGACCTTTCCCTCTCCTTATTGCCAACAGTTCTGCAGAACCCAGAATACCCAGGAGAACTCTACTCTGTTATGCCTAGATACAGATCCTAGTCTACACCACCAGTGGTGTATTTAGGTTTTGTGCTGCCCTAGGCCTGACTAAACTCGTGTACCCCCTAATTTAAATATGCCCCACCCCTTCCTGTCAAGGCCACACCCCTTTTCTGTTTAAGACCCACCCAGTCACCTGTAAACCACACCCCTTCCTCTTTAGGGTCCACCTCTTTCTCTCTGTACATTAAAAGTGGGTACTAAGTGCCTACCTGTAAGCTACTTGAGGGCAGGGACCGATGTGAATGTACAATGCAGGCCTCAAAATTTCAAGTCATGAGCCATTAGCCAGGCCTTAAGACCCCTTTCACACTGAGGCATTTTTCAGCGCCTGAAAAATGGCTCCCCTGCAGTCTCAGTGTGAAAGCCGGAAGGGCTTTCACACTGAGGCGATGCGCTGGCAGGACATTAAAAAAGCTCCTGCAAGCAGCATCTTTGAAACGGTGTATACACTGCTCCTAAAGCGCCCCTGCCCATTGAAATGAATGGGCAGTGCTCCTGAATCACTGGCAAAGTGCCGCTGTAGTGGCACTTTGCGGGTCGTTTTAACCCTTTTTGGGCCGCTAGTGGGGGTTAAAAGCGCCCCGTAGTGGCCAAAAACCTCTGCAAAAATGACGGCACTTTACCCCCGACGCCCCAGTGTGAAAGCAGCCTAATAGTTACTCACTACCACTTTTCCCACCCAACCCCTCCCCTGCCCCTAAACACACTCTCATAAATTATCTCATGAGGCGACACTGTAAAGCCCCTATCACATGGGGTCGATCTGTTTTGACGGACACCGCTAACTTAGTGGGGGATTGCTCCATTGATCGCCGCTGAGCAGGCGGATGACAGGTCCGTCTCCGCTCACTGTGCGGAGACAGACCTGTCAGAGCTCCGCTCTCCTCTATGGGGAGATTGGATATTAACTGGTGCGGTAAAACATGGTGCCGCCCCCCCCCACTCAGTCCCTGGGATCAGTAATGCATAATGGCCGACAGGCCATCTTACCAGACCCAGCGAAACAGCAGCAGCGATCCCTCTGGCTGGATGTTCCCTCACCCTGTGTTTTGTAGCGCTCTTTCTGTTGGTGCTGGGCAGCGTGGTGCTCTCTCTGGTGGTGCTGGGCAGTGTGGCGCTCTCTCTGGTGGTGCTGGGCAGCGTGGCGCTCTCTCTGGTGGCACTGGGCAGCGTGGTGCTCTCTCTGGTGGCGCTGGGCAGTGTGGCGCTCTCTCTGGTGGCGCTGGGCAGCGTAGCGCTCTCTCCGGTGGCGCTGGGCAGCATGGCGCTCTTTGGTGGCGCTGGGCAGCGTGGTGCTCTCTTTGGTGGCGCTGGGCAGCATGGCGCTCTCTCTGGTGGTGCTGGGCAGCGTGGTGCTCTCTTTGGTGGTGCTGGGCAGCGTGGTGCTCTCTCTGGTGGCGCTGGGCAGCGTGGTGCTCTCTTTGGTGGTGCTGGGCAGCGTGGTGCTCTCTCTGGTGGCGCTGGGCAGCGTGGCGCTCTCTCTGGTGGCACTGGGCAGCGTGGCACTCTCTCTGGTGGCGCTGGGCAGCGTGGCGCTCTCTCTGGTGGTGCTGGGCAGCGTGGCGCTCTCTCTGGTGGCGCTGGGCAGCGTGGCGCTCTCTCTGGTGGTGCTGGGCAGCGTGGCGCTCTCTCTGGTGGCGCTCTCTCTTGAATAGTTTATTCAATGGTAAGCATATACACCATTCTTGTTTTTAATGCAAGAGGAGATGGGGTGTAATGAAAGGGAAAGTAAATGGCTTAATCTTCTAGGACTACATTTCCCATGATGCTCCCCTAGGCTTTTGATTGGCCTCTGCTGTGGCCAATGGGGAGGGGAAAAAACGAGCAGGAAGCTGGGTGGCAAATCTGAAAAGAGCCCCCTCCTCTCTTATCCTGCACAGCTGACAGAAAAAGAGGAGGGGGATGAGAGGAGGGGGATGAGCGGGGGAATTGTCTGACAGCCAGCCTCTTCCTTGTCACAGTGCCAGTACCTTCAGCCACAGTCACCGCTTCACAGCTGGGGGGGGGGCTCCACAGCACCCGCTTCCTGGAGGGTGTCATTGGGTTCGTTCCGCCTCCCCCTGCCTCGGGGTTCCCTACGTCCTCCTTGCTCTCCTCCCCTGGACACAGACCCGCCCCGCAATATTTAAGGATGACAGTGAAGGAGAGTGGGCGGAGAATTAAGCTCCGCCTCCGCCAGTTCCATGGCCAGTCACCGGCCGCTCTATGGGGGTACTAGTCCCTCCCCCCTTACCTGGCCAAGTACGCTCCATACACTTGTACTGCACATAAGTGCCGCAGTACAGAAAGTCGCCGGCTGCCAGGGATTGTATATGTGCGGGAGGCAGCCGTGCGAGACTCGGGAGGACGGGTGGGGGGGCTTTTTTTGCGTGGGGGGGCGGCTATTCTGCCGCCCCCCCGCAAAGTGCCGCCCTAGGCCTGGGCCTTGTTGGCCTAGGCCAAGAGACAGCACTGGTCTACACCCATCCATTCCTTCCGCCTATCATGACTTTCTGGACGTATTTAGCAAGCAGAGAGCAGAGGTGTTACCCCCTCACCGGGCCTATGACTGTCCCATTGAGTTACTTCCTGGTGCTGAAATCCCTTTTGGAAGAATATTTCCCTTAACTGAAGTGGAGCATGGGGCGTTGAAGGAATACATTGATGAAAACCTTAAAAGAGGCTTCATTCGTCCATCCACGTCCCCCCGCAGGTGCAGGCATCTTCTTCGTGCAGAAAAAAGACAAAACCCTCAGGCCTTGTGTGGATTACCGTGAACTAAATAAAATTACTGTGAAGAATCGGTACCCTCTCCCCTTAGTACCAGAGCTGTTTCAAAGACTGGGGACGGCCACCATATTCACCAAACTTGATCTCCGTGGGGCCTACAATTTAGTTCGTATTAGGGATCGAGACCAATGGAAGACCGCTTTTCGTACCAGCTATGGACATTTTGAGTACCTCGTGATGCCTTTCGGCCTGTGCAATGCTCCTGCCACATTTCAATACTTTATTAATGATGTGTTACGTGACTTTCTAGACCTGTTTGTCATCGTCTATTTAGACGACATATTGATTTTTTCTTGTTCCCTTGAATCCCATCGCAGGCACGTCAGAAGTGTGTTGGGCCGACTTCGACAACACGGTCTATATGCAAAGGCTGAAAAATGTGAATTTGAACAGGAAAGTATTCCATTTTTGGGGTTAGTCATTTCCAGTAAGGGCATTAAAATGGACCCCCAGAAGGTCACTGCGGTCCTAGATTGGCCAGTCCCGACAGACAAGAAAGGAATCCAGCGATTCGTTGGATTCGCTAATTTTTACCGTAAATTTATTAAGGGGTTTTCAGCCATCATTACACCCATCACACAACTAACCAAACAAGGTACACGCTTCCATTGGTCGGCCGAGGCTCAAGAGGCTTTTGAGACTCTCAAGGGCCTTTTCACCTCCGCCTCTGTACTAAAGCATCCAGATTCCTCTCTGCCATTTATTCTAGAAGTGCATGCATCTGAGATTGTTGTAGGGGCAGTGTTGTCCCAAAGAGAGGGAACCAAGGCCCTGCTGCAACCTGTGGCCTTCTTTTCTCGTAAATTGTCCACGGCAGAGAGAAATTATGATGTAGGTGACAGAGAGTTGTTGGCAACAAAATCGGCATTGGAGGAGTGGCGCTATCTGTTGGAGGGTGCCGCTCATCCAGTCTTAATTTTTACAGATCATAAGAACCTGGAGTATTTGAGGTCTGCAAAAAGGTTGAAACCACGTCAGGCCAGGTGGGCTCTCTTTTTCTCCAGGTTCTCCTTTCATGTCACTTACCGCCCTGGTTCCAAGAATACCAAACCTGACGCCCTATCTAGGATGTTTCACAAACCTCAAGAGATTTCCCCTCCAGACACCATTCTGTCCCCGGGGAATTTTCTTTTACTTCAGGGAGACCTGCTTTCCCAGATTAAACAGGCCTCCGCAGGAATGGAATCTTCCATTAAGACAGAGCTCCAGGTTAAGGATGGGTTATTGTGGCATGAGAGTAGGATCTTTATACCTGAAACATTACGAGTTTCAGTACTAGAGCTCTGTCACGATCATGCGCAGGCTGGGCATTTTGGCATAGCTAAGACCACTGATTTGGTTCAGCGTACCTTCTGGTGGCCTCAGCTATGCAAGGATTGTAAAGAGTTTGTAGAGTCCTGTACCACCTGCATTAGGAACAAAGGGCACAAAACAAAGGCATGGGGTCTACTAAAACCCTTGCCTGTCCCAGATAGACCCTGGAAAATGCTCTCTATAGACTTTATTGTAGAACTACCCCCGGCTGGGAGCTTCACCTCAATCTTTGTCATAGTGGACCGGTTGTCGAAGATGGCTCACTTTGTCCCAATGAAGGGCACCCCTTCAGCTACAGAAACAGCACAAGCATTCATTAAAGAGGTCATCAGGCTCCATGGGGTACCAGTTAATATCGTTTCAGATCGAGGGGTACAATTTACCTCTCAATTCTGGAGGGCTTTGTGTAAAACCTTGGACATTGAACTCTCATTTTCATCGGCTTATCACCCCCAGACTAATGGGCAAACGGAAAGAACAAACCAGACCCTTGAACAATATTTGCGCTGTCTTTCTTCCTTTGCCCAAGATAATTGGATTTCTGTTTTGCCATTGGCCAAATTCGCTTATAACAATTCTATTCATTCTGCTATCAAACAGACTCCGTTTTTTGCGAATTATGGTTTCCACCCTTCATTTTTACCTAACTCTCTTCCAGAATGCACAGTACCCGCAGTCCAGGAGAAATTGGATTTCTTTACCTCTAACAACCAAGTTTTACAGGACACCATGACCAGGACCCAGGAGTACAACAAAGCAACCTTCGATAAGAAAAGGCGAGGTGAGCTCTTACTTGCACCTGGGGATCAGGTATGGTTGTCCACAATAAACCTCCGGTTGGCCTGCCCTTCCAAGAAATTGGGTCCCAAGTTTCTTGGACCGTTCCCTGTTAAACGGAGAATTAATGAAGTTGCATATGAACTTGAACTCCCGGATTCACTAAAGGTACATCCAGTTTTTCACGTGTCCTTGCTTAAACCATCTATTACCAACCCATTTCCAGGTTGAAGTACGGATCCTCCTGATCCAATCCTGGTAGATGGGGAAGAGGAATTCGAGGTGGAGGCTATCATGGACCACAGGAAAAGAGGTAACCAGAATCAATTCTTAATAAAGTGGAAGGGGTTTGGCCCAGAGGAGAATTCTTGGGAACCAGAAGATAATATTCATGCTGAAGACCTGTTACAAGCCTTTAAAAGAGCCCATCCAGAGAAATTTTTTCAAAGGGGCATCCGGAGGCTGCCCCTTGGGGGGGGCAATGTCATGAAGATCCTGCCAGTAACCAGCGTCCCAGGCGCACGGGAACTCGGCCACGGGTTCCATTGCGCATGCGCGCGCGTTCACGGGTTCACGCGCCCGCACTCCCGCTGGTGTCAGGCGGGCTATTTAAACCAGCCTGTCACACTCCATCCCCGCTGTCTGCTCTACAGCGTTCTGTGAGTGTTTCCTGATCTGATCTGTGTATCCTGTTATCTGACCCAGCTTCCTGTTTGACCATCCTGCTATCCGCCTGCACCAGACCCTCTTGGCTTGCCTGACCATCCCTCTGCATTACCCCTGGTACCTCTGCTGTCCGACCACTACCGACCACCGGCTTGTTGACCCTCCGCTGTATATACCGGCTTCCAGTCTGTTACTACCTGCTGTTGTTCCTGGTTCCAGTCCAGCGTTCCAGGCTACTACCTGCTGTTGTTCCTGGTTTCAGTCCAGCGTTCCAGGCTACTACCTGCTGTTGTTCCTGGTTCCAGCCCAGCGTTCCAGTCTGCTACCTACTGCTTGTTCCTGGTTCCAGTCCAGCGTTCCAGTCTGTTACCTACTGCTTGTTCCTGGTTCCAGTCCAGCGTTCCAGGCTACTACCTGCTGTTGTTCCTGGTTCCAGCCCAGCGTTCCAGTCTGCTACCTACTGCTTGTTCCTGGTTCCAGCCCAGCGTTCCAGTCTGCTACCTACTGCTTGTTCCTGGTTCCAGCCCAGCGTTTCAGTCTGTTACCTACTGCTTGTTCCTGGTTCCAGTCCAGCGTTCCAGGCTACTACCTGCTGTTGTTCCTGGTTCCAGTCCAGCGTTCCAGGCTACTACCTGCTGTTGTTCCCGGTTCCAGTCCAGCGTTCCAGGCTACTACCTGCTGTTGTTCCTGGTTCCAGCCCAGCGTTCCAGTCTGCTACCTACTGCTTGTTCCTGGTTCCAGCCCAGCGTTCCAGTCTGCTACCTACTGCTTGTTCCTGGTTCCAGTCCAGCATTCCACTATCCGGCCTGCTTACCTGTTGGGTTCCTGGTCCTACCTGCATTCCAGTTTCTGTCTTCAGGTTCCTGATTCAAGAGGGTGCCATCACTACTGTACTTCCAGCAGCTGTTGAGACTGCCAGGCACCCATACCACTCTTCACTCCTGACCCTCTGTTTCCATTCCAGGGGAACGGGAGTGGGAGCTGTAAGGGAGGTCTTTCTCTGCACTTCAGGCTCACAACCTACCAGGTACGTGACATAAAGGTTTTGACTCCTGTATTTTAAACAAAAAAGAGAGATATTTTCTAGTCCCCCTTGCTCCACGCATCCTAGTTATATATTACTTGCCCAAAGTCCACAAGGACCCTCTCCACCCCCCGGGTCGACCTATAATTAGTGGTATCAACTTGGTCACCTCAAAGATTGGGAAATATATCGACTTTTTCCTACAGCCATCTGTACTTAAGATGCCGTCCTACTTAAAAGATACTAAGGATGTGATTAAACTGTTATCGAATGTTTCCCATTCTGGTGACCTTATCATGGCCACTGCGGATGTTGCGTCCCTTTATACCTGCATTCCACACCGTGAAGGTGTGGATGCGGTACACTGTTTTCTAAACAGGGATGCCTCCCTTGCTTCACCCCAGATAGAATTCATTATTGATTTAATTGAGTTTGCAACACAACACAATTATTTCTGGTTTGGTGGTAAATTCTATCGCCAACATAAAGGGGTGGCTATGGGAGCAAAATTTGCTCCCAGCCTGGCCAACCTGTTCATGGCCAAGTGGGAGGAGGATGTCATCTATGCCATGGAGAACCCACACCTTCTGGTGTGGGCCCGGTACATAGACGACATCCTCCTCCTGTGGACAGGGAGTCATGATGGTCTGGTTGATTTTTTCACAACTTTGAATAACAATGATAGGGGTATTGCTTTATCCATTGAAACTAGTACCACCTCGATCCACTTTTTATACCTTGTCATTGAAAGAAGTGGGTCCTCATTTAAATTTAGTACTTATTTTAAATCCACCGACAGGAACGCATACATATCGACTGATAGTTGCCACCATAGTTCCTGGATCAGATCTGTTCCCAAAAGTCAGTTCCTGCGATTACGAAGGAACTGTACTGATTTAGACACTTTTAGACTACAGGCCATGACCTTGAAAGATAGGTTCCTGGAGAAGGGCTATAACTCTGTGGATTTAGATAATGAGATCGAAAGTGCTTGTACAACAGACCGTCAGTCATTATTAGAGGATAGACCTAGACAAACGAATGATGAATTCAAATGGTCCTTCTTGACATCTTTCTCCATGCAGCACAAGCATGTTAAGAAAATCTTTGAAAATCACTGGGATGTTTTAAAAACAGATAAAATCTTGGGACCTCTGTTGCCTAAGACTCCAAAGGTGGTGTTTAAGGGTGTTCCATCTCTCCGGAATAGGTTAGCACCTAATGTCATCAACCCACCAGAGAGACCATCCTTTTTCCACAACTTGATTGGATTTTATCCTTGTAAAAAGTGCTTGGTCTGTAAATTTAATACCTGTGGCAGAAGGACTAGTCATAGTTTTTCTTCCACCGTGACCGGCCGTACTTACAAAATTAAACATTTCTGTATGTGTGCCACTACAGAAATAGTTTATCTTATCTATTTAGCAATATGTCGGCCGGACTATCAGATCTTTTACTACACGGGTTTCGGAACACATCAATCTCATTAAAGCGGGCAGTACTAAACACACTGTCCCTAGACACTACAGGGAGGTTCACGATCGGAACCCTGTGGGTACTCAATTCCTCATTATAGATAGGTACGTGCCCCCCTGTCGGGGCGGGTCGATTCTTAGAGGTGTCTCGCGTTTAGAGACCTATTGGGTATATGAGTTGGGGTCCCATTTTCCACAGGGTATCAACGTGGAGTGGGACATCAACTCTTTTATTAACCAAGCTTGAATATAAAAATGATCTCTCTTATTGTCTAAATGACAAAGAATATTGTTATTTTTTTTACTATACAAGATGATTATTGGTTGTCTTAATTTATGTCATGGAGTCCGGGATAATTACAGTTTAATTCAGAATGCAATTTTTGGTATGTACGCTGTTGATGTCCCCCATTGGCAGTGTCTATTTAATATTCTGGTCTAATATTGATCACTAATTAACCTTATTAGAATGTCCTTGTATCACCTTTATAAGGTAATGTTATTGCAAGCATTAGCCTTGTGTAATAATTTTTATCCCCTTTTTTTCTTTTTCTTTTTCAATCTGTTTTTATTCTAACACTAATGCCTTTTTTCAGTGCACTGATTTATTTCTCCTCTCTGCTGACACTTCGCCTCAGATTGAGGCTTGGTTTCCTCCTTATGGAGTGCAGTGGTATTACTTCCTCTCTGTGTGATGGGAAGTGCATCACATATGAAAGTGAGGCTGGCTGAAAGGGAGGCTTGGCTAGCGCTCTGACCAGTTCCTGGTAGATGGACTGATTCAGGGTATAGCTTATTGTTTTTTTGTTATTTTGTACTTATTTTTCATTTTTAAATCTCCTAATTTAGAAACATGAGATATATGGTTCTCTGCTTCATTAATTTGTTTTTAATATAACTATTCAATTAGTCATCCTATGACCCTGAAAACCGGAAGTGATTCTTACTTGTTGCACTTCCGGTTTGTAGACACTCCCAGTGGGGGTCATCTTCTGTTTATAGAGCGGTGAGGTGAGGGTGGTCCATACCCCAGATAGCTGAAACATGTCGGGTGGACCCCTCACGTTCGCCGCTATTTGATATTTGAGCTCTGTTTCGTTCTTCCAAAATGTGAGTCTGTTTTTTATTATTTTTTATTATTTTAATAAACTAGTGTTTTAGTGTTTTGTTTGCTCCTTGCATGGCATATGAAACTACACGTTTGGCTTATGCTGGATTACCTATGGGAGAGGAAGCCGTGCGGACCCCCCCCCTTTTCTTTCCACCATCTGCTAATGACATCTGACAAGACACATTTCCCATAACCAGTGGTTATTATGCTTTTTTGACTTGTCTGGCGTACGCCATTTCAGGTCAATTTTTTCCGGTAAGCCTCCTCTACTCCTGGTGTTGGCCCCGGCACTGATGTACAATCTACGCACACTTGTGGTCTCCCTTCTGCCCACTTGCCAGATTTGGTGCGATTAAAATTCTGTGAATACCATCTGGCCATGCATCACCCCCTTTGAACTCTGTTGATGTTTTTCTTCACTATTTTTCTACACATTTTTTATGGACTTTTAAAGTTTTATGTTTTTTATGTTTGGTGTCTGGCTCATGGAACCAGCACGGGTTTCTTCTATTCACTGGCACATCTGATGATTAAGTATTATTGTGTATTTACTTTATATGTGATCAACACTGATTAATTATTTGACACTATCCATTTTATGGTCATACATTTTGCAAATACAGCGATTGAACTGTTTATCCCATTCTCCAGATCATTTATGAACAAATTAAATAGGATTGGTCCCAGCACAGAACCCTGGGGAACCCCACTACCCACCCCTGACCATTCTGAGTACTCCCCATTTATCACCACCCTCTGAACTCGCCCTTGTAGCCAGTTTTCAATCCATGTACTCACCCTATGGTCCATGCCAACGGACCTTATTTTGTACAGTAAACGTTTATGGGGAACTCTGTCAAATGCTTTTGCAAAATCCAGATACACCACGTCTACGGGCCTTCCTTTATCTAGATGGCAACTCACCTCCTCATAGAAGGTTAATAGATTGGTTTGGCAAGAACGATTCTTCATGAATCCATGCTGATTACTGCTAATGATACCGTTCTTATTACTAAAATCTTACTTATTATTACTAAAATCTTGTATATAGTCCCTTATCATCCCCTCCAAGAGTTTACATACTATTGATGTTAGGCTAACTGGTCTGTAATTCCCAGGGATGTATTTTGGGCCCTTTTTAAATATTGGTGCTACATTGGCTTTTCTCCAATCAGCTGGTACCATCCCAGTCAGTAGACTATCTGTAAAAATTAGGAACAACCTAATGCCTGTCGAGAACTTGATGTCCTGCAGACTTCTCCCTGTCGCCAAGTACCACAATGTGGCGACGAGCCTCTGTTCGGGAGTGATGGCTTGCCGCATGCATGTGTCCTGCTTCGTAATATAAGGGGACAGCAAAGCCAACAAACGGTGAAAAATGGGGTCCGTCATCCAGAGATAATTCCTGAAATCATGAGGATTATTCTCACAGATCTCCCGCAACAAAGGCATATGGGAGAATTGGTCATGCTGGAGTAACCAATTCTTCCTCCATGAACTCCTCTCCACCCTGTTCATGGACTGGGCTTGGGTCAAAGTAAGAACCCCAACACCAAGCCCGTGCACAGCATGAACTCTACGATGAGTACGTACCCGCAACATGGCTTCAAAACGGTCGGCTTGTCAGAACTAACTAACAGAAAGCACTGAAAAACAGAAAGGCCTGAAAAGAGAGAGCTGAAAATCAGAAACGAGTGGACAAGAACACACTGTGAATCAAATATGTACTATAAAATACGCAATGAAAAACAAATGCGAACTGACTACACGCACTGAAAACCAGATACAAACCCACAAGCACAAACTGAAGAGCAGTAACGATCTGAAAAGCAAGAGGCTGAAAAGCATGAATCATCTCTCACCAAACTTCTACCAACCCACGATAAACACAGGATTAGCATAAGAAGCCCAAAGGGTGGGGCACTTGGTATAGAATTTCCTTTTTATAGCGCCGTTGTACGTGTTGTACGTCACCACGTTCTTGACGTTCGGAATTTCCAACAACATTTGTGTGACTGTGTGTATGCAAGACAAGTTTGAGCCAACATCCATCGGGAAAAAAAACATGGGTTTTGTTGTCGGAATGTGTGATCGTGTGTAAGCGGCATTAGAATTATAACCCAAAACACATTCTGCTACTCCTTCTGAGTATAGAGACACCACATGTGAGACTTTTTCAATGCCTGGACTGATAATGTACCAGATATTGTATCTTGTGTATCACACAAATCAACCAAGTATCAAAATCAATGTACTGTAATGGTCGCCTCTATAGGAGTAGTCAGGGAATATACAGTGCCTTGAAAAAGTATTCATACCCCTCGAAGATTTCCACATTTTGTCATGTTACAACCAAAAACGTAAATGTATTTTAATGTGATTTTATGTGATAGGCCAATACAAAGTGACACATAATTGTGAAGTGAAAGGAAAATGATAAATGGCTTTCAAAATTTTTTAAAAATAAATATCTGAATAGTGTGGCGTGCATTTGTATTCAGCCCCCTTTACTCTGATACCCCTAATGCCGCGTACACACGAGTGGAGTTTTCAACTGACTAGGTCCAACAGTCTTTCCAACGGACTTTGCAGTGTAGGTCCGCCAGACTTTCAAATGAACGAACTTGCCTACACACGAACACACCAAAGTCCGACGGATTCATACGTGATGACGTACGACTGGACTAAAATAAGGAAGTTGATAGCCAGTAGCCAATAGCTGCCCTAGCATCGGTTTTAGTCCGTTGGACTAACATACAGACTAGCAGATTTTTTGACCGGACTTGAGTCCGTCGGAAAGATTTGAAACATGTTTTATTTCTAGGTCCGTCTGACTTTTGGGGAAAAAAAGTCAGTTGGAGCCCACACACGATCGAATTGTCTGACGGAGTCTGGTCCGCCGGACCAAGTCTGCCGGAAAGTCTGCTCGTGTGTACGCGGCATAACTATAATCTAGTAGAACCAATTGCCTTCAGAAGTCACCTAATTAGTAAATAGTCCACCTGTGTATAATTTAATCTCAGTATAAATACAGCTGTTATGTGAAGCTCTTAGAGGTGTGTTAGAGAACCTTAGTAAACAAACAGCATCATAAAGGCCAGGGAACACACCAGACAGGTCAGGGATAAAGTTGTGGAGAAGTTTAAAGCAGGGTTAGATTATAGGAAAATATCCCAAGCTCAGAGTCATGAATGGCTTTCATTCATTACAGCTTGCTTACTATTGTGATTGCTGTCATTGGCTACAGCTATCACATGGTATGGGGATGCTCTAAATGGCCCTGTACTATGTGATCACTATGACCAATCACATAGATCACAATAGTAAGCAAGCTGCCATGAGTTAAACCCATTCATGACAGTTGTGTGTACATGTTATCACATGATCGCTGTGATTGGTCACAGTGATCACATGATACTTGGACCAATCTTAGAGCCCTGGTACTGAGCACTGTGATGCATTGTGTCTACTAGACACAGCGGTCACAGGATTGCACCCTAGCAGGAGGATTTCCCTGGATGTCCTCCCAGAATTCAGACAGCATTGATTCATGAAAGACAGAAGATGTCAAACAAGCCTGGTTTCTTTTTACGAGGAGGTAAGTAAACCCCTGGACAGAGGGATGGCTGTGGACGTGGTATACTTGAATCTTGCGAAAGTGTTTGACACAGTATCCCACACACAGCTAATGTGTAAGGTAAAGTCTACAGGCTTGGAAAGATCAGTTTGTAAATGGATAGGAAATGGGCTAAAAGATAGAATTCAGAGTGTAATGGTGAATTATTCTTACTCTGAGTGGTCTAAGGTTCTTAGTGGTGTACACCAAGGTTCAGTGTTGGGACCCTTACAGTGTTGGGAAGTTGAAGGGAAAAAAAACTTACATTTAAATGCCCATCATTACAGCCTTCTCAGTGCAGCCTTGCCCCAGTGCAGCCATGTCAGTGCAGCCATGTCAGTGCAGCCATGTCAGTGCAGCCTTCCCCAGTGTCCATTGCAGCCTTATCCCAGTGCAGCCTTGCCCCAGTGTCCATTGCAGCCTTATCCCAGTGCAGCCTTGCCCCAGTGCAGCCTTGCAGCTCGCAGTTTGAAAATGGCGCAGCTCCCCTGCGATCCTGTGATCCCCTGCGATCCTGAGCTTCAAAATCGCAGACCGCAATTTGAAAATGGCGCCACCGGCGCCGAAATACACAGAGCCGGTCCTCGGCTCTTCTCGGCGGCTCTCGTTCACTTTCGGCTCCACTCGTAGTCCCGCCCGGGATGGGCGTGACTGTGAGCGGAGCTATCCAAACCTAGCCGAATACACTCGTCTAGGTTCGGGCGGCGCTCGAGTGAAGCCGAAAGTGGCCGAGAAGAGCCGAGGACCGGCTCTGTGTATTTCGGCGCCGGCGGCGCCATTTTCAAACTGAACTGATTGTATTCTCTCTTGAGAAGAGGAGAATAAAGTGACACTAAAGGTTCAGTTTTTTTTTTTTTAACCACTTGAGCCCCGGACCATTATGCTGCCTAAGGACCAGAGGTCTTTTTCCAATTTGGCACTGCGTCGCTTTAACTGCTAATTGCGCGGTCATGCAATGCTGTACCCAAACGAAATTTGCGTCCTTTTCTTCCCACAAATAGAGCTTTCTTTTGATGGTATTTGATCACCTCTGCGGTTTTTATTTTTTGCGCTATAAACGGAAAAAGACCGAAAATTTTGAAAAAAAATGATATTTTCTACTTTTTGTTATAAAAAAAATCCAATAAACTAAATTTTAGTCATACATTTAGGCCAAAATGTATTCGGCCACATGTCTTTGGTAAAAAAAATGTCAATAAGTGTATATTTATTGGTTTGCGCAAAAGTTATAGCGTCTACAAACTAGGGTACATTTTCTGTAATTTACACAACTTTTAGTTTATGACTGCCTATGTCATTTCTTGAGGTGCTAAAATGGCAGGGCAGTACAAACCCCCCCAAATGACCCCATTTTGGAAAGTAGACACCCCAAGGAAATTGCTGAAAGGCATGTTGAACCCATTGAATATTTATTTTTTTTGTCCCAAGTGATTGAAAAATGACAAAAAAAAAAAGAATATTTACAAAAAGTTGTCACTAAATGATATATTGCTCACACAGGCCATGGGCCTATGTGGAATTGCACCCCAAAATACATTCAGCTGCTTCTCCTGAGTATGGGGATACCACATGTGTGGGACTTTTTGGGAGCCTAGCCGCGTACGGGGCCCCGAAAACCAATCACCGCCTTCAGGATTTCTAAGAGTGTCAATTTTTGCTTTCACTCTTCACTGCCTATCACAGTTTCGGAGGCCATGGAATGCCCAGGTGGCACAAAACCCCCCAAAATGACCCCATTTTGGAAAGTAGACACCCCAAGCTATTTGCTGAGAGGCATATTGAGTCCATGGAATATTTTATATTTTGACACAAGTTGCGGGAAAGTGACACTTTTTTTTTTTTTTTTCATAAAGTTGTCACTAAATGATATATTGCTCACACAGGCCATGGGCATATGTGGAATTGCACCCCAAAATACATTTAGCTGCTTCTCCTGAGTATGGGGATACCACATGTGTGGGACTTTTTGGGAGCCTAGCCGCGTACGGGACCCCGAAACCAATCACTGCCTTCAGGATTTCTAAGGGTGAATTTTTGATTTCACTCTTTACTGCCTATCACAGGTTCGGAGGCCATGGAATGCCCAGGTGGCACAAACCCCCCCCCAAATGACCCCATTTTGGAAAGTAGACACCCCAAGCTATTTGCTGAGAGGCATGGTGAGTATTTTGCAGCTCTCATTTGTTTTTGAAAATGAAGAAAGACAAGAAAAAACATTTTTTTTTTTTTCTTTTTTCAATTTTCAAAACTTTGTGACAAAAAGTGAGGTCTGCAAAATACTCACTATACCTCTCAGAAAATAGCTTGGGGTGTCTACTTTCCAAAATGGGGTCATTTGGGGGGGTTTTGTGCCACCTGGGCATTCCATGGCCTCCGAAACTGTGATAGGCAGTGAAGAGTGAAATCAAAAATTCACGCCCTTAGAAAGCCTGAAGGCGGTGCTTGGTTTTTCGGGGTCCCGTACGCGGCTAGGCTCCCAAAAAGTCTCACACATGTGGTATCCCCGTACTCAGGAGAAGCAGCAGAATGTATTTTGGGGTGTAATTTCACATATTTCCATGGCATGTTTGAGCAATATATCATTTAGTGACAACTTTGTGCAAAAAAAAAAAAAAAAATTGTCTCTTTCCCGCAACTTGTGTCGCAATATAAAATATTCCATGGACTCGACATGACTCTCAGCAAATAGCTTGGGGTGTCTACTTTCCAAAATGGGGTCATTTGGGGGGGTTTTGAACTGTCCTGGCATTTTATGCACAACATTTAGAAGCTTATGTCACACATCACCCACTCTTCTAACCACTTGAAGACAAAGCCCTTTCTGACACTTATTGTTTACATGAAAAAGTTATTTTTTTTGCAAAATTACTTTGAACCCCCAAACATTATATATTTTTTTAAAGCAAATGCCCTACAGATTAAAATGGTGGGTGTTTCATTTTTTTTTTTCACACAGTGATTGCGCAGCGATTTTTCAAACGCATTTTTTGGGGAAAAAACACACTTTTTTAAATTTTAATGCACTAAAACACACTATATTGCCCAAATGTTTGATGAAATAAAAAAGATGATCTTAGGCGGAGTACATGGATACCAAACATGACATGCTTTAAAATTGCGCACAAACGTGCAGTGGCAACAAAATAAATACATGTTTAAAAGCCTTTAAAAGCCTTTACAGGTTACCACTTTAGATTTACAGAGGAGGTCTACTGGAAAAATTACTGCACTCGATCTGGCCTTCGCGGTGATACCTCACATGCATGGTGCAATTGCTGTTTACGTTTGACGACAGACCGCCGCTTGCGTTCGCCTTAGCACGAGAGCAGGGGGCGACAGGGGTGCTTTTTTTTTTTTTTTTCTTTATTATTTTTTTGCTTTTTTAATCTTACTTTTAAACTGTTCCTTTCATATTTTTTTTTTAATAATTTTTATTGTTATCTCGGGGAATGTAAATATCCCCTATGATAGCAATAGGTAGTGACAGGTACTCTTTTCTGAAAAAATTGGGGTCTATTAGACCCTAGATCTCTCCTCTGCCCTCAAAGCATCTGACCACACCAAGATCGGTGTGATAAAATGCTTCCCCAATTTCCCAATGGCACTATCCGGCGAAATCTAAGTCATGAAATGCTCGTAGCTTCCGGTTTCTTAGGCCATAGAGATGTTTGGAGCCACTCTGGTCTCTGATCAGCTCTATGGTCAGCTGGCTGAATCACCGGCTGCATTCTCAGGTTCCCTGTTGAGACAGGAGAGCCAGAGAAAAACACGAAAGACGGTGGGGGGGGGGCATTCCCTCCCACGGCTTGTAAAAGCAGTCTAGAGGCTAATTAGCCGCTAGGATTGCTTTTACATGAAAGCCGACCGCTGGCTGAAAAGAATGATACCAAGATGATACCTAAACCTGCAGGCATCATTCTGGTATAACCACTCAAAGTCGTGAATGGCGTACCTGAAGACAAAAAAATGGTTAACAATGGTTAACAATAAAGCACAGTAAACAGTAAAGTATAAATAATTACATACCTGAAAAACAAACATGATAAAACATAATAACAATAACAATAAAACATTGCAGAATAGAATACAGTAAAAAAAGAGCAGAACAATAGAGAGAGAATAGAGAGAGAGAGAACAATAAAACGACAACTAATTTTTTTTATTTTATATATTTATTTTTTTTTACACTTTTTTTGTAACTAACTTTTATAACTGTAACCGGTTCCAGGTTCGGGTCTCTCAAAATGCGATGGCATCTTGGGAGACCCTGTGAAAGTGTGTCCTAGTCTGTGCAATGCTGTACCCTACGCTAATACTCAACTAGTGCATGGTAGCGTTCAAAACATTCACCAATGCAAAGACCATGATTGTCAGGACAGGAGGGACAATAATAGCGGGTGTCACGCCTATATCCGCGCTAGCTGCAGACACAACCTCTTTTTTGGGGGGTTCGCTGGGTAGGGGTACTCGGGAGGACATAAAAATGCCTCTCATGCAGCCGACTGCATTTGGTTGGGGATGTGAATGGGGGAAGTACGGGCGCTGCAGAAGCGGTGGGTTCCCAATTAGGATTGGCGAATGCAGCAGGAAGGGCATTATGGGCACGACGGGCCTGTGTTTGTCTTTTTGGTGTCAGCGGGACACTACTTGTGCTTGCCACCTCACCAGCTTGAACTGCACTTATGGGACTCGCCACGTCACCAAGTGTTACTGCAGTGCTGGTTTGGCTACGACCGGGGTGTACTACGCCGCTGGCGCTTGCCAGTTCCCCAAAACGCTACCAAAAAAACTGTTAGCGATCGGAGGGATCAGGCCTGACTCTGCGAACGCTGCAGTTATGCATTTAGTGTTTTGTAAGTGACAGTGATCGATCGATACTGCACTTGGGTGGGCTGGGCCGGGCCGGGCGGAGGGGCAAAACGCAGGTGCTAGCAGGTATCTGGGCTGATCCCGCTAACACTGCGTTTTTGGGAACCCTAAACTGCTGGTGACGCTAGTATAGATCTGATCGGATCAGATATTGATCCGTTCAGATACTATACCACTAAGGGAGGTGTACTGTGCGTGCGTGGGTGTTAGTGGTACTGGCGCTAACCTGACGCTGCCTGGGGCTGGTGCTTGCCAGTTCACCAAAATGCTACCAAAAAAACTGTTAGCGATCGCAGGGATCAGGCCTGACTCTGCGAACGCTGCAGTTATGCGTTTAGTGTTTTGTAAGTGACAGTGATCGATCGATACTGCACTTGGGTGGGCTGGGCCGGGCGGAGGCGCAAAACGCAGGTGCTAGCAGGTATCTGGGCTGATCCCGCTAACACTGCGTTTTTGGGAACCCTAAACTGCTGGGGACGCTAGTATAGATCTGATCGGATCAGATATTGATCCGATCAGATACTATACCACTAAGGGAGGCGCATGCTGCGTGCGTGGGTGTTAGCGGTACTGGCGCTAATCTGACGCTGCCTGGGGCGACGCATATCACCGCCGGGCGATTAGGGGGCTAAACCTTTATTCGGTAATAAACGGCGGGTGCCCTGACACTATAAAAAATAAACACACTAACCAGCGTCAACCGTAACGGTTATACGGTGATCAGTGGTGAAAGGGTTAACTAGGGGGCAATCAAGGGGTTAAAACATTTATTAGGTAGTATATGGGGGTCCCTGACGCTATAAAACGCTGACGGCGAACCTAAATATTTACCTCACTAACTAGCGGAACCAGCGACACTAATACAGCGATCAGAAAAATGATCGCTTAGTGACACTGGTGACGGGGGGTGATCAAGGGGTTAAAACTTTATTAGGGGGGTTAGGGGGGTACCCTAGACCTACAGGGGGGTAACAGTAACTGTGCTAACACAGTAACTGTCACAAACTGACACCTAGCAGTAATCAGAAAAAAAAAAAAACTCGGGGGGGGGGATCGGGGTGTAATGTGTGCCTGGCATGTTCTACTGTGTGTGTGTGTGTGTTGGTGCAGTCACTCACATGTCGTCTCTCCTCGGGCCGGAACGGAAACTACCGACCCGAGGGGAGATGACATAATTTCCTTTGCTGCTGTTTAGCATACAGCAGCAAAGGAGTGTTCCCATTGGCCGGCGGCGATCGCGAGGGGGGGGCCACGAACGGATGGCCTCCCCCTCGTCTCCGATCGCCGGGGGACAAAACGGGACCGCCTCGGGCGGCGGGGGGGGGTCCGATCGGACCCCCCACCCGCGGAAGGCAAATCACGTACCATGTACGTGATTTTGCCTGTCCGTGCCGCTTTGCCGACGTACATCGGCGTGAGGCGGTCGTCAAGTGGTTAAATAACAAACATGTCATACTTACCTCCATTGTGCAGTTCATTTTGCACAGAGTGACCCTGATCCACCTGTTCTGGGGTCCCACGGCTGCTCTCGTGGCTCCTCCCCGCAATGGATAACCCCCTCTGGGAAGCTCTCTCCCAAGGGGGTTACCTTGCGGGCCTGCTCCCATGTCATACACTCGCCGTCCATAGCCGCCGAATGTATGACTTGGCCCCAGCCCCCTGGCACCCGCGTCATTGGATTTGATTGACAGCAGCCGGAGCCAATGGCTGCACTGCTATCAATCTATCCAATGAAGAGCCGAGAAGCCGCGGAGAGAGCGATGCAGGATCGCGCCCACGGAAATTCGGGGCTCAGGTAAGTAAAATGGGGGGGCTGGGGGGCCGGATACTGCAAGGTGTTTTTTCACCTTAATGTGTAGGATGCATTAAGGTGAAAAAACACAAGCCTTTACAACCCCTTTAAGGGGGAATATGATCAACATGTACTAATACATAAGTGGTTCATATAGTTAACTTGGTATATAGTTATTAAATTTAAGGTCATCACAGAGGACAATAGGGCACTCTTTAGG
This sequence comes from Lithobates septentrionalis, assembly GCA_037952835.1. NCBI lineage: Eukaryota > Metazoa > Chordata > Amphibia > Anura > Ranidae > Lithobates > Lithobates septentrionalis. The sequence continues at coordinate 1,461,693 of JBBDGP010001242.1, forward strand.
TCTGTAGGAAAAAAGATTTCATCTCGAAATATGGAAAGGTTTCTTAACAGTAAAAGCTGTGAAAATGTGGAATAGCTTCCCTCCAAAGGTGGCATTGACCAGTTCAGTAGATTGCTTTAAAAAAGGCCTGGATTCTTTCCTAGGTGTACATAATATAACTGGGTACTAACATTTATAGGTAAAGTTGGTCCAGGGAAAATCTGGTTGCCTCTAATGGGATCAGGAAGGAACGTTTCCCCTGCTGTGTGCAAATTAGATCATATTTTGCTGGGGTTTTTAGCATTCCTCAGGATCAACTGTGGTTATAGAATTGTGTAGATGGCATTGTATGATTTTTTTCTTTTTTTTTATTGGTTGAACTAGATGGACTTGTGTCTTTTTTAAACCTGACTAACTATGTAACTATGTAATCTGAGATCACCTGTCCAGTCGTATATGTACATTGGCCAGGCAGGAAATGGTCAAAGCTTTACCTGTCCTCCAATGTAGGATAGACTAAAAACATTAAATGGTATAATGTGCAGAACCAGAATATCACCCAAAAAAACCACTCTGGGACTTAAGGGGATTTATGGAAGAAACGGCCTGGGACACAAGGGGGTAAACTAACAAGGCAACTAAATAGGGAAAGTGGAGGATTTGGTATCAAGACATCATCTTTTTTAAGTAACAAATGGAACTCAAGAGTGAGAGTCCATTGTGATGGTTGTATCAGGTGAGCAGAGTGAGGTATACCCACGTAAAAAATGTATTCTCAAAGTTGATGCAAGGTACTCAGACTAAGTGAGCGAATGGGTATATACATATATTTATGTTGTTGTTAAGATGTTGTTTTTAAATACTAAAATACAGATAAAACAATATACACATTTGGAAAAAAATAAAAAATACCCTTTAAAATGATGTTGTGATAAGGAACATATAATTTATTCTTATTTGGAAACACTAAAAAGCTCTATATTCATGTGCTCTTGACTTTAATGCAAATTTCATTTACGTTACCTCCTACTAAATTTCAGTATTGTACATGTTTCCTACAGTTATACAAGTACCCATTAGTTGCAATGGAGTTTTTCTTCCCTAACTAAATATTTGTATCATATTGGAAGAAAAAATAGTTTATAGCCTTCTTTATTTTCCAAATTTACAAAATATTAGCAACATAAAAATTGACAGAAAAAAAGTTAGTCAAACTTGCGTCTACTTCAAAGAAAATATCTCATTACATGCTATCTAACAATATGTGCATACTCAAAAAGCCGGTAAAAAATGTTTGTATGTACTGAATTATACCTGGTTGATCCTGTCTTTCTGTGTGTCCCCACTGCAAATATGGTGATTGAGGAGTCAAAAGCTAGTGTCAGTCCCATTTGACTCCGTGTACACAATATTAATGCAGAAAAATATACACTTTTGATGCTCAATCAATATTTATGGAGAGCTTTAACCACTAGCCGACCAGCGCACGATGATGTACATCGGCACAATGGCATGGCTGGGCAAATGGGTGTACAGGTACGTCCCCTTGAAAAAATTGCAGGATTTTGGGCGCGCGCCCGCCACGTGCTCCGTAACCGTGCCCGCGGATCCCGCGGACTCGATGTCCGCCGGTGTCCCGCGATCGTGTCACGGAGTGGTAGAACGGGGAAATGCCTTTGTAAACAAGACATTTCCCTGTTCTGCCTAGTGACATGACAGGGATCTACTGCTCCCTGTCATCGGGAGCAGTGATCGCTGTCATGTCAGTGGAACCCCAATCCCCTACAGTTAAAACACCTCCCTAGGACACACTTAACCCCTTGATCGCTCCCTAGTGTTTAACCCCTTCCCTGCCATTGTCATTTACACAGTAATCAGTGCATTTTTATAGCACCGATCGCTGTATAAATGACAATGGTCCCAAAATGGTGTCAAACATGTGCGATGTGTCAACCATAATGTCGCAGTCATGATAAAAATCACTGATCGCCGCCATTACTAATAAAAAAATAATAATAATAATAAAAATGCTATAAATCTATTGCCTATTTTGTAGACGCTATAACTTTTGCACAAACCAATCAATATACACTTATTAAGTGTTTTTTTACCAAAAATATGTAGAAGAATACGTATTGGCCTAAACTGAGAAAAAAATTAGTTTTTTATATATTTTTTGGGGATATTTATTATAGCAAAAAGCAAAAAATATTGCTTTTTTTTCCAAATTGTCACTATTTTTTTGTTTATAGCGCAAAAAATACAAACCGCAGAGGTGATCAAATACCACCAAAAGAAAGCTCTATTTGTGAGGAAAAAAAAGACATCAATTTTGTTTGCATACAATGCTCGACCGCGCAATTGTCAGTTAAAGCGACGCAGTGCCATATCGCAAAAAGTGCTCTGGTCAGGAAAGAGATAAATCCTTCCGGGGCTGAAGTGGTTAAAACGTTTTTTGGGTCTTTATTTTTTAATTTGACTCTGTTCCAAAATAATATCCCAAAGTACCAGCACCACAGACGGGTGTGTCGAAAGTATTCTGCTAGACCGCTGCTTCTCCAATTATTGATATATCAGTAAACACAATTGTCAAAAAATAGATTGAGTAGCACTGGTCTCACACCAACATAAAATCTCTATAGTGCAAATGAATGAATGTGTGTGATCAAACAGTTATTATTATTACGCCTCCAACCACAATATTCAATAATCATATCACATACATATACTCAATTATAAAAATAAGTGTAAGTGCATAAATATGTGCAAACAAATGCAATATAAAAAAATTACATTATTTAACCGCTTGCCGACCAGCCGCCGTCATTATACTGTGGCAGGTCAGCACGATCCCGCGAACCATTGTAGTTGTACGTCGGTCCCTTTAAGCGGGGTAGCAGGCACGCACGTGCTTCAACTGCGGGGGTGCCGATGCGCATGTCCGGCGGTCGTAATGACTGCCGGCCACGCGCAATCAAAAATATGTAGAAAAATACATATCGACCTAAACTGAAGAAAAAGTTAGCTTTTTTAAAAAAAAATTGGGGATATTTATTATAGCAAGAAGTACAAAATATTGTGTTTTTTTTTCAAAAATGTCGCTGTAGTTTTGTTTATAGCGCAAAAAATAAAAACCACAGAGATCAAATACCACCAAAGAAAGCTCTATTTGTGCGAAAAAAAGGACGTTAATTTTGTTTGGGTACAGCGTCGCACGACCGCACAATTGTCAGTTAAAGCAACGCAGTGCCGTATCATAAAAATTGTTACTGTGAAGTGAAATTTATTTTTTCTATTTTTTTTTTTTATTTTTTATTCTCTACTTTGAGATTGCAATTACGGTAGGTGGACGCTGTCCATAGTTTATTAGGTTATATATAATTCTTTGTACATAATAGCACTTTCTAAGCACTTTAATCAATCTGATTTTTTCATATTGTTTGCCCATATTTATGCACTTGTACTTTCTTAAATAATTGTGTACGTGATATGAATATTGAACATTGTGGATATGAGGTGTAATATTATTAACTGTTTGATCCTACATATTCATTCAATTGCACTGTAGAGTTTTTGTGTTTGTGTGAGGACCAGTGCTACTCACTCTATTTTTAAAAGTGTTTTCTCTTCAAAACATTCCTCTCTGCTCATTTTCACTATAACCAATCTACAATTGAAAATGCCAAACATTATGGTTAACATATTTTTCTGCCTAAAAACTCCTCTCAAAAAGGCACGTGTGATGTTTTTTTTATTTTTCTGCCTCTAAACGCTCCTCTTGGAGTATGCCTAATGAACACATATGATAACAATGAGCTGCTTCTACAGGCTGAAAAAAAAGGAAAACTTTTGTGAAGCAGGGTTCTCTTTTTTTTAAGCCCAGTGTGCATGGACTCTAAAGCCGCGTACACACAATCAAATTTTCCAATGGGAAATGTGTGAAGACTGTTAGCGGAAAATCCGACCGTTTGTACGCTCCATCAGACAATTGTTGGATGGCAGACTTTAAAATTTTTCGCAGACAAATGTCTGTTGTCAGATTTTCTGAGCGCGTGTACACAAGTCTGTCGGACAAAAGTCCAAAGCTCGGAAGCAAGGACGAACCAGAAGTCGTTGCTCTTTTAAACTAGTGTTAGTAATGTGGAATTAACATTAAGGAGAAAGCAAGCATTCTCAAAGAAATAGGTGCTAAGAGCGCTGCTTAAGCTGGAAAGAAATGATTTCTTTGAAACTTTTTTTTGCTTTCTCCTTAATGTTATATTTGATTACAGCAGATGCTTAGTTTAATTTACTTCTTATCTTGAGCGCTGGATAAGTGGCCCTGTTTGCTTTTACTTATAGTGCAGAATTAACATTTGTGATGTGGCAAATTTTGAAACCTAGAAATGCAGCGCACATTCTCTTCTTCTTTATTGGGATAATAATGAAGCTGCTTTGCTGGTGATACTGATGGAGTTATTGCAAACACATTTTCAAAGGCTTTTTTTTTCTAGTGATATGAAGAATAATATTATTATGCTTGGTATTTTTTTGGTGCAAGTTACCACAACATCATTATCATTATTATATAGTAGTTTTTAAGATCAAAGATACAACTGGTGTCCCTTGTTAATTTTACATTGTATTTTTTTAAATGTAACTGCCTACTCCCAAACTGTCATTTGAAGTAAAATACATAGCCAACTATTATTCTGTACAATTTTTTTTATTGTGCATTAAAAAAAGAAATTAAATAAAATTAGACATGCTATTTGCCAATAGAACTTAACCTTAAAAGTGCATTCTAGAAAATATACCAAATCAAATCATTATTTAACCAAAAAATAAAATAAAAGCCTCATGCATGTGTCCTGATTCTTAATATAGGGGGTCAACAATGCCAAGAGTTGGTAAGGGCAGGGGTCCGTCATCCAGAGATAATTCCGAATAACATCTGGATTACCGTATATACTCGAGTATAAGTCGAATTTTTCAGCACATTTTTTTGTGCTGAAAGTGCCCCCTTCGACTTATACTCAAGTCAAGCACTTTTCTGCAGCAAAAAAATTCATTTTCTGAACCGATTTTGGGGCCCCGTATCTCAGGGCCACTTGGTGCTAGGAACCCCAAATTTGGTGTGCAAATCCAGTGGACCTGGTACCACAACATATCCAAAGCTGAAGTTCCTAGCACTAAGTGGCCCCGAGATACGGGGCCCCAAAATCGGTTCAGAAAATGTCATTCTCTGCTGCAGAAAAGTGCTTGATATTTTCTGAACCGAATTTGGGGCCCCATATCTCAGGGCCACTTGGTGCTAGGAACCCCAAATTTGGTGTACAAACCCAGTGGAACTGGCACCATAATATATCCAAAGCTGGGGTTCCTAGCACCAAGTGGCCCTGAGATACAGGGCCCCAAAACCGGTTCGGAAAATGTCATTCTCTGCTGCAGAAAAGTGCTTGACATTTTCTAAACTGATTTTTGGGGCCCTATATCTCGGGGCCACTTAGTGCTAGAAACCCCAGCTTTGGAAATTCTATGGTGCTAGTTCCATTGGGTTTGCACACCAAATTTGGGGTTCTTAGCACTAAGTGGCCCCGAGATACGGGGCCCCAAATTCGGTCAACTGTGTCCATCTGCAGCAATGTCATTTCGGGACCCTTTGGGTTCAGAGACCCCAAATTTTGGCTGCAGCTAGGGGGCATCTAGGAACCCTTAACTACCGAGTTTGAAGTTCAGGGGACCTATGGCTGCAAATGGGCACAGTGAGGCATGCAAATGGGCACAGTGATGCTGCAAATGGGCATTGTTGACCCTTTTTTCCACTTACAGTAGCTGTGCATTTCTCACCCTCGTCTTATACTCGGGTCAATAAGTTTTTCCCATTTTTTTTGTGGTAAATTAGGGCCTCGACTTATACTCGGAACGACTTATACTCGAGTATATACGGTATTCTCCTGGAGCTCCCACAGCAAAGGCATATGACATAATTGGTCACGATTAATACAGCAACCAATTGTTGGTCCAAGAAATCCTCCTCCTCCTGTTCCTGGACTGGACTTGGGTCAAAGCAATAACCCCAAGGCCAATAATAAATAACACGTTATCTCCTCCGATTCCACAACATGTTTGGTTGACGAACGGCCGTTCAGAAATGAATTGAAAAGCACAAAATGAAAAGTGTGAACTGAAAAGCGCAAATTGAAAAGTGTGAAATGAAAAGCGCGAATCAACACTCACCAAACTTCTACTAACATGAAATTAGCAGAAGGAGCCCAAAGAGTGGCGCTAAAGAGCTGAAAAACCATGTAGTACGTCACTACGTTTTGTGTTTTTTTTTGGCTGACAATTGCTTGCCGTTTGTATGCTAGACAAAATCCAGGCACACGCCTTCGGACAAAAGTCTGAGGTTTTGTCTGTGGAAAATCCGATCGTGTGTGCGAGGCTTTACGCCCATACACATGATACGAAAATTGGAAGTAAAATTTAATTTGCCAATTTTCGGATCATTATTATGGTGTTTTCAAGAGCCGATTATGTTTCTTCATCAGACAGAAGCTAAATGTGCAGACTATAAAATTTTTGTCATACGTGATCTCAACTTTTGATTTTCATTTAATCATTACGGTTCTTGATGACAAAAATCGTAGGAGCAAGACTACGCATGCTCGGAAATGAAAGAATACATACAAAACTATTCTACACATTACGTCGCTTCTGAAGTTATATTCTGTCGTACGAGAATTTTCGTATGGTGAGTAACCTCTTCACTTTTGACATGAGACTAGCATGCAAAAAAACGGACGAACGGTCGTCCAAAATCTGATTGTGTGTACGAGGCTTTAGTTCTCATGCACACAGGACGTTTTACAGAAAAAAATGCCTGACGCTTGTAAAAGTGTCTAAAGCTTTTACAAGCTTTTAGGGACATTTAAAGGTGTCAAGGGCTTGGGTGTTAATTTATTTCATTGGCCAGAATAAAAATGTATTCTTGCTATTGAAATCAATAAACACTCAAGTGCTAAACACGCCTAGCATTTAGGAGCATTTAGATGCATTTAGCAGTGTCATGCATCTTTTCTGTCAAAACTTTGCTGCTTCTGGACACACTGGCAGTGGGTCTTTTTTCCTGCCTCTAAAAGTTTCTGACACTAAACGCTGCTAAAAGCCCATGTGTGCATGGACACATAAGCTAACATGCAGAGGAGTTTAGAGGCAGGAAAAACACATCTAATGCCCTATAACAGTGATGGCGAACCTTGGCACCTCAGATGTTTTGGAACTATATTTTCCATGATGCTCAAATACACTGCATAGTGCATGAGAATCATGGGAAATGTAGTTCCAAAACATCTGGGGTGCCAAGGTTCGCCATCACTGCCCTATAAGCACCTGCAAAAAGTCCAGTATGCATGAGGCCTAAATATTAGAAAAGAACAACTGTTACATTCACAGAGAGAATATTACCCTATACATGCCGTCTACAATCCAGTATCTAATATGTTAGTATATACATTGATCTATCTCTCACAGAGTATACTACAGATTTTTCAGATAAATGGTGGCTGTAGTTAAAACTATAATGTGTTTTACAGATGACCTCTGCTTCTTAAGACAGAAATAGGAATAATCATCTACAATTACACAACTTGTGTTAGAACAGGCCATTTTATATTTCACTGCTCAATAATTTTCATATCACAGAATAATGTACATAAAGCATATACAGTATCATGGCACCCTGTTATGAGCATAACCAGATCCCTGTTGGACTGCAAGGGATTAGATGGACCAGAATATATAGAATCCCCAAGGAATCCACCTCCTCATTTCTCTTTCTTTCTCTCTAAAATAGGATTGTCCGCACAATAAAATGTTGTTTGGTCTCCCTTGATTATACCTCTTTAGTGTGTAATTACTATGGAAAAAAAAAGAAGTAAAACTTGCCCACCTTGATCCAACCTGATTTTAGAAAGCAAACTGTAGTTATTTATAATCATATGTCTACTATCTATGTTGTAGAGACATACCATGGAGAATTATGTTTAATCAAGAGCGTCCAAGGAAGATTAGAGAATAAACAGATGTCCACTATAATTACCAACTATTATACTTACCGGTAGTAGAAATTCTTAAGTATTATGCACCTGGTATATGCATTTACTCTCAAAAGGTACTTTACTGTTCCATATTGTTTGTTCTCAAAATAAAGACAAAAAATGATGGTCTTCTGTAAAGTTGGCTAAAGCTTTTTACCTGTTCTACCTATACAGCGGCCTGACTAGGAGGGGGGAGGGGAGCAAAAGGGGTCATTGCCCTCCAACATTATACTGTGCCCCTAATTAAAACACCTTTTTTTTGTATTTTACTTTTATTTTTTTAAAAGCCAGCGGTTTGTTGCCACCACGGCACCACCAGCTGTCAGAGCTGAAGAGAGTAGAGCACTGAATTCAATGAATAGGTGCCGCTGCTGCGAAACGCTCCCTCACAGCACCTATTCAATCAGGGACAAGGTCAGGCCAGTGTAGCTTAGACGTTTGTGTTGGTGGCGTGCCGTCACAAAATGTGACAGCATTGAGAGTGTATGTGTCTGCGCTGTGTGTGCAGTGCACCAGCCCAGCAGTAAGTTTGCTATGTCCAACTGTAAAATTCTGTCAGTGCTGTGGAGTCGGTACATACATGGGCTAGCACAGATGGGATTATAATAAAGACAAACACTGTTATTTAAATTTAAACTAATTATTTATTGATTGGTACTTATAAGGCCACGGTGTTATCCATAGGGGTTACCTAAAAGTACTCAAATTTATTTTAAAGAATATAAAGCCACCCTGGCTAAAATTGAACAAATTAAACGGTGTCCATCCAACAATGCTGGACGACTACTCCCCCTCATGGACAACATGACAAAAAAGGCGGCGGGTGGGTGGGAGTCGCTTGTTCTGCTTCAAACGGTCAGTGAGCCGCTGCACTCAGCCCCTTATATAGGCTTCTTCAGCGCTGCTCAGCGCCCGCCAAATTCCTCCAATCCGAGGCTGGCCCTTGCTACCAATCCTCTGGCTGTTGCTGCCCTGAGCAACAGTGGCAACCAATGGCAACCTAATAGATAGATAAAAGAGAGAGAGAAACTGCAGCCCCTTCTGAGCCATCCCATGTGGGCCCCAGCATAATGCTATGACCCTTCATGGGCTAGCACAGATGGGATTATATTAAAGACAAACACTGTTATTTAAATTTAAACAAATTATTTATCAATTGGTATTTATAAGGCCACTGTGTTATCCATAGGGGTTACCTAAAAGTACTCAAATTTATTTTAAAGAATATAAAGCCATCCTGGCTAAAATTTAACAAATTAAACGGTGTCCATCCAACAATGCTGGACGACTACTCCCCACCGGCTGAGGACGGCAGCAGTGCTGCCGGCCGAGGCCCCCCCCCCCAACACTGTGGCTGATTCAATTAGATTTTGTAAACCCATATTATATATATCTAAGCCTATCACAGATAAATGGACCATATCTTCACGAAATAAACCATGCACAAAACCTTCTAATTCTAAATGGCGAAAAGATATGCCACCGGAAGAACTTAGAAAACTATGGATTGTTCTATTGAGACGCCTTCTAATCTTATCCACATAAAATAAGTTGCCCGAATAAGACCATAGAAGACAAGGAATCATCTCTGAAAATGCCACTATAGCATTTGGGAATAAAAGTTGGATATAACAAAGATCCCTCTTAATTTCACATAGAAGATCCCATGTCTTAACTTTACCTAAATCATTGGCCCCGGCATGAAGAATTAAGATCTGGGGTAAAGGCCAAATATTAGATAGGTGAAGTAAATGATCTCTCAGATTTTTCACCTCAAACCCCTAATACCTGACCACAAAACTGTGAAAGACTTAGAGTCCAGACCTAAGTTAGCAGAGTAGGTTCTAGTTTCAGCATGCTTGGCTGCCCAAAAAACGTAGGAATGACCTACAATCCAGACCGTAGTTTTGGGAGATCCTGAAAAGAGATTACAAAATTAGAAGATCAGGGCGAACATAAATCTTATATCTATCACTACCCCAACGGCCAATTCTTTTTAAAGTTTCTGCCGGAAAACCTAAAGAGTCAGCTGTGGTGGCTGCCCCAATGCGAAATGAATGTGAAGAAAAGCAAAAACCAGACAGGTTCAGGCGTTTCAGAGAAGCAGCCAACACAGCTGAAAACTGACACCTAGTTAAGGAGGACAGATCCTGATGGATAAAAAAGGAATCATCAGAACATGGTCTAATTGACATATATCTAGAAACCAATAGCACCGGGCATATTGTAGGATTGATAGAGCTAGCCAGAGAAATCCAATGACCTTGACCTGTTGGAAGGGATTTTGACCTACAAAGGAAAAGGCTAAGGGACCCATCATACACAACGACATGTGATTTGAGGAGAAAAGATGAGGACCTTTTATTTTCAGATGTAAATTCCCCAATTCTGAGGGCGCCAAAAAAGGCAACTGAAAAAAACGTCCCTGAACAAAATTAACTCAAATTCTGAGAAACACACCACTTCTAGAATCTTAAGAAGATCAACCAACAGAGCAGCCAAAATAGGGCGCCTATTATCTAACAAAGGTCTTGACCTCCTAAAACCTTTTAAAACTTAATTAACTTGAAAGAAAGAGGTTAGAGATGGCAAACCAGCAAATTTTAGAAAGAAGGAGACACCCGCTAAAATTTTGCTGACAGAAGCTGGGCTAAGATTAGCCTGAAGCAATGAAGACACGAAAGACAGGGAGACATAAGAAGTTACAACAAGAGAATCCAGACCAAAGTCCTGACAAAAGGAGCACCATCTGGTCCAAGATAGGCGATAATCTAACCACGTTTTCTTCGACACTGAATTCTTGAAGTTACCAAGTATTAACTCCATATTAAGCCCCAGAGGAAATCCGGGCAAGGAGTTCCGCACCGATCCGATGTTGGAGCCAATTCCCGAAACCTCATGAACTGTGAAGGAGATAAAGCATCAGCAATATTTTGTACGCCTGGAATGTGCTCTGCTTTCAACCAAATATTGAATCGCATGCATTGTAAAACAAGAAAACGTAGTAGCCTAATCACCGGCTCAGACTCAGGATAAAGTATTCACTGCATACAAAACACCTTTATTATCAGTTTGCACCAGAACTCTGCGATTCGCAAAAACGTCTTTCCAAACTACTAAAGAGACTATCACAGGGAAAAGCTCCAGAAGGACCAAATTTTGAATGATGTCCTTTTGTAACCAGTCCTGAAGCCACTCACCTGCGCACCAATGCCCATCCATAAATGCTCCAAAGCCTGAAGACCCAGCTGCATCCGTGAAAAAATTAAGCTGATCGTTAGTAACAAAGTCCTGTTGCCATATGGTAGAACCATTAAAATTACACGGAAATGCATCCCAAATTCTAAGGTCTTCCCGAACGCTCTTGGAGATCCGAATATGGGAATATGGGTTTGTAAAACCTTTGATTGCCAATGAAAACTTGCGAGAAAACACCCTAGCCATTGGAATGACTCTGGCTGCAAAAGCGAACAGACCCAGAAGAGATTGAGCCTCCTTCAATAGTACTTTCTTTCTTAAAAGAAAAACTGAAATCAGGGATCTCATTTTTTGTATTTTCTGAAGAGGCAATTTAAATTCCATTGCAGCTGAATCGATGGTAATCCCTAAAAATTCAATAGAAGTAGATGGAAACACTGTCTTTTCTGCTGCTAAAGGCATCCCAAAGTGCTCACAAATATTAAAAAATATCTGAAGAGATTTGAGGCACGAGGGGGAATCAGATGGACCAACAAATAAAAAATCATCTAGATAATGCAGAAAATCTCCACAGGGATAGAGATCTGACAAAATCCAGTGTAAAAAGGTTGAAAAAGCTTCAAAATAAAAACAAGACAAAGAAAACCCCATGGGCATACATTTGTCAAAGAAATATTCACCCGAGAATTGAAAACCTAGCGAACTGAAGCCTTGCGGATGGACCGGGAGCAGACGAATTGCTGACTTAATATCTGCCTTGGCTAGCAAAGCCCCTTGTCCATGATTCCTTAATATAACCAAAGCCTCATCGAATGATGCGTAACAAACTGGAGCTTCAACACCAGCTACATCATCATTCAAAGAGGAGTTCTCTGGATATGAAAGGTGATGTATCAAATGGTAAGAACCTTGTTCTTTTTTAGGAACTAACCCCAACGGGGAGAGCCTAAAATTTGCGAATGGCAGAGAAGCAAAAGGACCCGCCACCCTCCCTTCTTCCAGTTCTTTGTAAATTTTCTTTCTTACCACTGACGTGTTAGTATAAACAGATTTTAAATTCTGAACCATAGAACAGCCCGTGCCTTGAAAGGCCGGGACCAAAAAACCCTCCTTGAAACCCTCAGTTAGCAGAGCCGCCATCCTGCGATCTGGATAGCGCTCTAACCACGGGAGCATTCTTGGGAGGTTCACTGGAGTCACTGCCCTTCCCATGAGCGTGCCCGGGGAATGGCTGAAAGGCTGTCGCTGCAGATTTGCGAAAGCACCTGCTAGCCAGATGGTTCCCGCTACAATGGGAGCATTCATGTTTATATCTGCAATTTGAGAGAAACTTGCATTGCCCTTCATTGAAAGAAAAGCAAAATCCTTTACGAAACACAGACTGTGCGTTAGATACCACTTTTGGAGTGAACTGAGGCTTAGGAGGCAACATGAGATTCAACCATAGACCAACATCTTTGGATCCCCAATGTAGGGAGGGGTGGACTGCCAACTTTTGTCGAAAATTTTCGTCATATGTGAACCATGCAGAGCCACCGAAATGACGAAAAGCCTCTGCAACAATATCTAAGTGTTGGAATAAACCTGAACACTTTGCAGGGAAACATTCACCCATAACTGCTGCATAAATGCAGAAAGCCTGCAGCCAATTTTGGAAGGTCATTGGTATAGCCCTTCTCCTGTCCTCCTCAGATCTATCTGCTGCCAGCCTGTCAGATTTCAACAAAAACTCTTTAGAAGCTGGCAAAAGTGACAATATGTCAATGAATTCTACTCTCCAAACCTTTTCTTTAACAGGCTTGGCTAAATGGAACCATAAAGGTGACAAAACACATGGTAAGGGTTCTTTAAAAGAAGCCTCCCCAATAGGGATGAGCTTCGTGTTCGAGTCGAACCCATGTTCGACTCGAACATCGGCTGTTCGACCGTTCGTCGAATTGCGAACGATATGGGCCGTTCGCGCCAAATTCGTGTGGCGCGTCACGGCCCAAAATTCACTGCGGCATCGCAGTGCATTGCTTGCTGATGATTGGCCAAGCATGCACTATGACCCGCATGCTTGGCCAATCACAGCGCCGCCTGAACAGAGAGCCGTAATTGGCCAAAGCCAAGGAGGCTTTGGCCAATTATGGCTCAGGGGATTTAGTACACGCCCCACACTATATAAGGCCGCCTGCACGGCGGCCCTGTGTAGTGTGTGTTCCGGCGTTCATAGATAGAGAGAGAGAGAGAGAGACAGACAGTGTCATTTGATTTGAGTTAGATAGATTAGGCAGAACAGTCAGTCAGTTAGCTGCACTTACAGTGTATTGTGTATATATATGCATCCCAGGTGTTGCATATATATATATATATATATATACACTGTATTCAGTTTAGCTAGATCCGTTCCTGTTATCTTCTAGACTATTTACATTTAGTGCAGTGCGTCCTGCTCACAGTGTTCAGCTAGATCCGTTCCTGTTATCTTCTAGACTATTTACATTTAGTGCAGTGCGTCCTGCTCAGTGTTCAGCTAGATCCGTTCCTGTTATCTTCTAGACTATTTACATTTAGTGCAGTGCGTCCTGCTCAGTGTTCAGCTAGATCCGTTCCTGTTATCTTCTAGACTATTTACATTTAGTGCAGTGCGTCCTGCTCAGTGTTCAGCTAGATCCGTTCCTGTTATCTTCCTACTGACAGGCAGGCTTGTCTGGTTACAGTATATAAAGCTACCTGAAGAAAATTACTGGTGTTCTTTTGATCCTATTAGTACCACGGTCAGGCAGCTAGACTATTTACATTTAGTACAGTGCGTCCTGCTCAGTGTTCAGCTAGATCCGTTCCTGTTATCTTCCTACTGACAGGCAGTATATCTATATATCTGTATATCTATATAGATATATATATATATAGATAGATAGATAGATAGATAGATCCCAGCTTAGTGCAGCTACAGGCCATTAGTATGTCTGGAAGGCCAAGAAGGAGAGGCAGACAGTCACAAGCCAATAAGAGAGGGCAAGCAGGCTCTGTGTCTAGTGCTGGTCGTGGAGACGGTGCATCCTCATCAGCACGTGGCCATGGGACACGCTTGGCCTTTTTTTCGGCAGCTGGCCGTGTTGAGCCGCAACATGCGGAAGACTTGGTCGAGTGGATGACCAAGCCGTCCTCATCCTCCTCATCCTCTCTCACCCATGCCCAGGGTGCTTTGTCTGGCAACGCAGCGGCCTCTTCCCTCAGCTCAATGTCATCAGTGACTCCTTCCCTAGCTCCACCATGTCCTCCTGAGGAGTCCCTCGAACTGTTTGACCACAGTGTTGGGTACATGCTCCAGGAGGATGCCCAGCGTTTGGAAGGCTCTGATGATGATACTGAGCTCGATGAAGGCAGTAACATGAGCACGGACAGAGGGGGTGCCCAAGAAGGACAGCAATCTGGCAGTCATGCTCCCCCTGCTGCAGCATACTGCCAGGTTTGCTCCAGTGATGAGGAGGGAGGGGATGATGAGGTCACTGACTCAACGTGGGTGCCTGATAGGAGAAAGGAGGAGGAGGAGGAGGAGGAGGCGGCACATCACCAACGAGGCAGGATGCCCTCCAGGGGCCAGCCTAAGGGCAGCACATTGACTGCATCACACCCCAAAGCTCCACATGTGCAGGGCGCTGCAGTCTCGTTATTCAAAAAGTTCTTTGGTGTGGGCCTTTTTTTGAGACGAGTGCATCAGATCGCACCGCTGCTATTTGCAACATATGTCTCAAGCGTATCTCACGTGGCCAAAACATCTCCTGCTTGGGTACCACATGCTTGACCAGACATATGTTGACCTGCCATGCAGTTCGTTGGCAAGCGTATCTAAAAGACCCACACCAAAGAACAAAGAGGATCTCTCCTTGCTCCTCATCAGCTGAGATTTCCAACCCCACTAGACCTCCAGTCCTCTCTGAGACCTGCAGTGAGAGGAATGAAGGTGTAGAATTAGGTGTGTCACAGCCAAGTACTTGTGGGCAATCTGCTTTTGGTACACCGTCAGATTGTACCAGGCAAATTTCCCTGCCCCAGCTGCTGCACCGCCGAAAAAAGTTTGCTCCCAGCCATCCACATGCCCAGCGGTTGAATGCTAGCTTGGCAAAATTGCTAGCACTTCAACTGCTGCCTTTTCAGTTGGTAGACTCTGCCCCCTTCCGTGAGTTTGTGGAATGTGCGGTTCCTCAGTGGCAGGTACCCAAACGCCACTTTTTCTCACGGAAGGCGATTCCGGCTCTCTACCGGCATGTGGAAGGCAATGTCCATACCTCGCTGGACAGGGCGGTCAGCGGTGCATATTACCGCTGACTCATGGTCCAGCAGGCATGGACAGGGACGTTACCTAAGTTTCACGGCGCATTGGGTGACTCTGCTGGCAGCTGGGAAGGATGCAGGACAAGGTGCAGTAGTGTTGGAGGTTGTTCCGCCACCACGCCTCCAAAATGCTAATGATTGTGACACACCTCTCTCCTCCACCCCCTCCTCTTCTTCTTCCTCCATGGCCTCTTCCTCAGAACCAGCGGTGCTCCGTAGTCGTTCAAGGGGCTACGCAAGTACGCAGGCCAAAAGATGCCATGCGGTGCTTGAGCTGGTGTGCTTGGGGGACAGGAGCCACACTGGGGCAGAGGTTCTGTCAGCTCTGCAGGGGCAGGTTCAGAGGTGGTTGACGCCACACCAACTTAAGGCAGGAATGGTGGTTTGCGACAATGGCACCAACCTCCTCTCTGCCCTCCGACAGGGACAAATGACCCATGTGCCCTGTTTGGCTCACGTCCTTAACTTGGTGGTGCAGCGGTTCTTGGGCAGGTACCCGGGCTTACAGGATGTCCTGAGGCAGGCCAGGAAAGTCTGTGTGCATTTTCGCCGGTCATATAATGCCAGTGCTCGGTTGACGGACCTCCAAAAGGAGTTTAACCTGCCCAAGAACCGCCTAATCTGTGACATGCCCACCAGGTGGAACTCAACGTTGGCCATGCTGCAGCGGCTGCACACGCAGCAGAGGGCCATCAATGAGTACCTGTGCGACTATGGCACCAGGACAGGGTCAGGGGAGCTTGTTTTTTTTTCCCCACGCCAGTGGGCCATGATCAGGGATGCATGCACTGTCCTGTCACCATTCGAGGAGGCCACGAGGATGGTGAGCAGTGACAGTGCATGCATCAGTGACACTGTCCCCCTTGTCCACCTGTTGGAGCACACGCTGCGTGGAATAATGGACAGGGCACTTGAGGCAGAACAGAGGCAGGAAGAGGAGGACTTCCTTAGCTCTCAAGGCCCCCTTTATCCAGACAGTGTTCCTGCGTGCCCGCCGATCACACAGGAAGAGGACAAGGAGGAGGAGGAGGAAGATTGTGTCAGTATGGAGGTGGAGCCTGGCACTCAGCATCAGCAGCAGTCTTTAAGGGATCAGTCCCAAGAAACACATGGACTTGTACGTGGTTGGGAGGAGGTGGCTGCGGATGTTGTCGTCCTTAGTGACCCAGAGGACTCCGGACCGAATGCCTCAGCAAACCTACGCTGCATGGCCTCCCTGAAACTGCAAAGCCTGCGTAAGGATCCTCGTATTCGTGGTATCAAGGAGAAGGACCAATACTGGCTGGCAACCCTCCTTGATCCACGTTACAAGGGTAAGGTTGCGGACCTTATCTTGCCATCGCAGAGGGAGCAGAGGATGAAACATCTTTGGGAGGCCTTGCAGAAAGGTCTGTGCAACGCGTTCCCAGAGACTGGGAGGTTACAAACTCCTGTTTCTGGACAACGTGTTGCTGAGGCTTCGGTCAGTCAAAGAAGGAGCAGTGGAGAAGGTGGCCGTCTGACCGATGCGTTCAGACAATTTTTTGGTCCGCAGCCCCAAGGTATGATCGGTTCCAGCAACCATCGCCAGCGTCTGTTTTACATGGTGCAGGAATACCTAGGGGCAAGATCAGACTTGGACACCTTTCCCACCGAAAATCCTCTGGGTTACTGGGTCTTGAGGATGGATCACTGGCCAGAGCTTGCACAGTATGCAATTGAGCTACTGGCCTGTCCTGCATCCAGCGTTCTTTCGGAACGCACATTCAGTGCTGCTGGAGGCTTGGTAACCGATCACAGGGTGCGTCTGTCCACCGACTCGGTCGATCGGCTGACCTTCATAAAAATGAATCAGTCTTGGATCACCACCAGCTACCAAGCACCTGATGCTGATGTAACCGAATAATTTTTTTTGAAATCTCAGATCCCTTCAAAGACTGCCTATGCTGATGCTGAGTGACTATCCCTGAGTAATTATCCTCTTCCTCCTCAATCATCACGCTGATAGCTTGGAAGAACATTTTTGGTTCTGGGCGCCACCACCAGTGCCTAAGGCCCAATTTTTCAGCCCCTGTTTAACAGGGGCGTGTAATTACAATTTTTGATGTAATACTTTGCAGCAGGGCTCGTTCCTGCATTCCAACTAGAGTGTCTGTGAGGGGTTGCAGTGTTGTGGCACCAGCACCAGTGCCTAAGGCCCAATTTTTCTGCCCCTGTCTAACAGGGGCGTGTAATTACAATTTTTGATGCAATACTTTGCAGCAGGGCTCGTTCCTGCATTCCAACTAGAGTGTCTGTGAGGGGTTGCAGTGTTGTGGCACCAGTGCCTAAGGCCCAATTTTTCTGCCCCTGTCTAACAGGGGCGTGTAATTACAATTTTTGATGCAATACTTTGCAGCAGGGCTCGTTCCTGCGTTCCAACTAGAGTGTCTGTGAGGGGTTGCAGTGTTGTGGCACCAGCACCAATGCCTAAGGCCTAATTTTTCAGCTCCTGTTCAACAGGGGCATGTAATTACAATTCTTGATCCAATATTTCACAGCAGGTCCCTGTGAGGGCTTACAGTGTTGTGGCCACAGCAACACCTAAGGCCCAAATTTCTGCTGAGTATATAGGGCAGGACCCTACTTTCAAACATCTAACTTACAAACGACTCCTACTTGCAAACGGAAGGAGACAACAGGAAGTGAGATGAAATCTACCCCTAGGAAGGGAAATTCTCTCCTGTAAGAGTTAATATGGGAAAACAATTTCTCCTTTCCACTGATGCTTTCCAATCCTTGTTCCACAAAAAAACCCAAATTTTCAAAAAACATTTTTCATTGGGACAAAAAGTGAGGTGAAATCTTCTGAAGAGGAGGAAAGACAGCAAAACAAATGTCACAGGGGTGATAACCCTTCCCTATGTTTTCCAAAAAGCTTAAAAGATTTTTTGGCTGGAGCTAAACACGTTAAAAATGTACCCGTTCAAAATTACAAAGAGATTCTACTTAACAACAAACCTACAGTCCCTGTCTTGTTTGCACCGCCTGTATACTGCTGTTCAGAGTATATAGGGCCTGGTGGCCCCACACCTTTCCTTATTTTAATTTGGGTGCGGGGTTCCCCTTAATATCCATACAAAACCCAAAGGGCCTGGTAATGGACTGGGGGGTACCCATGCCGTTTGTCTCACTGATTTTCATCCATATTGCCATGACCCGACATTACATTAAACCCGCAAGCAGTTTTAAATGAGATTTTTTCCTTTGAAAATGACATTTGGTGCAGGGACTGTTCTAAACACGGGAAACATGCGTCACTTTACAGGCATACTATAGACACCCCCCAGGTACGATATTTAAAGGAATATTTCACTTTTTTTTTTTTACTTTAAGCATCATTAAAATCACTGCTCCCGAAAAAACGGCCGTTTTTAAAAGTTTTTTTTGCATTGATACATGTCCCCTGGGGTAGGACCCGGGTCCCCAAACCCTTTTTAGGACAATACCATGCAAATTAGCCTTTAAAATGAGCACTTTTGATTTCGAACGTTCGAGTCCCATAGACGTCAATGGGGTTCTAAAGTTCGTGCAAACTTTCGGTCCGTTCGCAGGTTCTGGTGCGAACCGAACCGGGGGGTGTTCGGCTCATCCCTACTCTCCAACTGCCACTGCTGAAGGCCTGATAGGCAGGATGGGATTAAAAGACAATGGAGAGTTAACCACATTATCATGGTTTAACATGCCATGATCAATCATTTGTGACTCATTTTCATTTTGCCATACTGAACTAACTTAGTCATATAATCGTTCAATGGTAATTTTTTAACAGCACCATAATCATGTGCCCCTGTAAATATTTCAGTATCACTACCAACAGGTTCGGAAGCACCAGATATCTGTGCCCTCTGATCAACTTTACTGGTATGCATAATATGCCTAGCACCAATTTTTTCTTTTTGTGCCCCTAGAATTTGAGAATTAACATTAGGTTGCTTAACATTCAATGCACCAGTGACCTGTGCTCCTTTAAAACTATTATTAGCACCAGCAGTCTGTGCCCCTTTAAATTGCTGTAAAATATTTGACAATGAATTAACTAGGAATGAAACATCTGCAATATTAGTAAACTGACACTGCTCACCATCATATGATATTGACGGATGCTCACTGAGTGCAGCAGCCTGGGGAAGCTGAGTAGCGCTGCTCTCCCTCATAGCCGGCTCTCTCTGTGTTCCGGAAGTGCCAGCTCTCTCCTCCCTTGCCACCTGAGGCGAAGCCGCTGTTCTCAGTCGTTTCTTCTTTCTCCCCGGCTGTTGCCGAGTCCCGCCCCCGACTGGGGCCGAAGCTTCTTCCATCTTCTGGTTTGTGAGGGATGTTTCTGCAGGTGGAGCTGAGTCCCGCTCCTCCCCTAGGCATTGAAGGAGCCATTCTTCACCGCCCTCTCCCTCCGCTCTCTCAATAAGGTGACACAGGAGTTCTTCCCGACTATTTGACGAACGGCGCTTCATGCTGCAGGAGCTCTGTGACGTCGCTTGTTCTGCTTCAAACGGTCAGTGAGCCGCTGCACTCAGCCCCTTATATAGGCTTCTTCAGCGCTGCTCAGCGCCCGCCAAATTCCTCCAATCCGAGGCTGGCCTTTGCTACCAATCCTCTGGCTGTTGCTGCCCTGAGCAACAGTGGCAACCAATGGCAACCTAATAGATAGATAAAAGAGAGAGAGAAACTGCAGCCCCTTCTGAGCCATCCCATGTGGGCCCCAGCATAATGCTATGACCCTTCATTATGTATGTACTGATTCCACACCAGTCACCACTGACAGAATTTTACAGCTGAACAAACTTACTGACATATGTGTACTGACTCCATTGACAGCATTTTACTTTTTACAGGACATACATTTAGTTTTTGCATTTGATGCCCATTGTCATGATATATAAACTGGTTGCATTTTATGCCCATTGTCTTGTCTGGATTGGAATGTTTACTGTTTATGCATTTGATGCCCATTGTTTATACATAATAATTTATATCATCCTGATGATGTGCATCAAATGCATAAAGTGTTTGCATTTGAAGCCCATTGTCAGGAATATTTAACCACTTAACGGCCGTGCCATAGCTGAATGACAGCTACAGCGGGGCTCAATATCTCTGGGAGGGCGCACATTGATTTCCTCCCAGAATCGCGCTCCCCTGGAGGACCCAGCGCATCACGGATCATGGTAAATGGCCGCTGACAGCCGTCAAATGACAGAGCGATCACTTGTAAACAAACCGGCGTCATACCGGTTCCTCTCTCCTCTCTCTGTACTGATCGGTACAGTGTGAGCAGAGAGGGGAGAGATCAGGTGCAACAGCGCTGTAGGCTGGATGTGTAGTGCCAACAGCGCTGATAAGTGACAATTCCTGCCTCATCCATTTATCCATGCTCAGCCATCCCATCTATCCCCATCCATCTTCATCAATACTCATCCATCCATCCATCCATACTCAGCAATACTCATCCATCCATCCATACTCAGCAATGCTCAGCCATCCCATCCACCCCCATTCATACTCGGCCATACTCAGCCATACTCAGCCATACTCAGCCATACCCAGCCATACCCAGCCATACTCAGCCATACCCAGCCATACTCAGCCATACCCAGCTGTACTCAGCCATACCCAGCTGTACTCAGCCATACTCAGCCATACTCAGCCATACTCAGCCATACTCAGCCGTACCCAGCTGTACCCGGACTTACCTGGCCGTACTCAGCCATACTCATTCATACTTAGTCATCCCATCCATACTCAGCCATCCTCATCCACGACTCATCCATCCCCATTTATGCTCATCCATGCCACATCAGTTCTCATCCATGCCACTAGAATGCCTCACAAAAGTGTAATAGGTAGTCAAATTTGATTTCAAACTTATGCCCCTAGAACACCTGATGGTGCTCCCTGCATGTTGGGCCTCTCTATGTGGCCAGGCTGTGTAAAAAGTCTCCCACATGTATCGCCATACTCAGGAGGAGTAGGAGAATCTATTTTGGGGTGTCATTTTTTGTATGTACATGCTATGTGTTAGAAATATTGTATAAATGGTCAACTTTGCGTAAAAAAAAAATTGTTTTCATTTTCTTTACACATTTTCCAAAAACTTGTAGAAAAAAATTACAGGTTCAAAAGACTCATTATGCCTCATAGATTATACATTGGGTTGTTTTCTTTCCAAAATGGGGTAATTTTTGGGACATTTCCATTGTCCTGGTGCTCCAGAGCCTTCAAAAGTGTAATGCTGGGCACTAGGGTTGTACCGATACCGATACTACGATCGGGATCAGCACCTATACCGAGCATTTGCCCAAGTACTTGTACTCGGGCAAATGCTCCCGATGCTTCTGCCGATACCTAAACAGTCAGCGGTGATCAGCGCGTGGGGGAGTTACAAGCTTCTCCCCCAGCGGCTTTAGTGACATACAGCGGTGATCGGTGCTTGTAACTCCCCCACACACGATCACCGCTGACTGTCACCTCATCCTGCTCCATGCCCCCTCCGTTCCTCTGTCCCCCTATGCTGTTCCCCTCCGTTGCTCTGTCCCCCTCCATTCCAGCGTTCCACTGTCCCCCTCCGTTATTCTGTCCCCCTCCGCTGTCACCCCCCGTTGTTCTGTCCTCCTCCGCTGTCCCCCTCCGTTGTTCTGTCCTCCTCCGCTGTCCCCCTCCGTTGTTCTGTCCTCCTCCGCTGTCCCCCTCCGTTGTTCTGTCCCCCTCCGTTGCACTGTCCTCCTCCTCTGTCCCCCTCCGCTGTCCTCCACCGTTGATCTGTCCTCCTCCGCTGTCCCCCTCCATTCCGGCGTTCTGCTGTCCCCTTCTCCGCTGTGTGAATGGACAGTCAGCTGAATCTGTCTATTCACATAACTGAAACATTGTAATCTCCTGTGATTACGATGTGTCAGTTTATGAATGGAGAGGAGCCGCTGTCTTCTCTCCATTCATTCTCAGTGCAGCTGAGGCTGCAGAGAAAGGGACTGGGGAATCTCTATCCTCTGTCTCTTTCTCTGTCTCAAAGGGGAGATATCAGAGGTCTGTTAAGACCCCTGATATCTCACCAAAGCCCCCCAACAGGGATGATAAAAAAAAAAACACACACACATATTGCAATAAAGAATAAAAAAAAATTATTGTAAAAAAATAATGAATGTAAATAAAAAAAAACACACACAGAAACCGTTCACCTCCTACCGCCCCCCCTCCGTAAAAAAAAAAAAAAACACTGTCACGTGACATTAAAAAAAAGTATCGGTAATCGGTATCGGCGAGTACTTGAAAAAAAGTATCGGTACTTGTACTCGGTCCTAAAAAAGTGGTATCGGGACAACCCTACTGTGCACACACGACCGGATTTTCGATGGACTGAATCACGTCAGACTTTTCTAAAGACTTTCGATGGACTTTTTGACGGACTTCCGTCGAATCGGACTTGTCTACACACAATCACACCAGAGTCCGACGGATTCGTATGTGATGACGTACGACCAGACTAGAATAAGGAAGTTCATAGCCAGTAGCCAATAGCTGCCCTAGCATCAGTTTTCGTCCGTCAGACTAGCATACAGATGAACGGATTTTTCGACCGGACTTGAAAGATTTGAAACATGTTCTAAATCTAAAGTTTGTCACATTTTCCACAGAAAAGGTCCGCTGCAGGTCTGATGAAGCCCACATATGGTGAAATTGTCAGACGGATTCGTTCCATCGGACAAGTTTGGTAGAAAAGTCTGGCCGTGTGTACACGGCATAAGAGGTAGGCAAGAAATTATGTGTCATTTATGCTCCAAGAACGCCCGACGGTGCTCCCTGCACGGTGCATCTCTGTATGTGGCCAAAAGGCCCCCACATTCATTATTTTATATCATGATAACTAAAATTAAATTAAATCTTTGAGGCGCTGTAGGAGCGGTGAATACACCGCTCATAAAGTGCCCCTGCCCATTGAAATCAATGGGCAGCGGTATTTTGCCGGTGGTTTTAACCCTTTTTCGACCGCTAGCGGGGGTTAAAAACACCCCGCTATCGGCCAAAAAGCGCCACAAAAAGGATGGTAAAGCACCGCAACGCCTCAGTGTGAAAGTAGCCTTACTGACAATCTGATCTATCTTGCACAGAGAGGGAGTTGAAGCACAGCAGTAATTAACCTCTTTTATGCCTGTTCCCAATAAAATTCACCACTATTGTACCACTATTGCATCTTGATTAGAAGCCATCAAAATCATACAAATAATTTTATAGTTTGTATGTAAAAAGCATGTTTATTTTGTAAATCTGCATGATCATTTACAAACAGTACAGAAGAAAAGGCATCATCAAAGTGTTTCCAGGGAAAACACAATAGAAAGTTCAGTCACATTCAATCCAGCTTGAGTCCCTTATAAAAAAAATCTTAGAGAAATCACTTGAAGTTGTACTACCAACCAACCTAACTCACCTTGTTTTTCAGATAGGCAGAGAGACTGCCCAGGCTCAGCTCACACTCTGTCATGGGCACAGCCGCACAGGCAGCTCTCCTCAGACCCTTCCTTCCCTCACGCTGGAGATGGAAGATGGAGGTGGGTGGAGCACTTGATTGGCGCGGAGGCTGAGCGATGTGAATGCTGGGGCGGCTGCAGCCTCTTACGTCACTGGTTGCTAGGCGCAGGCGATTCTAACAACCAGTGCAGGAGACAGCGCACAGTGCACAGCCGTCCAGCATCCGCTCCGCTCTGCTCTGCTCCTGAGAGTCTTGCTGACTGATCCGGGATTCCTGGCGGTAACTTCTTGCCGCCCCCTCTTAAATGCCGCCTGGAGCCATGGTCCCAGTGGGTCCCATGGTAGGGCTGGCCCTGCCTGGCTTGTTAGGGTCTCAAGAAATGAGATAGGCCATCAGACCATCAGGTATGATCAATTTTCACATATTGGTACCATAGCTTGTGGAATCTATAACTTTCACAAAGACCAAATGATATACACCAATTTGGGTTATTTTTACCAAAGATATGTAGCAGTATAAATTTTGGCCAAAATGTATAAAGAAAAATAACTAATTTGCAAAATTTTATAACAGAAACAAATAAAAATTCATTTTTTTTACAGAATTTTCAGTATTTTTTCTTTTATATCGCAAAAAATTAAAAACCCAGAGGTGAATAAATACCACCAAAAGAAAGCTCTATTTGTGTGAAAAAAGGACACAATTTTCATATAGGTACAGTATTGCATGACTGAGTAATTGTCATTCAAAATGTGAGAGCACCGAAAACTGAAAATTAGTCTGGTTAGGAAGGGGGTTTAAGTGCCCAGTGGTTAAGTGATTAATGTTTATGCGTTTGATGCCCAATGTCAGGAATATTTAATGTTTATGTTTGATGTCCGTTGTCAGGGGTATATATATATATATATATATATATATATATATATATATACACTACCGTTCAAAAGTTTGGGGTCACATTGAAATGTCCTTATTTTTGAAGGAAAAGCACTGTACTTTTAAATGAAGCTAACTTTAAACTAGTCCTAACTTTAAACAAATATACTCTATACATTGCTAATGTGGTAAATGACTATTCTAACTGCAAATGTCTAGTTTTTGGTGCAATATCTACATAGGTGTATAGAGGCCCATTTCCAGCAACTATCACTCCAGTGTTCTAATGGTACAATGTGTTTGCTCATTGGCTCAGAAGGCTAATTGATGATTAGCAAACCCTTGTGCAATCATGTTCACACATCTAAAAACAGTCTAGCTCCTTCCAGAAGCTACAAAACTGACCTTCCTGTGAGCAGATTGAGTTTCTGGAGCATCACATTTGTGGGGTCAATTAAACGCTCAAAATGGCCAGAAAAAGAGAACTTTCATCTGAAACTCGACAGTCTATTCTTGTTCTTAGAAATGAAGGCTATTCCATGCGAGAAATTGCAAAGAAATTGAAGATTTCCTACAACGGTGTGTACTACTCCCTTCAGAGGACAGCACAAACAGGCTCTAACCAGAGTAGAAAAAGAAGTGGGAGGCCGCGTTGCACAACTAAGCAAGAAGATAAGCACATTAGAGTCTCTAGTTTGAGAAACAGACGCCTCACAGGTCCCCAACTGGCATCTTCATTAAATAGTACCCGCAAAACACCAGTGTCAACATCTACAGTGAAGAGGCGGCTGCGGGATTTTGGGCTTCAGGGCAGAGTGGCAAAGAAAAAGCCATATCTGAGACTGGCCAATAAAAGAAAAAGATTAAGATGGGCAAAAGAACACAGACATTGGACAGAGGAAGACTGGAAAAAAGTGTTGTGGACGGATGAATCCAAGTTTGAGGTGTTTGGATCACAAAGAAGAACGTTTGTGAGACGCAGAACAAATGAAAAGATGCTGGAAGAATGCCTGACGCCATCTGTTAAGCATGGTGGAGGTAATGTGATGGTCTGGGGTTGCTTTGGTGCTGGTAAGGTGGGAGCTTTGTACAGGGTAAAAGCTAAGGAAGGCTATCACTCCATTTTGCAACGCCATGCCATACCCAGTGGACAGCGCTTGATTGGAGCCAATTTCATCCTACAACCGGACAATGACCCTAAACACACCTCCAAATTGTGCAAGAACTATTTACAGCAGAAGCAGGCAGCTGGTATTCTATCGGTAATGGAGTGGCCAGCACAGTCACCAGATCTGAACCCCATTGAGCTGTTGTGGGAGCAGCTTGACCGTATGGTACGCCAGAAGTGCCCATCCAACCATTCCAACTTGTGGGAGCTGCTTCTAGAAGCGTGGGGTGCAATTTCTCCAGCTTACCTCAATAAATTAACAGCTAGAATGCCAAAGGTGTGCAATGCTGTAATTGCTGCAAAAGGAGGATTCTTTGATGAAAGCAAAGTTTGATGTAAAAACAATGTTATTTCAAATACAAATCATTATTTCTAACCTTGTCAATGTCTTGACTCTATTTTCTATTCATTTCACAACGTATGGTGGTGAATAAGTGTGACTTTTCATGGAAAACACAAAATTGTTTGGGTGACCCCAAACTTTTGAACGGTAGTGTATATATATATATATATATATATATATATATATATATATATATATATATATATATATATATATATATATATATATATATATATATATATATATATATATATATATATATATATATATATACATACACACACACACCGTATTTATCGGCATATAAGCCGATCCCCGCTAATTGTGATCTATTGGCGGCCATGTGTTATGTCCATCATTGGGCGGGACTGTGAGCGGCGCCGGAAAGAGCCGAGAACACTCGACTATGTGTATCTCGGCTCCGCCCAGTCACTGTGATTTTGGCGGCGCTCGTTCAGCTCCGCCGAGTCCCTCCGAACTCCGCGGCGCCATATTTAAAACTACATGCTATGTGTATGTCGGCGGCGATCTGTCCAAGCATGGACACTGGGGGCAAGGCTGCACTGACCACTGGGGCAAGGCTGCACTGACCACTGGGGCAAAGCTGAACTGACAAGGCTGCAAGTTTAGGAGAGAATTTTAAGGAAAAAAACTTTTAGGAGGGAAGTTTAAGGAAAAAAAACTTACATTAAAATGCCCATCAATGCAGCCTTATCGTGTCCATCTGCAGCCTTGTTAGTGTCATTGCAGCCTTTTCAGTGTCAGTGCAGCCTTGCCCCAGTGTCCATTGCAGCTTTGTTAGTGCAGCCTTGCCCCAGTGCAGTCTTGTCAGTGCAGCTTTGCACCAGTGCAGCCTTGTCAGTGCAGCCTTGTCAGTTCAGCTTTGCCCCAGTGGTCAGTGCAGCCTTGCCCCAGTGGTCAGTGCAGCCTTGCCCCCAGTGTCCATGCTTGGACAGATCGCCGCCGACATACACATAGCATGTAGTTTTAAATATGGCGCCGCGGAGTTCGGAGGGACTCGGCGGAGCTGAACGAGCGCCGCCAAAATCACAGTGACTGGGCGGAGCCGAGATACACATAGTCGAGTGTTCTCGGCTCTTTCCGGCGCCGCTCACAGTCCCGCCCAGTCCCGCCCTATGATGGACATAATACGGTGTGTGTGTAATAAATAAATATATATATATATATATATATATATATATATATATATATATATATATATATATATATATATAGTATATTTGATAAAAAACAAAAGGAATATGTTACTTCACGCTATCGCAAATCCCTATGCACGATTAAATAACTGGAGGTTTTCTAGTATTACACTAACACTATCTCACCTAAGAGGTTTTGACATGGCAGATGAGCTTACACTTTAATGGCCACTGGAGCGATACTAAAAAACACCCAGTTATTTAAATAGGCAGAGGAATTTGGGATAGTGTGCAGGTAACTTTTTTCGTTGTTTATATTGTATGTATTGGGGCATTGTTGCCGCTCAAGAGTAGTGGGAGTTTGAGCACAGGGCTTAATATTGTATGTATGTATGTATGCATTTGATACCCATTGTCAGGATATATAATGTGTATGCATTTATTTCCATTTGCATGATATACAACATGGTTTATTTACTGGCATGATATACAATCTTTATGTATTTACTGCTCTTTGGCATGATATACCAAGTGTATGTGTTTACTGTTAATTGGCATGATATACCAAGTATGCTGCACTAACAAACAAAAGCTGGGGCTATTATCTTGTTTTCTTTTGTTGTGGCAATTTAATAGTTGCAATAATATATGTTATTTATATTATTATTATTATTATTATTGCCTATGTTTTAGGAGCAAAATTGGTATTGCACTTCATTTTGCAATATTTATCACTATGTGGTTTAATAGTGTTTTTTTTGTAGAGGATTTTAAATTATTACGTACATTTCATCTACAGTATAGCCTTAAATTAGCATTATGGAGGGCCAACCCTTTTTGGTAGTGTAGTTTCTCATGAAAGTAGAGCTAAATCAGCTCTGCTTACAAGACAAGCTAGCTCATTAGAGTTGGTCCTTCATAATGCAAATTTTTGTCTATAGGTCACTATAGACTATATATAAAGGGACTCTCCGGCTTCCTTCCTTACATACACATATATACACATACACATATATACACATACACATATATACACATACACATGTAGCGCTTACCCCCGAAGGAGCGGCTGATTTTATTTGGGTCTTTGCCGTCACCCCCTTACCTGTGTTTCCACCAGACACGGGACTTAGAGTCTATATTGGGCCTTGCGCCCATCAATGCATGCACCAGTCACTTTGTTATATTTCCAATGCTTTATTGCAAAACTTTTGAAGAAGTAGCAGTAAAGAGGTAGAAAGGGAGTTGCAGGAGGGTTCAGATTACCTTATGCAGATCACTGAGGAATTTGAGATTCTGAAGACAAACACACCTTCAGTCACTAGATCTTTGCCCACCCGGATAGGTCTCTCTCACTGACCTAGCAGCCGGAATGGCGCACGGACGAAAAGTCTCTGCCACAGACTTGAGAAGAACAAAATGGTTGTACGATCCTCTGCCACAGGATGTAATATTAGTTGAACAGCAAACACAGTACCAGAACCTTTAAGCCGACCCGGCAGTACTGTGCGGTAGATTAGTTAGGTATAGGTGCGTCCTCCAAGTAGGTTACCAGGCCCTCCCGAGAGACCAGCCTTTATCCTGGCTCTCTCCAGCAAGGGTCCTCCCCTGGATATCTTCAGCTTGGCTCGGCTTCTTCCTAACAGGCAAGACAGCCTAAGGACCACCTCTGCAATAGTAGGCCCCAGACAGACTTCTGGGCCTACTTGTAGTCACATAGCCTCGGACCAGCGTGGCCCCGAGGCAGGAGAAAAGTCACCACATACCTTACCCCAAGAGGGCCAGGAGGTAAGAGAGAGACAAAAATGGCATCTGCCCCTTAAGTACCCCTTCCCAGAATGCACAGTGGTGGACCACCCCCACTGGGTTACTTCTGAGAAAGAAGAGACACTCAATACACTTCAGCCTGTTGCTCTTCCAACACTGGCCTGTGGAGACAACGACACCTACAGGCAACAGTGTGGAACTACATGCAACACAGCCAATGCTGAAACAGAAGCTAATTTAGTCACAGATTAAATCTGAACTATATACAGAACCGAAGACAACCCCCTAAATTTACATGCAAGCACCTAATCAACAGGAGCAGGGCGCTACATATATATATATATATATATATATATATTTGGATTTTTTTTTTTCAAATAACAGTTTTTATTAAAAATATACTACATAGATAAGTACAAAAAACAGTGAGGCTGTAATACACTAGTTACAACTGGCCAGTGGCCTTGCTGGTAAGTATTAAGCATCAAAAGAGTAGCAGCCCAGTACAATAGCTTCATAGTAAATGCCAGGTAACACTTAGTGGTCAACAAGCAGGTCTCAGTTTTGACCTGAGCATAGCCCAAGGAGAAGAGGAGGAAAAAAGAACAGAAGAGGAAAGAAGAAAAGAGGGGTAGGGTAGTGGAGAGGAGGAGGGGAAGGGGATGCTCTGCCATCAGCTCAGGGCGGGTCCTCACGTCTATGCCACTCTTCCCAGACCTTATGTGCCTCCAATCTATCTTGTAGTCTAGCCATCATTTTTTCCATCAGCTCTATATCTTTTATTCTGGTGTATAGGTCGGTTTGAGTGGGAGGGTCTCGTCTTTTCCAGTGCAGGGCAATTATACATCTCGCGGCTGTAAGGACATGTCGAAGCAGCTTCCTGGAGTGCCAAGGTATTTGTAACCCAGACACTCTGAGAAGAAACAACCTCGGATCCATGGGCACCTGCGCGCCCAGCAGACGGCTCAATAGTAGTTGCGTCTCGGTTCAGTAGGGGACTATTTTAGGACATGTCCAATAGATATGGTATAAGGTCCCTCTGTCTTTCATACACCTCCAGCATCTATCCGAGCTAGTGGGGTAAATAGCACGGAGGACATCTGGCGTCAAGTACCAAAGAAACAGAATTTTATAAGCGTTCTCTTTATAGAGTGTACAAAGGGAACTCTTAGCTGCCTGAGACCAGATTGACCGCCAGGTAGTTTCCGGAATTTCCTCCCCCAGTGCTCTCTCCCATCAGAGCATATATGGATGTTTACCCTGGGTTGTAAAGCAATGAGAATTGAGTACCCGGTAGATGTCTGAGATTAACCCTCGTCTTGCTGTACCTTCCAGCATCAAGCACTCGAATGGAGTAGGAGCCGAAAATTGTAGGTTCGGAGCAAATGATTGAGCATAATGTCTAATCTGCAGGTACCTATAGAATACATGCCGGGGTAGGTCAAATTTTTTTTGAAGATCTGTAAATGATAGCAATCTACGCGTGCTGGGATGCACCAGGTGACCATAGTGGAATAAGTACTTTGTCGCCCACGGGAAAGACATCTGATGTGTAAGGCCTGCAGGCATTCTGGGGTTATAAAGAAAAGACGTGAGGAGTGACCTCTCTGAACATAGCTTAAAAACTCGAGACAGTCTACGCCAGAGTGATCTGAGGTGGAGCATGGGACCTAAAAGCTGGGCTGAGTCCAACTCCACCATTGCATTCCAGAGCATACTATTTGGGTGGACAGGTGCCATCCATATTTTTTCAATTTTTGTCCATCTGTTGTAAGAACGTTGGGGAAACCAGGAGGCCAGGGCCCGCAATTGAGTGGCTTGGTAGTATTTATGTAGGTTAGGAAATGACAACCCACCCTCCGAACGCGCCGCTGTAAGAACCGAGTGTGATATTCTATGCCTTTTTATAATTCCAAACAAAACGGATTAAATCGGCCTGGAGTTTCTGAAGTTCCGCATGTGGTATTGGGATGGGAAGTGTTTGGAAGAGATAAAGGAGCTTAGGTAGGATGGTCATTTTAACAGAGGCCACCCTCCCTAAAAGGGAGATATGGTGGACCTTCCATTTCTGCAGAGGTCCCTTATAGATCTGAAGAGGGGGGGATAATTGGCTCGATATAGGGTAGAGTAAGAGGGAGTAATCTGTACTCCTAGATATTTCATGGATGTCGTCTTCCAGTGGTATGGGAAGCATTGCTGTAGATGTTGGGTCTCTAATGCTGGAATGTTAATAGGTAACGGTTCAGATTTGGCTGCGCTTATTTTATAGCCCGAGAGAGATCGATAAAGATCAAGTTCAGCATGCAGGGTAGGGAGAGAGATCCTAGGCTGGGTCAGGGTGAGTATAATATCATCTGCAAACAGTGCTAGCTTAAATTGCCTACCCCTCACCGGGATCCCATGTATATTTGGGTTTCTTTGAATGGACACCGCCAGAGGCTCCACACATAGCGCAAACAAAAGCGGGGAGAGCGGACACCCCTGGCGGGTCCCATTCACGATCGGAAATGCAGGTGACAGGGTGAAAGGGGTCTTGACCTGAGATGTGGGATTAGTGTATAGGTGTCTAATGGCCTGCAGAAAGGGGCCCCGAAATCCCATGCATTTCAACGCGGCGAACAGGAAAGGCCAACCAAGGCGGCCTTTTCTGCATCTAGTCCAAAAACTAACGCTTCCAGCTTGTCTCTGTTTGCCACGTCTATAAGGTCAATAATCCATCACGTGTTATCCCCCGCCTGATGCAGGGGGACAAAGCCCACCTGATCCTTGTGTATTAAAGAAGGGAGTATCGGTTCAATCGCATCGAAAGGAGCTTAGTAAAAAATTTTAAATCAGAGTTTAGGAGCGCGATTGGCCTGTAACTGGCACATAGTGAAGGATCTTTGTCAGGTTTGGGGATTAACATGAGGAATGACCTCTGCATGTCCGAGGGAATAATAGTTTTCTGGAAGAAGGCATTAAACAGCTTACACATATGGGGTAGGAGAATCAAGAGAAATGTCTTGTAATATTCATATGGGAGGCCATCTGGGCCGGGAGACTTATGTGAAGGCAAGATTTTAATGGTGGCTGTCAGTTCTTCTTCTGTGATAGGGGCATTGAGGGAAAGTAGGTCTGACACCTGCAGTTTGGGAAGTCCGCTTTCCTCTAAATATTGTCGCATGCGAGTGGTCAGATCAGGAGGAAGAGGATCCTGAGGGATCTCAGGGTCATTATACAGGGTTGTGTAGAATTCACTAAAAGCCTGAGCTATATCTTGAGGGTGTGTTAAGAGCGCTCCCTGTCTATCTTGTTGGGGGGTGGACATGTGAGAATTTTCCGACAGCTTGCGTGCCAGGAGGGAATGGGCCTTTATCATAATAAGTTTGTTTTAGCAGAAGGAGCGCTTTCTCTATATGGCCCATTGCTAGGTCTCGAAGGGTGGTACGCAAACAGACAATCTTTTTAAGGAGATGTATGGATGTCGAGGTTTGTAATTGGAGTTCTAGGGCTCTAAGATCTCTCTCAGCTCGAATTTTGGACGCTATTGCATTTTTCTTCATGGCCGAGGAGAGCGCAATACAACGCCCCCCGAGGACTGCCTTGTGTGCCTCCCAGAGGGTAGAGAGGGTTATATCAGAGGTGTCGTTTTCTATAAAGTAATTCTGCAATGTTGATTCTAATTCCAGTTTAGATGGGGTATGTTGGAGGAGGAAATTATTTAATTGCCAGTTGCATGGTTTACGAATAGGGTTACCTATATCTAGGGACACAGTAACAGGAGCATGATCAGACCAGGAAATAGGTAAGATCTGAGCCGTCTTTGTGGCGCGCAGAGTGGCATTGTTGACAAAGAAATAGTCTATCGGGGAATGCATACGGTGAGGGGCTGAAAAAAATGTATATTGTCTATCCCCCGGGTGTAGGGCCCGCCATGTATCAAATAAGGCATGACGCCTAGTTATTTGACAAAATAATTTGGAGCCTCACGCAGCGCGGGTCTGTGGGGCTGTGGGGTTAATCACGTGTCGATCTAAACCTACTGAGTGGGATAGATTAAAGTCCCCACCGATTATCAAATAGTCATTGGGAGATCTAAACAGACGTGCAAATACCTTAGATAGGAAATATATCTGATGGGTATTAGGGGCATAGAGGGTACAGATAGTAACCACCTGCGGTTGCCACTGGCCTCTCAAAATTATGTAGTGTCCGCTCGCATCCACAAAAGACTTGGAGCATTTAAATAGGGAACCACGCTTAAATAGAATAGCCACTCCTGCTCTTTTGCGGGGGCTAAATGCCTGGTAGACCTGAGGGTATTGTCTAGATGCAAAGGTGAAGGCATCTCCCTTATTAAAATGCATTTCCTGCAACAGGACTACATCCGCCCCAGAATGCCTGAGCTCTCTCAATGCAAGGTGCCTTTTCCTGTTTGAGTTCAACCCGTGAACATTAAGTGACATAAACTTAACCATGGTCACTGGTGTATGTGCGCTCAAGATTACTTAGCTTATCCAGCCGCGAGACCGCTACCACATCCCAGAAGCGAGGAGGCCCAAAGATGAAGTACGTCCAGATGACCCTCCAGAACCAATGGCGAGCCAGGGAAAACAAGGGGGTGGGGAGAAAGGGTATGAGAAGAAGTAGAGAAGGGAGGAAAAAAAAGATTGGTTAGTAATACATCAGTTAATAGTAAACATTGCGATATAATCCCAAGCAGTCTATACTGCCCGGGATCCGTTGAGTTCCAGTAAGTTCCCCCGATCAGAGCCCCCAACAAGGGCCGAGGGTGAGGGAACATAGAGAACCGCTTTAAACAAAATCAACGGTGTTCAAAATATCTAAACAAAGTGACAAAGGGGAACTTTAGTAGGTTAAACCTATGAGGGGACTAGTGACCAGAAAAAACTACCACTATCCAATCTCCATCAGGGGGTGCCCAATGTTCAAAGCAAGTAAACAGGCTGGGGGGGCCTAGGGGGAGTGCAAATAAGGTTGCTGAGTGGGGCAGGAGAAACAATTATAATAGTCAGCTTTTCTTAGATTTGGCGGATCCTCGAGGAGAGTCCCGGTCTCTGGGACGTTTAGTTGAGGGGATCTTCTGCCAGACCGTTGGATGCGGCGTTGGCAAGTCCACTAAGTCCCAATCAGGCAGACGTGGAACGGGGATCTCCAAGATGTCACAGAAGTTGTTCAAGTCTTCTGGGAAGCGTAGTACTGCTGATTTTCCCTGTCGACGAGCTGTCAAGCTAAAAGGAAATCCCCAGTGGTAGATTATATTGTTCTCTTGCAGTAAACTGAGTAGATGTTGGAGGAGTCTATGTTTCTGCAGGGTGATCCAAGATAGATCTGGGAACAGCTGAATTTGTGCGTTTTCAAAGACCACCTTCTTGGAGATGCGGGATTTTCGCATGGTGTCTTCCTTTAAAGGGAAGGAATGGACCCTGCATATAACATTGCGGGGTCTGGAGGCAGGTCCCTTAGGGCATAAGGCTTGGTGTGCACGGTCAATTTCTATGGGTTTGTTTGGGGGGTCCCCCAAGAGGTCATTGAATAAGGTTTGTAGGGTTTCATGTAAGTCTTCAGGACCCTCTGACTCCGGTAGGCCCCTGACTTGGATGTTATTTCTGTGCCCCCTATTGTCCAAGTCCTCGATATGGCGCTGCATATTCCGGAGCATTAGGTGGTGATCAGCCCCCTGTAGCTGGGTGCGATGGATGGCTAGCTTTGTCTCTTGAATTTCTTCCTCTGCCATCTCCACCCGCTCAGAAAGATGTTTAAGGTTGGCATGAATTATTTGGATTTCCGCTCGACAAGCGGATTTGACTTCCTCGATCAGGAGTTTAAAGTCCTCTTTGGTAGGGATGGCTTGGAGATATTCCTGCAATGGGGGGGTTTGCTGAGAAAGTGGGTCATCCCCCATGCGATACTGTGGTTGTTGTGGTGGAGTGGGTTCTCTTTGAAAGACAGGGGGAGGTCCAGGTCTCCGTGGTTCCCAGGGCTGGATTTGGGGATCCCGTGAGCTCCCCCATAGAGGCATCTGTGTAGGAGAGGAAGGGCCACGAGCCTGAATCTCCATAGGGGCCAAATTCGAGGAGTTGGCTACCTGGGCATATGACAGTGCCTGGCCTGTACCCCGCTCTGTGGATCTGGGGGCACTGTGGCGAGCTGGTCTCTGCGGCTGAGGGGAGTCAGGGGGGAGAAAGCACATTTGCTGAGGAATACCTCCTCCATGCTGTGCCTCTGACCCGATTCCTGGTCCCCAGACACCCTCCGGGTCTGGTAGTGGGGGAAAATCTGTGAATTGCAATGAGGGGGTCGGGGACACAGTTCCTCCCAAGGACAGGACCGGATCCGAAGCCGTGCGTAGTAACCGCGGGAAGGCCGCGGAACACTGCGTATAGGAGGCTGCAGTGAGGCCTGGTGTTGCATCCCGGGGATCGTTCGGAGGCGTCCCCTGTAATGCGTGGGGTAGAGACGGACTCACCGCTCGGGTTCCCTGACATTGCGGCCCGCCCATCTCTTGATCCGGAGCCGATGCGCTCTGATGATGGCGATGTAGAGCTCGGCTGTAGCGGCGGCCTCGTGTAGGAGGAAGATGTCGCCGGCGCCATCTTGCCCTGTCCGTCGTCGGACATTGAGGGTAGCGGAGGGTCGCTGAGGAGCCGGAGGGTGGCTGGGAGGATCCCCTAGGTTTGGAGGATCGCGTTCTCCTGCTTCCACCCATATACGGGTGTTAGAAATCCCCCTAAAAGGCCTTGTAGCTGTGGGCTGGTGGAGAGCTAATCGCTCAGGCTTCCATGCAGGGCAGCTTCCGGTCACGCCCCCCTATATTTGGGTTTTATAGTTTTGTCCCTGTCCCCCCATGTGCCCCCCCTAAATATAAAAGCTGGAAACACCACTGGTTCTATATCAGATGGAATTGTATGGCTGAGTGCCCAAGAGGCAGAAAATGCATAGCAGGGCGATTGTGCTCCAAAGCCCTACACCCAGACGCTCGCTCCTGATCGGCGATCGTCTGAGTCACAGCTTCCCTTATGACATTCAACCATAGGTAGCATGTACAGCAGGGCAATAAAACTCCAGAACACACAAGGGCACACAAGCTGCAATTGCACATGCAGCCAGTTCTCTGTGGTCTTCTTATTGGGAGAACTATACAATCCAAATGTGTAATAGTAGCTTAGCATATATGGTGGGCAACCATACTCTCTATACTTTCTATAGTCTCAGTCTAGTGTAATGTTTGTAATAAGAGGCATAGATGATAACATTATTCCCTGTACAAGGTTAAAGTGACACTAAATGATATGCTTGTTCTCTCCAAGTATGATGCATATACATCAACTACTTAATGGCCTCACATTTTTTTTCATGAAATCATTTCTTACTGTGTTTTTCTGCCTCTTTTAATGTCTTATGTGAGTTCCCAAACCTCTAACCTCCCCCCTCACCTCCATTTTTTTTGGAATGAGCAGTGCACATTAGTTGAGGTCATGTGCACACTACAAATCCTGTATCTATAGTTCATAGCCCATCTCCGGAGCAATTAAGAGAAGGTGGCTATGTTTCTACGCATGCGCAGCCTATTGCATTAGGGTGTGCACCTCAAACCAAAGCTCAAACACACGTGTGTATGTGTATATATATGTATATATATATACATATACACACACACAATCTTATAAATAAATCTTAACAAACATTTTAAAATGTATGAAAACATTTTTAATTAATAAAAAACATTTATCAATGTAAGCAAACATAATTTTTTTTTAACTTCTTAATTAAATAATCTTTTAACATAAACAAAGCTTTTAAATAAATCTCTAAATCAAATAATAATATCCTGAATTGTATTTACTGCTTTAAAAAAAAATTGTTAGATCCCCCAGCAACAATAGATTGCCTCAGCAACAATAGAACCCCAAGAACAACACACCTCCCCAGCAACAATAGATCCCTCACGGCAACTATAGATTCACCAGCAACAATAGATCCCTCCCAGCAACAATAGATCCCTCCCATTAACAATAGATCTCTCAGCCTGTAGGGATGTGGGAAGTGGTTAATATACACTTGGGATTTATTTTTTTTATACCAAAGACATGTAATTATATATATGTATATATGTATATATGTATATATGTATATATGTATATATGTGTATATATATATATATATATAGTGACAAGCCAGGGTAAGGTTCATCAATTGGTTGGCTATTTTTTTTTTTTGGTGCATCATTTGCCCACCTGCTGGTCTGCTCAGTGCTGTCTCTCTCACTCATTAACCTCGATCTAGCAGGCTGCCTGAAGCCACTCACCTGCCACTATCCAGGCTAGTCTGCTGCTTCTAAGGGAGAGAAAGGCCGGAGGGGGGGCGAAGTGCAGATGTAGATCACTCTGCTGGTGCCTGCAGGACCTGCAGCCGGAACTATAGAAGCTGCATCGGCAAATGCAGCTCCCGGCTGGGTTACTCCGCGGCTGTGGTCCTAGTTCCCTCCCTGCTCAATCCTCCCACTCGCAGCACACAGCTGTTTTTGCCGACTGGACCCGACCCCAGGCAGTGTTGGTGACTGAATTACACAGGGACATGTTGCCTGGGCACACCCCGTGGGCATGCCTATGTTTCTACGTACAGTGAGACCATAGGGAAGGAACATAGCCACCTTCCTTCAGGAAGATGGATCACAGCAACAAAAAAAAATTATTTGCAGATTTTGTGGAGGATGAAAGTATTGGAAGGTATTTTTTGAGATAAGAATACATACTTGAATAAATTTTTTAAACCAGAGTTAAATGCCTGCACAGAACAAATAAAAGGGTTGTTTTTTTTTCTGAACGCGCTGAAGTATCCTTATAATCAGCTTGAACACTGACAAAATATGACCTCTCCCCATGTTAGTTGATCGGCAGCTCTCCCTGGGATCATGCACAAGGAGATGCACAAGCTTCAAAACAGAGGGACAAAGGGAAACGCACAACTAGCTCAGTAAAAAAATGTAAACATTATTAAACTGTACAGATAAATAAATCAAATGCACATTAACCAGAGTTCGCCTTTAAACATCCCACATGTAGAAGATCACATAAGAATTCTGGCCAGGAATACAACGTGTTTCATAACAGCTTCTCTCCCTCACTGCAGGCTATGCAGGCAGAGTCTGATCAACAACAGAGCTCACAGAGCACCTGTCAGTGTATATAGAATAGCTGGCCACTCAAGCTTTCCAGGTTGCCATGATGACGCACGTTTCAGGGTCATGTCCCCCTCTCTCAAGTCTTGAAACTCTCTCATCCCCTGATGATGTCCGAATTGTGCTGAAAATTGTAGAGTGAAGCTTTGAACAGTGGGTATGGAAGAGCCCTGGGGCCATCATAAAAAAAAAAAAACTGAATTCTGACTTTGAAACTCAGAATTCTGAGATTGAAATTCAGAAATGTAAGTTTAAAACAAAAAAATTCTACAGAATTCTGAGATTAAAAGTCAGAATTCTGAGATTCAAAGTCAGAATTCTGAGTTTATAAATATTGTAATTTCGATTAGGAAGATTTTAGGACCAATGAGCAATAATGTAGTAACACCCACAGACCATCATTCTGCAGACATACATGTCTTCTGCTCTGTATATGGATATGTAAATCTATCTTAGTTACAGCACACAGTATAGGGAAGCAGGCAGTGCTGGATTCTCTGGTTCCTCTGCTGTCCCATCCTTCTCTGTCATCTGCTCCAACATAAAGAGCCATGCTGAAAACGTGTGTAGTGTGTGAGTGGGGGGGACACAGCTTCCATAGATAACAGAACACAATGGCCATCACAGCACAGCTCTGCACCCCAACTTGTAGGAAACATTGCACTTTTGCTCCTACATGAGGGAATTGTGAATGGCTAGAAAGCAGCAGGACAATGTGTATCTATGGTCATAACGGATTGATCATAGCAATTTCTTGTGTGGACTAATAGAGGTGTTTGACAAACAATTAACCTCATATTAAACATAAAAGCAAGTTTAAACCACTGTTGAGAGATAGCTTAGTGCTTAAAGCAGTGGACTTATATTGGTGAAGTTGTGGGTTCTAATACAGATGAGGGCATTTTTATATATATATATTTTAAAATATGTGACAGTGAGGGCTTAAATTGTATTTTATCAATATATCCAAAATTGATTACAAGGTATATTAACAAAGACACACTGATATATTGAGCACACAAAGTTGTAGTATATGCTGGC
This sequence comes from Lithobates septentrionalis, assembly GCA_037952835.1. NCBI lineage: Eukaryota > Metazoa > Chordata > Amphibia > Anura > Ranidae > Lithobates > Lithobates septentrionalis. The sequence continues at coordinate 1,501,280 of JBBDGP010001242.1, forward strand.
TACTATAAATTAGAGAGTAGAGATTTCAAAGAAAAAAGTGTGTATATACTATTAGGGTGATCAGATGGGATCATTAGGTGTTATCTTCAGTTTCCCCGGGGGAAGTTCACAATTTCAGGAGACTGGTCATAACGAATCGATCATAAATCACTTGTCTGGATTAATACAGTTGTTTCATAGAGAATTAACCTCATATTAAACATAGAAAGGAACCATCAATTACACTTAAGTGATAGTATAGTGGGTAGAGTAGCAGGCTTATAGTGTTGAAAGTTTTGCTTCTTATCCAGTTCAGAGCATGTTTTTTAATTATATATATATTTTCAATATATTGATTTTATATTAAATATATTTTAAACTATGAGTTAGTGAGGACTTAAATTGTATTTTATTTATATATCCAAATTGATTTCAAGGCATATTAACAAAGACATAGTGATAAAATTGTTGTATAAGCTGACTACTATAAATTAGAGAATAGGGATTTTTTTACAAATCTATGTATATATTTGGATGATTTTGGTGACATGGGGCCAGTTCTCAATTTCAGGAGATTGTCCCTGGAAGCTGCATGATAACCATCATATTTCATAACTCAACCACCGATGCAGGGTCATTTTTCCATCCAGTGACACCACAGATGCAGGGTCATTTTGTTTTCATCTAGAGAAACCACAGATGCAGGGTCATTTTTTCCATCTAATGACACAACCGATGCAGGGTCATTTTTCCCATCCAATGACACCACCGATGCAGGGTCATTTTTTTCCATCCAGTGACACCACCGATGCAGGGTCATTTTTTCCATCTAATGACACAACCGATGCAGGGTCATTTTTCCCATCCAATGACACAACCGATGCAGGGTCATTTTTCCCATCCAATGACACCACCGATGCAGGGTCATTTTTTTCCATCCAGTGACACCACCGATGCAGGGTCATTTTGTTTTCATCTAGAGAAACCACCGATGCAGGGTCATTTTGTTTTCATCTAGAGAAACCACCGATGCAGGGTCATTTTTCCCATCCAATGACACCACCGATGCAGGGTCATTTTCTCCATCCTGTGACACCACCGATGCAGGGTCATTTTTCTTCTTCACTATTGTTAGCCCCTTATGTGTGCACCAGTTTTAAACTCTTACATACTGCGAATATATATATATATATATATATATATATATATATATATATATATATATATATATATATACACGGGTACAGTATTTTGCTCTGCATGCCACTATTTTCCCAGAATCCCCACCTGAGAGGGGGAGGGGGCACAGTAACTAGTGCATATAATGTCAGAGCAGGCCATGGGCTGTATGTACTGGCAGTGTCAGGGCAGTGATTAAACACAATGTAGTGTCAGGGCAGTGAGCCGTGTATAAATGTAGTTCTGTTCAATCAGCAGTATATGATGGCAAAGCCGACATCCCAAGTCTCCCGTAATTGATGGCGGGGCTCACAGACACCCGCGAGTGCGGCACCATCTCCCGGCTGTCAACCACAAAAGCCTGAGCCGCCGCTCCTCCAGGCCAGGGGTAGCAGTGGCATCGCTATGGGGATCGATTGTATGAAAGCAGGTGCAGCACAGGACTTCCTATGTGTCCCAGACTGTTACTCCGCCCTCCTCTTATAACGCTCCAGCTCCCCCAATCACTGAGTGCCCCGCCCTCTGCCAGTACCCAGGGTGAAGTTTACAAACTGTGCCCCCTCCCCCTCTCAGGTGGGAATTCTGGGAAAATAGTGGCATGCAGAGCAAAATACTGTACCTGTATGTATATACATATATTTGCAGTATGTAAGAGTTTTAAACTGGTGCACACATAAGGGGCTAACAACAGTGAAGAAGAAAAATGAACCTGCATCGGTGGTGTCATTGGATGGGAAAAATGACCCTGCATCGGTGGTGTCATTGGATGGGAAAAATGACCCTGCATCGGTGGTGTCATTGGATGGGGAAAAATGACCCTGCATCGGTGGTGTCATTGGATGGGAAAAATGACCCTGCATCGGTGGTGTCATTGGATGGGAAAAATGACCCTGCATCGGTTGTGTCACTGAATGGGAAAAATGATCCTGCATCGGTGTCATTGGATGGGGAAAAATGACCCTGCATTGGTGGTGTCATTGGATGGGGAAAAATGACCCTGCATCGGTGGTGTCATTGGATGGGGAAAAATGACCCTGCATCGGTGGTGTCATTGGATGGGAAAAATGACCCTGCATCGGTGGTGCCATTGGATGGGGAAAAATGACCCTGCATCGGTGGTGTCATTGGATGGGAAAAATGACCCTGCATCGGTTGTGTCACTGAATGGGAAAAATGACCCTGCATCGGTGGTGTCTTTGGATGGAAAAAATTTCTCTGTGTCAACGGTGTAGGTAAGAGGAAAATGGTGCTGCATTAGTGTCAGTGGGGATAAAGTGCAGCCAATCAGTGAAGGGGAGATATGGGGGTGTACATTGTAGTACACACAGATTACATTAAAGTGCAGAGCTCAGGGCTGTTGTTGCTGTTGAGTTATGAGACATGATGGTTATCATGCAGCTTCCAGGGACAATCTCCTGAAATTGAGAACTGGCCCCATGTCACCAAAATCATCCCAATATATACATAGAGTTGTAAAAAAAAAATCCCTACTCTCTAATTTATAGTAGTCAGCTTATACAACAATTTTATGTGTCTATGTCTTTGTTAATATGCCTTGAAATCAATTTGGATATATAAATAAAATACAATTTAAGTCCTCACTATCTCATAGTTTAAAATATGTTTAATATAAAATCAATATATTGAAAATATATATATATAATTAAAATACCTACTCTGAACTGGATTAGAAACCACAACTTTCAACACCATAAACCTGTTACTCTAACCACTATACTATTACTTAAGGGTTCTTTGTAATTGCTTTTTATGTTTAATATGAGGTTAATTCTCTGTGAAATAATTATTAGTCCAGACAAACAATTGCTATGATCGATCCATTATGACCAGTGTCCTGAAATTGTGAACTGCCCCCCCCCCCCCCCCCGGGGAAACTGAAGATGATACCTAATGATCCCATCTGATCACCCTAATATATATATATATATATACACAGTTTTTTTCTTTGAAATCTCTACTCTCTCATTTATAGTAGCCAGCATATACTACAACTTTGTGTGCTCAATATATCAGTGTGTCTTTGTTAATATACCTTGAAATCAATTTGGATATATTGATAAAATACAAATAAAGCCCTCGCTATCTCAAATTTTAAAATATATTTATATAAAACACATAACCTCAGCCAGATTAGAACCCACAACTTCACCAATATAAGCCTGCTGCTCTAACCACTACACTAACTCTCATTAGTTGTTTAAACATGCTTTTATGTTTAATATGAGGTTAATTGTGTGTGAAACACCTCTATTAGTCCAGACAAGTAATTGCTATGATCAATTCGTTATGACCATAGACACACATTGTCCTGCTGCTTTCTAGCGATTCACAATTCCCCAATTTAGGGGCAAAAGTGCAATGTTTCCTACAAGTTGGGGTGCAGAGCTGTGCTGTGATGGCCACTGTGTTCTGTTATCTATGGAAGCTGTGTCCCCCCCCACTCACACACAATACACACGTTTTTAGCATGGCTCTTTATGTTAGAGCAGATGAAAGAGAAGAAGAATAAGACAGCAAACAGAGGAACTATTAGAGCAGTCGTGGAACCAGAGAACCCAGCACTGCCTGCTTCCCTGTACTGTGTGCTGTAACTAAGATAGATTTACATATTCATATACAGAGCAGAAGACATGTATGTCTGCAGAATGATGGTCTGTGGGTGTTACTACATTATTGCTCATTGGTCCTAAAATCTTCCTAATAGAGACTACTATATTTATAAACTCAGAATTCTGACTTTGAATCTCAGAATTCTGACTTTTAATCTCAGAATTCTGACTTTTAATCTCAGAATTCTGACTTTTAATCTCAGAATTCTGACTTTAAATCCCAGAATTCTGACTTTGAATCTCAGAATTCTGACTTTAAATCTCAGAATTCTGACTTTAAATCTCAGAATTCTGACTTTTAATCTCAGAATTCTGACTTTAAATCTCAGAATTCTGACTTTGAATCTCAGAATTCTGACTTTGAATCTCAGAATTCTGACTTTGAATCTCAGAATTCTGACTTTGAATCTCAGAATTCTGACTTTAAATCTCAGAATTCTGACTTTTAATCTCAGAATTCTGACTTTTAATCTCAGAATTCTGACTTTAAATCTCAGAATTCTGACTTTTAATCTATCTTAGTTGGTTGGTAAAATCCAATTAAATGTAAAATAAAAAAGTGATGCAATATTAGACATAGGGGGCAGATATTGACTCACAATCCCATAGTAAAACAACCTAATTGGTTCGTGCCTTACATATTGTGGATAGCTAAATTCACTGGAGTGTGTCTCCATGGTAGATAATTATAGTAATAGTTGATTGGTACAGTCCAATTGGTATGTATACAGTAATAGAGTGATAATAGTATGGTATAGACAGAAGGGCATCTATTGGCTCGACGCGTTTCGTGGCATCCGCCACTCTTCAGGAGCAGGTATGAGGTGGGTGTCTATAAATATTAAAAACATCTATATTAAAGAAAATTCTAAAGTCAGTCTATGGTAATGGGGAGGAGGGGGGAGGAGAAAAGGGGGGGTAGAGCCTGATTCTCAAAACTACTTACAGGTAATCCTATGAGGTTGGGCATAGGCATGGAGGGCTGGGGGCCGACCAACGAAACATCAGCCTGTTGGGAGCTGAGGTGGACTGGCCAAGAACACACAGATGGGAGTCCAGTAACAGACACCAGTCCCCAGGGATACATCCCCATAAATATGAAAATTGGTGTGATCCACGTGGTAGCCATCTATAAGAAGAGGGGATATATGGTAAAAAAAAATATATATATATATATATATATATATATAGTGGAAATACATATGGTGTGAGTAGTAGGGAAAATATGTTAGTGCCGGTCAAAAACAGGGAAGGATAACAAAATGTGGAATCAGTGTAAAAAGATGAAGGGAATTGGGCACAAAGGGGGAAAAAAAAAAAGGGGGAAGAGAAGGACAAAAATGGTGGAGGAAGCCGAGAGGATTACCTAGAAGGAAAAGTGTAGGCCATGCTGGTCCGAATGTGCATAAAAGCCAAGGAGATGACCACCGAGTGGGGGCAAGGAATGAACTAAATGTAAATGCGGAGGAGGGGGGGAGGAGAAAAGGGGGGGTAGAGCCCGATTCTCAAAACTACTTACAGGTAATATCAAAGGTAAATGGAAAACACCGCGCTAACCAGTGAAATAAATGGAAGCTGCTGCATACAGTCTGACAAAAACAACAAATAGGCATATGGAAAAATGCAGCGCATGTACAAATGAACATAAGTCTTTAAAATGGTGAAACAGTAAAGAAATCAATAATTAACCACAGGTGCCTTGAAACAAAAACGTTCATAGATGGATGTGAATGTCCAACTGCACAGGAGGTGTAAGTACTCCAAGGGGTGGTGATAATCTGATGGTTGTCAGAAGACACCAGGCATCATACAGCGACTTCCCAACCGAGAAACTGGGTCCCAATGGGTCATTCAGAGAAAGTGCAAAAAAGCCTCTTACCAGATCCTGTGGATTCCCATGTCAGCGACAGGGAATCGCATGCGCAGTTTGTCACCAATGACGTGGAATGGGAGCTCAGGAATTGCCAATCGCTTGGATTGTGGTCTGTACGGATCTCTGCCAGCAACCGGGTGGGTCCTCACAATGAACCGTCCTCACACCGAACTGTCCCAGCGTGCATCAGAAGTTTCACAAACGGTCCCCAAAAAAGGAGCAGTTGGAGGGACTGGATCGCATGCGGTAAATGTGGAAACAAAAAGAATGTGCCTCCACATGGTGCAGATAAAAAAGGGTGTTTTTATTGACAAAAACGACCATACACAAATAAAAGCGTGATCACGGTGGATAAAAACAAATGGGCAACAAGGAGAGTGGTATATGTACCCGACGTGTTTCGACCTAGGCATGGAGGGCTGGGGGCCGATTGTCAATCTTCTTTTGACAATCTACTTTGGTTCAACATCAGGGCCCACAAAGGGCACAAGGAAAAAACTTACAAAATAAGAACTTGGCACCCACAACTCCTCAATTGGATGCCAATTGCCTCCTTCCAAGATTAGCTACTGCAGGCACTACTGCATCTTTACCCATTGTAACACAGGAGGGAAGCGGAGCAATGGGATTCAATACCACTGACCCACAATGAAATGGGGACTCGGTAGGCACGTCCATACACTCAGTGGAAATGCCCACCCAAGACCTAAATGTGGTAAATCTATCCACTTATGCACTTTCTCATCTGGAATTAAAAATCCTCTCACGAGGACTAAGCTTTTGTCGCAATCAGAATATAAATAAATTTGAAGCCATCAAGGACCTCCAATTGTTTGCTAGTAAACTAATCTTGAAACAGATGTACTCAAAGGAAACGCCCTCCCAACCCAATTTCGAGTCACAAGAACTAAATGCTCTAGACACATTGGTCAGACTATTGGAAGAAAATGAACCTCCCGATCTGATTGACCAGATTGATTTAGAACATCTGCTGGGTCGGTTTGACCACACTGAACTCCCGCCTATGACTAAGTTCAAAAAGAAATCAAACAAATTCCCTCCATTAAACACCAACTCTAATGTTTTAGTGTTTGTTAAACTAGTAGGCAGTGAGATCAGTAAGATTAAAACCAATCAACTTGATTGTGGAAACCTATCAAGTGAAGAAAGATCAGCCTTGAAAGCACTCCATGACCATCCACATATAATAATAAAGCCCTTGGATAAAGGGGGCAACATTGTTATTATGGATAATACACAGTATATTGATATGTGTATGAAAATTTTGGATAACAAAAAATGGTATTGTAAAATCCATGCAAACAAAATCACTAAATTTAACGAGGAATTCTATTCCTTGGTGGATTCCGCCTTTGAACAACAGGTCATTAGTAAATCTGAATGGGAGTTTATCAGAAGGAAACAACCTAAAATTCCAACATTTTATGCCTTGCCCAAGCTGCATAAATGTGTCAAACGTCCATCAGGTAGACCCATAGTGTCTGGAAATGGCTCATTAACTGAAAACCTCAGCACTTTTATTGATGGGCACTTGCGCCCATTTGTGGTAAACCTTCCCAGCTATCTCTGTGACACCCTTCATCTATTACAGATCTTGGATGGACTGAATATTTCCCCCACGTCGACCCTGGTGGCTATCGACGTGGAGGCCTTATACAGCTCAATACCCCACAACAAGGGTCTAAGCTGTATTCAACACATTATCCTGCAGGATAATAGGTTTGATCCAAAAATGAGTGAGTTTTTGTTGGGTTCCCTGGACTACATTCTTCAACACAATCACTTTACTTTCAATGGCTCCCACTTCCTCCAGGTGCAGGGGGTTGCGATGGGGACTTCTTGTGCCCCATCCTATGCCAACCTGTACCTGGGGGAGTGGGAACGCATGATTAATCAGTCTGATAATTTTGCACCTTTCATGAAAAATGTGAGCCTTTGGCTCAGATTTATTGATGATGTTTTTCTAATTTGGGACTGCCCACAAGACCAACTCGAACCATTTTTGAAATGCCTGAATGTAAATAATTTCAACCTCACTTTTACAATGATTTCCAACAGTTCCTCTATAACTTTTTTGGATGTGATCATCCACAAGGATGATAGGGGTCGGATTAGTAGTAGTTTGTACAGGAAACCAACGGCAGTCAATACTATACTGCATGCCAGCAGTTTTCATCCTACAACTTTGATTGCTTCTATTCCCTTTAGCCAATACTTAAGGACACAGAGAAATTGCACGGACGATATAACCTTTAAAAAGGAGGCTGATCTCTTGAGGGAAAGATTACTCCTACGCAGCTACTCCAAATCATGTCTGAAGAAGGCTTACAATCGTGCATTATTGAAAACAAGGAATGATTTGCTTTACAACCCTTCTAAAAACACCAAAAAAAAATCCGATCTCTATCGTAACGAAGTTTTGCAATCAATATGAAACTTTCAAAAAAATTGCCAGTAAATATTGGCATCTTCTTTCTATGGACCCTACCATAGGTCCGTATGTAAGCAAATGTCCATCCTTCACCTTTAGAAGGGCAAGATCCCTCAAAGACTACTTGGTGTCCAGTGAATTTCAAGATTTAGGCCGACGGGATCCATGCAAATGCCCAGGTACCTTTACCTGTGGTGGGTGCAATTACTGTCACTTTATGAATACCGCGCATAATGTGATACTTCCTAATGGTGAACGATATCACCCCAAACACTACGCAAACTGTCAGACGAGACTGATGTAGTGTACCTCCTACTATGTGATTGCTTCTGCTTTTACGTAGGCAAAACTATTCAACCTTTTTGGCGACGTGCCTACCCACACATTGTGTCAATGCAGACTAGCAATCAGAGTCTCCCACTAGGGAGACATGTTAGGGACTTACATGATGGAATTGCCCCCAAGATTTCCTTTCTAATATTGGACAGAGTGCACCCTGGTCTAAGAGGGGGGATGCCAAAAAATCACTAATGCAGGCCGAACAGAGGTGGATATTTTGCTTAAACGCGACAAAACCTCCGGGCCTCAATGGTATCTCTTTCAGGCCCTTTCTGGAGGGTTTTTCCTCCGGGGGATCGGAATGGGAATTCTTAGATTAACACATTTCTACTGTGACCCCCAGGACCATAATTTACAGGGTTCATCTGTCCAACATTTAGCCTGGGCTGTGCTTCCAATGTCTACCACCAACCAGTAAATTAGCTCCTTATTGTCGTTTTGGAGCACACACTAATCCAATAAGATCTGGGTCTTCTTAGTCCGTATGACCCTTTTCTGGGTTATTTTCCATTCTTCTAGGATTTGACTCTTGTGTTAGAGATACCACTAATATCCAACTTTGATAGTTTGAAATGTATTATGTGTATCCTGTGTATCTGTACAACAGTTTGTAATGTTATAAATAACTAATTACATTTGTTCTTCCAGTGCCTTCTCGGATCTGGTAGGGAACTGTCCCTCCCGGCTACTCTGGGATCGAGGCTTTCTGATCTCAGGTTCACCTGCCTGCTCTTTGCCTTTTGCTGTCTCCTTCTGGTTTTCTCTCCCCTTTCTCCCCCTTCTCTAATTCCTTTTTTACTTTCTTTCTTTTCCATCTTTCTTTTTCCTTCGCTCTTCTCTTTTTCTTTGTTCCTATCTCTTTCCCCCATTCTTTTTCAACGCTGCATGGCCCTCCACTTGGCACACGGGGTGCCACTTCGTGCGTTATTGGGCGCATTCGGCCCCCCTTCTCTCTGGCAGTCTGTTGACATGGTTACCATGCCGACGGATGCGCCAGTTCTGCGCCACGAGACTCCGGCGCGGGTCAGCATCCCCTACGTCATGACGGCTTCATCTAGCTCGGAGCCTCGTGTCGTAGACACGCCCACGAACGTCCTGATAGGACGCCTTGCCACCTAGGGGTGTGCCTGGGGGGTGGCGCCGTGCGCCGCTGTGCTGGGGGGGCATCCATCCGGATGCTGCACGTCCTCTCCTTCTCTGACCACCCACTATTTAGGCCAACCTATCATGGATTCTCCCCTACCACAGCCAGCTGTATTTAACTACTGGAGTTGTAATACAGCTGTTCCTAACACTCCACAGAATGGGCGCTGAGGAATGACAGGCTGGAAGGTAAACCTCTCCACTTTGGGTTACAGGATGCCTCACTGTTTGAGTCACTAGGCGTACTTTTCGCTTATATACTTGTACATTTTGTCTCTTTCTTTTCTGTGCCCCACAACTCTAGATTACTCCCTGGTAATTCTTCTTGGGGGAACATCACGCTTTTTTCAAACAACCCTGGGACTGACATTAGTGGCTTGTCCTCCCCTCCCTGGCTTTAAGGTTTTTTTGGAGTCCGTGAGTTCACACATACCAAACCTTAGCCTTTTAGGTATGTTTCTGAAGCCTACATTCATCTATGTTTGGCATTATTTGCTATGGAGCCCTGTAAAATGATTAAATGATATTAAGCTCCTGTTTTAAACCAATTACTAAATGTGTTATCATTTGTATTTCAGTGACCTTGGGTTTATGACCAGCGAGCCCCTCTTTTTGGGCTCTGGCATGTCCCATTCCTAAAGGGGTGGCTGTGCACGGCTTCGGGGGTGCCCTTTGTGGAGTCACTGCTGAGAATGTCCTGGAAACTCCTATGTGAACTTGAGTGGTTAGTATCTGCATATATATGCTAAATGAACAAATGTTGTAATTATATCACTGTGGATGATTCATGTGATGCAAATTCTATACTCACTGTTGATATTGATGAAGATGTCTCATTTTTTGATAAATTATTCCAGTTCTGCTTTGTAACTTTTTAGATGAAAAATTCATCCTGACCAATTGTCGCTACCCCTGAAGAAGAGGTCAACCCCTTTGCACCTCGAAACGTCGGGTCATATGTTTATTGTTGTTAAATCAACCTTATCATTACAATTGGTCTTTGTTCCATGTATATCATTTTTCCTCAATTGTATGCATCAATTTTTATCACTGTTGGGTCATGACGATCCTCTTTTATATTATTATTTCTCTAATAAATATTAAATCTTAAAAAACCTCCACTACTCTTGTACTTATACAGGAATTGACCCTCTTTAAAAGTCCCACTAGAGGAGCTACACTCTGAGTGTGTTTCTGTTTTGTATCATATCAGGGATGTGGGTTCACTCCTAATCTATACCCTGTTTCCCCGAAAATAAGACCTAGCGTGATTGTCAGTGATGGCTGCAATAGAAGCCCTACCCCCCAAATAAGCCCTACCTTGTTTCCCTGTAAATAAGCCCTACTCTGAAAATAAGACCTACAAGGACTTTAACTAGAGATTATTTGGGGGGTAGGGCTTATATTGCAGCCATCACTGACAATCAAGCTAGGTCTTATTTTCGGGGAAACAGGGTAACGCACATTGGGGTGTCACCTCCCATCTCCAAACTTGTAGAGTGAAGCTTTGAACAGTGGGTGTGATGATGTCACTTGTCAATCTTCAAGTCCAATTTCTCTTGCACTTTGTAAGTGATATTTTTTAATACATATTTGCGTTTTTTAAATATACTACACTATTTGGCTTGCAATCTGTTTCTCTTCCATGGTACACTTGAGTCTTCCTGCTGAGTACAGGGCACATTGGCTGGGGTGACACACTTAAGCAAATGCCTTCTTGTGGAGTGAATTCTGGCACTTTTATTGCACAGTTTGAAATTGAATCTTTAAAGATTTCACTTATTGGCTTCTTTTCTTTTCACTGTTAAAAGGATATGGACTTGATATTTTGTTGTTAGTGTTTGTACTGTATTGATTCAATTAATGGAGATGTTCTCTTGGACATGTGGATGTTGGTTTTTGAAAATGTGATCACAATGTATTGAGTTAAAGGGAGAGCGCACCTATATTTTGTATTTAATTTCTGTTTATGTTGTATTAAGATTTTTAGTGTGTAACATTTCTGTTTAGTATAATACGCTAAGTGCTCTATTTTATACTGTCATTCCCCTGTCCAATGAGAGTGTTCTTGCTGCCTCTGATGCAATCTTATTGGACTGTGAAATTACAGTTCATAAAGTCAGGAAAAGTCCAACCTAAGTAAAATAGATAAACTAAAGCAGAGAGGGGCACAGAGTTTATGGCTATAAAATGTAATAGCAGGTATCTTTTGATGTCTTCTGTTTTGTAGGACTTTTAAAAAAAAAAAAACTTCTCTGGACAGTATGGTCACCTGCTGATTGAGCACCCTCCAAAGACAGCTAAATTCACCAATAATAAGACACGGTTGAATACAACACAATTTTACTTATCAGAGTTGACTCGGTTAAATTGATGATAGGCAACTCCTATCCTCATATTGATTAGTGGTTCCAAATTAATAATAACTACTGCAGTAGGGAACAGACACAAAAGATACGCTCAGCATCTTTCCAAATAACTGTTCTGCTTTATTATGACGCAATTGAAGGTTTTTATGCACATGATTACGTAGGTATCACATTAATATTACAATTGTACGTTTATGGTAACAAGGGGCGTTACATAGACAGGCTAATTCTAATCAGGACTCGAAAGAATGTAAACATTTACTGAAAACATTATTAGTGCTGTGTGCACAGTGAGGGCCGTGTGCAATACATACAAAATACAATACAATTATATACAGAATGTACAAATTTCCATTACAGTCTCCCCTCTTTTGATCAATATTTTGATCACTAACTACACCTGCTATCACCTTTAAACTGGAACCTTCACACGCTTAGGTGGAGGTAGTCCTGGCCAAAGAGGCAAAAAACTCCATTGTGGAGAAAATAATAGCTGAGCAACTTTTTCATTACCAAATGACTTTTCATTGTGAAACAAATGATTGATAAGACATATTTACAGAGTACTGGCTGTACACTCCTGTGGCCAGAATGGCCTTCTAGCTTAATTGTGAGCATGCTGACTTAGCAGCATATGTAAACACAGACAATTCTACATAAAATGGAAGACATACAAAAGACAAATATGACTTCAACATGGCTAAACTACTTTTCAAATATATATATCCCTTACAATTAAAGTAATTGAATCAAACAGTACCCTAAACTGTGATCACAAGAGGGAAACAAATCAAACACAGAGATTTCTTTAATTTAGTCATTTTTGCAGTGTCTGGTGTGGATCCAGGTGACTTTTCCTTCAAGTTTTGCAAAAACTGTACATGAAATAGATGCTGTATTGAGTCTCCAAACATTTCCTTATATATAAATGTCTCTTAACAATCCAAAAGTCACCTGGCTTTAGTTTTAGATCCTTCCAAACTTTTAGGATCTGGAATTGGGGAGAAAACACATACCGTATATACTCGAGTATAAGTCGAATTTTTCAGCCCTTTTTTTGGGACTGAAAGTGTCCCTTCGACTTATACTCGAGTACCTTCCGTCTGTCTGCATGATCAGCGTGTCATGCAGGCAGACGGCGGCCGGCGTAGTGTTCGCCGGCTATTGCAGCTTTCAAAAGCCGCGCCTCCTGCTCATCTGTGATAGGCTGAACAGCTGTCAGTGTACAGCCTATCACGGACATTCTCTCATCCTCGTCCGTGGTATGAGAATGAGAGAATGTCCGTGATAGGCAGTCAGCGGTCAGCCTATCACAGACGAGGAGGAGGCGCGGCTTTTGAACTGTGGAATGGCCGCCGAACAGTATCATCACACGCCGGCCGCCGATTGAAGATGGAGATCGCCACAGAGAGGATGGAGATCGCCACAGGGAGGCTGCACAGGACACAGGTAGGACACATGCACACATACATGTACAGGACACAGGACATGTACAGGACACACACACACACACACACACATACACATACACACATGTACAGGACATGTACAGGACACACACACATGTACAGGACACACACACATGTACAGGACACAGGACATGTACAGGACACACACACACACACATGTACAGGACATGTACAGGACACACACACATGTACAGGACACACACACGTACAGGACACAGGACATGTACAGGACACACACACACACACACACACACACATGTACAGGACATGTACAGGACACACACACATGTACAGGACACACACACACACACACATGTACAGGACACAGGACATGTACAGGACACACATGTACAGGACACACACACATGTACAGGACACATGCACAGGGTACAGGTAGGCTGCACAGGACACAGGGAGGCATGCAGCTGCAGATGGGCATTATTGACCCTCTGCATTTTTCACCCTCGACTTATACTCGGGTCAATAAATTTTTCCCAGTTTTTTGTGGTAAATTAGGGGCCTCGACTTATACTCGGGACGACTTATACTCGAGTATATACGGTAAATTAGTTTGTCAAAAACCTTAAAAGATCAGCAACGTTCTCTGTGAGATCTGAATGGAGGCCTTCAGCTGCTGAGACAAAATATAAGCAAGTGAGTAACACACTCCCAAACCAAATCCCATAGGTAGAGAGTCCAACATCCCCCTTAGGGGCTTCATAAAATATAAGAAAACATTCAGGCAAAAGTTTTCTAGTTTCTTACTCTACTTTGTCCACTACATTGTAGACAGTGGGGGTGTAAAAATAAAACCTCAAAACTTCTAGTAAGGACTCTCCTATAAATGATTTCCTCTGTTACTCTCTGTACTTTCTGCACTCTGTATTTACAAACTACTTCTGATAACACTTTTTACTGTGGCCTTTGCAGTAGCATTTGCCACTGGACATCCAAAAAACATGTCCATACAGACAAAATGCATACTTTTAAGATCCTGACTTGGGCATCTGGATATATCTTTTTGTAATCTCTGGAAGGGATGTTCAGCTTTTGGTAACACCTTTGGTAACAGGTAAAACAAGAAGTGGTATGTTAAATAAACAACTGTGGAGAACCCTGGCTCTATCCCACGCTCATTTACTAAGGCAGCCATAACTGCTTGTGACTGATGACACGGTCCATGTGTCAAAAGCTGGAGGGAAAAGAGTGGCTGGCAGACATAAATGATCACCTTTTCCAAAGTCCTGTTTCATAAGAAGTTGCCCCCTGTGGACCACTTGTTCTTCTCGTTCTGGGGTCCTTAAAGTTAAATTATTAATCCCAGCTATACTGGGCCAGAACTAGGGTGGAATCTGTGAGTTGCACAGACCCATCAAGTGTCCGGGGCTGTAATGCAGCATCCTTAGTCACCTGGTCTGCTTCCATGTGTGAAAGTTAATATGGCTACCTCAGCAAGAACCTGGAAGGCTGAAAACAGCCAATCAAATTAACTTGGCATGCTTTATTGGTTTACCTGCCGAAGTAAAAACAAACTTCTGGCCCTTCAAATGGAACCAAAAGCTCTCAATATCTCGACTATCTATATAAATATATACACTCTTTTTATAGCTCACAGGCTTTGCTAAAACATGGAGCTCTGCTTCTTGAGCTGGGGAAAAAAGATCCAATGACTTTGAATACAGAGTATCCTTCTGGGTGATAAACTGCATACTCAAATCTACTCAAAGTGTAATATCTGGGTCTTCAGGGAGTGTGTCCTGCACTGGGCTCACAGCAGCTGATTCCTACATCATCAATTTAACACATGTGTCTTCCTTTGTCCCCAGCCTCCTCCAATAGAGGCAATAAGGTGGCTGGATTCAAATGTACGCATTTTTCATTGTTAGATTTGTACATAAACAAACTCATATTTTAAACCTTTCATTAGACAAACATTTAGTTAGCTGTATATTTGCTGCACAGAATGTCGGACCATTCAAAATTAAATGTTTGAACAAAACAATATCTAACTTTGTCTAATAGCACCTTTGCATAAAGCTACAGCTCTGATATATGGGGATGAACCCTTCATTACTGGGTCCAGCTTGCATAAATATATTACAATGGCTTGTTTTCTATCACGCTGTTTGTGTAAGAACTCCAGTTTCATGTTTCAAAAGACAACTTTTTCCTGGCAATATTATAATAAACGATAACAATACCCTGCGGTCATGGAGAGATGCCCATAAATCCAAACTATTCTTCTGCTTATACCACTGTACTTACAAGAAAAAGGGGCACATCATTTCACAAATCCACACATTCTGCTTTGGATTTCAAAAATAAAAATAAATAAAAACAAAAGGATCAACAATCTGTATGATAGACCACAAAGCATCAAAAACTAAAAAACAACTGGCTGCAGGTGGCATCTATCCTAACAGAGTGTGTGGACTTGATGTGATGGGTCTGTTATATTTAAATTTTATTATTACTCTCACATCATGGACCGCACATCAAGTTATTATCAAAAACCTTAAAATGTCATTTTTGTAGAAAAACTTCTTATGTATCTCATCCATCTTGGCTTTGTTAAATATTATGGCAGCTTTATTCCAAATAACAACCTCATCTTAATTTTTTTTTTTCTAAATAAGAGCTTATTGAATAAATGTAAAATTACAAAAATTGTTATATTAATCTAAACTAATCCCATTTTTACAAATTTCCCCAATAACCTGGATTTCATTTCCAACTAAAGGTTGTCTAAACCAGTTTCAATGTTACTGTTAAACTCATATTAGAAATAAATACTCATTATTACTTAATTTTACTTAATTTCCCTTTTTTAAATGCACTGTTTCCACTATCAAAGGATATTCAATTTGTGTAATACACGGTTAAATGTAACCTTCATTTTACCATGTTTGGAAAACAGATTCAAAATAATTGTGATCACATTGTTTACCATTAGATTCGTTAACCCGGCACATTTTGTTATAAATGTTTTGTCTAAAAAACTGGAATTGGCATGGTGTCCTTCCAGCTTATCACTGACCACATCTCAGCCACGTTTCTTTCAGGAGAGCACAAAGGAGGGGGTCACATCTGCGTACATGACACACACAAGCAATAGAACTAAGGGTCCCAGCATTCGCACACACATACACCAATATCTCTCTAAAATCGCTTACATTTTTCCCATTTGTACACAACACATGCATATGATTCTCTCACTTTCTTTTAACACTTTACTATTTCCCTGCCTAAATTCTGCATTCCTTATTTTGTTCAGATATCTCATTTCTCTGTTTCTGACTCTAATAGTTGTAGTGCCTGACCCCAAATTCATCCCACAACTTAACATGAAAATGTCCCTTTCTGTCTAGTGTTAATGTCACCCTTGATCCATCCTGCTCACATAGATAGCTGTTTCTCTAGCTGTTTACTCTGCATGATTCTTAGTCCCTGTGGACTTTGGTAACCCAGTTACCCATTGTGGATCCCTGTCCACTCTAACAATTAATCTAGGGGCTCAGTATAGGCAGAACCGCACCTTCGGTTCATATATAGCGCTCCTCTTGCGCTGGGCATTTTGAGGGTCTCTTACCCTTCATTCCCTTACTTAATTCAATGCCCATAATGACTGGCCAGTCTTCTCTCTTCTCTACGTGTGCCTATACCCTCTTGCCTCTAAACTACTTTATCTAGCAGATTTACTACATATACCTGTGAACAGCACTATTCTTCCCTTTCTTATCTATAATACTCCGATGGACAATAGACAGGGACAACATAACATATAACCACCAATCAATACAGTTCGATTAAGGGGAGTAAAATAGGTACCCTTTGTCCCGAAAATGCCTTACCGATCAAGGAAGTCTGATAACTCAAATGTAAGCAAAAGGCTTACCTCAGCCGGCTGATTATCAGAAATTCCCGGATCGTCTCAAGCTCCTCGTTTCGGATACTCAGGGTCACCTGGAATCCCCTCCTAAGGCAAAGCTCGCCATGCTGACTCGGTTAAATTGATGATAGGCAACTCCTATCCTCATATTGATTAGTGGTTCCAAATTAATAACTACTGCAGTAGGGAACAGACACAAAAGATACACTCAGCATCTTTCCAAATAACTGTTCTGCTTTATTATGACGCAATTGAAGGTTTTTATGCACATGATTACGTAGGTATCACATTAATATTACAATTGTACGTTTATGGTAACAAGGGGCGTTACATAGACAGGCTAATTCTAATCAGGACTCGAAAGAATGTAAACATTTACTGAAAACATTATTAGTGCTGTGTGCACAGTGAGGGCCGTGTGCAATACATACAAAATACAATACAATTATATACAGAACGTACAAATTTCCATTACAGAGTACATTACAAATTATGTTTTTTCCAGCCTCTTGAAGTGTAAATAGACAATAATCTTTATAGCCTAGTCTACTGTAAAGACTAGAAACTTACTGTGGGAACATGGAAAGAGACAGGGAAGGACTAACTAGTACTGTGCCATATAGCACTAAACAAGATAGGAAAACAGAAGAACAGTTCAATGCTGTTCAAACAAGTTGCTATAGTGCTAACAATAACAACAGCTCCAACAATAGAGCAATCAGAACATTTATTATATTAATTCAAACATAGCAATAGCAGAAAATAACACCAAAGGTGAGATATAACACTTAGTATGTACCGTATTTATTGGCGTATAACACGCGCTGGCGTATAACACGCACCCCAAGTTTAGGAGAGAATTTTAAGGAAAAAAACTTTTAGGAGGGAAGTTTAAGGAAAAAAAACTTACATTAAAATGCCCATCAATGCAGCCTTATCGTGTCCATCTGCAGCCTTGTTAGTGTCATTGCAGCCTTTTCAGTGTCAGTGCAGCCTTGCCCCAGTGTCCATTGCAGCTTTGTTAGTGCAGCCTTGCCCCAGTGCAGTCTTGTCAGTGCAGCTTTGCACCAGTGCAGCCTTGTCAGTGCAGCCTTGTCAGTTCAGCTTTGCCCCAGTGGTCAGTGCAGCCTTGCCCCAGTGGTCAGTGCAGCCTTGCCCCCAGTGTCCATGCTTGGACAGATCGCCGCCGACATACACATAGCATGTAGTTTTAAATATGGCGCCGCGGAGTTCGGAGGGACTCGGCGGAGCTGAACGAGCGCCGCCAAAATCACAGTGACTGGGCGGAGCCGAGATACACATAGTCGAGTGTTCTCGGCTCTTTCCGGCGCCGCTCACAGTCCCGCCCAGTCCCGCCCTATGATGGACATAACACAGGTCGTTCAGCTCCGCTGAGTCCCTCCGAACTCCGCGGCGCCATATTTAAAACGACACGCTATGTGAATGTCGGCGGCCATCGCCGCCGATAGATCACAATTAGCGGGGATCGGCTTATATGCCGATAAATATGGTGTGTGTGTGTATATATATATATATATATATATATATATGTATGTGTGTGTGTGTGTGTGTGTGTGTGTGTATATATATATATATGTATATATATATATATATATATATATATATATATATATATATATATATATATATATATATATATATATATATATATATATATATATATATATAATATATATACACAAGGTAAGGATCTTAGACTGTAAGCTCCTTGAAAACAGGAACTGATGTGAATGTATAATATGTATGTATGTAATATGTAAGTGTACTAGGGCGTACACACGGTCGGACTTTGTTCGGACATTTCGACAACAAAATCCTAGGATTTTTTCCGACGGATGTTGGCTCAAACTTGTCTTGCATACACACGGTCACACAAAGTTGTCGGAAAATTTGATCATTCTGAACGCGGTGACGTAAAACACGTACGTCGGGACTATAAACGGGGCGGTAGCCAATAGCTTTCATCTCTTTATTTATTCTGAGCATGCGTGGCACTTTGTGCGTCGAATTTGTCTACACACTATCGGAAATTCCGACAACGGATTTTGTTGTCGGAAAATTTTATCTCCTGCTGTCCAACTTTGTGTGTCGGAAAATCCGATGGAAAATGTACGATGGCGCCCACACACGGTCGGAATTTCCGACAACACGCTCCGATCGGACATTGTCCATCGGAAAATCCGACCGTGTGTACGGGGCATAAGAGCTCCACACTATATAAATATCTGCAATAAATTAGTAATGGTACTCATACCTAACACCCTTTCAAACTGATATCTTAATGTAACGGTCCCCAAATTATGGTCTGGCATTTTTGGTTCGCTTGTTGCCGTAGACTAATCCATGCAATGAGAAGGCCATTTAGGCATGGCTTTCTCATTGCAAGCTGTAGTGGGGGACACTGCTGTATACAGAGTAACAGTGGGTGGCAGGCACTGGACATGAGGAAATTTATTACCACCATTTTTTCACTATTGCCTGTGGAAATTTTTACTCCCTCTAACAGTGACACAGGGACATTTTCTACTTTTACAGACAATTTTTACTATCACTAATTCCTCTCACTAATGAATAGTTAGCATTTCCTGCTTTCTGGGGGTAGTCCCCATTTTGGGGATATATTCCTGGAAAACAAGCATCCTGGAGTTGTCCCTGACTGCCAGGAAGTACAGTGCAGGGTCAAAGCTAGCACCGGGCACCCGCATCTCTTGTGAGGTGTTCATGCTGTGACCATCTTTTTTTTGTGTCAACGGCTGCACAGAGCCAAGAGAGTCCCCCCTGAGCTCCTCCTTGGTGCTTATGTGTACCACCACATGATGTTGCTGTGGATTTCCCATTCACTGTGTCCTGCCACAGTGCCCTACATCTGATAAATGGACTTCAGGGGATCTGAGGTCTGTACTGGGGAGGTGATGCCTGAACTGGGGGGTCTGACATCTGTACTGAAGAGGGGAAGAAGTCTGCAGTGGAGGGGAGAGAAGTCTGTACTGATATGGGGGAGAAGTCTGCACTAAAGAATATTTGGGTAGGGGGTGAGGTAATGTGTATTAAGGGTGATTTTGAGGGAGAGAGCTGTGTACTTGGACTTATTTGGGGAGAGAGATCGCTGTAATGTGAGAGATTGGGGGATCTGCACTGAGGGAGATTTTAGGGAGGGTCTGTATGGGAGTAAGTTTTGGTTCTACTGTGTACACTGACATGATGTATTTCTGACCCATATACACTGCACACTCCTGACACCTGCACTCTGTGCATCACACACTGCTGACCCCTGCACTCTATGTGATACACACTCCTGACTCCTGCATTCTGGGCGGTACACACTCATGATCCCTGCAATCATTGCATTACATACTCCTGATCTCTGCACTCTTTTGTTATATACTCTTGAGCCATGCACTCAGTGCAATAAATAATCATAATCCTTGCACTCTTCACCATGCACTCCTGATCTCTATATTCTGTGTCATGCACTCCTGACCCCTGCACTCTGTGTTACATATTCCAGACCTCTGTAGTCTGTGCTACATGTGCTGCATCATTTCTCTACTCATAATGCCCAAAGCATTTTGTCCTTATATGCTTTCTCTGTCTACCGCTTGTTCCAAAAGTCTGTGATCAATTGTTTCTGGGTGTTAAAAATGAGGCATGATTTTGTGGTTGTGGCTAGAAATAGGATTGTGATTTTGTGGGCATGGTCAGTAGGGTGTCCCTGGATTTAATTTTGAAAATCTGGTAACCTTACTTGACTAACCACTGACCTTGGGGTGTGGTTTACCCCCACTGACTACTGATGTCAGAACACAAAAACAAAAAGCAGAGCTCTATGGGTGAAGCATGAGGACTTGCAGACCATTGCCCAAGTAAAAAGTTAATTTATTTGTTGCACTTCTAAAAAATAACAAATGTCAGAAATAAAAATGTGCAGGGGTTGCAGAGGCAAACCTAGAAGCATGTAGACAATGCAGATACTAAAGTGAGATTAAATAATAACGGGACCACTGTGACATCCAGGTGGAGAGGGGGGTTAACTTCAACAGATCAGCTTCAGTTCGTGGCCTGTAATCAAACTCAGTCGGACGAGCTGTCTGGAGCCAGGTGCACAAAATGACATGAGCGTCGCACCAGAAGTGAAGGAGAACAGGATGTCGGTCAGTCACGGTGGGCCGCAAGCATCAGGTTGCCATGACTACAGTGGCTTACATGTTTTGCGCATGCCCTTTTTCAAAGCCTTTCAAAGCCACGAAACATGTAAGCCATGGTAGTCACGGCAACCTGGAACTTGCGGTCCATCGTGACTATATATATATATAAAATCATACAAACATATGCATTTATTTGTTTTTATATATAAATAAAACTGTATCAATTTGATCAAAGCGTCAGATCACGCGCCTTCCACCTCTTTCCTTCACCTGGCTCTCTTCAGACCACCTCTGGTCAGCTTAGGCAGCGGGACACGCATGATCATCTTTTAATTCCCTCCCTTTGAAAGTACTACTACTCTATACTAGCAACGCCTTCACAAGCGCAGGAGAAATTCTTTCTTTATTTATATTTTCGTGTGCCTGGCTCCAGCCAGCTCGTCCGGTTCTTCCAGGTTCCATCTCTCTGCGGTGAACCTCATACCATACCGTCTGCAGTGTGGCGGGCTGCACCCGCGATCAGCCATAGAGCGGACAGTTATTCACATGTGTCCCCCGCCATAGCGGCTCATCTTGGACACAGACTGGGTTTGATTACTGGCCACAAGCTGAAGCTGATCGGTTGATGTTAAGCCCCCCCCTCCACCTGGATATCACAGTGGTACTGTTATATTTTAATTTCACTTTAGTATCTGCATTGACTACATGCTTCTAGGATTGCCTCTGCAACCCCTGCCAGTTTTTATTACTGACATTTTTTTATTTTTAGAAGTGCGACAAATAAATTAACTTTTTACTTGGCCAATGGTCTGCAAGTCCTCATGCTTCACCCATAGAGTGCTGCTTCTTCGTATTTGTGTTCTGTTGTCCATTTTTTCCAGTGGTTGTCGGCTGCACTGGGTCATAGCTCATTTTATGTTTTCCAGGATTTGTATATCCACGTATACGGCTGACCGTTTTTAGCGCTCAAGGAACTTTGTTTGTATTTACTATTGATGTCAGACCATTTTTTACTCCCACTAACAAACAACTTTGACCTCTGATGTTGGGACAGATTGTTTGCTCTTAAATACCACTGCCCAGCCCTCAAAAAAGGTGTGATGGCCAGTGAACTGGCCCTTTGTTTAAAAAATGTGTAGACCCCTGTCCTAATGTTTACTGCAATGATTATATGGTAACAAACAGGTGCAAGAGTGGTGAATATTTCAAGATTTTTTTTTATGGCATTGGAGTCAAACACAACCAACTGGCCCTGTCACGCATGGTTTCCTGTAGGCTAAAAGTGCCTTGTATAAAGTGTACCATGGTGATTGGTGGCCATTATGAAATGTGGGTGTTGTCTTAAAGAATACAGTTTATTGCAACACACCATTTCACATATATATATATATATATATATATATATATATATATATATATATATATATATATATATATATATATATATATATATATATATATATATATATATATAAAGCGGAACAAGCTCTTTGAGCGGAACAAGAAGACTACTGCTCTGTGAAAATGATTTGGACTCACCTAACTAAAAAAAGATGGCATCATGACAAATAATTCTTATAGCTTAAATTCCTTTTAACAAATGAGCACAACACATTGCACAGTTTTGCAGTCTTGCATTGACTTCCTTCTGAGCCCCATTCATTCAGTTGCATGACATCTCAGAGCCCCAAAGGGAGTTAATGATTAAAGACTTCTCTCTGCCAAAAGCTATGATTACAGGTCAGAACACAGAGGAGATAGCTAAATAACACACAGCAGCTATCATTGACAGTGGTTCCTGCTCTGATTGAGGTCTAAATGAGGGAGTATCTCTACTTGGGTGCTTTGTTTTTTTTCAACATTTCAAAAACATCCTGGCACGTTAAGTGGTTTCCTCCCAAAGAGACTCTAATAAGTATATGTATGGCAAGAACATTCAATTGTGACCTCCTTTGAAACACAGTCATGACTTGTGCTATATTCTTTATAGAGTTGCATACAATATTTTGGTGCTATATGAATGTAGGGAATAAATAGATAAACCCTCAGCAATCCAAGGAATAACTATAGCTCTAGTGCCCACAACAGTTCTGACATTGTTAACAAAGGGGGCCTGAAATAAAGCATCTGTTTTCAAGCCATCTACACTTTGCAGAATGCAGCATGAGTTATTATGTGATATTTTATTATTGCACAAGGCAAGTATGTACCCCAAGAAACTGCTGGGAATATTTAATCCCATAAAATCCTATAAGGTTTGAAATATGCTTCTAAGAACTAAACATGCTAGAAACATATAGTTTGCTTGTATAACATATTTTAAAAGGATGCATTGTCTGAAAATGTTGTGCATAGAAAATCTGAAAAAATAAGAATAACAGTTATATGTACTGTACTGCATTGATAATGTATTCTGCGTGTTTTCATGTTTTTTGTGCAACATGCTCTTTTACAAAATGATGTTGTTTCAGTTAAAGTCTGTTTGCCTAACATCTGCAAAACAATAGACATAGGATTAAATTGTTATGGAAATGTTATGCAGGGCTAAGTAATCATTATTGCTCATTTTAATGACAATTCACAAAAGTACATATGGCTCCAACATGTGGCAAACGTTCAATAATTACTGTTTTTTTTTTTTTTTTTTGCAGGGCTGATATGTGCTAGCAATAAAACTGAAACCTCTTAAAAATTTGCTTATTGATCAGTATATCATACATCCCCAGTTATATATTATACAGCTATAACCCAACATATACAGTATACAAAGCGATCCTTATATAACAAGTAGGGATGAGCTTCGAGTTCGAGTCGAACTCATGTTCGACTCGAACATCGGTTGTTCGCCAGTTCGCCGAACAGCGAACAATTTGGGGTGTTCGCAGTAAATTTGAAAGTCACAGAACACCCTTTAAAAGTCTATGGGAGAAATTAAAAGTGCTAATTGTATAGGCTTATATGCATGGTATTGTCATAAAAAGTGTTTGGGGACCTGGGTCCTGCCCCAGGGGACATGGATCAATGCAAAAAAAAGTTTTAAAAACTGCCTTTTTTTCGGGAGCAGTGATTTTAATAATGCTTAAAGTGAAACAATAAAAGTGTAATATTCCTTTAAATTCCGTACCTGGGGGGTGTCTATAGTATGCCTGTAAAGGGGTGCATGTTTCCCGTGTTTAGAACAGTTGGACAGCAAAATGACATTTCAAAGGAAAAAAAGTCATTCAAAACTACTCGCAGCTATTAATGAATTGCTGGTCCGACAATACACATAAAAGTTCATTGATAAAAACAGCATGGGAATTCCCCACAGGGGAACCCCAAACCAAAATTAAAAAAAAAATGATGTGGGGGGTCCCCCTCAATCTATACCAGACCCTTCAGGTCTGGTATGGATATTAAGGGGAACCCCACGCCAAAATTTAAAAAAAAATGGCATGGAGTCCCCCCAAAAATCCATACCAGACCCTTATCCGAGCACGCAACCTGGCAGGCCACAGGAAAAGAGGGGGGATGAGTGAGCTTCCCCCTCCTGAACCGTACCAGGCCACATGCCCTCAACATTGGGAGGGTGCTTTGGGGTAGCCCCCCAAAACACCTTGTCCCCTTGTCCCCCATTACTGTTACGTAACCTCGCCCCCTTCTGACATCATGGGGAATGGCACAGGGAAGTCCCCATCAAGTCCCCGTGCGTCAGAGGGGGGCGGGGTCACCGGGTGGCCCCACCCCCCATTATTTAAGAACCGTCAGAATAGGAGAAGCGTCACACAGCGGGAGCCTCCCATCATGCCATCATGTATGTGGAGCGGCCCGAGGAGAAGAAGGGAAGAAGACGCCGTGGAGGAAGATGTCAGACGAGAACACCGGAGGAAGAACCAGAAGAACCAGAAAAAGAAGAAGATGGAGGAAGTAACTGAAGGAAGATAGAAGATAGAAGAAAGAAGAAGCATTTAAATAAAGGAATTGTCAAAAACTGTCTCTTGTCATTATTAACATTTTTGACAGTTTTTCACACAGGGGGAGGGCCAGGATCTGGGGGTCCCTTTGTTAAAGGGGGCTTCCAGATTCCGATAAGCCCCCCACCTGCAGACCCCCACAACCACCGGGCAAGGGTTGTGGGGTTGAGGCCCTTGTCCCCATCAACATGGGGACAAGGTGTTTTGGGGGGCTACCCCAAAGCACCCTCTCAATGATGAGGACATGTGGCCTGGTATGGTTCAGGAGGGTGGGCGCTCTCTCGTCCCCCCCTCTTTTCCTGTGGCCTGCCAGGTTGTGTGCTCGGATAAGGGTCTGGTATGGATTTTTGGGGGGACCCCACGCCATTTTTTTTTTTTTTTTTGTTTCAAACGATTTTTATTGTATTTTCAGAAATAATTGTTGTACAGATGATAAAACATTACATGTTCAAAACTTACATGAAGCATGAATGACAGTTACTTCAAATGAACATTAAACATTCCTCATATATAATCAGTACAATTTCAAGTACATCCAATTGAACAGCTTTCTGTACTGGTGCAGATTGTAATATTGGTAATTATGATATCGATTGTAGTGAACAACGTAATGGATGTGTGAACATAACATGTGTAATCTGGAATAAAAGGAAGAAGTAACATAGGCTATCCTGTATGTCATTTTGATCACTGAGGCCTATAATTTTCTTTACGTTTGGTAGTTAAAACAAGAGTCGCCAGTTTCATCTGCCCGCACCCCCAATGGGATCTTTCTGTGCGGTGTTTATTAGTAACCAAACATTTATTTATTCTGGCTTTCTCGTATGATTGTATCTTTAGATGTAATATGCTTATATGATATTATAGGGATGGATTGTGCCTCTCAATGAGAGAAAAGATATGGGGGAATGTACAATTGGGATGCTGTACTAATGATTGTGTAGAATGGGAATATGTGTACTGAACGTCAGGTAATGTGAGAGTTAAACGCAAAGTAACATATCGCTTGACACATAAGGGTTAACATATAAGGTTAACATATAAGGTTAACATATAACATATAAAGGCGTATGTCGCTTCATGTCAGTTAAGGAGGGGGGACGGGAAGGGACCCAGAAGTATTTTGTCTTTGTTTTGACCATGAAGCGGGGAAAGATTTGCAATACATTTGTAGTGCTCTAGTGAGATCACGTGTTGTAGAAACTCTTGGTATTTTGGGGAGTCCCTAAAGTGTATCCAACAAGCCCAAATTTTCCCGAAGTTTGTAGGATTATCATTGGCCTGGTGGATTAAGTTTTCCATTTCAGATATTTTTTCTATACGCTTAAACCACTCTGCTATAGTAGGCGGGGAGTTACTCCTCCAGTGTACTGGTATGCACTGTTTAGCAGCATTTACTAGGTGGAGCGTGAGGGATTTCTTATATGCATGATGTGACATCGTAGAATGATGTAAGAGGTATTGAGATGGTGTAAAGGATAGGGAGTATGTAGTGACATGGTGTATCACCTCATGTACTTTTTCCCAGAATTGTTGTATCAGTGGACATTTCCACCAAATATGAAGTAGGGAACCTACCTCCTGATTGCACCTCCAGCACATAGGAGAGACCGAAGAGTGGTATTTGTGAATTTTATCTGGCGTTTTGTACCATTTGGAGTATATTTTGTATGAGTTTTCTTGTGCTGAAACATTCACTGAACCCTTATGAATGTGTTCGTAAATGTTTCTCCAATCGTCTGTAGAAAGGTTTATCTCGAGTTCAGTTTCCCATTTTTGGTTAGCTGCCCTAATCGCGGGGTCTAGATCGGTAAACATTAATGAATAGACCTCTGAGATGAGATGTCTTTGTGGAGGCGTACTGGTACAAAGCGCTTCGAAGGGGGTTAGGTCTCTACACCATTGAGAAGTGGGTTTTGCTGTAGCCAGAAAGTGCCTGATTTGAAGAAATTTGTAAAATGGTATATGGTATTCAGGGAGTTGTGATTGTATCTGGGCATAAGGCCGAAGTATACCTTTATGAAACAATTGTGATGCTCTAAGGGGGTGATGTGCTAGTGGTTGGGAACTGTCCTGAAGTGATATTCCTGGTTCGAAGTCTGGGTTATTAGTCAGGGGGGTCAATGGTCCTGGAGATGTGCACCATCCCAGTGTTTTGGTTATTGTTGTAAAAGCTTGGATAGTGGGCCCTGTCAGCGGATGTGTGGTGTATTTTTTGGGAATTGACTGCGTATTAATCCATGGTATGTGGGAAAGTGGCAGTTGGGTGGAAGAGTCTTCAATGTTAACCCAGTCTTTAGTAGATCTGTGAATGTGCCAGTCAATGATTCTCGTAAGATGGCATGCCCAATAATATTTCTGGACGTCCGGGAGGCCGAGGCCTCCTTTTAGTTTGGGGATAGTCATTTTAGTCCAGCTCAGTCTGGGGGATTGTGCTGCCCAAATGAAGTTGCGACAGATTCTCTTGTATGAGGTAAAAAATGATGGGGGCAGTTTGATTGGAATTGTCTGAAGGATATATAGTATGCGAGGTAATATATTCATCTTTATAATGGCAATCCTGCCAAACCAAGAGAAAGGTCCTGACTGCCATTTAATGAGATCTTTTTGAATATTACTGAGTAATGACAAATAATTTTTGTCATATAGTTCGTCAAGGTGTGTTGGTATTTGGATTCCTAAATAGGTAAGGGCGCTGGTTTCCCAGTGGAAAGGGAAATTTATTTTACATTGTGTCACTACTGTCTGTGGAAGGGAGATATTCAGGGCTTTAGATTTTGTGAAATTAATTTTTAAATTGGAGATTTTGTGGAAGAAAGCAAAGTCTTTTAATAAATTGGGTAATGTTATTAGGGGTTCTGAAAGGAAAAGTAGTATATCGTCCGCATATGCAGCTATTTTATACTGTTTTTTGTCGATGTCGATACCTTTGATGTCAGGATTAGCTCGCAGTTTGCGTAGGATAGGTTCTAGCGTGAGTATGAAAATAAGAGGTGATAAGGGGCATCCCTGACGTGTACCATTCGACATGGAGAAGGCGTCCGACAGGCGTCCATTAATTCTTATTCTGGCAGTGGGGCTTGAGTACAGCACCAATATCATTTGAAGAAATTGTAAAGGGAGGCCCATTGCTTGTAGTGTTGCTGACATGTAGTCCCATGCCACTCTGTCGAACGCCTTCTCCGCGTCGAGCGACAGCAGAAAGCCCTTATTGTTGTGTGAGGATGATGACGAGAGGATATGGTGGATATGTAGTGCTTTGATGGTGTTATCCCGAGCTTCCCTGCCAGGGACAAAACCAACTTGGTCAAGAGAGATGAGGTCAGGGATGAGAGGGAGTAATCTATTGGCAAGAATTTTAGCATAAAGTTTAAGATCTACGTTGAGGAGGGATATAGGTCTGTAGTTAGTCACTAGTGTATCGTCTTTGCCGGGTTTCGGGATAAGGGTAATATGAGCTTCTAGGAAATCCTTATTATATTGTGGGGTGGTATAGAGTGTGTTGAAAGCCGTAACAAAATGGGAAGTCAGGGTCTCTTGGAATGCTTTGTAATATCCGACCGTAAGCCCATCTGGGCCAGGGCTTTTTCCTGTTTTGAGTTGTTTTAATGCAGTAGTGGTTTCCTCAATACTAATGGGTCCTTCCAGGGTCTTAGATTCTTCAGGGGAGATGTGTGGTATACCATGTAGGGACAAAAAGGTGGATATAATTTCTTGTCTGTTTTGTGAATTGTCTTTGATTTCTGTTTGTGGGATGTTATAGAGCTTGGTGAAGTAATTTACAAACTGTGTAGCAATGTCTTCCGGGGATGTGAAAGACTTCCCATTAGAATCTTTAATTTCGTGGATGGTCAAAGCTGTTTTTTTGCGTTGCAGTGCTTTAGCCATTAGTTTACCGGATTTATTTCCACATTCATAATACAGTTTTTGAGTAAGAACGTATTTGCGCCGTAATGATTTATGTAGCTCTTCTCTGAGTTCTTCCCTCGCTTGCAACAAGTCTGCAAGCGATTTAGTGGCTAGTGATGCTTTGTGAATCCTTTCTAGTGCATGGATTTTGGAGGTCAAAGACGTTATATGGGCTTTTCGTTGTTTATTTTTGGATGCAGCTATTGAGATTAATTCACCTCGTATTACACATTTATGGGCAGCCCATACAGTGGATGGGCTGGTTTCCCCATTGGCATTTTCTCTAAAGTATTGGATGAGTCGGGTAGTAATTTTGGATGTAGAGTCTAGGTCTGTCAGTAGAGAGTTGTCTAAACGCCATATCGAGTGTGAGGGGCGTGACAGCGGGATAGTTAATGTCAGTGAAATGGGATTGTGATCAGAAAGGATCATAGGGTCTATAGTCGCCTGTTTGATATAGGATAGATCATTCTGGGAAATAAAAATGTGATCGATTCTGGAATATTTGTTATGGGGCGGTGAAAAAAATGTAAAATCCCTATCGTTTGGATGGGTCGTGCGCCATGTATCATGTAGTGTCAACTCCTGGAGTTGTTTTTTGATCGCTCTCAGAGCTCTATATGGCAAGGACGTCTTTCCATTTGATGAATCTTGTTGGGGGTTTAACGCTACATTAAAATCACCACCCAGTACAAGGATGTCAGAGAAGAATTCTGTGAGCAATTGCAAGGTATCTCTAAAGAATGTAACCTGTCTTGTGTTGGGGGCATATATGTTCGCAAGAGTGATGGGTTTATTATATAAAGTTCCCTTGAGAAATACGTATCTGCCATTGGGGTCTTGTTTGGTTTCTGTGATTTGTAAAGGGCAATGTTTCGAAATTAGTATGGCGACCCCCTTTGTTTTGGAGGATGAATTGGAAGCATGGTATACCGTAGGGTAGTGGCAATTTCCAAGTTTGGGTACGTTATCAGTACGGAAGTGGGTTTCCTGAATAAATGCGATTTGCGTTTTATTTTTGTGTAGTGAATATAACAGTTGTGACCGTTTTTCGGGAGTATTCAGCCCTCTGTTTATGGATTCAATTCTTATCTGGACATTTTTACATGGTTTATTAGAGTTTGTCTGCTTGCGAGTATTATGGCCAGTGTCTGTCATTGTCTAGTATTGGTAGGGTATCAGACTTTGTGGAAGATGTGGGCACTGTTCCTTCGATTAAAATGTGAAGCTTGAGACGAAGCTGCGTATCTAGATAGGGGAGGGTGGACGGATATGGAAGGGGGAGGGTATATTTGACTGACCTTATCTACTGAAAGGTCAGAAGATTACAGTGCACAATGGGTGTGGGAAGGGTTAGGAACCAGTCCAAGCCTTCTCACTGCACTGTGTGGGGGTTGGTATGTACCAAGCAACAGATCAACCGTGAGATGTACGGAAGGAGGTATTCCGCCGTTGCAGTCTATATACTACTATATCAGGAGGGGGTCCGATCAAGAATTATAAATTATAATGTCTTGAGTGTATCAGCCGCTATCCTGCTATCCCTCTCTAAATCTTACTGATGGTTTTAGAGTGGAAAGTAGAGGGTATGGGAGTTTCCTAGCTGCATAAATGTCACCTATGGCATAGTGTTGTGGGTGGGATATGCATTCAGTAATAGTCATTCTGCAATAGTCGTTCTGCAAATCTTTGCTACACAAATGATATTGAGGTTTGGGAGCAGTGATATTTAAACTCACATCACAATGTAATTGACACCTAAAGCAAACTGATCTATGAAAACAGTAACAGTGTGAACATTTAAACCTGTGAAACGTTAAAGTATGGTATGAGGTATGAGCTTCTGATGTACTAGCTCCTGCTATATTGCTAAATTGTGTTCCCTCGTACTGAGGCTCAATCTATTCCTCTAACATCTGATCTCTCCACCATTAAAAGGAAAATGTACCAAACAGTCAGAATCATTGACAGAGAAATGTGGGAACAAGGAGGAGGGGGGCAAGTAGAGATATGGGCAAATTTATTTCGGGTGTCATCTGCTGCGACTGATTTATTGCACCTGTCAGTATCATTATTTAAGTCAGTTTACTTTAAAGATCAGTCTATTTACGTGGGGATCGACCAATAGAAGTAGATCCCCACTATGAACCTAATATGCGATTTCGCATGTATTCTGGGCGTAGAAATATTGATTGGGTAAACTGCTGTATAGTATACTGTTAGAAGAGTATGCTCTCATTTGGTGCAATTGTGAGTCGCATGTAATATTTGTTTGGAAGGGTGGAGGTGAAAAGATGCAGCAGGAAAAGGTTGTATATCAATGCCCTTTCCGACTGTGAATGCGGGGTCCATATAGCATATGGGCAACTAGTGAAGCTTAGCTCAACCAAACGTCGTATCTTACAAAATCAGCCATCTTTGGAAACAGTTATACATTCACATGAGCTACACCATCCTGTTATACGAACGGGTGGTATTCTTCCTATTGTTGCTAAGACATGGAACCTTTATTACTGTGCAGATCATATATAATTTGCAGTATTGCTTTCATGTGTGGGACCGGAGTAGTTCTACTCGAGTCTGCAGCTGTATGTGTCATTTCGAACCTATTGAGGAGGTTCGGTGTGGTTTAGAGTGTCAGTATTCACAGGGCTGAGTAATATTGGACTAAAATTCGTCAGCCGCGGTTCACACTAAGTAGGCATAGAATGGTAGTAAAGTGAAATGGTGTTTTTCTTGAGGAATACTGCGCAGAGCTAGTATACAGTTTAAGTTTTTTATAGAGGATACTGGGATGGTCCAGAACTATGACTGAGTAAAGCATTTATATATTCAGAAACATTGAACCAAACAAACTACTGGAACCTGAAATGGCGATTATCATCACCGGAGGCGATGACTGTAATCCGGGCCTTTAGCAGCCGCCTTGAGTATGACCGGGATCAGTAGTCTCTACGGGTTCTTCGAAAACGTGAGAAGTCCGTAGGGCTGTGGCGTTGTTGAAATCCCTGATGTCCTGCGCGTGTTCTGCTGCTGGATGGAGATCTCCTTCTTTGTGAGCGCGAATCCTGTGCTTCCATCGGCTCCTCCTGCAGAGTGTGTCGTCCTGCAGCGTTATGGCGGAAGTCTGCATACCAGTTTGGTACCTCAACCAAAGGTATACCCAGGCTTTCACAAAAGTAATGTAAATCTTCAGGCACTTTTAAAAATGCTGTACGGCCGAGATGAGTTGCTGCCAGGCAAAAGGGAAACTTCCATCGGTAGATAATCCCGTTGGCGCGTAACACATCCAGCAGCGGTTTCAGATCCCTGCGCTGCTGTAGTGTAATTCCTGACAAGTCTTGAAAAATCTGAAGATGCGCACCATTATGTTGCAATGGTTGTTTGATCCTTGCCTGCTTCAGGATGTCCTCCTTTAACTTGTAATCCACAAGGCAGCATATTATATCCCTTGGTGGGTCATTTTCTCTGCCTTTAGGGCGTAATGCTCTGTGGATTCTCTCTAGTTCTATGCGGGTTTGAGGTGGTCTGTCTAGTAAGTTATTAAACATTTCAGTCACAGCAGAGGTCAAATTATCCGCTTCGATGGACTCCGGTAGGCCTCTTATGCGGAGGTTATGCCTGCGACCGCGGTTATCCAGGTCTTCGATGCGGCGTTGTGTCTCTCTCAGTTGTAGGGTGTGAGTATCTATCCTATGTGTCGCTTTGCGGAGGACCATATCATGTTTCGCTGTAGTTTTTTCTACCTCAAGAACACGGTCATTTAGGGTGTGGATGTCCATTCTCAATTCCGCTATGGCGGCTGATAAAGTATCTTTAATATCAGCAGCAATTGCCCTCAGATCATTTATATTGAGGGATGGTGGTTGCGGGTTTTCTTGTGATCCCGCGGTTAGAGAGAGTGACGGGTGGGAGGCAGAGAGCTGTCCCGCTAGCTGTGCTGCCGGGGCCTGTGAGGAGTCTTGGCGGGACGACGCCATGTTGGTCCTCTGCGTCCTGAACATTTCAGGGATGTTTTGGGTCAAATTCCCCGTGTTTTCTCGGGGTGAACGGGACCTCGAGGTGGAGGTGTGTCGGGAGGCTGTTCCCATCGCAGCGTGGACGGTTATAGAGACAATTACCTCCGGTTGGACTTCTGAAAAGACAGCAACGGCGGGAGCAGGTCTCTCAGGCAGCCATCTCTCAGCTCGGCCAAGCCACGCCCCCCCCCACGCCATTTTTTTAAAAAAAATTGGCACGGGGTTCCCCTTAAAATCCAGACCAGACCTGAAGGGTCTGGTATAGATTTTGAGGGGGACCCCACACCATTTTTTCTTTTAAATTTTGGCCGGGGGTTCCCCTTAATATCCATACCAGACCTGAAGGGCCTGTTATAGAAATTAGGGGGACCCCCACGTCATTTTTTTTTTAAATTTTGGTTCGGGGTTCCCCTATGGGGAATTCCCATCCTGTTTTTATCAGTGAACTTTTATGTGTATTGTTGGACCGGCAATTCATTAATAGCCGCAAGTAGTTTTAAATGACTTTTTTCCTTTGAAATGTCATTTTGCTGTCAGACTGTTCTAAACACGGGAAACATGCTCCCCTTTACAGGCATACTATAGACTCCCCCAGGTATGAAATTTAAAGGAATATTACACTGTTATTGTTTCACTTTAAGCATTATTAAAATCACTGCTCCCAAAAAAAGGCCGTTTTTAGAACTTTTTTTTTGCATTGATCCATGTCCCCTGGGGCAGGACCCAGGTCCCCAAACACTTTTTATGACAATAACTTGCATATAAGCCTTTAAAATTAGCAGTTTTGATTATTCATGTTTGTGTCCCATAGACTTTAACGGTGTTC
The DNA here is from genome assembly GCA_037952835.1 of Lithobates septentrionalis. Taxonomy (NCBI): domain Eukaryota; kingdom Metazoa; phylum Chordata; class Amphibia; order Anura; family Ranidae; genus Lithobates; species Lithobates septentrionalis. Next base: position 1,535,475 of record JBBDGP010001242.1, read on the forward strand.
GCGTGTTCGAACAAATTTTTTGCCTATTAGCAAGTTCTGGTGCGAACCGAACAGGGGGGTGTTCGGCTCATCCCTAATAACAAGTATATGATGCAGACTTAAGAAACTAGAGGCATCTGGCTAATGAGGCAAAGTTATCTGGGCAAGTAATCTGGAGCCAGGTGAGAGGCCTAAAGTGTCAGAACCTGCGTGCGAGCAGCCAGGCCAGAGCATAATAGCATGCATCTTCTGCAGAAGACCAAGCTACTGCAGAGAGCCGTTCCCTGATTGCTACCAGACTTCTCCAGGTCCAGTGGGGTGGCCCCCTGTATCCCTGAGCCTTAGATCACCTGTGTTACTAGAGCTACCCTGGACTTCACTGTGAGAAATGCTGTCTATGAGGATAATCGCAAGTAACTGCCTTCTATACTAAAGTAATGATTCTTAGCTAGACTCTCTGTTGTGAGACTGTTATGCCATAGCTCCAAACTGTCCCTGATTTCAAGGGACTGTTCCTGATTTGGAACAAAGTCCCTCTGCACCTCTTTCCTCCTAATTTGTCTCCTATTTTTTTAATAAATTTTGACTTTATATGCAAACAATGTTTTGATATACAAGCAGCATCACGTCACAACTGAGTATAAAAGAGAAGAGAGGTGCCTCTAATTGTAGCAATATTATTACATTTAATGAAGGTACAACATTTAGCAACTCACATGGTTGATGATTAAAACAGGCACATCTAAGTATGCAGGCATCTGGGGTAAAGCTGTCCACATAGAACATCCTCCTCACCGCCATCAACGTCGTCCCTTCCATGCTGTGCTCCACAAGAGCTTCAAGCCTCACTTTCTGATCACTCTACGGCAGGGTAGTCTTCCTGGTCACGATTGCAGACTGACAGCAGTGAGAGCCAGCGGTGCGGAGGACAGTCTATGTGGACAGCTTTACCCCAGATGCCTTCATACTTAGATGTGCCTATTTTAATCATCAACCATGTGAGTTGCTAAATGTCGTACCTTCATTAAATGTAACCATATTGCTACACTTGGAGGCGCCTCTCTTCTCTTTTATACTCTGTAGCTCCTAATGGATTTTGCTTCTAATCTCTTTGTGGAGGCTTCCATTTGTGGATGGACATTTTATGGTTACACAACCTGGTCACATTGCTATAATCTTTTTATATGGACTATAGACTAAAGGACTTATGAATAAATGGTTGTGGAACGAATCATTTGAATTTCCATTCTTTCTTATGGGGAAATTCACTTTGATACACAAGTGCTTTGGATTGCAAGCATGTTTCCGGAACAAATTATGCTTGCAATCCAATTTTTACTTTATATAAAACGCACTATTTACAGTATCTTTAAAAAAGTGTTTCACCATTCATTCAATTTCTAAATTTCTGCATTGGTAAATTTCATAAGCCAGTGAAAAGGAAGACGTAGTAGTGTTTTAACAAAAATCACTTGTTGTTTGAACTTATAATTTTGTTTTGTAAAATTCTCCTTTAGGGGGGATTGGCAGGGGGTGTGTGTCCTACCTTCATACTTTTGCTAATAGGTGTCCCTCATTTCTACTGCAAAAAGTTTGGTTATGCATTCACATGCTACCCTGATCAAGTCACTGAGACATTGCCTTGAGAGGTCCATGTTTGTGCAGATTTCATATGTTCATGCAGCTTACATTATTTTGCAGTGTATGCATGTATTTTGCCATCCAGAACCTGTTTTGCACAACTTCTTTTCACTTTGCACGTGTTCAGCAAACTGCAAGTTAGTTACTCCCTGTCTGATCATTCCACTGATTACCCATCCTGGCAAATCTACACAACTGCTTGCCAGGTTAAAATGGAGAGGAGGGGTCAATCCATGTTACTACATGGAGAAGTCTAAGGCTAGGTTCACATCTGTGAAGATGGTGCCACTGTGGGACATGCACAAATTCCAACAGCTGCAACTACCCACATAGTGGGTAGTTGCACTGGAAATCACACCCACACTGGGAACCATGCTGTACTCACGGTTTCTTGTGCGGGCTGTGATTTCCAAAGTAGTGTAGGGACTTCTTTCCTGCGTTTCACGGGGCACGGCAGCCCATTCAAATACCCGAGCAAATGTGGGCCTCATAAGTGTGAACCTAGCCTAAAGCAATGGTTCACTTTTGCAGTAAAATGAAAAAAAAAAACCTTTAAAAGCATCATTAATCAGAACAGAGCAGGCCTTGCTGCATCCAAGGGAGGTTCTTCTTCATTCTAGAAGTACACTTCTTTATTCCCTTCACATCTCTGGTGTAATCATTTCAATCCAAATGTTTTAATGAGAAAAGAATAAAAGATCAATGTAATTTATTTCGGTCACGAATCAGGAAGAACTACTGAGAAGTGGTAATTTTTCTTTCAAAGCCTTTTTATGTATTTCCTGTAATAACCTATAAGGGTCCAGCTAGCACATGAAAAGACATGTATTGTGTAGCAGAGAATTCAACCTTCTAGCGGATATAAAACCAGAGAGCGAGACTTGGAAATTAGAAATATCAACATCACATCTGCAGGGAGGCCCGCAGGTCATGCTATGTAATGTTTATAAATGACAGGAAAGGGCAAACAAGAGCTGCTCTTTGCTTTGTGTCTTTTTTTTACTCTGTCTGGAGAATTAAATAACATACATAGCAAAGTAAATTCTCGAATAAAAGCAGAAGTGGAAAGAGAAGATCAACAGAGGGATGGTAGAATGTCCCAGAGAATATAAATTATTCGAAGCCTGTATACGTAAATGAGTATTTGACTTGATCAAGCAGTTAATGATGAGGAAGTAAAAGCCATGCATTTGTATTGATTAGGAAAGAAAAATTCACAGGCAGACTAATACATACAAGGGAGGGTCAACTGGTTCATTAAGTGAAGATCAGCAATGTCAGTTTGTATCGCACAGGTGGCTGCCCAATGTGTCTTCAGTGCTGTGCATAGTGATAATCTTTCTTTTTTTCTCAATAGGAAAGTGCTTGGTGAAGTCATAGACAAGTACTAAAATGTAACCACAGGTCTGAATTGATACTTTATGCCCTCCTAGGCCAGATCAGATGTCACTGTTACACAACACGGAAGCAGAGAGGCTAAAATAGCCAGTTTTTGCACTATGTGTCTGTACACTTAGAACTGACGACTCTGGAAGAACAGGGCAAACTGTTTTTCTTCCTGGCCCTGTCCTTGAGGACCCAGTTGGATGGCCCTGGGAGGTAAGGTGACTTTCTGGAGCATAGGTGAATGGTGGTGGGAATAACACTGAAAAATATTTAATCACTGGACGAGCACATAAATATCTTCTACAAAGACTTTCACTGTATAGTAAAGAGACTATAAATTATAATTTTTTTGCACTGTAAAAAGTTTGTATATATGAATTTGATTTATTAAGGTATATATGAAATAGGTAATATTTGTTTAATTTGCACATGAGTCATGCACTTTATTTGTTTGTGGGGATTCGTGATTGTTTACTTTTAAGGTGATTATTTGTATTTACAAAGTTGGGGAGGCGCAACAGGTTTATCCAATTAATAGAATCTAGATACTGGAAATACCAACAATAAAGAAGTCTGCTCAGTAGTATAAAAAGATAAAACACACCACAAATCCTCCTTTACTGCAACTTGCAAATATATGTAAGCACACAAGTAGGTGTTTGCTTGAATTAACTTTTATCAATCGCTGGACTGTACCTTCCCGTCCGCTGCAAATTTGGTCTAACTCACCAGAGGCTTGAGGGATGCTTAATTGATTACCTATCTAATTGTTTTGCTCCAGTAGACCAATTGCAGCTCCAGATGCTGCAATTGGTAATTGTCCCACAGTGACCTAGGGTTAGCACTTCTGCCTTGCTAATATTGTCAGTTCAAATCCCAACAACAACACAACCTGCATGGGTTAGCATGTTCTCCTTGTGCCTGCATAGGTTTCCCCCCACATCTCAAAGACAATGTTGGTAACTGGCTCCTCTGCAAATTTGCCTTAGTATGTATGAATGTAGGTTAGGGAACTTAGCTCCTTGAAGGCAGGGACTGATGTGAATGTACTATATGTACAATATATATATATATATATATATATATATATATATATATATATATATATATATATATATATATATGCTTAAATTGTTGGTGCTATATAAGTATTTGCTAGGCTATCAATTACAAAGCCTGGCCTGTCCATCTCTGTAGTTCTTCTAAAAGGCCCAACTTACATCAGTGAGGTACTGGCCCTCTTTCTAGTGCCAGGCATGAAGAAGCCCAGTCGCTTATGCTCTACTACACTGCCAGCAGCCACTATAAAAGTCCAATGCCAGGCCTGCCTTGCTCCAGCTGGAAAGGCACAAGAAACTAATTTATAGCTCAAATTTAGTAATTTAGTAGTATTGTTTGAGCAATAAATATGCTCCTTGTGCTGCAGGGGGATTTATCAGAGGTCTGATGGTGCAGGAGCTTACTTCTATTTATATTTATATTACGGTATCACTTTCTCTCACTTTCACTCCAGCGGCAACTAATTTTTCCATTGACTGACAATGCTGGGAAATACCTTTTCAATCTATATTTTGCATATCTATACTTTTAATATAAGAGTATTAACATTTTCTTTTTGCTGTTAGGGCATGGAAGGTTTTGAAAGAAATTACTGGGCCCTGGTCTCACTAAGGTTGAAAATCACTGCTCTAAACCATTATTTATCCTGACTTTATCACAAGTACTAGCATTGTCTATATAATAGTCAATTTTATCGCTTTTTTCTGTAGTTTTGATCGCAAAACTACAAGACTATATGTTACTTCAGCAGAGATTTTGCTGTGATAGATGTAATATTTTCAGTCATTAAATCTTTGATAGGTAGTTTTGGTCCTCGGCTGTGTCACAGAAAGGCCATTCTGCCTCGAACAGTAATCGCTAGAATTTGTCTGTAGCATATAAAAAAAAGAAGAACAAATATATTTAGGCTTTAAACCATCAAAGTGAATGCTATAAACCAACTTGGCCGGGAAATATATACACTCTGTTAAATTACTCCTTTAATTCATACATTTCAACATTTGATGTCAAGTGAATGTGCTAATTTGTAAGCAATTAACACATCCAAAGAGACATCTTAAATATAAACATAAACCATTTGAACAAGAACAGAGTGGAATATTTCAAGGCTTTTTTTTGTTTTTACATTCTGTAGAGAGAGGCCTTTGAGGGACCTTTGCTCCTCTCCATTATTTCTTCACCTTAAACACTCTTGCGCTCTCTGAGGAGCCATTCACAATAAAGTCATACCGCATTTTATAAGTGCTCTGTGTAAGGTGATGCCCTTGCCATGTACTATATAATATCCTACAGCTGTTCCTTTACGCTTTGAACATCGTGCATTTAGAAGGCCTGCAGCAAAGGCTCATGTAAAGCACAGGGATATGCTGTATTAATAGGTTGGTTTGATATAACCGGAGAGCTTTAATACATGGATGTAGAAATTGTAAAGAAATATAAATTAGAAACAATGTTTTAACCCTTTCACTGTTGGGGCATTTTGCATTCCTTGTACCTCTGCTGGCTGGGTTTATGAAGTCTTACACAGTAGCGTTTTATAAGTGCTCTCTTTAAGGGGATGCCTTTACCAGGTACCATAAAATATCCTACAGCTGTTCCTTTTCACTTGCGAGCAGTGCATTAGAATCACTTGCAGCAAAGACTAATTTAAAGTACAGAGATTTGCTGTATTAATGGAATAGGTTGTTTTGATAAAACAGCTAACATTTATAAGACATGTTTCTAGAACCAGGAAAGAAATATAAATTTGAATTAAATCGTGTTAACACTTTCATTGCTTCGGGATTTTGCATTGCTTGAATCTGTGCTAGCTGGGCTTATATTTACAATTTTATGATATAACAATAAAAAGTCTTCTGCACACTACACTGTTGATCTTAACCCCATAATATTCAGTATGTATAATATATATATAAGTCGTCATTCGATGTGAAGGGCACCTTATATTTTGTTATATATGCAGCAATGTGCAAACATTTTAGACAGGTGTGAAATAAATGCTGTGTCCCAATTGACATGAATTGACAGCCCTGTGTCCCAATTGACATAAAAAGGACTGCCTGCGCAGGAATGCAGGGAAAAGCTGTGCATGCCCATGCACTTAAACACGGCCCTTACACAGCTATACACTTTAGTATACTCCATGTAAATGAGGCCTTACGTTAAATTAAACAGGAATTTTATAAGTTATGTTGTGTTTATGTGTGCTAATAAAGATTTTAGTGGGGGTTTTTTTGTGAAAAGAGTGATCTGATTTTGTGCACAACCTTTGTCTGGGGGTCATTCTGTTCATAAGTACAATCCCTCTAGGTCAGTCTGACTGACCTGGGGGGATTGTACTGGGGACAATCTGACCTTGAGGGAATTACACTGGGGGACATTTTGATCTGGGGGAAGGGAATTATCCTGGGGGATAGGGATGTGCTTCGTGTTCGAGTCGAACCTATGTTCGACTTGAACATTGGCTGTTCGGTCGTTCGCCGAATTCTGAACGTTATGGGCTGTTCGCGCCAAATTCGTGTGGCGCGTCACGGCCCATAATTCACTGCGGCATCGCAGTGCATTACTGGCTGATGATTGGCCAAGCATGCACTATGACCCGCATGCTTGGCCAATCACAGCGCCGTCGGTAGAGAGAGCTGTAATTGGCCAAAGCCAGGGTGGCTTTGGCCAATTATGGCTCAGGGGGTTTAGAACACACCCCACACTATATAAGGCCGCCTGCACGGCGGCCCTGTGTAGTGTGTGTTCCGGCGTTGAAAGAGAGATAGATAGACAGAGAGACAGTGTCATTTCATTTGAGTTAGCTAGATTAGGCAGGACAATCAGTGAGTTAGCTGCACTTACAGTGTATTGTGTATATATATGCATCCCAGGTGTTGCATATATATATATATATATATACACTGTATTCAGTTTAGCTAGATCCGTTCCTGTTATCTTCTTACTGACAGGCAGGCTTGTCTTGTTACAGTATTTACAGCTACCTGAAGAAAATTGCTGGTGTTCTTTTGATCCTATTAGTACCACAGTCAGGCAGCTAGACTATTTACAGTTAGTGCAGTGCGTCCTGCTCACAGTGTTTAGCTAAAATTACAAGTTAGTGTGGTGCGTCCTGCTCACAGTGTTCAACTAAAACTACAAGTTAGTGGGGTGCGTCCTGCTCACAGTGTTCAGCTAAAACTACAAGTTAGTGCGGTGCGTCCTGCTCACAGTGTTCAGCTAAAACTAAAAGTTAGTGCGGTGCGTCCTGCTCACAGTGTTCAGCTAAAACTACAAGTTAGTGTAGTGGGACCTCTGCACAGTGTTCATCTAAAGCTACAAGTTAGTGCAGTGCGTCCTGCTCACAGTGTTCAGCTAAAAATACAAGTTAGTGTAGTGAGACCTCTGCACAGTGTTCATCTAAAGCTACAAGTTAGTGCAGTGCGTCCTGCTCACAGTGTTCAGCTAAAACTACAAGTTAGTGTAGTGAGACCTCTGCACAGTGTTCATCTAAAGCTATAAGTTAGTGCAGTGCGTCCTGCTCACAGTGTTCAGCTCAAACTACAAGTTAGTGTGGTGCGTCCTGCTCACAGTGTTCAGCTAAAACTACAAGTTAGTGTAGTGAGACCTCTGCACAGTGTTTTTTTTTTCCACTTCAGAAACCAATAAGCAGAGGGCTAAATCAGCTCGATGTTCATTGACTGTCGCCTTCTCCGGTTTACATCATAGTGGATCATACATTACCTCAATTCCTTTTGTGTCCTCCCTCTGAATACTTTAATGTATCACTTTAGCATCAAGTCCTCCCTTAATCCAAACACCTAGGCTCGATCCGTAGCAACGCTAAAGCCCAGTGACAAGTGAGACTTTATCATTTTCTGGGCCAGGTTGGAGGGGAAAGGAACTCATAAGAGGAAGTAAAAATATAGGAAAGATATAGGAAAAACAGGAGAAGGATATATAATAGAAGACTTATGGGCTCCCCATGCCTGTCCTTTACTGAGCTGCCCAGTATTTCACGAAAAAATTTACTTATTCCCAAATCAACCCCCCCCACCCCCCCTCAAAATTTAACCTGCATCCATCTAGATTATTTATTTAATCAAAGTAAGAAAAAACAAAAAGAAAAAAGAAACAAGACACAAAAAAAAAAAAAAAGAAAAAAAGAAAATATGCACACCAAATTCACTTCGCTATAGCGCTCCTTGTCCTCAAGGATCTCGGTTACCTATATAATTGTGTTAAGCCCCTCTCTTGGTCTAATCCTACGCCTTGCCTATTAGGGACCTCCTGCTTTCTCTAGCCATGGCTTCCATATGCTTTCAAATTCCTGAAGGTTGCCTCTCTTTATGTACTCCACTCTTTCCCTGCTCAGGGTATCATTAATAGTAGAGATCCAGTCTTTCACCGAGGGGGGGTCTTTTGATTGCCATCTTAGTGTTATCATCTTCCTGGCCTGAAACAAGGCCCGCGTGATGGCCAGCGTGGTGCTCAGTCTCTCACCCAGAACTCTTCTATACCCCAGGATACAGGTTATGGCCTCCTTTACTACTATCGTGCCAAAGATACTTCCCAAGTTTCCGGTCACCTCTTCCCAGTATCTAAATAACTTGGGACACCTCCACAGCATGTGGATGAGGTCTCCCGACCTCTGACATCTGGGACAGTTGTCATTAGGCCTTCTCCCAAATTTAAAAAGTCTTTTAGGTGTATAGTAGGCTCTATTCAACAAAAGTAGATGAGAGAGCCGCTGTGAAGGGGACACAGAGACCTGGACACTCAATTCCAGGGTTTTCGCCCATTGTTCCTGGGTCATTCCCCCTATATCCTCTTCCCATTTGGCTTTTAGTCCGTAGAGTATCCCCCCGCTGTTGTCTGATTTACTTAATTGATCATAAATTCTTGAGATTAGCCCTCTAGTCGGGTTTACCTGCATTATGCACTGAAATAGAGGCATTTCTTCCCAGCGCAGAGTCTGAGCTTTAAATTGTGCTTTAAGAGCATGTTCTAGCTGGAGATATAGGAAGAAAGAACATCGCGGTAGCTTGAATTCCCCTACTAATTCAGGGAAACTCTTTAGCTTGGTGTCATTATAAAGCTGGCTTAGCCTTCTGATGCCAAGATTCACCCATTCCCCAAAAGTGCCTATTTTAAGAACTTCCTGTAAATTATGGTTATTCCAGATAGGAGAATAGACTGTTGGATCTTCATATCTCATCATTTTCTTGACAGTTTTCCAGAGTTTAATTAGCAGCTTGATAGTTGGATAATCGTCGTGGAACATATCCGCCTCTAGAGTTTCAACTAGAGTGTTATGTGGAGTACTTAGCAATAGCAATTTGCCATTGGGGGTGCCGCCTTTCGGTACCCCACATCCCAGCAGCTGCTGTAGCTGAGTTGATAAGAAGTAGCGCTCGGGGTGTGGGAGGGCAAAGCCCCCCTCCCGAGTGGGAAGCTGAAGCACTCGAAGTCGAATCCTGGCTTGCTTCCCCTTCCAAATCAACTCCCTAAAGAGGCTTTCAATTCTTTTAAACCACTTCTTGCCTATCCAGACTGGCGAATTGTGCAGAATGTATAGCAATTGTGGCATCCAAACCATTTTTATTAAGCTACATCTTCCTGCGGCGGACAGGGGCAGATGCCTGCAGATTCCTATTTTTTGTTTCAGTTTTGTTAAAAGAGGGACGAGGTTTGTGCTGATATACAGGGTTGGGTCCTTCGTCAGAACTATTCCCAGGTATTTCAGGGCATCCACCATTACCATCTGGGGTATATCGCATGCTATTAGCTTGCTAATGGGATCTATCGGCATGAACTCGGACTTCTCCCAGTTTATCTCTAAACCAGAGAAGCTGCCAAAATCCTTCACTATCCTCATCGCTCCCAGTAGTGAATTTCTCGAGTCCCCCAGGAATAACAAAATGTCATCCGCATATAGCGCGATCTTTTCTTCGTCCGATTTTCTCAGAAAACCAGTTATCGCACTGCTTTCCCTTATGGAGATGGCCAGGGGTTCCATCGCCAATGCGAACAGCAAAGGAGAAAGCGGACACCCCTGCCTAGTCCCCCTTTCCAACTCAAACCAATCTGAAAATTCGTTGTTAATTTTTAGTCTTGCCTTAGGGCGGGTATATAACATTTTGATCCACCTTATAAAGGACAGGCCAAATCCGAATTTCTCCAACACGCGCCATATATAGCCCCACTCCACGCTATCAAAAGCCTTAAATACATCGAGGGTCATTAACGCTCTCGAGCCTACATTCTCCGATGGTGACTGTAAATTCAAAAACGCTCTTCTAATGTTCAGGCTCGTAGATCTGTTGGCTATAAAGCCCGCCTGGTCCTCGTGGATCAATTTATGAATAACTCCGTTCAATCTTACTGCTAGTACCTTGGCGAGAATTTTTACGTCAGTACAAAGTAGAGAGATTGGTCTATAGGCGGCCACATCCAGTGGGTCTTTCCCTTCCTTCTGTAATACAGTGATTGTTGCTTCTAGCATTGAAGCAGGCAACTGGCCCCCCTCAAGTGACCCCTCCAAAGCTTTTAGTAATTCAGGGATCAACACTTCACCATACTGCTTGTATGTCTCGCTTGGAAGGCCATCGGGCCCGGGTGACTTAAGGCTTGCCATGCCCGCTACTGCTTGATGCAGTTCTGCTACCGTTATTGGGGAGTCTAATATGGCACTTTCTTCCTGTGATATAGTAGGAATCGGTAGCCCCTCCAAAAAGTCCTCCATCATAGCCTCCTTACCCTTTTTCTGCGAGGAGTAGAGTTTTTTATAATAAACCCTGAAGGCTTGTACAATTTCTGGGGTGCTTGATGTTATATCTCCACTCTGTGCTCTAATAGCGAGGACCGTGGATGGAGCTGCATTTGATTTTACAAGCATAGCCAATGTTCTTCACACTCTTTCGCCCTCCACCATAAATTCCTGTCTCTGAAGAAGGCGCCTAGTCTCTGCTTTCTGCATGACCACTAATTTGTACTTTTGTTGTTTCTCTTGCCAAGTACTTTCCAGCTCCGGGGTTGGATTTCTAATAAAGTTATTTTCGGCCTCGAGAGCATCCCTCACTCCTAGCCTCTTTATTAAATTTAGCCATCTGCTGTATTAAAACCCTTTTAAGAAACGCCTTGAGGGTGTCCCATAGCACGGGGGGAGCCACCGAACCCTGATTGAACTCCACAAACTCCCTTAAGGTGGGGAGAATCCCATCCGATTTTTTAATTACTTCGAACCAGTGTGGGCTCACGCTCCAACTCTTCCTAGGCTTAGACTCTCCTACACTTAGTGTAGCCACCATAGGGGAGTGATCTGAAATACCTCTTGGCCAGTATGTTATTTTTTCTAGCAACTGGAGTGCCCTGGCATTTCCCAGGACTAGGTCTATCCTTGAGAGCGTGGAGTGTGACACGGAGCAGCAGGTATATTGCAGCGCGCCTGGATTTCGCACCTTCCATAAATCTACTAGCCCCACTTCCTCCAGGAATAAACTTAAACGGCTCTTCCCTGATTCCTCTGAGAGTTGTCGTATCGGGAATCTATCCAACTTTCTAACTAGGACCTCATTAAAGTCCCCGACGACTACAATCAGGCACTCCTTTTTATCCAACAGAAATTTATGCAGTTTAAGCAGTATATCCAAATTAAATGGGGGAGGGATGTATATGTTTGCAACCACATACATGACACCATCAATAGAGCAGAATAAAAAAATATATCTACCCAGCTCGTCTATACTGGTCTGTCTGCAGGAGAATTTTACCCCAGCTTTCACAAAGATGCTCACCCCCTGCTAAAAGAGGAGTGAAATGCATGGAATTGGTATTGAAATTTTTTCATCTGTAGCTGCTGGCTGGTATCCTTGGTTAGGTGGGTTTCCTGCAGACAGATCAGATCTACCCCACAACTCTCCAGCATAGAAAACACTGCCAGCCTTTTAAGAGGAGAACCCAGGCCCCTTACATTCCAGGATCCTATTTTCAGGGGCTTAGCTAACATCTGGATTGTGAAGAGCCTGTCTTGTCGCAACGAGTATTATCGTATATGTCCCGATGCTTTTATAAAGTGAAATTTTTGCGCCTCTTTACTCAAAAAAAAAACAAAAAGAAAAAGGAAAAAAAGAAATGGGAAGAAAAAAAGAAAGAAAAAGGAAGATTTCTCTCCCCCCCCCTCTTCCCCTTCCTCCCCTCCCAGCAAGTGCTGTATTAATTCTAAATGTGTGCATATTGTGGATTCTAAAATACACGCTTAATTTAGTCACGTCTACCCTGCTTTATTAAAATTTGCTACAAAAAGTGCCTGCATGTGCAAAAATAATCTGTAAGTGGAGGCCTGGATACCCCCAATGTGGTTTCTAGTGGTGTAGGTGTTCGTAAAAAATGATTTACCCACCCTATTTCCCCTCCCTCCCAGCTTCCCACCCCTTCCCTTGACACCCCACCTAACCTCCCCTACCCTCCGACCCCATTCCCCCCCCCCCTACCCATACCCACCTATCTAGGTGTATCCCCTGGGGATTTACCATGACCGTTACCTCTTACACTAACACCGCCCTTTTACACCAATTCTTCCACTCACAGCCCCACACCGCCCTACACACAAACAGCTATGTGCACCCATTCCCTCCCGTCCTTCATAACAAAAACCATTACCAGGTGGCAGGAAGGGGTAGAAACTTAAGAGACACCCCCCCTCCGGGGCAAAAAAGAAAAAGAAGCAAAACGAAGGAACAAAGACAAAAATGCAGCCCCTATACCTCCCAGTGCCCTATCGTGTCATCCTATTAGTACATCGGCCAATTATATCTTCCCCCATTCTCTACATGGAGTTCGTAATTTTTTCTCTATTATCTTCCAGCCACTTCTCAACTTCAGCAGGGGAGTTAAAAAACAGAGTCTCCCCCAGGGCCGCAATCCGCAACCTTGCCGGGTATAGAAGAGCATAGGGCAACTTAAATTTTTGTAGATTGCGTTTTGCCTGGGTAAACTCTGCTCTACGCCTCTGCAAGTCCGGAGAGAAGTCGGAATAAAATGATATTTTTGCCCCTTTAAAAAAGACCTCCCCTGCTTCCCTAATCTTCCGCAGTAAAGTCACTTTATTCTGGTAATTAAGAAATCTCAGGAGGAGGGGTCTCGGGTGGCCCCCCTCCGGTGGTGCCCTGAAAGGGATCCTGTGAGCTCTTATGATGGAGAACGAAGCCGAGAGTGATTCTTTCCCGATTAGCTCCCCTAACCATTTTTCTAGGAATGCAATTGAATTGACGCCCTCACTCCTTTCAGGTAGACCTATCAGTCTCACATTATCTCTTCTACTCCTGTTCTCCATCTCATCCATTTTAGAAGCTTGTTTAGATAACTGTTCCTTCAGCCATTTTATTTCTTTGATTATTGGGAGCACATTATCTTCTAGCCCACTGACTCTTTCTTCCAGGGCCGTTGTTCTCTCTGCCGTCTTCTGTAGGTCTTGTCTAACCAGTAAGAGATCTGCTTTAACACCTTTCATCTGTTCACAGAGGTCTTTAAGCGAGCCATTACACACCCCTACAACCATGAATACATCCGTTAAGGTTGGTTCTCTATTCAAGGGTAGATTCGGGTCGTTTATTAGCTCCAAGTTCACGTTTGTGTTTTGATCACTTAGCTCTGGACCTTTATTACATGTTGATTTGGAGGACTGGGTAGCCAACGCACCTCCTGAGGGCTGTGAATGTGGCTGGCCCTGGCTTTTCCTATCCAATGTCCCCCCCTGTTGACCCTTTTGCTGCGTCCCTTTGTTTGGAGGGGTCAGAGCAGAGGCATGAGCATATTGCTCCAGTTTTGCTGCTGCTGCTGCTGCTGCTGCTGCTGCTGCTGCTGCTGCAGCGTGCTGCGAGTTTTTCTCTTTAGAGGAGCGTAGATTCTGCATCATTCACTCCTATAGGTATACGTATACTTTAACAGCAAGAGATTAGCAGCACCTCTCTACACTCATCTACCCGCTGAATAGAATATCTACAATATTACTCTAAAAAGTGGAGTGTATGACGAGTGTGTGAAGCGGGACAACTCTCTCCACTCCTATACGCCCCGATACGGAGAAGGAGAATTTCAAACAAGGGGAGACCACAGTACCTTAAGTGGCCGGGGTGGGGTAGCTCCCTACACCCATAAGTGCCTCAGTTACGGCAATACTTAGTGCAGCCTCCCTCCTTCACCGTAGTTTTGCACAGCTGGTTAAATGCCACTAAGGCAGTCGCCAGCAGTCTATGGTTAGTAAGGTATGTATGCAGCCACTGAGGAGCCCAGGGCTTTAGCTAGCTTATAATGGCCCCGCCTATAAGTGGGGGGGTTGGTGTATTCTTAATATTCTTAATAACACCCCAAGGGGAGCCCCCGCTGCCCCTATTCCCACACCTGTATCGGCAACACAACCAAACAAAAACAAAAAAAAGAAAAAAAAGAAGGAGAAAAAGGAGTATATTTTGCTTCCTATATTAGCTCACTCTGTTCCCACACTTAATACTACCAAAGCAGCAAGTAAGGCAAAATGCTGACACACAAAGATATTTACATAAATAATTATGTTACTGCACAAATGCCACATTGCCAAGAATTACCAGGAAATACTTCTGAATCAAGGGTTGTCAAACATTTTTACAACAGCATCAGGTTACCGTATTTGTGACACCATACTATACCAGCTCCAGCCGACTTCTGTTCCGTGTCTAGCATGAGGACGTGGAAGTGAAAGTGAAAGCTGCAGCAGCGTGCAGGGGATGACATCTCTCCCAAAGGATTCCTCAGCGTTCGCCGCCCATTAGGAGGTCAAAGGACCCTTAGCAGAGAGACAGGGGGGCAGCATAACGCCGGGCTTGCAGATACAGGCATCCGTTAAGGAGCCAAAGCCGTCCGAAATGCCGTTCATGTGGCCGGGGGGGAGAGAGATGAGAACGGGGGTAGGACGGAGCACACAGCGTCCCTGCTCACACTCGCTCCATGCGGCCGCTCATCAAACACCCGCCCATCCGGTCACGCCCCCCTAAAGCTATAAGTTAGTGCAGTGCGTCCTGCTCACAGTGTTCAGCTAAAACTACAAGTTAGTGCGGTGCGTCCTCCTCACAGTGTTCAGCTAAAACTACAAGTTAGTGTAGTGAGACCTCTGCACAGTGTTCATCTAAAGCTACAAGTTAGTGCAGTGCGTCCTGCTCACAGTGTTCAGCTAAAACTACAAGTTAGTGTGGTGCGTCCTCCTCAAAGTGTTTAGCTAAACCTACAAGATATTTTTTTGCGAGCTCTGCACAGTGTTCATCTAAAGCTACAAGTTAGTGTAGTGCGTCCTGCTCAGTGTTCAGCTAAAACTACAAGTTAGTGTGGTGCGCCCTCCTCACAGTGTTCAGCTAAAACTACAAGTTAGTGTAGTGCGTCCTGCTCACAGTGTTCAGCTAAAACTACAAGTTAGTGTAGTGAGACCTCTGCACAGTGTTCATCTAAAGCTAAAAGTTAGTGCAGTGCGTCCTCCTCACAGTGTTCAGCTAAAACTACAAGTTAGTGTGGTGCGTCCTCCTCACAGTGTTCAGGTAAACCTACAAGTTATTTTTTTGCGAGCTCTGCACAGTATTCAGCTAAAGCTACCTGTAGAAGGTTGGTGGTGTTTTCCTGATCCTATCACTACCGCAGGCAGCTAAAAAAGCTACAAGTTAGTTTTTTGCGAGCTCTGCACAGTGTTCAGCTAAAGCTACCTGTAGAAGGTTGGTGGTGCTCTCATACTACAGGCAGGCAGTTGATTTTGCTAGCTGCAGTATCAGTACATATATATATATATATATATATATATATATATATATATATATATATATATATATATATATATATATATATATATCCCAGCTTAGTGCAGCTACAGGCCATTAGTATGTCTGGAAGGCCAAGAAGGAGAGGCAGACAGTCACAAGCTAATAAGAGAGGGCAAGCAGGTTTTGTGTCTAGTGCTGGTCGTGCATCCTCATCAGCATGTGGCCGTGGGACACGCTTGGCCTTTTTCTTGGCAGCTGGCCGTATTGAGCCGCAACATGCAGAAGACCTGGTCGAGTGGATGACCAAGCCGTCCTCATCCTCTTCATCCTCTCTCACCCATGCTCAGGGTACTTTGTCTGGCAAAGCAGCGGCCTCTTCCCTCGCCTCAATGTCATCAGTGACTCCTTCCCTAGCCCCACCATGTCCTCCTGAGGAGTCCCTCGAACTGTTTGACCACAGTGTTGGGTACATGCTCCAGGAGGATGCCCAGCGTTTGGAAGGCTCTGATGATGATACTGATGAAGGCAGTAACATGAGCACGGACAGAGGGGGTGCCCAAGAAGGACAGCAATCTGGCAGTCATGCTCCCCCTGCTGCAGCATACTGCCAGGTTTGCTCCAGTGATGAGGAGGGAGGGGATGATGAGGTCACTGACTCAACGTGGGTGCCTGATAGGAGAGGGAAGGAGGAGAAGGAGGAGGAGGCGGCACATAAACAACGAGGCAGGATGCCCTCCAGGGGCCAGCCTAAGGGCAGCACATTGACTGCATCACACCCCAAAGCTCCACATGTGCAGGGCGCTGCAGTCTCTGCGCGTTATTCAAAAAGTTCTTTGGTGTGGGCCTTTTTTGAGACGAGTGCATCAGATCCCACCGCTGCTATTTGCAACATATGTCTCAAGCGTATCTCGCGTGGCCAAAACATCTCCCGCTTGGGTACCACATGCTTGACCAGACATATGTTGACCTGCCATGCAGTTTGTTGGCAAGCGTATCTAAAAGACCCACACCAAAGAACAAAGAGGACCTCTCCTTGCTCCTCATCAGCTGAGATCTCCAACCCCACTAGACCTCCAGTCCTCTCTGGGACCTGCACTGAGAGGAATGAAGGTGTAGAATTAGGTGTGTCATAGCCAAGTACTTGTGGGCAATCTGCTTTTGGTACACCGACGTCAGATTGTACCAGGCAAATTTCCCTGCCCCAGCTGCTGCACCGCCGAAAGAAGTTTGCTCCCAGCCATCCACATGCCCAGCGGTTGAATGCTAGCTTGGCAAAATTGCTAGCACTTCAACTGCTGCCTTTTCAGTTGGTAGACTCTGCCCCCTTCCGTGAGTTTGTGGAATGTGCGGTTCCTCCGTGGCAGGTACCCAAACGCCACTTTTTCTCATGGAAGGCGATTCCGGCTCTCTACCGGCATGTGGAAGGCAATGTCCATGCCTCGCTGGACAGGGCGGTCAGTGGTAAGGTGCATATTACCGCTGACTCATGGTCCAGCAGGCATGGACAGGGACGTTACCTAAGTTTCACGGCGCATTGGGTGACTCTGCTGGCAGCTGGGAAGGATGCAGGACAAGGTGCAGTAGTGTTGGAGGTTGTTCCGCCACCACGCCTCCAAAATGCTAATGATTGTGACACACCTCTCTCCTCCACCCCCTCCACTTCTTCTTCCTCCATGGCCTCTTCCTCGGAACCAGCGGTGCTCCGTAGTCGTTCAAGGGGCTACGCAAGTACGCAGGCCAAAAGATGCCATGCGGTGCTTGAGCTGGTGTGCTTGGGGGACAGGAGCCACACTGGGGCACACTGTTGTACTACTGTGATAAAGACCCCCTCTGGACACCTTTAATGGGGTTCATATAATTTTAATAATTTTTATAGATGAAATATATTTGGTTTTTATATTATATTGATAGATATATTCTATTATAAATAGCCCCCCTCTTAAAGATGAGGATTCGTTTTTAATAAAAGAATATAGGATTTAGATTCCTCTTCTTTTAGGGTGATTTTAGTACTTAGGATATGATCTCACATTGAGAATTAATTGAGTACGCATTGATTTGGGATTTATATCTTTTAAATATGCTGGGATCCGTTTTAGTTTAATATTATTCATGTATACTGTTTTTCTTGGTCGTTGATTGTAATATGTTTTTTATAGTATTTTTTTATATAATTAATTTAGTAGTTTGATACTCATAGTAATGGCTTATGAGGTGTGGTGTGGCGTTATCTGAATTGCGCAGCTCTGTCCTGGATTAGTATTTCGGTGACATATATACATTAATGACAGATAACAACAATAACTATTGTCGCTATATTTTGCTATATTTTTCTTACAGCTGTCACTGCTGTTTATTGAAGTAACATGTAGATGTAGCCTATGACTAAAGCGGCTGGCGGACCTAGGCAAAATGGCCGCCATGCGCGGGTGTAGCCTATCACTAGAGCTGTCGGCGGCCCTAGGCAAAATGGCCGCCGATAGCATATAAATAACACACAGAGCATCCGTCCAATGAGATCCCCCAGAGGAAGGCGCGTGATCCCTGTGCCGAATACGCGTCGGGGAGGGGTAGGACGGAGCTGTCAGCAATAGGAGCAGATGAGAAACAACACACCGCATGCCATACGAACCCTTGTTTCATACAACACACTCTGGAAAGACTGGTGCACTCACGCACCTGCATATTGTGAGTACCCTTCTGGAGGGAAGTTTTAATATACTTTTAATAAATCCTGAACTGTATAACACTATGGAGCTTTTTCTTTCTTTTATGTGAAACTATTTGATGTCATCTGAGAGAGTTGGAGTTTACACCAGCATACCCTGTATGAGCCCAGGAGTGGCTCCAATGCGTGTTTAGACACCGTTTAATTACCGTGTCACACGCTTAGAGGTGAGCGCAAGCACAAGTGGGGGGTCACAGGAGAGCACTGAAGCATGCTGTATTGTGAACAACATTAAGGAGGAGCATGATGAACACTGTTTTTTGTGGACACTATATACCTGCACTTTATGTCTTGTTATCAATGAACTGAACTTTTTTGGATGTGGACACTTGATTGTTACACAATTAGCACTTTGATCTTATATTTATAATCATATGCATATATTGTTTTCCTTTTTTTGCATGTTGCACTTTATGGGATACTTTCACAAAAGGATTGTATTCATTCTATGTATTACTGGCACTTTTTTAATTTTAATATATTGAATTTTTGGAGCACAGTTCTATATATATACACATTTTAGCAATTGGGATATATCTGTAATTTTTAGCGCAGACACAATTACTTATATAATAGAGGATGAAACATCTTCGGGAGGCCTTGCAGAAAGGTCTGTGCAACGCGTTCCCAGAGACTGGGAGGTTACAAACTCCTGTTTCTGGACAACGTGTTGCTGAGGCTTCGGTCAGTCAAAGAAGGAGCGGTGGAGAAGGTGGCCACCTGACCGATGCGTTCAGACAATTTTTTGGTCCGCAGCCCCAAGGTATGATCGGTTCCAGCAACCATCGCCAGCGTCTGTTTTACATGGTGCAGGAATACCTAGGGGCAAGATCTGACTTGGACACCTTTCCCACCGAAAATCCTCTGGGTTACTGGGTCTTGAGGATGGATCACTGGCCAGAGCTTGCACAGTATGCAATTGAGCTTCTGGCCTGTCCTGCATACAGCGTTCTTTCGGAATGCACATTCAGTGCTGCTGGAGGCTTTGTAACCGATCACAGGGTGCGTCTGTCCACCGACTCGGTCGATCGACTGACCTTCATAAAAATGAATCAGTCTTGGATCACCACCAGCTACCAAGCACCTGATGCTGATGTAACCGAAATTTTTTTTTTGAAATCTCAGATCCCTTCAAAGACTGCCTATGCTGATGCTGAGTGACTATCCCTGAGTAATTATCATCTTCCTCCTCAACGATCACGCTGATAGCTTGTAAGAACATTTTTGGTTCTGGGCGCCACCACCAGTGCCTAAGGCCCAATTTTTCAGCCCCTGTTTAACAGGGGCGTGTAATTACAATTTTTGATGCAATACTTTGCAGCAGGGCTCATTTCTGCATTCCAACTAGAGTATCTGTGAGGGGTTGCAGTGTTGTGGCACCAACACCAGTGCCTAAGGCCCAATTTTTCAGCCCCTGTATAACAGGGGCGTGTAATTACAATTTTTGATGCAATAATTTGCAGCAGGGCTCGTTTCTGCGTTACAACTAGAGTATCTGTGAGGGGTTGCAGTGTTGTGGCACCAGTGCCTAAGGCCCAATTTTTCAGCCCCTGTTTAACAGGGGTGTGTAATTACAATTTTTGATGCAATACTTTGCAGCAGGGCTCGTTCCTGCGTTCCAACTAGAGTGTCTGAGGACTTACAGTGTTGTGGCACCAGCACCACCACAGCCACCAAAGGCCCAATTTTTCTGCCCTTGTTCAACAGGGGCATGTAATTACAATTCTTGGTCTAATATTTCACAGCAGGGCCCATTTCTGCACCCACCAAGAGCGAGTGAGGACTTACAGTGTTGTGGCACCAGCACCACCACCACCCCCAAAGGCCCAATTTTTCTGCCCTTGTTCAACAGGGGCATTTAATTACAATTCTTGATCTAATATTTCACAGCAGGGCCCATTTCTGCGCCCACCAAGAGCGAGTGAGGACTTACAGTGTTATGGCACCAGCACCACCACCAGCACCAAAGGCCCAATTTTTCTGTCCCTGTTCAACAGGGGCATGTAATTACAATTCTTGATCTAATATTTCACAGCAGGGCCCTGTGAGGGCTTACAGTGTTGTGGCCACAACAACACCTAAGGCCCAAATTTCTGCTGAGTATATAGAGCAGGCCCCTACTTTCAAACATCTAACTTACAAACGACTCCTACTTGCAAACGGAAGGAGACAACAGGAAGTGAGATGAAATCTACCCCTAGGTAGGGAAATTCTCTCCTGTAAGAGTTAATATGGGAAAAACATTTCTCCTTTCCACTGATGCTTTCCAATCCTTGTTCCACAAAAAACCCCAAATTTTCAAAAAACATTTGTCATTGGGACAAAAAGTGAGGTGAAATCTTCTGAAGAGGAGGACAGACAGCAAAACAAATGTCACAGGGGTGATAACCCTTCCCTATGTTTTCCAAAAAGCTTAAAAAAGATTTTTTGGCTGGAGCTAAACACGTTAAAAATGTACCCATTCAAAATTACAAACAGATTCTACTTAACAACAAACCTACAGTCCCTGTCTTGTTTGCACCGCCTGTATACTGCTGTTCAGAGTATATAGGGCCTGGTGGCCCCACACCTTTCCTTATTTTAATTTGGGTGCGGGGTTCCCCTTAATATCCATACAAGACCCAAAGGCCCTGGTAATGGACTGGGGGGTACCCATGCCCTTTGTCTCACTGATTTACATCCATATTGCCAGGACCCGACATTACATTAAACCCGCAAGCAGTTTTAAATGAGATTTTTTTCCTTTAAAAATGACATTTTGTGCAGGGACTGTTCTAAACACGGGAAACACGCTCCACTTTACAGGCATACTATAGACAACCCCCAGGTATGATATTTAAAGGAATATTTCACTTTTTTTTTTTACTTTAAGCATCATTAAAATCACTGCTCCCGAAAAAACGGCCGTTTTTAAAAGTTTTTTTTGCATTGATACATGTCCCCTGGGGCAGGACCCGGGTCCCCAAACCCTTTTTAGGACAATACCATGCAAATTAGCCTTTAAAATGAGCACTTTTGATTTCGAACGTTCGAGTCCCATAGACGTCAATGGGGTTCTAAAGTTCGTGCAAACTTTCGGTCCGTTCGCAGGTTCTGGTGCGAACCGAACCGGGGGGTTGTTCGGCTCATCCCTACTGGGGGACAGACTGACCTGAGGGGGATTATACTGGGGAACAGATTGACCTTGGAGAGAATTGTACTGGAGGACAGACTGTCAGATTGTCCCCTGGTACAACCCCCCCTATGTCAATCTGACTGACTTGGAGGGATTGTATTAGGGGACAGACTGACTAGGGGGGATTATACTGGGGACAGATTGACCAGGGGGGATTATACTGGGGGACAGACTGACCTGGGGAGAATTATGCTAGAGGGACAGACTGACCTGAGGAGGATTAAACTAGGGGACAGATTGACCTGTGAGAAGTGGAAGAATTATACTGGGAGACAAACTGAACTGGGGGGAAAGGATTATACTGGGGGCAGATTGACCTGGAGGGATTATACTGGGGGACAGATTGATCTGGAGGGGGACAATAATTATACTGGGGGACAGACTGACCTGGGGGGAACAGTTGTATTTAACCATGCCCATAAACCCATCCCACTATTAATACTATTTGGTCACGACCACCATTCGCCACAAAGCGCAACATGTGTCGCATTCTCTTTTATATTTCTAGTACCACCCCTGGCATAATATTATTTTTATTTAATTTTTTTTTTTACAAAACAATGGGACCCAACTTATGATTTTGCACATAGGCCCACCAATTTCATAAAACACCCCTGGTCGGGGTATGGCTTTTGGCCACAATTCTTCCATGAAGATCACTTGACTTCTCCAGACAGAAGATGGGTGTACCTGGGTCCCAATGGTTTCCGCCAGTTCTGTGCTGATGACACTGCTGGATGTCAAAGGAAAGTAAACACAATGTTTCTTTTATGAGCTGCATTAAGTTTCCTTGGCTGACCACTGTGCCTAGGTGTCACGGTGATAACCGTAGGACGGGTAATTCTGCCAGTATTCCTCATGGTGGCGCCCTTCTGCCTATTTAAGCCTGCTGCTGGTGCATGCTGGTTGCTGGATTATCATCAGCTTCCTGTGTTCCTTGTTCCTGTTGTGATATCTGCTTCCTGTTACTACTCGGCTTGCCTGACTGCTCCAGTATTCCGCCTGCATTGACCCCGGCTTGGACCTGACTATTCTTCGGCTCCGCATCTGTACCTTGATCGTCCTCCTGTGTTTGACCCCCGGCTCGGCTACCTTCTCTGTTCCTGATTATCCTGCTGTACCTCACCTTGGACTGATTCCTATGCTGAATGACCATTGGCCTAGCTCTGACTCCGCTCCTGGTTGCTCCACGGCTCCATACCTGGAATCCCTCCTTGCACGGTTGCCCTTTAACCTTACCAGTGCACCCCAGCAGCTCCCTGCTATCTGCTACTCAGCAACAGTGCTCTGGCAACCCGTGCACCTTTGGGCACCGTACTCCCTGTCTCACTCCCAGGGTTACGCTGCACTTAGCCGCAAGGGGCGCCCCCTCTGCAATCCGGCCTCACATTCCAGGACTCTGACAGTATAATCCAGCCATGACTGAGGCCGGCGGAGGTGCGTCCCCAATAGAGACTTTATGCCAACAGGCCGCTACCCTTACACGAGTGGTCCAAGTTCTTCAGGAAAGATACATTCAATTAGAAGGAAAACTCCAACATTTTATGCTACCATCTGCCTTTTTGGATCCTGGTTCTTCCTCCACCAATCTCCCTGCTACAGCCTCTTCAGTACTGACTTTGCCCCCAGAACCGCGGGTACCTACCCCTGAACGTTTCTCTGGAGACCGGCAGAAATTCAGATCCTTCAAGAATGCCTGCCTGTTATATCTGGCTCTGCAACCCCGTACCTTTTCCACTGAGACTGTCAAAGTTGGCTTTCTTATCTCCCTGCTGACCAATGAACCCCAGGCATGGGCCCACAGGTTATGGGAGGAGAAGGACCCAGCTACTAGTTCAGTGGAAACGTTCTTTACGGCCTTGTCGCAATTGTATGAAGACCCCCAGCGTACAGCCACCGCTGAGGCCGCTCTGCATTCTCTTCAACAGAAACGGCGCCCGGTGGAAGACTATACTGTGGACTTCCGCCGGTGGTCTGCCAATACAGACTGGAATGAGGCTGCGTTGAAATACCAGTTTCGCCTGGGGCTTTCTGAATCCCTTAAGGACGAGTTGGCCAGGGTCGGCATCCCTGCTACCCTCGAGGGGCTCATTCAACTATCCATCCAGTTGGATAGACGCCTTTGGGAGCGCAAGGCTGAACGTTCTCAGACTCCCAAAGTGCTGGTACCAGAGATCGGCGCTATGCCCGTTGGTTTGGTGCGATCCGCACTGACTCCTGAGGAAAAACAGCGTCTGCGTCAAGCCAATCTCTGTCTCTATTGTGGCCGAAAGGGACATTTCCTGAGCAATTGCCCCATAAGGCCCAGCAAGGTACCCAAGAACTCTCCAGTGTACTTCCAGATGTCCGGAACTTCCACTTCTCACCTTATCCTTCCCATCACGCTACAGTTGGCCGACAAGGGGGTTCAGCTTCAGGCCATAGTCGACTCCGGGGCATGCAGTTGTTTCTTGGACTTGGACTTAGCAGTAAAGCTCGGTCTGGCCCTACTTCCCAAGAACCGTAGATTGGAAGTTCTCCTGGCTGATGGCACCCTGCCTAGTTCCGGTCCTGTGACACAAGAGACCGTTCCTCTTTTGGTTACTACTCCTGATGGTCATCAGGAATTCATCTGTTTTGACATTCTAAGCTCACCTATGTTCCCCGTCATCCTGGGTACCCCATGGCTCCAAGCCCACAACCCCCAGATCAACTGGATCAGGAAAGAAATTTCATTCACTTCACCTTATTGCCTACAGCACTGTCTTGCCCCTGAAACCAGTAATGTAGCCAGTTGCCTGTCAGTTCAACCTGTACCTGTCAACAACCAGAGTATTCCACCGGCCTACCAGGAGTTTGCAGATGTCTTTGACAAGAAAAAGGCTGATGTCCTGCCACCACACCGGTCATATGATTGTCCAATTTAATTACTCCCAGGAGCGAAATCCCATTCGGTAGCATATTCCCCCTCTCGGAGATGGAACTAGGAACATTGCGACAATACATTGATGAAAACCTGGAGAAAGGCTTCATCCATTCCTCCTCTTCTCCTGCTGGAGCCGGAATATTTTTTGTCGAAAAAAGGGACAAATCCCTAAGACCATGTGTGGATTACAGGGAGCTCAATAAAATAACTATAAAAAACCGTTACCCTCTTCCTCTAGTTCCGGAACTTTTCCAGAGACTCCGTACTGCCTGAATATTTACTAAGCTTGACCTTCGAGGAGCCTACAATCTCATTTGCATCCGAGAGGGTGACGAATGGAAGACCGCATTTAGAACTCGCTTTGGACATTTCGAGTACTTAGTGATGCCATTTGGATTGTGCAACGCCCCGGCCACATTCCAACATTTCGTAAACGATATCTTTCGAGAATTTCTGGATTACTTTGTCATCATCTACCTGGATGATATCCTGATATTTTCAACCACCCTGGAGCTCCATCGTACACATGTAAGGACAGTTCTGCACACTCTACGTAAGCACAAACTCTATGTAGAAGCAGAGAAGTGTGATTTAGAAAAGGAGTCAATACAATTCCTGGGGCTAATTATCTCCACTGGTGGTGTTGCCATGGACCGGCAAAAGGTACAGGCAATCTTGGACTGGCCAACTCCATCGGATAAAAAGGGAGTACAAAGATTTGTGGGGTTTGCAAACTTTTATAGGAGGTTTATAAAAAACTTTTCCTCTATCATCTCACCAATCACCCAAGTTACCCGTTTACATACTCGGTTCCTGTGGTCTTCAGAAGCCCAATCAGCTTTTGATGAGCTCAAATCCCTCTTTACCTCCGCACCTATCCTGCAACATCCTGATCCGGCCCTCCCTTACATCTTAGAGGTTGACGCCTCTGAAGTTGCCACAGGGGCAGTCTTATCCCAACGTCAGGGTCCTAAGTCGTTACTCCATCCTGTGGCCTTCTCCTCGCGGAAGATGAGTCAGTCTGAAAGGAATTATGATGTGGGAGATCGAGAGCTCTTGGCTATTAAAACTGCCCTGGAGGAATGGCGATACCTCCTTGAAGGTGCTCAGCATCCCATCATGATATTCACGGATCACAGAAACCTGGAGTATCTTCGCACTGCTAAACGATTGAGACCCTGACAAGCTCGATGGGCCTTGTTTTTTGCCAGATTCAATTTTCATATCTCCTTCCGCCCGGGGTCTAAGAACGGGAAGGCCGATGCCTTGTCCCGGATGTTTCCTGACACTCCCGAAGAAATTACTCCTAGCACTATATTGTCTCCACAGAATTTTCTCATGATTCAAACCGACCTGAGTTCCTCACTGAAACAAGCTTCTTCCCAATGCTCTGAACCAGAAGCACTGTCTTTAGGAAACCAGGAAGGTTTTCTTTGGTATCAGAACAAAATTTTTGTTCCGCAGCAAGCCAGAGCCCAGGTCCTAAAGACTTTACATGACCACCAACTTGCTGGTCACTTCGGGGTTCGAAAGACTTTGGAGCTTGTTCAACGATCTTTTTTGGTGGCCCACTCTGAAGCCTGACTGCAGGGAATATGTCAATTCCTGCACCATTTGTCAACGTAACAAGGGGTCTAACATCAGATCTTGGGGTCTACTACGCCCATTGCCTGTGCCGGAGCAACCATGGAAAGAAATATCTATGGATTTCATAGTAGAGATACCACCCTCTGAGAAATTTACAACCATCTTGGTAGTCGTTGACCGCCTGTCCAAGATGGCGCATTTCTTGCCCATGATGGGTACATCATCTGCTGCTGACACAGCGAAGATCTTCATAAAGGAGATAGTCAGACTTCACGGCCTACCAAGCAACATTGTGTCTGACAGAGGGGTGCAATTCACCTCTAAATTCTGGAAGGAGCTCTGCAAAATGCTTTCCATTAAAGTGTGCCTATCTTCAGCTTACCATCCTCAAAGCAACGGTCAAACCGAAAGAAATAATCAAACTTTAGAACAGTACTTGCGTTGCTTCTGCTCCTTCTCCCAGGACGACTGGTCCTTGCTACTCCCGTGTGCGGAGTTTGCATACAAAAACTCAATCCATGCTTCCACCAATCAGTCAACCTTTCTGGGCCAACTACGGTTTCCATCCCTCATTCTTGCCTAATGTTATACCAGAGACCTCAGTCCCCGCAGTCCAGGACAGGATAAATGCCATTCAGGCTAATTACCTAACTCTCCAGGCAACTATGCAGAAGGCCCAAGAGAATTATAAAAAACATTATGACAAGGGGAGGAGAGATCCCGTCTTTAAAGTTGGAGATAGAGTGTGGCTTTCCTCAACAAATCTTAAGCTTCCTTGCCCCTCCCAGAAGTTAGGACCAAGGTTTATCGGTCCATTCACAATTAAGAAGGAAATTAACCCAGTGGCATTTGAATTGTCTTTACCAAGTTCCTATAAAATCCACCCAGTATTCCATGTTTCTTTATTAAAATCTGTTGTCTCCAGTCCTTTTCCAGGGAGAGAAGAAGCTCCGCCGCCTCCAATCTTGGTGGACAATGAAACAGAATACGAAGTAGAAACCATTCTGGACTGCCGTCGAAGAGGTAGGACTGTTCAATTTCTTGTTAAATGGAAAGGTTACTCTGTAGAAGATAATTCTTGGGAACCAGCAGATAAAATTCATGCCCCTAGACTGTTGCAGAGGTTTCAAGCCCGATACCCTGAAAAATGGGCCAGATTGGGCATCCGGAGGCTGCCCCTAGGGGGGGGCACTGTCAGGGTGATAACCGTAGGACGGGTAATTCTGCCAGTATTCCTCATGGTGGCGCCCTTCTGCCTATTTAAGCCTGCTGCTGGTGCATGTTGGTTGCTGGATTATCATCAGCTTCCTGTGTTCCTTGTTCCTGTTGTGATATCTTCTTCCTGTTACTACTCGGCTTGCCTGACTGCTCCAGTATTCCGCCTGCATTGACCCCGGCTTGGACCTGACTATTCTTCGGCTCCGCATCTGTACCTTGATCGTCCTCCTGTGTTTGACCCCCGGCTCGGCTACCTTCTCTGCTCCTGATTATCCTGCTGTACCTCACCTTGGACTGATTCCTATGCTGAATGACCATTGGCCTGGCTCTGACTCCGCTCCTGGTTGCTCCACGGCTCCATACCTGGAATCCCTCCTTGCGCGGTTGCCCTTTAACCTTACCAGCGCACCCCAGCTGCTCCCTGCTATCTGCTACTCAGCAACAGTGCTCTGGCAACCAGTGCACCTTTGGGCACCGTACTCCCTGTCTCACTCCCAGGGTAACGCTGCACTTAGCCGCAAGGGGCGCCCCCTCTGCAATCGGGCCTCACATCCAGGACTCTGACACTAGGGTTCTCAGCGTTACCCGTTTTTTGTGCTTCTTCAAAACAGCTTGAACAGCACATCTTGAAACCCCAGTGTGCTTTTACATTTTTGCCTGGAAGAGACCTTGCTGATGCAGTGTAACTATCATTTGTCTTGTTCCTGTGCTCAGTTCTGCCATGGGGTATGACCTGTGATATGAAACTGTCACAACCTCACCTTAGTAGCAAAGTTTCAATGTGTTTCAAGCTACATATGAAATTAATGATCAATAGCACCTGCTTGGTATAAATGGTTAATCATACACCTGACTGTAATCCTACAACATACCTGACTTTGTGCAAGTGTAAAAGTGTGCAAGTGTAAGAAATGATACTGGTTTAAAGCCAAAGGATAGTCACACCAATTATTGATTTAACCACTTGAGCTCCGGAAGGTTTTACCCACTTCCTGATAGACATGTGCATTAGTTTTCGTCCGAATGCATTTTCGTCCGAATTTCAGGCATTTTTGTTATCGTTTGTTAAAAGGAAAAGAAGGTGCAGAATCCGAAAAACGAAAGATCCGACATAAACAAATGCTTTATTTTTGTTTTCGTTGCTACAACAGTTCGATATAGGTAGGAGATTCGACATTATGATGACAATAACTATCTGTGTCCATCAAACCTGTGGTCGAATGTGCCTAACCTTAACTCTATTAGTCCAAGATTATTCTATATAGAGAGAAAAGATTCGACATAGAGAGAGAAGATTCGACGTAGGGGAGAGAAGATTCGACGTAGGGGAGAAAAGATTTGACGTAGGGGAGAAAAGATTCGACGTAGGGGAGAAAAGATAAATAAAAATAATGATGAATGTTATTGGCTGATTGTAACCAAAGAGGAGGAGCAGTAAAATAGCTAGAATTAAGTACACACGTACTTTGGATTATGGTGTCTGTTGAAAGTTCTAAGAAGATTTGACGGAGCAGGTAAACTATACGGCGTCGTACAGTTTAGCTGCTCCGTCGAATCTTCTTTGAGCATTCAACAGACACCATAAGCCTTCAATGACAGATTCAACCTTAATTTGGATTTTCGGACAAATGCATTTTTTAACGAAAAACTAAATAAATAAAAACGAATTTCGGGAGTAACTAAATAAATGTATTTTTCGGACGAAAACGAAATTCCGAAACAAAATATTTCAGTGTGCACATGTCTACTTAAAGCAGAAAAATTCTCACCGCACAGGCATAGATCCACTTCCAGGTATCAACTCAGTTGTCTCCCAGGATAAAGAGCCCCAGGTGCTGGCTAATGCTGAGTCATGCTGAAGTAATTGAAAAAATCCGGACAGCCGCACTCCAGCAAGATGTAATTCAAAAATTGTTTATTGTAATAAATTCTTGAGCATACAGCATACAGAGCACTGTGGCAGAAAGTACAGGCAATCAGCTAACGCGTTTCACGCTTATCCCAGGCGCTTACTCATAGCCAACTGGGATAAGCACGAAACACGTTAGCTGATTGCCTGTACTTTCTGCCACAGTGCTCTGTATGCTGTATGCTCAATAATTTATTACAATAAACAATTTTTGAATTACATCTTCCTGGAGTGCGGCTGTGATAATTTTTTCAATTACTTCTGCACATGTCTACTTCCTGACCATGCCATTTTTTGCGATACGGCACTGCGTTGCTTTAACTGACAATTCCGCAGTCGTGTGACGCTTCACCCAAATATAATTCATGTCCTTTTTTTTTCACACAAATAGAGCTTTCTTTTGGTGGTATTTGATCACCTCTGCGGTTTGTATTTTTTTCGCTATAAACAAAAAAAGACAGACAATTTTGAATAAAAAACAATATTTTTTACTTTCTGCTATAAAAACATTCCCATTAAAAAAATGTAAAAATCTAATTTCTTCATCAATTTAGGCTATTAGGTATTCTGCTGCATATTTTTGGTAAACAAAAATCCCCATAAGTATATGTTGATTGGTTTGCACAAAAGTTAAAACGTCTGCAAACTATGGGATATATTTAGGGACTTTCTACTTTTTATTGCTTGTAATAGTAATGGCGGCGATCAGCAATTTTTAGCGGGATTACAACATTGTGGCGGACAAATTGGACAGTGTATATGCGGTGGGCGGTTTGAAAGAGGTTAATTAAAATTCTTCTTCTATTCGCTCACTTTGCATTTTGTAAATTGATAAAAATAAGCAATTAAAATATAGATTTTTGAAAGCAATTTTCACACCTGCCTAAAACTTTTGCACAGTACAAAAATATAGCTGTGAGAAAAAAAGTATGTAGAGCATTAGGTCTTCTTTGGATAAATGCATGAATAGCTCCTAAATTGCCAGCACTGAGAGTAATGCCCCCCCCCCCCAAACTTCCCTGCAATCCCAACCCTCATTCTACCCCTCCTGTAACCTCAACCCCCACACTAACCCTCCCTGTAACCCTAATTATTACCCGTACTCTTCTTGTAACCCCAACCCTCACACTAACTCCCTTGTTAATCCTAACCATCACACCAACCCTCTCTGTAAGTATAACCTTCAGATCAACCCTCCCTGCAACCTTAACCAATCCACTAACCTTGTCTGTGTCCATAATCTACATTTTATTAAAAGACAAAAAACACACTTTTATTTTTATTTGTTAGTTTTTTATTTATTTAAATAATCTGTAGATCAAAGTTCATCCCTTTGATCTGCAGATGAGTGAACAGAATGATATGTAAGTAACAATATATTACATTGTAGCATCTGCGCAAGTGTTCATTATCAACATAGTCAGACTCCATTTTTTCTATGGCTGAGGCAGCCGACCTCCTCTGTGTACACTACCATACCGGCTTTGATTGATCAAACCCAACACAGCTGTTTACTGGGGGCAGAGAGACTGGCCGTGCTACACATGTTCTGCGTACAATAATTACCTTTTTAGGGCATGTTATGACAACTAGGTAAACTATACAAAAATAAGCATTAACTGTCGGTCTTCTCTTGCACTGGCCACCCCATCGTGTGTCTAATAGACTCTTATCTAATTTTGACATACTCACAGATTTGTTGCTATTTCTTTCAGGACAAATCCCTATTCATCCATTATAGATCCTCTGTGGTAAAAGCAGCCCCTCTGTGCCAAAGACGTCTGCTGTTTCAGCTAGTGTTTTCTATCTAAGGAGTAATGATACATTAAGATAGTCCTCTAAAACAAACAAACACTTACTGTTTCTTCATTAAATACATTGATTAAAATATTTTGCTATTTTAAGCATTAAGGCCTCTTGCACACGATACTCCTGTTTGAGGATCTACTTTTTCAGCCATTTTTTTAATGTATTTTTTCGCATTCTCACGCATATGCATGTGCGGAAGGTTGTTTTCGCGTTGACAATTTCAATGGACAAATATGTGCGAATTTGCACACATCAAACTTATAGCCAAAAAAGGGAACGACCCCCTACTCCCGGACTTTTATGGACTCATATCACTTATCAACAAAATTCTCTCTAAAATTGTTGCGTCCCATCCCGCCCGTCTCCTTCCCTCAATCCTCCACCAGGCCCAATCTGGTTTTGTTCCGGGGTGCTCCACCACCCTTAATATTCGCAAAGACCTCTTGGATCTTGAGTTTGCCAGTTCGCACTCTGACCATGATACAGACAATTTTTTTACTAGATGCGGAGAAGGCATTCAACAACATTAGCTTCTCTTGGCTGTTCATGGTCATGAGGGCAAGTCAGGACCCATTCTAAACTTTGTTCAAAAAATGTACACCTTTCCAACTGCTCACCTTGTTACCCCTGACTTCATGTCCTCTGACATTCCACTTACCAAAGGTACACACCAAGGTTGTCCTCTTTCCCCCCTGCTTTTCAACATTGCTGATGAGATTCTCCTCTTCTCAACCAATCCTTCCTCTGATATTTCCCTCCTTCAGGACTTGTTTGCAACCTTCTGGACCTGCTCGGGGCTGTGTATTAATTTTGACAAAAGTGAAATCTTAGCACTTAATCTATGACTGTCCCGAGGCTGGATCGATTCATCCCCATTTATAGTGGTGAAGCAACATATTGCCTACCTAGGTATACTTATTGGCAGGGAACCTTTCTCCCTCTATACTCTCAATTATCCCCCGTGATAGCCAAAATTGTACATGAGTTGGAAGCATGGGCGGCCCTTCCCCTTTCACTATTTGGGAGATGTCACGTCTTCAAAATGGTCTAGTTTGCAAGATTACTATACCCATTACAGACCCTCCCCTTACTGCTTAAACAGGTGTCGAAAAAATTCATACGGCCCTGCTCGCATTCTTTTGGCATGGCATGTTCTGCCCATATTGTTCATAGTAATATGTGCTATGTGCTGTTACAGTTTATACTGTAATGTTAGTTTATGTTGTTGCCATCTAGTGGTCAGAGATGGTTATTACTTTGCCAGAACTTGACAGGATGTAGGATTCTCCTCATAGTAAAAGGCAGTAACCTTTAACCTGGAACTGTATTTCCTTCATTTCATTACTGCTCCTGTATACACTGCATGTAGAAGAGCTCTTAAACTATTCCTGGACTAATGATGGAATTATCTGTGAGTACTCTTACTGATAGAGTGAGGCTGCTGTATAATGTTTAATGTACTGACACATATGTTTGTTTATGCTTATGTTGTAGTTTTACAAAGTTATTCGGGATAAAGAATACATACAGATCTGATGTCTCACGTTTCTTGACTTCTGAATTATTGTTAAGCTGTCTGACTAGTGTTATACAACAGTTCAATAACACGAAGCAGAACAGTAAAAAGACAACCACTTGGCAGTCTGGAATAAACTGAGACGCCATTACTGCAGCATGAGTCTCAGATCAGGAACAAAGTACCAGGCTGATGACATGCTACCGCCGACACAGCAAGGCAGGGAGAACATTCCCAGTACCAAGCAAGACGATGCACATTCGCATGTGTCCAGATCTTCACGGGCTAGCAAGATGTCCTCAGCAGTTAAAGCTCGTGCCAAGGCAGAAGCTGCCCGCATCCAGCTACAGTACGCAGAAAAAGAAGCCATGATGATGCAGGAGTTAGCAGCAAAGAAAGCTGCCATCGCACAAGAAGAAGCGGAATTAGAATCAAAATTGCTCATCCTGCAGCGACAGACTGCTGCTGCAGCTGCTGAAGCAGAGGCCGCTGCCTACATGGGAACAAGTCGTTCTGGAAGTGAAAAATCATATAAAGACTCAGAGGTTCCAGGAAAACCTCTATTCTCTGCAGATCGTACAAGTGAGTACATCCAGAACCTTACTACTGCGCATGCAAAGGAACAGTCTCTTAAACTTGAAGCAAAGGAATTCAGGCCAAAATCAATAAGCCCCATGAGCAGGCCCAATCAACCACATGAGGTCAGCGGCTGCCAGCAAATAAAGAATGTAGCACCAGAAACCCCTAAGAACAAAAAACAAGTGTTCTCATCACCTCAACCTATAGATTACATGTGTGAACAACAATGTGCAGTGGATGTCACCAAATATCTCATCCGCAAAGAAATGGTAACTCAGGCTTTCTCCAATTTGATGACTGTACTGAAAACTATTGGGCATGGAAATCTTCCTTTCTGAATGCCACTGAAGGTCTGAACTTTTCACCAGCAGAAATGCTTAATTTAATGATAAAATGGCTTGGTACAGAGTCAGCAGAGCATGCTAAGAGGATGAGAAGAGCAAACCTGTTCAACCCTGCAGCAGGACTCAACATGACCTGGAAAAGACTAGAAGAAACGTATGGATCCCCAGAGGTAATAGAAGAAGCACTGCTGAAAAAACTTGAAGTCTTTCCCAAAGTGGGCTTCAGAGACAACGTGCGGCTACAAGAACTTAGTGATCTTCTACTAGAGCTAGAATATGCCAAAGAGGATGGCTACTTGCCAGGACTTTCATACCTAGATACAGCTAGAGGCACTAATCCCATAGTAGAGAAACTACCCTCAAATCTTCAAGACAAGTGGATGTCTGTGGGAGGTAAATTCAAAGAAGATTATGGAGTCACTTTTCCCCCTTTCTCTGTGTTTTCTAGGTTTGTCAGACAGCAAGCGAAAATCCGAAGTGATCCCAGTTTCGCCTTCACCACCAGCGGCAATCAATCACACAGACCTGAGAAACCTCACAGACCTCACGGTAGGACCTCTGTATCCACACACAAAACAGCTGTACCTTCAGAAGTCACAGACTATCAAAGCACCCACAAGGTACACACCATAGAAAACCCTGATAGACATTGCCCAATACACAAAAAACCACATCCACTAAAGAAATGCAAAGGCTTTAGAAGCAAACCTATTGCAGAGCGGATGTCCTTCCTTAAACAGAACGGCATCTGTTTCAAGTGTTGCGGATCTACTTATCACGTTGCTAAAGACTACAAAATACCAGTAGAATGTACAGAATGTGGCAGTGAGAGACATATTGCAGCTTTGCACCCAGGCCCTGCTCATGCCCCACTAGAGACTGTAGAACCCAGGAAAGATCAGGGCAGGGAGCAACAAGAGACCCCACTCTCAGTAATGTCTAATTGCACTGAAGTATGTGGACAAGGCAAGAGTGCACGTTCATGCTCCAAAATCTGTTTAGTGACTGTGTATCCCACTGGCAAGAGAGAAAGGGCAGTGAAAATGTATGCAGTGCTAGATGAACAGAGCAACAGATCCCTTGCAAAGTCAGACTTCTTTGATATCTTTAACCTTAAGGCAAGTGCAGTTCCATACACTCTAAGGACATGTGCTGGGACAATTGAAACCACAGGGAGAAGAGCTTCTGACTTTACCATTGAATCCTTCAATAAGAAAGTGCAGTTTCCACTTCTTACCCTAATAGAATGTGGCATGATACCTGACGACAAAACTGAGATTCCCTCTCCAGAAGTAGCCCATCACCACCCTCACCTCCGCTCAATTACTCACCTTATCCCAGCTGTTGAGCCAGATGTTTCTATCCTTCTACTTCTTGGGAGAGACATCCTTCAGGTACACAAGGTGCGCCAGCAAATCAATGGATCTTTTAATGCCCCCTATGCACAGAGACTGGACCTGGGGTGGGTCATTGTAGGAGAAGTTTGCCTGGGGACAGTGCACCAGCCTGACAATATTACCACTTTGAAGACATCTGTGTTAACAAATGGACGCACATCCCTACTTAGTCCCTGTCACAACAGCTTCATTGTCAAGGAAGGCTTTGGTAGGTCGACACAACACTGTGACGTCTCTACTCTATATGGTAAAGAAGAAGTCAATTCCAACATTGAGACAGACAATCTAGGGATTACAGTGTTCCAGAAAACTAAAGATGATGATAAACAGGCCCTCTCTATAGAGGATTAGACCTTCTTGCAGATTATGGATAGAGAGGCTTACCAAGATGACATTCACAGTTGGGTGGCCCCTCTTCCCTTTCGCACACCCAGACATGTTTTGCCTAGTAACAGGGAACAAGCCATGAAGCGTTTGCATTCACTCAGCAAAACTCTGCAGAGAAATTCCAAATTAAGCCCTAAACCAGCCCACACGATTCCTCGGTTAGAGTTGTGTGCTGCTGTACTTGCAGTCGAAATGTCTGAGCTAATCACAGATGAACTAGACACTGACTTTGATGCTGTGAAATTCTTCACTAACAGCAAGACTGTCCTAGGGTACATTTGCAGCACCACTAGGAGGTTCCATCTGTATGTCTCCAACAGAGTGAATAGAATCAGGCTATCTTCACACCCAGATCAGTGGTTCTATGTATCTACAGAGCAAAACCCTGCAGATTATGCCACTAGACCTACTCAAGCAGCATGCCTTTAGAACTCTATATGGTTCTCCGGCCCATCCTTTCTGTACCAACCACACTGTGAGCAGAAAGACACTGCTAATGTTTATCCACTCATAGAGCCCGAAGCTGACCCTGAAATCAGATCAGAAATTACGAGTTTCAGTACCAAAGCTTCTGAAGCCACACTTCACTCACATTGCTTTGATAGATTTTCTTGCTGGAAGATATTAGTTAAGACCCTAGCCAGACTCATCCATGTCGCTAAAACCTTCCGGAGAGAAACCAATAGCGATCAGGTCAGGAGGTGGGAAAGCTTCCATGAACAGATCAATCTAGTAGAACTTGCTCAGGCAAAGTCTGTTATAATTTCTTCTGTTCAAAACAAACATTTCCAGAAGGAAATTGACTGCATCAAAAAACAAAAGACATTCCCAAAACAAAGCCGTCTTATGAGGCTTAGCCCCTTTTTAGACAAGAATGGGTTGTTGAGAGTAGGAGGACGTTTGTCTCTTGCTGAACTTTCAGAAGAAGAGAAACAGCCTGTCATTATACCTTATGATCACCACGTGCGACACTGCTTGTTAGGTACTATCATGAACAAGTAGTTCACCAAGGGCGACACATCACAGAAGGTGCAATTAGATCCGCAGGTCTCTGGATTCTTGGTGGCAAACGCTTGGTATCAGCTGTTATAAACAAATGTGTCATCTGTCGCAAACTGAGAGGAAAATTACAAAGTCAAAAGATGGCAGAGCTACCAGAGGACAGAGTAATTGCTCAACCACCTTTCACCAATGTGGGCCTAGATGTATTTGGTCCATGGTCTGTTTTAACCCGTCGCACTAGAGGAGGCAGCGCAGACAGTAAACGATGGGCAGTCCTTTTCACTTGTTTGTCCACCCGAGCTGTACACATAGAGCTACTTGAAGCCATGTCAACATCAAGCTTTATTAATGCCTTGAGGAGGTTCTTCTCAATTCGTGGCCCAGCAAAACTGCTCCGTTCTGACAGAGGGACAAACTTTGTGGGAGCCTGCAAAGAACTTAACATTTGTGACAGCGAATCACAATTGCATGACTTTCTCCAAGACAGAGGATGTACATGGGTCTTTAATCCTCCACACTCCTCACATATGGGTGGTGTCTGGGAGAGACTTATAGGTATTGCCAGGTGTATCTTGGACGCTATGTTGCTACAAACCAAACCTGCTCACTTGACCCATGAGATTTTAAGCACCTTTATGGCAGAGGTTACGGCTATTATGAATGCCAGGCCTATAGTTCCTGTGTCCTCAGACCCAGATACACCTATGGTCCTTACCCCAGCAATGTTGTTGACTCAAAAGATGAACTCTTTGTCTGCTCCATCTGGGACCATAAGTACAACACAAGTTCATGCAAAACAATGGAAGCAAGTACAATGCTTGGCAGAAACCTTTTGGAAAAGATGGAAGAGAGAGTATCTGTCAAATCTGCAACGCCGTAGGAAATGGACTGAGGATCGCCCAAACGTAAAAGTGGGTGATGTTGTTCTGTTGAAGGACAGCCAAGAGAGCAGGAACGAGTGGCCCGTAGGACTTATTGTCAATGCTCTACCAAGCAGGGATGGCAAGGTTAGAAAGGTGGAGATCAAAACTGTAAAAAATGAGGCCGCCAGAATTTATCTCAGACCTATAACTGACATTATAGTTTTGATCTTGGACTAGCTAGGATTCCATTTTCCTGTTTATATGTTTTTTCTGCATAGCAGTAGTTATTTAGGTAATGACATAATAAATTATGCCAGACAGGGAGTGTTCTGCCCATATTGTTCATAGTAATATGTGCTATGTGCTGTTACAGTTTATACTGTAATGTTAGTTTATGTTGTTGCCATCTAGTGGTCAGAGATGGTTATTACTTTGCCAGAACTTGACAGGATGTAGGATTCTCCTCATAGTAAAAGGCAGTAACCTTTAACCTGGAACTGTATTTCCTTCATTTCATTACTGCTCCTGTATCTAATACACTGCATGTAGAAGAGCTCTTAAACTATTCCTGGACTAATGATGGAATTGTCTGTGAGTACTCTTACTGATGGAGTGAGGCTGCTGTATAATGTTTAATGTACTGACACATATGTTTGTTTATGCTTATGTTGTAGTTTTACAAAGTTATTCGGGATAAAGAATACATACAGATCTGATGTCTCACGTTTCTTAACTTCTGAATTATTGTTAAGCTGTCTGACTAGTGTTATACAACAGTTCAATAACACGAAGCAGAACATGGCAGAAGGCCTCAAATCGAGTTTCAAAAATTATGCCTCCCGAAGAATGAGGGAGAAGCTGGCCTGCCCAATATTAGATTCTATAATCTCTCTATTAAGACAAGGTATTGACTGGCTGACCAAAAACTCTCACTACTCCAACCACATGCTGGAGGGTGCCCCTGTGTCCCCTTTAAACCTCCAGGCTATCCTTCACTCTAGCTTACTCTCCCTACTCCATTTCCTAAGATCTAACCTGTTAATCTGGTATATCGTTATTGCCTGGAGAGGGGTACGGAGACTCCTGGGTCTACCCTACACCATCTTCCCATACTTGGTAACCCAATGTTCCCCCCTTCCTCAGAA
This sequence comes from Lithobates septentrionalis, assembly GCA_037952835.1. NCBI lineage: Eukaryota > Metazoa > Chordata > Amphibia > Anura > Ranidae > Lithobates > Lithobates septentrionalis. The sequence continues at coordinate 1,573,866 of JBBDGP010001242.1, forward strand.
CACAAAGCCTTCGCTCAATGGTCCTTCTCTGGCCTGACGACTTGAACCAATATCATCGATCCTGCCCTAGGAACTTTCAAACCCTACTTGGAGCTGACTAATAAATACTCCCTTCCATCAAAACAGATGTTTTACTACCACCATTTAACCAGCTTTCTCAAAACCTGCTTTAGCCCACGTCAAACCGCTTGCCACCACTCATTCATTGACGCCATGGCGTATCGGGGTCAGCACTCCATGTCAGAAAAAAATTACCCATTGTTACCCACAACTTCAAATCCTTAAAACGTTTTATTACCATATGGCGTCATTTTATGGAATATTCCTTTACTCCAGAAGAAATCTCCCTTCCATGTTATGGACTGGTATCTACACACAGACCTATCCAACACCCTGGGCAAACTCAGGATCCAACACTCTTCTGGCTCCTAGATCCATCATATCCCCCCTACCCCCAGGTATTCCACCTAGATTTTATGCATGTTTATACTGGACTTGAAATGTACATATGTTTATAACCCTGCTAACTTTTATTTGCCTCTCTGGTAATGATTTATGCCTGCTTCTACTCCTCGTGGTATTCCTTTGGTAGAATCCAGCCTCAGGTACCTTTTTTAAGCCTGACACTTTCATATCAGTTGTTCTATATCTACTCAATGTAAGTTAGGGTCTAATCAAAGTAAGGGTTAAATATTTATAGTTTTTGTTACATGCTTCATCATTTTCTTGAAGGCAATATTCTTCATTAAAAAGAGGCTTGGGGGGGGCGTGGCTAGCCGGTGCTGAAGATGGACGCCTGATTACACAGCTCCTCAGCAAGGGAGAACACCGGAGCATATAGGACCCGACAGACTCCACAGAATCACCCCAAAATCGCCACACAGCTTCCCCAGGGGCCGACCGACGATGTCCCGTAAGCGGATGGGCGAACACGGCATCAGAAAGCTCACCACCTTCATGTTCCCTCAGGACAAGGTCAGTGTGATCCAAGATGGCGCCGGCGGCATGACGGAGCAGAGAGAGGCTTACACTGACCTCCCAGACGCCATCCTAGCAGAAATGGGCAATGCTCCACTGCCCCTATCCCCCACACAAGGCCCAGGCTCTGACCCTCTTACCTCCAGCCCAGCCAAAGCTCGGATGCGGATGGATGCACCGCACCAGCAGCCTCCTCCTGCTAGGATAATAACTCAGGCCCAGGCCTTCACTCCATTCCTTTCCAACCAGGCCCTGCATAACTCTATGGCTTCATTCCCCACATCTGGTCTCCCAGTTATTGACACCACTCTCAAAGAGATGCTCATGTCCCTGCAAACCTCTTTGATGACGGATCTGACATCCATGTTCACAAAAATCTCCACAGACATGCACTCTATGGGCAACAGAATATCCACCATAGAGCAGGGCATGACAGATTGCTCCACCACAGTTAATGACATAATTGATGCAGTAGATGAAATTAAAGGGGAACAAGATTGGGTCTGGGCCAAATTAGCCGATTTGGAAGACCGTTCACGACGTAACAACGTCAAGCTGAGGGGGGTCCCTGAAACGGTTCCCCCGGGTGATCTTCCGAAATACGCCAAAGATCTCATACATACTATCATACCCGATGCAGCTCCCAGAGACATTATCGTTGACAGAATCCATAGGATTGCAAAACCCTCACACCTAGCAGCATCAGTCCCAAGAGACGTTCTCATGAGAATTCACTTTTTTCACATCAAAGAAAAGATGATGTCAGAAGCCAGATCCAAAGGTCCACTGCCAAGACCTTATGACGGAATCCAGATCTTCCCTGACCTGTCCAAATACACGCTACAACAAAGAAGAAAGCTGAACCCCATAACCAAAGGCCTATTCAACCATAAAGTTCAGTACAAATGGCGATATCCTGCGACTTTGCTCATTGCAAAAAATGGCACCACCCACGTTGTCAGCGACCTCATGAAAGGAATGCGCCTACTCCATGATTGGGGTATCATTCTTGAACCCCCAGCAGAAGGAGTATCACCCCTGCCACAACGCACCTCACCTCACAGGCGCACCAACCAAACCTCAAGAGCGCACCAACCCCAAATCAACACCTGAACATGTCGGGTCACAACCACCACCACATTTCTCCCTTGCTACCTTGTGTGAATCCTTTTCTTCGGTTCCATTACCTACAAACTGGTTCCCCCTCTTGCGGCATAGCTATACGTAGCTTCTTGTTACCCACGCCGCCACAATCTTTTTACCACTCAGTTATAGCATACCAGAAGATCTGTTCTCTTTTTTTTTCTCCTTTTTTGATTGTTGTCTTGAGGTATCACCCTCACGTATTTATCATCTGGCCTGCTGACTTGTTACTTTCCCCCCAGCCATCTTCCACGGCATCTACTCCAGGAATTCTACTCCACGACGACGCACAACAGGATTTCTCCCTCCCTCGCAGCGGGGACGCCTACGCATCACACCCTTGATTCAACTAACTGTAAGTGTTACTAATTTCTTTGCACCTCCGACACTCTCAACAAGAAACCATGCCATGCAACATCTTGTCCCTCAATGCCAAGGGGCTCAACCATCCGGCAAAGCGCCACTCGCTATGGCACACGGCAGTCAAACTGAACAGCGATATCGTATGTGTCCAAGAAACACACCTGCTCTCCACAGCTACAGCTCTCTGTCTCAATAGCAAATATCCCCAAATCTTCCACGCCACCTACAATTCCAAGAAACGGGGAGTCCTAATCGCCATTAAAAATGGTCTAGACTTCCACCTGATACGAGAAATCCCTGACCCCAATGGCCGTTACCTCATCTTAATATTCACCCTCAACAAGATCACCTACACCTTGATGAACATATATGCCCCCAATACCCGCCAGATGTGTTTCCTTTGAAGAGCTTTCCTCAAAGCACGAGAGGCACGGCAAGGTCACTTGATCATTTGTGGAGACTTCAACATGGTCGCAGACATTCACATGGACTCTACTTCAGCTGCAAAAAGAAGGGAGTCACCCCTGGGACAGTTCCTCAGGTCACAGCAGGTTTTTGACGTGTGGAGGTGCCACCATGGGTCTGAAAAGGACTATACTTACTTTTCTCCACACCACAAATCGTATTCCAGGATTGATATGTTCCTCACAGACAAGTGGCTACTACAAAACATTGGTGCATCTGTAATCCACTCCATGACGTGGTTGGACCATGCTCCTATCACTATTTCTATCAACGACACTGCACCCCAGCGGAATACATTCCTATGGCGTGCGAACAATTACATTCTGCAACAGCCAACCTACTCCCAAGATATCAAACAACAATTGCAGGAATATTTTGATTTAAACAAAGGTTCGGTGGGGGACCCCGTCACGGTGTGGAACGCACACAAAGCAGTTCTCAGAGGTACGATTATGAAATTAAGTGCAATATGTAAGAGAAAGAGGACGCAGCAAATAGACACCCTTACATCCCAAATTGCAGCTCTTGAATCCCAACACAAGACCAACCCAAACCCGACACTTCTAGCCCAACTACTGACCCTCAGACGCGACCTACGCTCCCTACTTCTATATTCATATGAACAACTCCAACGCAAAATCAAAGCCAACATTTACTCCACATCCAACAAAGCGGGCAAGAGATTGGCTCAACGCCCTAAGGGACTCAAAATCAAGTCCAGAATAACCCACCTATTCCACCCTCGCTCTAATGCTAAACTAACTAACCCCCAAGACATAGCGAACGCATTTAGTGAATATTATAGCAACTTGTACAACATCAAACAGGACCCCGATACATACCAACCATCCTCTGCTGACATTACTGACTTTCTTCACTAAATTAAACTCCCGACCCTGACAAACTCCCAATTAGCTTCTCTAAGCAAACCGTTCGCAGAACAGGAAATCCTAAACACGATTTCATCTCTGCCTTTGAACAAAGCTCCCGGACCTGATGGGTTCACGGGAGAATACTACAAGCAATTTTCCAGCCACCTAATTCCCCATTTGACTGAATACTTCAATATTGCTGCCTCCTCTTCCAAACTCGCAAATGAATCCCTCAATGCTATCATTATTACCATCCTGAAACCGGGAAAAGATCCAACCTCTCCCCCAAATTTTCGTCTGATATCTCTGTTGAATCTGGACGTGAAAATATATGCCAAAACAATTGCCAGACGCCTGATGACGGTAATGCCGGATCTCATCCACAAAGATCAATCCGGGTTCATTAAAGATAGACAGGCTCCCGATGCCACAAGATGGATGATAAATCTGATACATCACATTAAGTCTAGTGGAACGCCTTCTCTGCTCCTTTCCTTGGACGCAGAGAAGGCGTTCGATAGGGTCCACTGGTCCTACCTACGAGAGGTGTTGACCAAGTTTGGGTTCAGGAATTTTATATACGATGCTATAATGGCACTATATACTAGCCCATCAGCACAGGTCTACTCTGCAGATATGTTATCACGTCCTTTTCACATAACGAATGGAACTCGCCAGGGATGCCCGCTATCTCCACTGATTTTTAATATGTTAATAGAACCTTTGGCAGAACACGTTCGCTCAAACCCCCTCATTACTGGTCTAAAGATAGGCAAAACTCAACACAAGATTAGTCTTTTCGCAGAAGACGTCATACTAATACTCACCAACCCTAACTCCTCCCTCCCTGCAGCCCAAAAACTGCTAGAGTGGTTTGGACGAGTCTCATACTACAAACTGAATGTAACTAAATCACACATTATGGACATTAAAATAGACGCCACCACCAGACACCTTTTACAGGCGCAATTCTCCTTTGCCTGGGCAGACAACAGTATATCCTACTTGGGAATTCATTTAACTAAATCAACCAAGCAACTATTCACAGCCAATTTCAAACCTCTCCTAGCCAAATTAAAAAATGAAACACTAAACCTAACCAAACACAACCTTTCCTGGTCCGGGAGACTCGCAGCGTTCAAAATGATCCACCTACCACAAATCCTCTATATGTTCAGAACTCTCCCCATCCCCATTCCTAAACATTATTTCAAATCCCTACAAACTATGTTTAACAAAGCTATTTGGAATGGAACTAAGCCCAGATGCGCACACGCTATACTCAGACACCATAGAACGGCGGGAGGTTCGGGCACTATCGAGTTTGAAGATTATCACACAGCGGCAATCCTAGCTCAAATGGACGAATGGTTCCAGTCCAGTCCTAGCAAGCTCTGGAGCTCCATCGAGAACTCTACCTTGCTCCGTCCGAATTTAAAATTTTGGGCAATGAGCACACCCTGGGGTCCAAAAATATCGTCGGCTTTACCTCCTACAATGTTAGCGACAATCACGGCATGGAAAAAACTACTACACAACGGTCGCGCTATCCCTGACACCCCCTCCATACCTATCCCGATAGAATCTCTCCAACATTTATCACCCGATTTACACCTAGGCCAGTGGTCCAAAAAGGGAATCAATACCATACAGGATATCCTTCAAAAAGACAGTCCGAAACCCTTCTCACCTCTTCACTTACGTACGCGTTACCCATTGCCTTAAAGCCATCCAATTTCCTCTATACACATTACACTCCAATGCATGGGAGTACTTCACGACCTCCTCCCCCAAACTGAAAGGCATATCCTTATTCTACAATATCCTAAACCACAAACTACGATTTACTAAAAAACCCCCCCACGTACACTGGGAAAGTGACCTAGGACAATCATACACGGTACACCAATGGCAAAGAGCACTTAGGTCTACCTACACGGTCACAAAATGCTCCTCACTTTGGGAGACAACTCAAAAACTGTCCCTTAGATGGTATCTAACCCCCTCGAAGCTAGCTAAGTTCAGCTCTTCCACGAGCGACCAATGTTGGAGATGCAACTCAGCCAAGGGAGACTTGCTCCACATTTTTTGGTCCTGCCCTCGGCTTCAGAAATATTGGCAAAAAATATTTCTCATACCGACAGACATTACAAACCAAACCATACTCCCTTCCCCTGACCTGGCACTACTAAACCTCAATATAGACTCTGTCCTACCACAATACCGACATGTCCTGACCCACGTCTTACTCGCAGCGAGACTGTGCATAGCAAGGTCGTGGAAGTCTGACAAACCCCCAACAGTAGAACAAACTCTTGACACAGTGAACCTTCATTATAATTTTGAAATAGTGATGGCCTCCAGTGCAAGCCGCTTGAATAAAGAAGGGACAAAATGGAGACCGTGGGAGTCATGGGCTGGGGCCGAGAAATTCCTATAAAGTAACGGCAACCTGATATTATATCTTGACATACAACAATCACCTAGAGTTATGTTAGTTATTAACATCAACTCCTACTGCTGGTTCATGCTATCTAATTTGTTTTCGTTGGACTCTGTTCACAGAAGTAGACCCCCTCGGGAGACAAATAGCTCCCAATGGGGTCCCCGAGGGCGGCGCTATATGTAACTATAAAACCTCAGATATTCCCTAATTCGAATAGGACAGGTCCAAAATTCTGTTATATTTTGTGCTATTGATGATTAACCATTGATTAATTAACGCATACATGTATGTTCTTGCATAATGTTATTGATCTACAATGTATACACGACAATTTTGTGTAAATTTCAATAAAAAACTATTGAAACAAAAAGAGGCTTTGGGGGGCCCAAAAAGAACAGCTGAAGTTCAGAAAACCGGAAGGGGTTACATAACATCTTTAAAGCAAACATTCTCAACCTGGGTTTTGCGCACCATAGAGAGTTCCAGAGATTATAAATCAGATAATTGGCTACAGTTTAGTTTAATCCTGGGATTTTTAAGAACATCCATTCTGGTGCTTAGAGATCAACATATACCTTTTAGATCTGTGGAAATGCTCACAGATATTAGTCGTTGGGGAAAATCTTTATTTGTTGGGGATATTGACCAATACTGTATGCATCTAATTTAAGATGGCAATGATATTTATTCTGGTTGTATACCATGTATGTGGGGCCTCATGTATGTTTTAAATGTAATGAGGTATATTGATACAAAAAAAAAAAAAGTTTTTTCTATTTTATCTTGCATCATAGAACCCAGTAATTTCATAGTGTAATGTTTAGTACATTTTACAGGACTCGGTTATATCATTTTCATTTTGATTCATATTAAAGCAGCAATAAACTCAAAAGCAAACATTTATTATATTGCACATTACCAATTCTTAGATGAGACGACTGCATTCTTTTTATTTTATTTAGGCTTTATTTCTTCTATTTTTGTTAGCCAGTAAATCGCAGGCCATTTAATTGAATGGTTTCTGTAGACAACTACATCATCATCTTTTTTGCTCCAATTTATAATGCATCAGGTTCAAAAAGAATCAGGCAATCTGTTTCATGTCATGTTTCATGTTAAACAGGGCCGGTGCTACCACTAGGCAAACTAGGCAGCCGCCTAGGGTGCACTGCTGCCTAGGGCGCCCGGCCACTGGTGTTCCTACTCTCTTCTCTCTGCAGCAAGCAACTAAATCTCAGCATTAGCAGGCAGCCACTGCTCCGTTCGCACATAGTGTCAGAGGGAGCAGCGGCGGCGGCGGAGGACCATGTTTGTGTCCTGACTCCTGACTCCCGAATGAATGGAAGCAAGCAAACATTCATTGATGGGAGCTGGTGTGGCTGCATTGATGGGTGCTGGTGTGGCTGCATTGATGGGCGCTGGTGTGGCTGCATTGATGGGCGCTGGTGTGGCTGCATTGATGGGCGCTGGTGAGGCTGCATTGATGGGCGCTGGTAGGCTGCATTGATGGGCGCTGGTAAAGGCTGCATTTGATGGGCACTTCAATAAAAAGGTTGGGTATACATGGGCAAGGCAAAGGGGGTGGAGTCAGGGGTGGAGCCAATGGGGCGGTAAATGAGGTTTCGCCTAGAGTGTAAAAAATCCTTGCACCAGCCCTGATGTTAAATAAAGTAATGGAGTCTATTTTTGAAATACATGGTAGTCATGGAGCTTTTGTCTTAAATTACTAATCTGGTTTTACGTGTTTGTATGAGCAACAGCTCCACAACAGTTTAAGGCCTGGTTCACACTTATGCAGGTCGCAGTTTGCATATTCCGGGTGCACTTTGCTTTATTCAATACACGTTTTTGATCCATTAAAATCTATGGAACCAAAAACCAGAAAAAAGTCCCTGGCCCTTTCCATAAAATTCACAGATGTGAACGTGACCCATAGAAAACCATGTTAAAAAGACTGTACTGTACTATGTTTCTGCAAAACAAAAAATGCACTAAAAAATGCGAAGGTATGAACCAGGTCTTAATATCAGACCCAAACACAATGGCTTTAGTTTAGCACAGGGTCATGAAATGCTTATTAATCTCTTTCTAAAAAGTGGTCATGTCTGTTTATGTCTTTGTGATCAACAGTGTTGCAGTCCCACATTTATTTTCTTTCAAATGTTTAAATTGAAGGTCACCCTGAGGATGGATAGTTTATTGTCTTTATTGCTTGTCACTTATTTTGGAGCTTGCACTTTGACAATTAATAGCTTTGTGTAATAAACTAGGTTTAGATTCAGTGAAGTTTGAAAAAAAAAAAAATAACCTGACTTACCAGTTGCGCTGACCACATTTTTTAATAACTTACATATTAAAATATTATAACAAGAACATCCTTAAAGTTTGAAAACCCTGCTAATCATTTTTGAGTCATCAAACAAAGGTTAATTGAGGTATCCTATGCTTTTTTTTTTTCAAACGACAGCAAATTTATTTGCATATACAAATGTATATTTAATGGTTTATTCAATAAGAAAGCACAAGGGTATTTGAAGTGTAAAGTACAATAATCCACTGAAACAATATTATTATTACTATTATTTTTATTACAAAGGGTTTACACTGTAAAGTGCCAACAGTAAACTGGATTCTGATTGTTTGTTATTGGCTACTGGCTACAGTTTGCCTATTATTACTGGTTGTTGTAGTGGTTTGTTTTCAACTCTTTTTATTATTTTAAGAAAAGAAATGAACAAACCACAATGCATGGTGCAAAGTAAACAGAACAGATAGCAATATCTGGTCTTTGCTATATATTGGCCCCTACTCTCTTACAGCCTTATTTATTTCCTGTACTGTTGAGTACATGGCTGACATATTACCCGCAAAGTAAATTGGTAACATCATGAGTAACCACATTATAGTTGAACTCTAGGAAGATATAAAAAACAAAAAATAATGCAGCTCTGTATTGATTAAAAAATAATGAAAATTGTTCAAAAGGCTCAACCTTAATGCATGAAGGTAAAAAACCTTCTGGGTGCAGCTCCCCCCCCATCCCCCTGTTATACTTACCTGAACCTCATCTCAATCCAGCAATGTGCATGAGGCCAGCGGCTCTCCGAGATCTCCCTCTCCTCATTGGGTCACACATTGGCTCCTGCTGCTGTCAATCACAGCTAGTAAGCCAACAAGAAGAGAGCATGGGTGGGGCCAAGGTTTGCTATTGGGGGCACTCGACAGGAGGGAGGAGCCAGGCCCACCAGTGGGGGACCCAAAAAGAAACCTTTAGACCTTTAGAAACACTTTAAACAGGGGCAGCTGGTGCTCGATAATTCGGGGGAGCACCAACAGCCCCCCGGCGGGAGATGAGTCAGTTCCCCCCTCCTCCCCGGGGAAATGAATGCGGGGAATGTGTCCCCCTCCGAGAGACAGACGGCCTCCTTACCTCCTTATTCTGATCTCCCCTTCCTCCCTTGTTTGAGCCAGGGAGCGCTGCTGTGGGTGAGCCAATTCAGTGGTGGCTGGTGGGTTGGTGGGTCTTCTCCTCTGGCCGTGCTCTCCGCTCTCCTCTCTCCTCCTCCTAGGAATCCAATAAGATCGCCTGCCATTTTGGCCAATAATAACCTGCTTCCTGATTGACCAGTGTGAGAATAGCAAATATTTACTCAACTGGGTGGGCTTGGAGCGTAGTGCCCTGCTCCCCGAGCCCACCCTTTTTTGAAGCCTATTAGAGCATCTGGTTCTAATCATCATGCTTAAAACCACCCCCCATTGGAATCCATGGCTCGCCGTCCTTGTATGCAGATCAGGGGGCCAGATGCATGGATGGGGGGCGGCGCCCATGCGCCCTCTATGGACAGGCCGCCACTGACTTTAAATGTATTGTTTTTAAAAATGCAATCAGTCTGGTTATCTTAATTTCACCTGATATCAGCCTTGTGCAGTTCCTGTAACCCAGAAGGTGTGTGAAAGGTAGAAGCAGTACAAGGAGCCAGTCAGTTCACGTACTGACATGAAGAATGCTGATAGGAAGAAAATAATAAGAGTGGGAAAGAGATAAACTCATCACTGTGCTGCTTCTCCCTTCCCTGTCTAGTCACAGGCTGAAATGAGTCCAGGATAACCTGGGCTCAGATAAAGTAGGTTGAATGATGCTGGCCATCACTCTAAGGACATCTACAGGAAGAAAAAGATACTGCAATTCCAGATTGAGGCTCAATACTGCAGTAAAATCTGGGTTTGTTATCTGATCTTCTAGTTAACCTTTCTTTGTTATCTTGTTATTTTTCAATAGAGTTCCGCTTTAACCACTTGCTGACTGCCGCACGACGATGTACGTTGGCAGAATGGCATGGCAGGCATAATGGCTTACCTGAACGTCCCTGCCTGCCAGCGGACCTCCTCTGGTGCCTGCGGTGATCAGCTTTGTTACAGGAGCGATCCATGCTGAGGGGGAGGCCATCTATTCGTGGCCACCCCCTCACGATAGTTCCTGACAAATGAAATGCTTCCTCTGCCTCTGTAATGTAAACGGCGGCAGAGGAAGTGATGTCATCTCTCCTCGTGAAGCCTTTTCGTTCCGGCTTCCGAGGAGAGAAGACATCAAGTAAGTCTGCACCAACAAAACACTTACAGTAGAACACTCAGGCACACATTTCACCCCCCAGTCACCCCCCGATCACCCCCCGATCACCCCCCTGCACCCCCTGTCACAGTGACACCAATAGCAGTTTTTTTTTCTGATTATTGCATTGGTGTCATTTGTGACAGTTATAAGTGGTAGGGCAGAGACACAAAGATATAGACAGGGCTACTGTCTGGCTCTGTCTATTTCTTTGTGTGAGGAGGATTTAGCAGCACGGAGGTGGAGAGTAGTGAAGGTACCCAGGCCTGGATTACTAGAAGGGGACCCCTACATCGATACACGGAGTAGTGGAGCCCAGGAGAGACATCTACAAAAGACAGCCACCCAAAGACACCCACTCCTCTGCATAGTACCCCAGCGGGGGTGACGGATTCTGGTGAGTGGGGGAGCACGGGGGAGCACTTGGAGTCACCAGCTTCTACATGCACGGAAGTCACCATTCATTATCTTTTGGGCATTTTTAACTGCATGCTGATCGTTCCTGGGCTTCCATAGAATTCCTGTCTTTCCAAATAAGACATTCAACTTTGCCTGGTTTCACCATAGAAACTATTTATATATGCTGCTTGTATATATGCTGTTTATAATTTAATTGATGTTTGGATTCTAATTTTAAATCATATATGAGCCTTGAGGGGGTCTAATATACTATAACACAGAGCCCTAGTAATTTATTTTTCCATTAAACACAGTGCGCTTTAGTTACCACACAAATTGCTGATATGTGGTAATCTTTTACGGATGTTGATAGCCCCTAAATACTGTGCTTTTTCACGGTTAATAGTAACCCCAATTAGGGGGCGATACACCATTATACAATTTTATGTTGGTTTGTTGTAAATGTATAGATTTATAATGTAGGATGGGCAAGTGCAAATCCAACTCACCTGCTGGAACACATGAGAGTTATCACACACATAAATAACACAGAGGAATTTCACTTTTATTTCTAAAGGGTCACATATAGAAATATTTTTTCACCAAAAAAACTTTTTTTTTCACCCAATTTACTTTGCATTTTTTTGCACACGCATAAGGGTTTATTCACCCAGGGGACATATTATTAAGTTCAATTCCCCTTATACGCGCCTTTTGTCACTTGATTGTATAGTGAACCACCTTTATCACTACTTTGATTTATAAGAAACATACACTGTTAATAGGGCAGCTCCAATTTCCCCAACTTTTCTTTCATATAAATCCAATTAACTCCCATCGGGAATTAATTAAGGGGAGGCTGCAGCCCTTCTGTCTACTCTCCTAAGCGCAGACCTTTTATACAATATCTTTAACCCCCTGATTGCCCCCTAGTTAACCCTTTCACCAGTGATCACCGTATAACTGTTACGGGTGACGCTGGTTAGTTAGTTTGTTTTTTATAGTTTCAGGGCACCCACCGTTTATTACCTAATAAAGGTTTAACCCCCTGATCACCCGGCGGTGATATAAGTTAAGTTTTAGGGTCAGATACGGTCTGCGTCGCCCCAGGCAGCGTCAGGTTAGTGCCATTACCGCTAACACCCACGCACGCAGCATACCCCTCCCTTAGTGGTATGGTATCTGTACGCATCAATATCTGATCTGATCAGATCTATACTAGCATCCCCAGCAGTTTAGGGTCCCCAAAAACGCAGTGTTAGCGGGATCAGCCCAGATACCTGCTAGCACCTGTGTTTTGACCCGCCGCCCAGCCCAGCCCACCCAAGTGCAGTATCGATCGATCACTGTCACTTACAATACACTAAACACATAACTGCAGCGTTTGCAGAGTCAGGCCTGATCCCTGCGATCGCTAACAGTTTTTTTGGTAGCGTTTTGATACAGTCGCTAACAGTCTAGGAGCTTTTTTACTTGTGAGTCTCACTAGTGTACCACTAAATTTAGAGCCCAAAATGGCAAATCGAAGGTACACTAGTCAAGAGGCCTACACGTTTCTGAGCATGACAGATAGTGAAGAGGAAGTCACTCATCTGTCAGATTCAGGCTCAGAATACGAACCTGTAGACAGCAGCGGCTCCATGACTAGGGATGAGCTTCGTGTTCGAGTCAAACCGATGTTCGACTCGAACATCGGCTGTTCGGTCGTTCGCCGAATTGCGAACGATATGGGCCGTTCGCGCCAAATTCGTGTGGCGCGTCACGGCCCATAATTCACAGCGGCATCGCAGTGCATTGCTGGCTGATGATTGGCCAAGCATGCACTATGACCCGCATGCTTGGCCAATCACAGCGCCGCCTGAACAGAGAGCCGTAATTGGCCAAAGCCAAGGAGGCTTTGGCCAATTATGGCTCAGGGGGTTTAGTACACGCCCCACACTATATAAGGCCGCCTGCACGGCAGCCCTGTGTAGTGTGTGTTCCGGCGTTCATTGAGAGAGAGAGAGAGAGACAGACAGTGACATTTGATTTGAGTTAGATAGATTAGGCAGAACAGTCAGTCAGTTAGCTGCACTTACAGTGTATTGTGTATATATATGCATCCCAGGTGTTGCATATATATATATATATATATATGCACTGTATTCAGTTTAGCTAGATCCGTTCCTGTTATCTTCCTACTGACAGGCAGGCTTGTCTTGTTACAGTATTTACAGCTACCTGAAGAAAATTACTGGTGTTCTTTTGATCCTATTAGTACCACAGTCAGGCAGCTAGACTATTTACAGTTAGTGCAGTGCGTCCTGCTCACAGTGTTCAGCTAGATCCGTTCCTGTTATCTTCTTACTGACAGGCAGGCTTGTCTTGTTACAGTATATACAGCTACCTGAAGAAAATTGCTGGTGTTCTTTTGATCCTATTAGTACCACAGTCAGGCAGCTAGACTATTTACAGTTAGTGCAGTGCGTCCTGCTCACTGTGTTCAGCTAGATCCGTTCCTGTTTTCTTCTTACTGACAGGCAGGCTTGTCTTGTTACAGTATATACAGCTACCTGAAGAAAATTGCTGGTGTTCTTTTGATCCTATTAGTACCACAGTCAGGCAGCTAGACTATTTACAGTTAGTGCAGTGCGTCCTGCTCACAGGGTTCAGCTAGATCCGTTCCTGTTATCTTCTTACTGACAGGCAGGCTTGTCTTGTTACAGTATATACAGCTACCTGAAGAAAATTGCTGGTGTTCTTTTGATCCTATTAGTACCACAGTCAGGCAGCTAGACTATTTACAGTTAGTGCAGTGCGTCCTGCTCACAGTGTTCAGCTAGATCCGTTCCTGTTATCTTCTTACTGACAGGCAGGCTTGTCTTGTTACAGTATATACAGCTACCTGAAGAGAATTACTGGTGTTCTTTTGATCCTATTAGTACCACAGTCAGGCAGCTAGACTATTTACAGTTAGTGCAGTGCGTCCTGCTCAGTGTTCAGCTAAACCTACAAGTTAGTGGGGTGCGTCCTGCTCACAGTGTTCAGCTAAACTTACAAGTTAGTGGGGTGCGTCCTGCTCACAGTGTTCAGCTAAACCTACAAGTTAGTGTGGTGCGTCCACCTCACAGTGTTCAGCTAAACCTACAAGTTAGTGGGGTGCATCCTGCTCACAGTGTTCAGCTAGATCCGTTCCTGTTATCTTCTTACTAACAGGCAGGCTTGTCTTGTTACAGTATATACAGCTACCTGAAGAAAATTGCTGGTGTTCTTTTGATCCTATTAGTACCACAGTCAGGCAGCTAGACTATTTACAGTTAGTGCAGTGCGTCCTGCTCACAGTGTTCAGCTAGATCCGTTCCTGTTATCTTCTTACTGACAGGCAGGCTTGTCTTGTTACAGTATATACAGCTACCTGAAGAAAATTACTGGTGTTCTTTTGATCCTATTAGTACCACAGTCAGGCAGCTAGACTATTTACAGTTAGTGCAGTGCGTCCTGCTCACAGTGTTCAGCTAGATCCGTTCCTGTTATCTTCTTACTGACAGGCAGGCTTGTCTTGTTACAGTATATACAGCTACCTGAAGAAAATTACTGGTGTTCTTTTGATCCTATTAGTACCACAGTCAGGCAGCTAGACTATTTACAGTTAGTGCAGTGCGTCCTGCTCACAGTGTTCAGCTAAACCTACAAGTTAGTGGGGTGCGTCCTGCTCACAGTGTTCAGCTAAACCTACAAGTTAGTGGGGTGCGTCCTGCTCACAGTGTTCAGCTAAACCTACAAGTTAGTGGGGTGCGTCCTGCTCACAGTGTTCAGCTAAACCTACAAGTTAGTGTGGTGTGTCCACCTCAGTGTTCAGCTGAACCTACAAGTTAGTGGGGTGCGTCCTACTCACAGTGTTCAGCTAGATCCGTTCCTGTTATCTTCTTACTGACAGGCAGGCTTGTCTTGTTACAGTATATACAGCTACCTGAAGAAAATTGCTGGTGTTCTTTTGATCCTATTAGTACCACAGTCAGGCAGCTAGACTATTTACAGTTAGTGCAGTGCGTATCTCACGTGGCCAAAACATCTCCCGCTTGGGTACCACATGCTTGACCAGACATATGTTGACCTGCCATGCAGTTCGTTGGCAAGCGTATCTAAAAGACCCACACCAAAGAACAAAGAGGACCTCTCCTTGCTCCTCATCAGCTGAGATTTCCAACCCCACTATACCTTCAGTCCTCTCTGAGACCTGCACTGAGAGGAATAAAGGTGTAGAATTAGGTGTGTCACAGCCAAGTACTTGTGGGCAATCTGCTTTTGGTACACCAACGTCAGATTGTACCAGGCAAATTTCCCTGCCCCAGCTGCTGCACCGCCGAAAGAAGTTTGCTCCCAGTCATCCACATGCCCAGCGGTTAAATGCTAGCTTGGCAAAATTGCTAGCACTTCAACTGCTGCCTTTTCAGTTGGTAGACTCTGCCCCCTTCCGTGAGTTTGTGGAATGTGCGGTTCCTCTGTGGCTTGTACCCAAACGCCACTTTTTCTCACGGAAGGCGATTCCGGCTCTCTACCGGCATGTGGAAGGCAATGTCCATGCCTCGCTGGACAGGGCAGTCAGCGGTAAGGTGCAAATTACCGCTAACTCATGGTCCAGCAGGCATGGACAGGGACGTTACCTAAGTTTCACGGCACATTGGGTGTCTCTGCTGGCAGCTGGGAAGGATGCAGGACAAGGTGCAGTAGTGTTGGAGGTTGTTCCGCCACCACGCCTCCAAAATGCTAATGATTGTGACACACCTCTCTCCTCCACCCCCTCCTCTTCTTCTTCCTCCATGGCCTCTTCCTGTGCTTTGTCCTCTGAACCAGCAGTGCTCCGTAGCCGTTCAAGGGGCTACGCAAGTACGCAGGCCAAAAGATGCCATGCGGTGCTGGCGTGCTTGGGGGACAGGAGCCACACTGGGGCAGAGGTTCTGTCAGCTCTGCAGGGGCAGGTTCAGAGGTGGTTGACCCACGCCAACTTAAGGCAGGAATGGTGGTTTGCGACAATGGCACCAACCTCCTCTCTGCCCTCCGACAGGGACAAATGACCCATGTTCCCTGTTTGGCTCACGTCCTTAACTTGGTGGTGCAGCGGTTCTTGGGCAGGTACCGGGCTTACAGGATGTCATGAGGCAGGCCAGGAAAGTCTGTGTGCATTTCCGCCGGTCATATAATGCCAGTGCTCAGCTGACGGACCTCCAAAAGGAGTTTAACCTGCCCAAGAACCGCCTAATCTTTGACATGCCCACCAGGTGGAACTCAACGTTGGCCATGCTGCAGCGGCTGCACACGCAGCAGAGGGCCATCAATGAGTACCTGTGCGACTATGGCACCAGGACAGGGTCAGGGGAGCTTGTTTTTTTTTCCCCACGCCAGTGGGCCATGATCAGGGATGCATGCACTGTCCTGTCACCATTTGAGGAGGCCACGAGGATGGTGAGCAGTGACAGTGCATGCATCAGTGACACTGTCCCCCTTGTCCACCTGTTGGAGCACACGCTGCATGGAATAATGGACAGGGCACTTGAGGCAGAACAGAGGCAGGAAGAGGAGGACTTCCTTAGCTCTCAAGGCCCCCTTTATCCAGACAGTGTTCCTGCGTGCCCTCCGATCACACAGGAAGAGGACGAGGAGGAGGAGGAGGAGGAAGATTGTGTCAGTATGGAGGTGGAGCCTGGCACTCAGCATCAGCAGCAGTCTTTAAGGGATCAGTCCCAAGAAACACATGGACTTGTACGTGGCTGGGAGGTGGCTGCTGCGGACCATGTCGTCCTTAGTGACCCAGAGGACTCCGGACCAAATGCCTCAGCAAACCTACGCTGCATGGCCTCTTTGATCTAGCAAAGCCTGCGTAAGGATCCTCATATTCGTGGTATCAAGGAGAAGGACCAATACTGGCTGGCAACCCTCCTTGATCCACGTTACAAGGGTAAGGTTGCGGACCTTATCTTGCCATCGCAGAGGGAGCAGAGGATGAAACATCTTCGGGAGGCCTTGCAGAAAGGTCTGTGCAACGCGTTCCCAGAGACTGGGAGGTTACAAACTCCTGTTTCTGGACAACGTGTTGCTGAGGCTTCGGTCAGTCAAAGAAGGAGCGGTGGAGAAGGTGGCCGTCTGACCGATGCGTTCAGACAATTTTTTGGTCCGCAGCCCCAAGGTATGATCGGTTCCAGCAACCATCGCCAGCGTCTGTTTTACATGGTGCAGGAATACCTAGGGGCAAGATCAGATTTGGACCCTTTCCCACCGAAAATCCTCTGGGTTACTGGGTCTTGAGGATGGATCACTGGCCAGAGCTTGCACAGTATGCAATTGAGCTACTGGCCTGTCCTGCATCCAGCGTTCTTTCGGAACGCACATTCAGTGCTGCTGGAGGCGTGGTAACCGATCACAGGGTGCGTCTGTCCACCGACTCGGTCGATCGACTGACCTTCATAAAAATGAATCAGTCTTGGATCACCACCAGCTACCAAGCACCTGATGCTGATGTAACCGAATAATTTTTTTGAAATCTCAGATCCCCTTAAAGACTGCCAATGCTGATGCTGAGTGACTATCCCTGAGTAATTATCCTCTTCCTTCTCAATGATCACGCTGCTAGCTTGTAAGAACATTTTTGGTTCTGGGCACCACCACCAGTGCCTAAGGCCCAATTTTTCAGCCTTTGTTTAACAGGGGCGTGTAATTACAATTTTTGATGCAATACTTTGCAGCAGGGCTCGTTCCTGCGTTCCAACTAGAGTGTCTGTGAGGGGTTGCAGTGTTGTGGCACCAGCACCAGTGCCTAAGGCCCAATTTTTCTGCCCCTGTTTAACAGGGGCGTGTAATTACAATTTTTGATGCAATACTTTGCAGCAGGGCTCGTTCCAGCGTTCCAACTAGAGTGTCTGTGAGGGGTTGCAGTGTTGTGGCACCAGCACCAGCTCCTAAGGCCTAATTTTTCAGCTCCTGTTCAACAGGGGCATGTAATTACAATTCTTGATCTAATATTTCACAGCAGGGCCCTGTGAGGGCTTACAGTGTTGTGGCCACCACAACACCTAAGGCCCAAATTTCTGCTGAGTATATAGGGCAGGCCCCTACTTTCAAACATCTGACTTACAAACGACTCCTACTTGCAAACGGAAGGAGACAACAGGAAGTGAGATGAAATCTACCCCTAGGAAGGGAAATTCTCTCCTGTAAGAGTTAATATGGGAAAAACATTTCTCCTTTCCACTGATGCTTTCCAATCCTTGTTCCACAAAAAACCCCAAATTTTCAAAAAACATTTGTCATTGGGACAAAAAGTGAGGTGAAATCTTCTGAAGAGGAGGAAAGACAGAAAAACAAATGTCACAGGGGTGATAACCCTTCCCTATGTTTTCCAAAAAGCTTAAAAAAGATTTTTTGGCTGGAGCTAAACACGTTAAAAATGTACCCGTTCAAAATTACTAACAGATTCTACTTAACAACAAACCTACAGTCCTTGTCTTGTTTGCACCGCCTGTATACTGCTATTCAGAGTATATAGGGCCTGGTGGCCCCACACCTTTCCTTATTTTAATTTGGGTGCGGGGTTCCCCTTAATATCCATACAAGACCCAAAGGGCCTGGTAATGGACTGGGGGGTACCCATGCCGTTTGTCTCACTGATTTTCATCCATATTGCCAGGACCCGACATTACATTAAACCCGCAAGCAGTTTTAAATGAGATTTTTTGCTTTAAAAATGACATTTGGTGCAGGGACTGTTCTAAACACGGGAAACACGCGCCACTTTACAGGCATACTATAGACACCCCCCAGGTACAATATTTAAAGGAATATTTCACTTTTTTTTTTTACTTTAAGCATCATTAAAATCACTGCTCCCGAAAAAAAGGGCCGTTTTTAAAAGTTTTTTTGCATTGATACATGTCCTCTGGGGTAGGACCCAGGTCCCCAAACCCTTTTTAGGACAATACTATGCAAATTAGCCTTTAAAATTAGCACTTTTGATTTCATTCGTTCGAGTCCCATAGACGTCAATGGGGTTCTAACGTTCGTGCAAATTTTCGGTCCGTTCGCAGGTTCTGGTGCGAACCGAACCGGGGGGTGTTCGGCTCATCCCTATCCATGACAGATAACTCTGACGACGGAGTTGTGGTCCCTGCCAAGGCCAGGCGTACCAGACCCCAATCTTCTTCTTCTGCTGTTGATGTGCAGGAACCCCAGGGCTCTCGTATGGAGCAGAGAAGTACTAGCGCTGCTATTCCTTCTGGTGAACTGGCAAGCACCAGCGACCTAGTACACCCTGGTCGTACATCCAGCACTGCA
The DNA here is from genome assembly GCA_037952835.1 of Lithobates septentrionalis. Taxonomy (NCBI): domain Eukaryota; kingdom Metazoa; phylum Chordata; class Amphibia; order Anura; family Ranidae; genus Lithobates; species Lithobates septentrionalis. Next base: position 1,593,445 of record JBBDGP010001242.1, read on the forward strand.
GTAACACGTGGTGATGTGGCGAGTCCCATAAGTGCAGTTCAAGCTGGTGAGGTGGCAAGCACAAGTAGTGTCCCGCTGCCACCAAGAAGACAAAGACAGGCCTGTCGTGCCCATAGTGTCCTTCCTGCAGAATTTGCCAATCATAATTGGGAACCCACCACTTCTGCAGCACCCGTACTTCCCCCATTCACTGGCCAACCCGGCATTCAGGTGGAAACAGTTGATTTTACGTCACTTGATTTCTATTCGCTGTTTTTCACCGAAGATCTCTATAGATCTATTGTGGACCAAAGCAATTTGTACGCTGGTCAACACATCACCACTATTCCCCAGTCCTCCCTTGCCAGAGATTGGAGACCAATTACGGTCTCCGAATTTAAGACCATTCTGGGCCTATCCCTCAACATGGGCATAGCTAACCATTTCAGCCCCGGACCATTTGGCTGCCTAAAGACCAGAGGACTTTTTCCAATTTGGCACTGCGTCGCTTTAACTGCTAATTGCGCGGTCATGCAATGCTGTACCCAAACAAAATTTGCGTCCTTTTCTTCCCACAAATAGAGCTTTCTTTTGATGATATTTGATCACCTCTGCAGTTTTTATTTTTTGCGCTATAAACAGAAAAAGACCGAAAATTTTGATTAAAAAAATGATATTTTCTACTTTTTGTTATAAAAAAAAATCCAATAAACTCAATTTTAGTCATATATTTAGGCCAAAATGTATTCAGCCACATGTTTTTGGTAAAAAAAAAGTCAATAAGCGTATATTTATTGGTTTGCGCAAAAGTTAGAGCCCTTGCACACTGGGGCGGTTTGCAGGCGCTATTGCGCTAATAATAGCGCCTGCAAACCGCCCTGAAATTGCCGCTGCTTTCATTCCAGTGTGAAAGCCCCGAGGGCTTGCACACTAGAGCGATGCGCTGGCAGGACGGTAAAAAAAGTCCTGCCAGCAGCATCTTCGGAGCGGTGAAGGAGCGGTGTGTATACCGCTCCTTTACCGCTCCTGCCCATTGAAATCAATGGGACGGCGCGGCTATACCGCCGGCAAAGCGCCTCTGCAGAGGCGCTTTGCGGTGGTATTTAACACTTTCTCGGCCACTAGCGGGGCGGTTTTACTAATAATAGCGGCGTTTTACCGCCGACGCCGCCCCCCGCCCCAGTGTGCAAGGGCTCTTATAGCGTCTACAAGCTAGGGTAAATTTTCTGAAATTTACACAGCTTTTAGTTTATGACTGCCTATGTCATTTCTTGAGGTGCTAAAATGGCAGGGCAGTACAAACCCCCCCCCCCGAATGACCCCATTTTGGAAAGTAGACACCCCAAGGAAATTGCTGAGAGGCATGTTGAGCCCACTGAATATTCATTTTTTTTGTCCCAAGTGATTGAATAATGACAAAAAAAAAAAAATTACAAAAAGTTGTCACTAAATGATATATTGCTCACACAGGCCATAGGCATATGTGGAATTGCACCCCAAAATACATTCAGCTGCTTCTCCTGAGTACAGGGATACCACATGTGTGGGACTTTTTGGGAGCCTAGCCGTGTACGGGGCCCCGAAAACCAATCACCGCCTTCAGGATTTCTAAGGGTGTAAATTTTTGATTTCACTCTTCACTGCCTATCACAGTTTCGGAGGCCATGGAATGCCCAGGTGGCACAAAACCCCCCCAAATGACCCCATTTTGGAAAGTAGACACCCCAAGCTATTTGCTGAGAGGCATGGTGAGTATTTTGCAGCTCTCATTTGTTTTTGAAAATGAAGAAAGACAAGAAAAAACATTTTTTTTTTTCTTTTTTCAATTTTCAAAACTTTGTGACAAAAAGTGAGGTCTGCAAAATACTCACTATACCTCTCAGCAAATAGCTTGGGGTGTCTACTTTCCAAAAATGGGGTCATTTGGGGGGTTTTGTGCCACCTGGGCATTCCATGGCCTCCGAAACTGTGATAGGCAGTAAAGAGTGAAATCAAAAATTTACGCCCTTAGAAAGCCTGAAGGCAGTGCTTGGTTTTCGGGGTCCCGTACGCGGCTAGGCTCCCAAAAAGTCTCACACATGTGGTATCCCCGTACTCAGGAGAAGCAACAGAATGTATTTTGGGGTGTAATTTCACATATTCCCATGGCATGTTTGAGCAATATATCATTTAGTGACAACTTTGTGAAAAAAAAAAAATTGTCTCTTTCCCGCAACTTGTGTCACAATATAAAATATTCCATGGACTCGACATGACTCTCAGCAAATAGCTTGGGGTGCCTACTTTCCAAAATGGGGTCATTTGGGGGGGGGGTTTGAACTGTCCTGGCATTTTATGCACAGCATTTAGAAGCTTATGTCACACATCACCCACTCTTCTAACCACTTGAAGACAAAGCCCTTTCTGACACTTTTTGTTTACATGAAAAATTTTTTTTTTTTTGCAAGAAAATTACTTTGAACCCCCAAACATTATATATATTTTTAAAGCAAATGCTCTACAGATTAAAATAGTGGGTGTTTCATTTTTTTTTTTCACACAGTATTTGCGCAGCGATTTTTTAAACGCATTTTTTGGGGAAAAAAACACACTTTTTAAAATTTTAATGCACTAAAACACACTATATTGCCCAAATGTTTGATGAAATAAAAAGATGATCTTAGGCCGAGTACATGGATACCAAACATGACATGCTTTAAAATTGCGCACAAACGTGCAGTGGCAACAAAATAAATACATTTTTAAAAGCCTTTAAAAGCCTTTACAGGTTACCACTTTAGATTTACAGAGGAGGTCTACTGCTAAAATTACTGCTCTCGATCTGGCCTTCGCGGTGATACCTCACATGCATGGTGCAATTGCTGTTTACATTTGACGACAGACCGCCACTTGCGTTCGCCTTAGCGCGATAGCAGGGGGCGACAGGGGTGCTTTTTTTTTTAAATTTTTTTTTTTTTTGATTTTTTATCTTATTTTTAAACTGTTCCTTTCATTTTTTTTAATCATTTTTATTGTTATCTCAGGGAATGTAAATATCCCCTATGATAGCAATAGGTAGTGACAGGTACTCTTTTTTGAAAAAATTGGGGTCTATTAGACCCTAGATCTCTCCTCTGCCCTCAAAGCATCTGACCACACCAAAATCAGTGTGATAAAATGCTTTCCCAATTTCCCAATGGAAATCCGGCGAAATCTAAGTCATGAAATGCTCGTAGCTTCCGGTTTCTTAGGCCATAGAGATGTTTGGAGCCACTCTGGTCTCTGATCAGCTCTATGGTCAGCTGGCTGAATCACCGGCTGCATTCTCAGGTTCCCTGTTAAGACAGGAGAGCCAGAGAAAAACACGGAAGACGGTGGGGGGCATTCCCTCCCACTGCTTGTAAAAGCAGTCTAGAGGCTAATTAGCCGCTAGGATTGCTTTTACATGAAAGCCGACCGCTGGCTGAAAAGAATGATACCAAGATGATACCTAAACCTGCAGGCATCATTCTGGTATAACCACTCAAAGTCGTGAATGGCGTACCTGAAGACAAAAAAATGGTTAACAATAAAACACAGTAAACAGTAAAGTATAAAAAACTGCATACCTGAAAAGCAAACATGATAAAACATAATAACAATAAAACATCGCAGAATAGAATACAGTAAAAAAGAGCAGAACTATAGAGAGAGCATAGAGAGAGAGAGAGAACAATAAAACGACAACTATTTTTTTTTTTATTTGATATATATTTTTTTTTTACACTTTTTTTTGTAACTAACTTTTATAACTGTAACCGGTTCCAGGTTCCGGTCTCACAAAATGCGATGGCATCTTGGGAGACCCTATGAAAGTGTGCCTAGTCTGTGCAATGCTGTACCCTACGCTAATACTCAACTAGTGAATGGTAGCGTTCAAAACATTCACCAATGCAAAGACCAGGATTGTCAGGACAGGAGGGACAATAATAGCGGGTGTCACGCCTATATCCGCGCTTGCTGCAGACACGACATCTTTTTTGGGGGGGTTTGTTGGGTAGGGGTACTCGGGAGGACATAAAGAAAATGCCTCTCATGCAGCCGACTGCATTTGGTTGGGGATGTGAATGGGGGAAGTACGGGCGCTGCAGAAGTGGTGGGTTCCCAATTAGGATTGGCGAATGCAGCAGGAAGGGCATTATGGGCACGACGGGCCTGTTTGTCTTCTTCTTGGTGGCAGCGGGACACTACTTGTGCTTGCCACCTCACCAGCTTGAACTGCACTTATGGGACTCGCCACGTCACCAAGTATTACTGCAGTGCTGGTTTGACTACGACCGGGGTGTACTAGGCCGCTGGTGCTTGCCAGTTCACCAAAACACTACCAAAAAACTGTTAGCGATCGCAGGGATTAGGCCTGACTCTGCGAACGCTGCAGTTATGTGTTTAGTGTTTTGTAAGTGTCAGTGATCGATCGATACTGCACTTGGGTGGGCTGGGCTGGGCCGGGCGGAGGGGCAAAACGCAGGTGCTAGCAGGTATCTGGGCTGATCCCGCTAACACTGCGTTTTTGGGAACTCTAAACTGCTGGGGACACTAGTATAGATCTAATCGGATCAGATATTGATCCGATCAGATACTATACCACTAAGGGAGGTGTACGGTGCGTACGTGGGTGTTAGCGGTACTGGCGCTAACCTGACACTGCCTGGGGCTGGTGCTTGCCAGTTCACCAAAATGCTACCAAAAAAAGTGTTAGCGATCGCAGGGATCAGGCCTGACTCTGCGAACGCTGCAGTCATGCGTTTAGTGTTTTGTAAGTGACAGTGATCGATCGATACTGCACTTGGGTGGGCTGGGCTGGGCCGGGCGGAGGGGCAAAACGCAGGTGCTAGCAGGTATCTGGGCTGATCCCGCTAACACTACGTTTTTGGGAACCCTAAACTGCTGGAGACGCTAGTATAGATCTGATCGCATCAGATATTGATCCGTTCAGATACTATACCACTAAGGGAGGCGTATGCTGCGTGCGTGGGTGTTAGCGGTACTGACGCTAATCTGACGCTGCCTGGGGCGACGCATATCACCGCCGGGCGATCAGGGGGCTAAACCTTTATTCAGTAATAAACGGCGGGTGCCCTGACACTATAAAAAATAAACGAACTAACCAGCGTCACCCGTAACGGTTATACGGTGATCAGTGGTGAAGGGGTTAACTAGGGGGCAATCAAGGGGTTAAAACATTTATTAGATAGTATATGGGGGTCCCTGACGCTATAAAATGCTGACAGCGAACCTAAATATTTTCCTCCCTAACTAGCGTCACCAGTGACACTAATACAGCGATCAGAAAAATTATCGCTTAGCGACACTGGCGATGGGGGGGTGATCAAGGGGTTAAAAATTTATTAGGGGGGATTAGGGGGGTACCCTAGACCTAAAGGGGGCTAACACTTACTGCCCTACCACACTAACTGTCACAAACTGACACCATGCAGTAATCAGAAAAAAAAAAACTGCTTGGTGTCAGTGTGACAGGGGGGGGTGATCGGGGGGTGATCGGGGGGGATCGGGGGGGATCGGGGGTAAAGGGGCTGTAATGTGTGCCTGGCATGTTCTACTGTATGTGTGTGTGTTGTGCACTCACATTGATGTCTTCTCTCCTCTGCGCCGGAACGGAAACTGCCGAGCCGTGGAGAGATGACATCACATCCCCTGCCTCTGTGTACTACACAGAGGCAGGGGAAGATTCTCATTGGCTGGGAGCAATCGCGAGGGGGGGCCACGAATGGATGGCCTCCCCCTCATCTCTGATCGCTGCCAGACCAAAGCCGACTGCCTCGGGCACCGGGGGGTCCGATCGGACCCCCCGCCCGCAGGAAGGCAATCACGTACCAGGCACGTGATTTTGCTTGCCCGTGCCATTCTGCTGACGTATATCAGCGTGAGGCAGTCGTCAAGTGGTTAAAAAGAGTACGTTGCGGTCATATTGGTCCACTGACCCAATGTACCATATGCCTGTGTTCTCTGCTTCCATGGCCAGGGCACGATACGAGCAGATTTTGCGGTTCATGCACTTCAACAACAATGGACGTTGTCATCCTCGTGGAGACCCTGGATACAATCGGCTCTACAAAATTTGGCCCCTTGTAAACCACTTCAACCAACGTTTTGCAGATTTGTTTACTCCCCATCAGAAGTCATTGGGACTTGTGAGCAGGCACTTGCCCATTCCTTTACCACAGAGACACTGCATGCAGACACCATAAATAACCTTTTTTCTACACATTGCCAGTTAAGGTGTCACCAGGCTACTTTACTTTCTTAAAGAGTAGGGATGAGCCGAACACCCCCCCGGTTCGGTTCGCACCAGAACCTGCGAACGGACTGTAAATTCGCATGAACGTTAGAACCCCATTGACTTCTATGGGACTCAAACGTTCAAAATCAAAAGTGCTCATTTTAAAGGCTAATTTGCATGGTATTGTCCTAAAAAGGGTTTGGGGACCTGGGTCCTGCCCCAGGGTACATGTATCAATGCAAAAAAAAAACTTTTAAAAATGACCGTTTTTTCAGGAGCAGTGATTTTAATGATGCTAAAAGTAAAAAAAAAAGTGAAATATTCCTTTAAATATCGTACCTGGGGGGTGTCTATAGTATGCCTGTAAAGTGGCGCATGTTTCCCGTGCTTAGAACAGTCCCTGCACAAAATGTCATTTTTTAAAGGAAAAAAGTCATTTAAAACTGCTTGCGGAGTTAATGTAATGTCGGGTCCTGGGAATATGGATGAAATTAGTGAGACAAACGGCATGGGTACCCCCCAGTCCATTACCAGGCCCTTTGGGTCTTGTATGGATATTAAGGGGAACCCCACACTTAAATTAAAAAAGGAAAGGTGTGGGGCCCCCAGGCCCTATATACTCTGAACAGCAGTATACAGGCAGTGCAAACAAGACAATAACTGTAGGTTTGTTGTTAAGTAGAATCTGTTTGTAATTTTGAACTGGTACATTTTTAACGTGTTTAGCTCCAGCCAAAAAATCTATTTTAAGCTTTTTGGAAAACCTAGGGAAGGGTTATCACCCCTGTGACATTTGTTTTGCTGTCTGTGCTCCTCTTCAGAAGATTTCACTTTTTTTGTCCCAATGACAAATGTTTTTTTGAAAATTTGGTTTTTTTTGTGAAACAAGGATTGGTGATAAAGCATCAGTGGAAAGGAGAAAAGTTTTTTCCCATATTAACTCTTACAGGAGAGAATTTCCCTTCCTAGGGGTAGATTTCATCTCACTTCCTGTTGCCTCCTTCCGTTTGCAAGTAGGAGTCGCTTGTAAGTTGGATGTTTGAAAGTAGGGGCCTGCCCTATATACTCAACAGAAATTTGGGCCTTGGGTGTTGTTGTGGCCACAACACAGTAAGATCTCACAGGGCCCTGCTGTGAAATATTAGATCAAGAATTGTAATTACATGCCCCTGTTGAACAGGGGCAGAAAAATTGGGCCTTTGGTGATGGTGGTGGTGCTGGTGCCACAACACTGTAAGTCCTCACAGATACTCTTGGTGGGCACAGAAACAGGCCCTGCTGTGAAATATTAGCTCAAGAATTCTACTTACATGTCTCTGTTGAACAGGGGCTGAAAAATTGGGCCTTAGGCACTGGTGTTGGTGCCACAACACTGCAACCCCTCACAGATACTCTAGTTGAAGCACATGATCTAGCCCTGCTGCAAAGAATTGCATCAAAAATTGTAACTACACGCCCCTGTTAAACAGGGGCTGAAAAATTGGGCCTTAGGCACTGGTGCTGGTGCCACAACACTGCACCCCCTCACAGATACTCTAGTTGAAGCGCATGATCTAGCCCTGCTGCAAAGAATTGCATCAAAAATTGTAACTACACGCCCCTGTTAAACAGGGGCTGAAAAATTGGGCCTTAGGCACTGGTGCTGGTGCCACAACACTGCACCCCCTCGCAGATACTCTAGTTGGAGCGCAGGAACTAGCCCTGCTGCAAAGAATTGCATCAAAAATTGTAATTACACGCCCCTGTTAAACAGGGGCTGAAAAATTGGGCCTTAGGCACTGGTTCTGGTGCCACAACACTGCAGCCCCTCGCAGATACTCTAGTTGGAGCGCAGGAACCAGCCCTGCTGCAAAGAATTGCATGAAAAATTTCAATTACATGCCCCTGTTAAATGCTGAAAAATTGGGCCTTAGGCACTGGTGCTGGTGCCACAACACTGCAACCCCTCACAGATACTCTAGTTGGAGCGCAGGAACTAGCCCTGCTGCAAAGAATTGCATGAAAAATTGCAATTACATGCCCCTGTTAAACAGGGGCTGAAAAATTGGGCCTTAGGCACTGGTGGTGTGTTGTGGAAAATTTTATATTAATGTATTGTCATAAGAGTCTCCCAGTGTCTGTTCAATCACAGCCCGCTCTAAAGAGCTGACTGGGGCAGACTGACGCTGGTTGAGACCTGTTAGGTAGTGGAAAACTTCCTGGTGTTTGGAGAGAGGTGTTTGCGGAGAGAGGACATGTCTGCCAGCAAAGGGCCCCTGTGCAATGCACAGAACGATCGTCTGGTGGGGATGCGTTCATTTTGCAAAGACATTATTGGTTTAGCGGTGGTTTGCTCTTGTCACCCCTGGTATGCCTGATCAACATGTTTGGGGTGCCATGACATACACCTGCAGATAATATCCCATGCAAGAGGAACTTTAGTCATCGTCATTTAGTATATTGTATCATGTCCTGTAGTAATTGGTGGTTGTTTTGTGTTCTGTTGTTAAATCCTTATGTGGTCACTCACATCCTGTGAGGTCATATCCTGTGAGGCTGAGGTCATATCCTGTGAAGGAAGCGATTGGCTGTTGGGGCCAGGGCTTCCTGTTTGTGATTGCTTTTGTTGTCTTTGAATAAAGGAGGCAGACTGAGGGCTGTGGCAAGCAGTCTTGCTGGGATGAGAATGTAAGAAGCATGTGTTGGGTCTATTTGTAAGCATGGGGCACACACCAGAGGAGGGGCTACATCAGAAGGAAAGACATATGATCAAAAGGTGAGATGCATTTTATATCATTAGACGAAATTGTTATTATGAATAGAAACAGGAGATTTGGCTGTGTGCTCTGCGTACAACCAAATCTCCATAACAAAATGGCAAGCCAGAACGTAGGAGTGAACAGAACCTCCTTCAGAATCGGATCATTAGGATGAGAGCCTCTTGAGCCCCTCGGGAAAGAGAGCCCTGACTGATGGGGGCATGGCCAGGGAGGAGTTACACTGAAATTGGTATAACTCAGGATTGGTACAGGGGGAAAAAAGGGTTGGGCCTGAGCTCAGGAGTTTGGCACCCCAGGGGATTATGGTCCTTTTCAGACGGAAGCATGGAAGAGCTGCCCACCCTCTCGCCCTAATTTTGATGGTATGTCACAGCGTGTTGCGGTTTTGGTGACCTTGCCAGAAAATATGGAACCCCTTTTATGCCCGGATGGTAATTGGGAGATTGACGGCCGGTCCGGCACTGATGGTAAGGACAGGCCCCTCCTTCATCTCCCTTTTACATTTGTAGTTGAGTGTTCACAGTACAACTGTGACTGGCACGGTCTTAAAGAGTTAATGTTAATGTTGATTTAAATAAAGCTGTGGCCTTGCCCTTTCCAACGTTAATGGTTGTATGTGTTTTTTTTATTGGATGAGAAGAAGGGGTAAGGTATGACAAGTGGTATGGTTGAGACCTGGGCTTATTGCACCTCAGCAGTCATGTGTTGGGGAGATTCTGCTTCGCGAAAAGAACAAATTTTTCGTCTTTTGAAATAATGCTGGAAGTTTGATCGTATGTCTGGTGTGTGCCTGCGTGTGTGTGTGTGGGTGATTTGTATCTCAAATCTTTGTGTAAGGAGACTGTGTGTATGTGTAAGTAACTGTATGTTGTGTAATAAGTTTATGAGAAATAGAAATGTATGAATTGGGATTATTTGCAGCCTGCAATGTGTGTGTGTGTGTGTGTGTCTGTGCGTGGCTGAGTAGTTTTGTAAGTAGCTGAACCTGTTTGTAAAGATGCCATGAGTTTAGTGAAGGGGCAGGCATTGTTGTTTTTGTGTTGAAAGGGGCTATGCCCTGGAGGAAGGGAACTATAATGTTCTGAACAGACATGCAAGCATTCACTGTCTGTATCTCTCAATGTCTTGTTCCTGTGAAAGCTGATGTGAACTGAGTTTGAGAAGAGATGGCATGTTACAGCCGTGTAATTGTGGGTTATGTGGCTTGGTTGTTTCATTGGATAGCATGTGTTCCTAAGTTGTGCTTTTTTGTAACTTTAACACTTTTAAATGTTTGTCTAAGCGTTCATTTAGTATCTCAAATGTGTAAGTTTTTGGGGAGAAATGTTTGGTTTTGGCAGGAAAATGGTTTTCGTCTGCTACTTCCTTTTGTTCTCTTGTTGTCTACCATGTGACTGCGGTCGGCCATTTTCTTTTCCTTTGTGTGTGAACTTTGAAATGTTTATCCATCTTGGTCAGTTTTGGCGGGAAAATGCGCCATTTTGTTGGGGTCTGGCTTTTATTGTGGTCACCATGTGCATCGGCAGCCATTTTGAACACCTGTGGACCCTCCTATAGGCGAAGCTGCTCCATTGTGTATTCCTTTGTGTGTGCAAAGCCACGTGCTTTAAGCTACAATCTGGCTTCTAGGCACCATTTTGTGAATTTTATTTTTGTACTGTTTACATACTTTTCAAGGAAACGATTGCGTTTTCTGTATTGAATATTGGTTTTAAGTTGAAATGCCTGTCGCATATCCAAGTGCCCATGCATTGTTGGGACATCACAATAGAAGCTGTTTACACCCTGTGGGGGTCTCAGGTTTCTAGGTAATAGCATGGGGGGAGTTCTAACTCTGAGTCAAATATTGTGTTGTATTTGCGACAAGAGTGTATTGTTTAAGACGTTTTATTTCATGTTTTATGTAATTTTGGCGTTTTGGATATATTACATAATTGCTTAGTTGGTGGGGTTTGAGTGGAGACACCAGTCCATCCTGAGTGTGGGTGTGTGTCTGCGGTTGTCCCTGTCCCTGTGCATTCTGTCTTATTGAGATGCTCATATTTGTTTAAAGGTACCCATATAGCGGCATCAGTTTGCGCAGGGCTCCACACGTGCATCGCATGCTCACGTCGGTCCATGCCCTCGGGGAGCCCGCAGTCCGGGGTCCCCGGTTTGCATTCATGTACTAGGGCCAATTGGCCTGCCAGCATGTCTTTGGAGTGTGGGAGGAAACCGGAGTGCCCGGAGGAGACCCACGCAGACGCAGGGAGGACATGCAGAGACCGGGCGGGTGGTGTCATGGTTGGAATTCAAGCCAGCTGCCCTTTTTTGCTGCTGGGCGGGGGTGCTAACCACTACACCACTGTGCCACCCAATATTGTTTAGTTAAATATGCCTATATTTCGGTATAGGCCCTAATTGACATAGCCTAAAGTGTTTGTCTAGGGATAAGTGTTAAAATTGGTGTCTCAATTGTATAGTCAGTTTTTGTAGGAAGAAATCCTGGTTTGTCTTGTCATTTGTTAATGTCGGCCATTTTTCTGTAGTCTGGGTTTCATTCACCATTTTGCCGTGGACTGATTTTCGATTGCTGCAATTGCCTTCTTGTTTCTGCTGATTTTAGTCTCGAGCGAAATATCTCTGGTTTTGTACTGAATTCCATTTCCAGTAGAATCATTTAGGTTTTTATTAAGAAATCTCGATTTTGGCGGGATCAACAACTAAATTTCATGTGTTAATTGCACCATTTTGTTTGTGGCTGCAGTGGAAGGGAAAAGAACTCCTTCAGCCATCTTTTTGCAGGAGTTTCAGTTTTTGGCTTTTGTTACACTGTTGTGTGGTATTTCTGTCTCAAAACTTGTGGTTTGACTTCCCAGGGGATATGTGACTCAAGGTGGATTCCCTCCCATTTGCAATATGGGGGCTTATTCCACCCACTCCTGGAAAGCGTTTTTAGTTGTTGATGTTATCCATAGATTTTTCTAATGTCTTGAAAGACAAAATATGAAGCTATTCAAGGCTTCCCCTCCCCCTCCCTCTTCCTACTCAGGTGTGCAACAGGAAGTTGGTGGGAGGGGCTTGGGGTCTTTTGACTTGTGTTTGGAAGGACAAAATCATTTTTATTTTCAAATTAAAGTCTATACTGTAATACAGTTTTGGGTTGAGAGCAAACAGGAGGCATCCAAGTTATTGTTGTAATATCTAGGTACAGATAGAAGCCATAATATTGTTTTGAATAGTGGAGGATTTCATGGTGCTTTGTAGTTTGTCTGACAACACATTTATAGGGCTGCCGATAACCGGTTGTAGAGCATGTAAATGTGAGGAGTAGTACGCTAACAGCCCCGCTGAGGCCGTGTAGGATAATCGGAATGCGGGGGTCGATTATGGTGACAAAGGCGCAAGCCATAATCGCTCCGAAAATAAAGTGTTGGAGGAAAAAATGAGGCTCCACACCAGTCAGACAGCTGCACCTCACATTAGATCTGGGTTTGGGGCTCCGGACATGAGACCCCTTAAAGATTGGCAGATATGGTCGGAGTGTACAGTAAGGTGTATTCCTTTTTAAGGTACTTTTGATGTCTGGAGGTACGAGACCCCAGAATAAAAATACCTTGGAAGTAGTTCAGCTCTGGCTTCAGAAATCTGTAATGTTGAGTGAGTTGATGGATGCGTAGTACACGTTTGTGTGAAAAATACACAGGCCTGTTTTTGAACTTTGTGTGGCTGGTCCATGCAAAGATTTCGAAATGCTCTCGTGCTTTTCAAATTGTATTCTTTTTCTATCGCTAAAAGAGTGAAGGCAGCATTCCATCTGGTCGTTTTTATTTTTTTTCATTTTCGTATTTGGGAACTATGAAATATCTCCCCCACATTTGTATCTAAATGTTTGTCTTTGTTTCATTGTTTGTATGTGGTAACAAGATGTTTGAACCTACCGCGACAGCCCTCTTGCGTGTCGTGGCTGTTGTATTTTAGTAAAAAAGACGTGAAAGTAAGATTTACAGAGGGTTTAGTTATTATCGGTTTTGTGGAATGTCAGTGACAATTTACCAATGTACATGCATATTGTGTTGTTTACCATTCTTTGAATGATAGAGTAATAACTTTTGTTTATAAGTATCTTTTCAGGTCCAAAGAGTTTCTGGAAGTGTGTGTACAGGTGTATAAGAAGATAAAAGTATCATAGGCTATTTCACTGTTTCATTCTGCACCATTCTAAACCCTACATGTCTTCCTCCAGTTTGTAATGAGGAGGAAGAAAAGGGGGGATGAGAGTGGTGAGTATGACACATTTTCAAACCAACAATACTAACTGCTCTAATTCTAACCAAGTTTGTGCCAAGACTGTCTTTCTTTGATAGAATTTACATCAGCAAGCAGCAGTCTGGTGAAAGAGGCTCCCATCCCAGATGCTAAGAACCTTTTTGTCACTGGTTCCAGGTATTACACCCCAGATGGTAAGCCACGCACAAGTTATGCAGTGACCACAGTCCCGATGTCTGGGTAATTATCATATGAGGTTTGTTTGAAGGTCAACCAAAAACAGAATTGTACTTTCCTCATTAGCTGTCACCTACATTCTCAGCTGATGGGGTAGGTGCAATCACTGTAACATGAACTTCAAAAGGTCCACCACAGGGTTCACAAGTCCATCCTGGACCCTGACACAATAACCAGTTTACATTCTTTCCAACCAGGTGACTGGGTCATTGTAGCTTGAGGGATGAGACCATGCCAGCCAGTGCAAGAAGCGGATCAACCACAAAGAGTAGAGAAGTATCTTCGTTAATTTATATTTTTTGTTTAATAAATTTTGGCAAGGGTAACGATGAAAAAGTATCCCAACTAGCTAAGAAAGAGAACAGGACACATGGTTGGGTATTTAGTGTCCCAGCGATGATGGCGGTACATGCTATATGTGACGTTCATGTTGGTGTGAGGAGTTTTGACAGACTAGTAAGATGCAAACAGACACCTGTCAATAGAACTTAACAGAACATTTCTAGAGGGTAAAATTAATTATAATTTCAACAATAGCTCTGGTTCTTGCCAGCTTTGGTATCGGGATAACTAGGTAGCCTACAAGTGTGCTTCAACTGTAGTTTGGTAATAATGCGGATCTACAGCTTATAAGGTAATTTCCCATAAGGCAAGAGGTTCCTGTGTGCTGGTGAAACTCGTCCCAGCATCTTATGTCGCGGCCGATCGTGAGGATCTGATGGCACGGGAGAAGTTAAGAATGGCAGGGACAGCTGGAAGGGAATTGCTTGTACACGGTGGGGGCTTGAGCTTATGAAACACTTGCATGCAACTGTTGAAGCTACAAGAAAGTTCCCACAGTCCAAGGGTTTCTGGGAATTCATAAGTAAAGATTGTTAAATCTGGATCAGGGATAGCAGTGACAAAGTTCAGGCCCATATGGATAAGGTTTAGATCCCTACAAGGCAAAGCCAGAGCTATAGCTAGTGAAGGTTGGAATCCTTTTTAAGGGCTTGGGAATCGTTGGGGATTTAATTTTTATCTTGCAGCGGATCATAGTGAAGGAAGTAGGGGTATATATACTCATGTTGTTTTTGTTTCTATTCCTTCTATATGCCATGATGAGGTGCTCCTGTTGCCTGATTGGACGCGTGACCAGAGCCTGAGCAGATGACCACATCTTCCCTGATGAGGTGCCCCGAAGCCCGACCCACGTACAAGACACAGAGGATCCCATAGCGACCGGCGACTACTACAGCTCGCCACGTCATCTCCAACAAAGTCTACATATCACTCCGTGTTTTACTTTTTATGGACTAAGAAGAAGATCAGGATTCATCGAGGGACACATGGGATCATATGACAAGAGGAGGGAACGGTTGTGGAAAATTTTATATTAATGTATTGTCATAAGAGTCTCCCAGTGTCTGTTCAATCGCAGCCCGCTCTAAAGAGCTGACTGGGGCAGACTGACGCTGGTTAAGACCTGTTAGGTAGTGGAAAATATGAATTGGTGGTGCTGCACTAATCCTGAATATAAAAACCAGTGTGGCTTATGTGATAGTCATAACTTGTATCTCCAGAGAAAAAAAAATATATAGTATACAAACTGGTTAAATGACTAATAGAGTGGTGCGTATCACTAAACTGGATTTGAATAGCATGAAACGTGACAGAAATTAATATAATAAAACACACATATTAATGGATAAAATCACCATAATAAATAACTGACTAAAAATCAGTAATTGAAAAAAACATCCTAAATAAGGTGCAAAGTGACTGAAGTTGTGTGCATCCACAACTCAAAAGTGACAGTGTGTCAAGTGCAAGCAATGTGTACAATGACAAAAACCTCTAAAAAATAGGGTAATAATTTGCTATATTTCACATAAAGTGCATAATGTGCAAAAAGCCATCAGAAATTGATACGATATAAATAAACTATAAGAGTAAAAAATGAAAAAAGTGGAAAAAACTTTCACAAAACAAAAGAGTCCTTTTGAAATGAAATAAGTGACAGCAACTTCCTAGCATGCACACGTTGCAATTAAAGTGCTATGGGTGAATCACATCAAGTGCTTCTTCGTGTGCAGACACTCAGGCTTAAGGTAATAGGGCAAATGCATATGACTAGGAGAGCTTTTAAGGCATCCAGCTGGGGGCTCCAGCGCGTCCCTCACCGACCTAGATCCTAGGATGGGGTTCCCTCAGATGTAGTGCGGGGGGGGGTTAAAAATGATAAAGCAGGAAGAGACCCAATAGTGTAATTCCGTTTTGGTAAATAACACTTTTTTTATTCAAAAAATAAAGATACTCACATTTAAGATTAAAAAACAGCAATTATATCCGACGAGCAGCGAGCTCGTATGCCTCTGACAGTGTATGCAGCCTGTCCCGTCCCTACGCGTGACGTCACACCACACATGACTTCATCAGGGGATAAGTACAGGCTGAGAAAGTGTCCTTAAATAGTTTAATATTGGCCGGAAATGGGCGGCCATTTTCCCGGAGTCTAATGGATGTTAATGTGGTGGCCATTTTGCAAGAGATTGTAGGACGCTAGTTCCGCTTATGGTGTGCATATATGTGAAGCATTAGCTGACTTTAAGGACCAATGGGCGCTGTTCAACCAGTTTTAGTCTCTAATACTGTCAGCAGAGAGAAACAAGTGCTGCTTCTGATATTCGAAACCTAACGGGAAAGAGCCGAATGGGGATTTTTTTCATTTAAGTGAATGAGGCTGGCTATAAAATAGCATAGTTGTTATTTGGCACGGTAGTTGTAACATATAATCATAAGTATTAAAAAGTTAAAGTGTATACCGGACAGAGCCTATAAGTTACTATAAACGATGGGTCTAATTCTTAAAGCAAGGGAAGAGAAAGGCAGCAAACACTGATAACACGCTAGGTGTACATAATATATTAAAATATATAAAAAGCTATAAAACAGTTTACACAGATATATAAAAAGTGATTGAAATGTCACTGTGTTTGTTACCAAATAACATATAGTTAAAACCTATTGCAGACAGTATTGTAATTTTAATTCATTGTAAAATATATGATTAACAATAAAGGAGGCCAACAATAGAATAAATTAAAATGGGCTCAAAGAATAAATTATAGAAAAGGAACAGAGAGAAGGGACTAAAACAGGTGTAGATGATAGTCCTATGGGGGCATTTATAAATACCTCCAGTCAGTTCAACCACATACTGTGGGAATATGAATGAGCATACAAAAAGAACTTTGACCTTTGACAGGAGTCTCCAGCCATAGAATGTAGACAGGTTGTTTATCGAATAGTTGGCAAACTTGAGAGTCTAGGCTTAAAGGCCATAACGGACATTACATTAAATTATTGCTTAAAGAATGAAACAGTCACAATGGGTATTTTTCTAAAAAGCTAAGAATAAAATTTATATTAAAATATTTTTATATTAAAAATTTAATATCACTCAGGAAACAGTTTAGGTCAAACTCAATGTTTAGACCATGGGGCCAGAAAGTGTCCAAGGTGAAGATTCATTTGGATTCCAGTTTACTTAGTGTCCTCACCTTATGGCCACCCCGCCAGTGTTTGATGTATGGGGTAATACCCCAAAAACTAAGATGGGTGGGATCTTTATTGTGGCAAGTTAGGAAATGTTTTGACACACAGTGTTTTATCATTGCCGTTAAGAATATTTTTGACGTGTTCCTTAATACGGACTCTCAGGGGCCTTTTTGTGCGGCCTACATACTGGAGGCCACAGCTACATTCTAGTGCGTATACTGCCCCTTCGGTATTACAGCAAATGAAATCTTTAATTTCATGGTTCTCTCCTGTGCTGGTTGAAGTGAAGTGAAACACTTTCTTGTTTGGACGTTTGGTCCTTAGACAGGCGAAACACCTTTTGCACGGAAAGAAACCCTTACCGGTAAAAAAAGAAAACTTGGGTGGGTCTACCCTTTTATATATAAATTTCGTTTTTTTGGGGAGAATATCTTGTAATTGCTTATCTGCCAATAAAATATGCCAATGGCGCTTGATTATCCTTTCAATTTTCTTGTATTGCGCATTGAAATCTAGGATAAACGGTATTCCCTCAACTGTATTTTTTTGTTTTTTTTTGTTGTGTGGTCTTTTCTTCAATCAGTTGATTCCGATCAAGTTTAGAAACGTCAGCAATTTTAGTCTTAATGAATTTGCGATCGTAGCCTTTTGACATAAACCTCTCACCCAGTTTTTCTGCTTGTTCAAAATATGCCTCTATTTTGGTATCATTTCTCTTTATCCGCATCAATTGCCCTTTTTTAATATTAAAAATACAGTTTTGATGGTGACAGCTTGTGGTTGGGAGGTAGCTGTTCCTATCAACTCCCTTAAAGTGCGTCTTTGTGCTAAATATGGAATTATCTAGTGAAATCTCTAGATCCAGGAAATTGATTTTTTCTGAGCTGACATCCCAAGTAAGTGAGATATTTCTATCGTTATTGTTAAGTTTCACAAGGAATTCAATTAGGTCCCTTTCTTCTCCATCCCACAGTATAAAGATGTCATTGATATATCTTTTGTATATGACAAGCTGACTTGGGCGTTCACTAAAAACGTTGTATTCTTCCCAGTGTGCCATGAACAGGCCTGCTATACTCGGGGCGAACCTGGCTCCCATAGCCACCCCGGTCTGCTGATGGTAGTAAGACTTATCGTACCAAAAGTAATTGTTTTTCAGGCTGAATTCTAAACATTTGATCAGGAACTTCCTCTGTATGCATGGCAGTTCAGTATATTTTCTTAAACCCCATTTTGCTGCCTCACACGCCTTATGATGGGGAATGATCGTATATAAAGCCGACACATCGGCAGTGGCCATAACCCATGATTTGTCCTCTCCCTGGATGTTCTCTATAACTCGTAACATCTCTTTGCTATCTTTCAGATAAGCTTCTGTTTTCTGGACCACCGGCTGTAAAAAAAATCTATATACTGGCCCATCCTTGATGTTATTGACTCAATGCCATTAACTATCGGCCTAGGTGGTGGGTCAGTTCTGTTTTTGTGTATTTTAGGTGCTGAATAGATAATTGGCATGCGACAGGAGTCTGGTATGAGGAATCTTGCCTCTTTTTTATTCAATATAGCCTTCTTTACCCCCAGGTGAACAACCTGCTCCAGCGCTTTACGGCACCCAAACACCGGGTTCTTCAATAGTCTAGGGTATGTATTGGTATCATTCAGCATAAGGACACTTTCTCAGCCTGTACTTATCCCCTGATGTAGTCACGTGTGGTGTGATGTCACGCGTAGGGACGGGACAGGCTGCATACACTGTCAGAGGCATTTGAGCTCGCCGCTCGTCGGATATAATTGCTGTTTTTTAATCTTAAATGTGAGTACCTTTATTTTTTGAATAAAAAAAGTGTTATTTACCAAAACGGAATTACACTATTGGGTCTCTTCCTGCTTTATCATTTTTAACCCCCCCCCCCCGCACTACATCTGAGGGAACCCCATCCTAGGATCTAGGTCGGTGAGGGACGCACTGGAGCCCCCAGCTGGATGCCTTAAAAGCTCTCCTGGTAATATGCATTTGCCCTATTACCTTAAGGTAAGGGGCCATTACCCACCTGAGTGTCTGCACACGAAGAAGCACTTGATGTGATTCACCCATAGCACTTTAATTGCAACGTGTGCATGCTAGGACGTTGCTGTCACTTATTTCATTTCAAAAAGACTCTTTAGTTTTGTGAAAGTTTTTTAAACTTTTTTCATTTTTTACTCTTATAGTTTATTTATATCGTATCAATTTCTGATGGCTTTTTGCACATTATGCACTTTGTGTGAAATATAGCAAATTATTACCCTATTTTTTAGAGGTTTTTCACATTGTACACATTGCTTGCACTTGACACACTGTCACTTTTGAGTTGTGGATGCACACAACTTCAATCACTTTGCACCTTATTTAGGATGTTTTTTTCAATTACCGATTTTTAGTCAGTTATTTATTATGGTGATTTTATCCATTAATATGTGTGTTTTATCATATTAATTTCTGTCACGTTTCATGCTATTCAAATCCAGTTTAGTGATACGCACCACTCTATTAGTCATTTAACCAGTTTGTATACTATATATATTTTTTTCTCTGGAGATACAAGTTATGACTATCACATAAGTCACACTGGTTTTTATATTCAGGATTAGCGCAGCACCACCCATTCATATATTCATTTAAAAGGTCAGGTGTTTACCCGAACCGGCGCATGCAGCTTTTCCACCCCCAGCCGCCTCCATATTTGATAGCGCGGGAATAATTCTCTCAAATATAGGTAGTGGAAAACTTCCTGGTGTTTGGAGAGAGGTGTTTGCGGAGAGAGGACATGTCTGCCAGCAAAGGGCCCCTGTGCAATGCACAGAACGATCGTCTGGTGGGGATGCATTCACTCTGCAAAGACATTATCGGTTTAGCGGTGGTCTGCTCTTGTCACCCCTGGTATGCCTGATCAGCATGTTTGGGGTGCCATGACATACACCTGCAGATAATATCCCATGCACAAGGAACTTTAGTCATCGTCATTTAGTATATTGTATCATGTCCTGTAGTAATTGGTGGTTGTTTTGTGTTCTGTTGTTAAATCCTTATATGGTCACTCACATCCTGTGAGGTCATATCCTGTGAGGCTGAGGTCATATCCTGTGAAGGAAGCAATTGGCTGTTGGGGCCAGGGCTTCCTGTTTGTGATTGCTTTTGTTGTCTTTGATTAAAGGTGGCAGACTGAGGCCTGTGGCAAGCAGTCTTTCTGGGATGAGAAAGTAAGAAGCATGTGTTGGGTCTATTTGTAAGCATGGGGCACACACCAGAGGAGGGGCTACAGCAGAAGGAAAGACATATGATCAAAAGGTGAGATGCATTTATATCATTAGACGAAATTGTTATTATGATTAGAAACAGGAGATTTGGCTGTGTGCTCTGCGTACAACCAAATCTCCATAACAGGTGGGACTGGCGGCGCCCAGAACCCAAAATGTTCTTACCAGCTATCATCATGATCATTGAGTAGAAAGAGGATAATTACTCAGTATAACAGGATAGTCACTCAGCATCAGCATAGGCAGTCTTTGAAGGGATCTTACATTTCAAAAAAATTTATTCGGTTACATCAGCATCAGGTGCTTGGTAGCTGGTGGTGATCCAAGACTGATTCATTTTTATGAAGGTCAGTCGATCGACCGAGTCGGTGGACAGACGCACCCTATGATCAGTTACAAAGCCTCCAGCAGCCCTGAATGTGCGTTCCGAAAGAATGCTGGATGCAGGACAGGCCAGTAGCTCAATTGCATACTGTGCAAGCTCTGGCCAGTGATCCATCCTCAAGACCCAGTAACACAGAGGATTTTTGGTGGGAAAGGTGTCCAAGTCAGATCTTGCCCCTAGGTATTCCTGCACCATGTAAAACAGACGCTGGCAATGGTTGCTGGAACCGATCATACCTTGGGGCTGCGGACTAAAATATTGTCTGAATGCATCGGTCAGACGGCCACCTTCTCCACCGCTCCTTCTTTGACTGACCGAAGCCTCAGCAACACATTGTCCAGAAACAGGAGTTTGTAACCTCCCAGTCTCTGGGAACGCGTTGCACAGACCTTTCTGCAAGGCCCCCCGAAGATGTTTCATCCTCTGCTCCCTCTGCAACGGCAAGATAAGGTCCACAACCTTACCCTTGTAACGTGGATCAAGGAGGGTTACCAGCCAGTATTGTTCCTTCTCCTTGATACCACGAATACGAGGATCCTTCCGCAGGCTTTGCAGGATCAGGGAGGCCATGCAGCAGGTTTGCTGAGGTATTCGGTCCGGAGTCCTCTCGGTCACTAAGGACGACATGATCCGCAGCCACCTCCTCCCAGCCACAAACAAGTGTGTTTCTTGGGACTGTAAATGATCCCTTAAAGACTGATGCTGAGTGCCAGGCTCCACCTCCATACTGACACAATCCTCCTCCTCGTCCTCTTCCTGTGTGATCGGCAGGCACGCAGAAACACTGTCTGGATAAAGGGGGCCTTGAGAGCTAAGGAAGTCCTCCTCTTCCTGCCTCTGTTCTGCCTAAAGTGCCCTGACCATTATTCCACACAGTGTGTGCTCCAACAGGTGGACAAGGGGGACATTTATCACTGATGCATGCACTGTCACTGCTCACCATCCTCATGGCCTCCTCAAATGGTGACAGGACAGTGCATGCATCCCTGATCATGGCCCACTGGCATGGGGAAAAAAACAAGCTCCCCTGACCCTGTCCTGGTGCCATAGTCACACAGGTACTCATTGATGGCCCTCTGCTGCGTGTGCAGCCGCTGCAGCATTGCCAACGTTGAGTTCCACCTGGTGCGCATGTCACAGATTAGGCGGTTCTTGGGCAGGTTAAATTCCTTTTGGAGGTCTGCTAGCTGAGCACTGGCATTATATGACCGGCGGAAATGCACACAGACTTTCCTGGCCTGCCTCAGGACATCCTGTAAGCCCGGGTACCTGCCCAAGAACCATTTCACAACCAAGTTAAGGACGTGAGCCAAACAGGGCACTTGGGTCATTTGTCTCTGTCGGAGGGCGGAGAGGAGGTTGGTGTCATTGTCGCAAACCACCATTCCTGCCTTAAGTTGGCGTGGCGTCAACCACCTCTGAACCTGCCCCTGCAGAGCTGACAGAACCTCTGCCCCAGTGTGGCTCCTGTCCCCCAAGCACACCAGCTCAAGCACCGCATGGCATCTTTTGGCCTGCGTACTTGAGTAGCCCCTTGAACGGCTACGGAGCACCGCTGGTTCTGAGGACAAAGTACAGGAAGAGGCGATGGAGGAAGAAGAAGAGGAGGGGGTGGAGGAGAGAGGTGTGTCACAATCATTAGCATTTTGAAGGCGTGGTGGCGAAACAACCTCCAACACTACTGCACCTTGTCCTGCATCCTTCCCAGCTGCCCGCAGAGTCACCCAATGCGCCGTGAAACTTGGGTAACGTCCCTGTCCATGCCTGCTGGACCATGAGTCAGCGGTAATATGCACCTTACCGCTGACCGCTCTGTCCAGTGAGGCATGGACATTGCCTTCCACATGTCAGTAGAGAGCCGTAATCGCCTTCCGTGAGAAAAAGGGGCGTTTGGGTACCTGCCACTGAGGAACCGCACATTCCACAAACTCACGGAAGGGGCAGAGTCTACCAACTGAAAAGGTAGCAGTTGAAGTGCTAGCAATTTTGCCAAGCTAGCAATTAACCGCTGGGCATGTGGATGGCTGGGAGCGAACTTCTTTCGGTGGTGCAGCAGCTGGGGCAGGTAAATTTGCCTGGTACAATCTGACATCGGTGTACCAAAAACAGATTGCCCACAAGTACTTGGCTGTGACACACCTAATTCTACACCTTCATTCCTCTCAGTGCAGGTCTCAGAGAGGACTAAAGGTACAGTGGGGTTGGAGATCTCAGCTGATGAGGAGCAAGGAGAGGTCCTCTTTGTTCTTTGGTGTGGGTCTTTTAGATACGCTTGCCAACGAACTGCATGGCAGGTCAACAAATGGCTGGTCAAGCATGTGGTGCCCAAGCGGGAGATGTTTTGGCCACGCGAGATACGCTTGAGACATATGTTGCAAATAACAGCGGTGCGATCTGATGGGCTCGTCTCAAAAAAGGCCGACACCAAAGAACTTTTGGAATAACGCGCACAGACAGCAGCGCCCTGCACATGCGGAGCTTTGCGGTGTGATGCAGTCAGTTTGCTGCCCTTAGGCTGGCCCCTGGAGGGCATCCTGCCTTGTTGGTAATGTGCCTCCTCTTCCTCCTCCTCCTCTCTCCTATCAGGCACCCACGTTGAGTCAGTGACCTCATCATCCCCTCCCTCCTCATCCCTGGAGCAAACCTGGCAGTATGCTGCAGCAGGGGGAGCATGACTGCCAGATTGCTGTCCTTCTTGGGCACCCCCTCTGTCCATGCTCACATTACTGCCTTCATCTAGCTCAGTATCATCATCAGAGCCTTCTAAACGCTGGGCATCCTCGCATGTACCCAACACTGTGGTCAAACAGTTAGAGGGACTCCTCAGGAGGACATGGTGGGGCTAGGGAATGAGTCACTGATCCCATTGAGCCGAGGGAAGAGGCCGCGTTGGCAGCTGCTTTGCCAGACAAAGTACCCTGAGCATGGGTGAGAGAGGATGAGGAGGATGAGGACGGCTTGGTCATCCACTCGACCAAGTCTTCCGCATGTTGCGGCTCAACACAGCCAGCTGCAGAAAAAAAGGCCAAGCGTGTCCCACGGCCACGTGCTGATGAGAATGCACCTGCTCCACAACCAGCACTGTTGCCTCTAGACACAGAGCCTGCTTGCCCTCTTTTATTGGCTTGTGACTGTCTGCCTCTCCTTGTTGGCCTTCCAGACATACTAATGGCCTGCAATGAGATGTAGCTGCACTAAGCTGGGAAATATATATATATATATATACAGTGGGGCAAAAAAGTATTTAGTCAGCCACCAATTGTGCAAGTTCTCCCACTTAAAAAGATGCGAGAGGCCTGTAATTGTCATCATAGGTATACCTCAACTATGAGAGACAAAATGTGGAAACAAATCCAGACAATCACATTGTCGGATTTTTGAAAGAATTTATTTGCAAATTATGGTGGAAAATAAGTATTTGGTCAATATCAAAAGTTCATCTAAATACTTTGTTATATATCCTTTGCTGGCAATGACAGAGGTCAAACGTTTTCTGTAAGTCTTCACAAGGTTGTCACACACTGTTGCTGGTATGTTGGCCCATTCCTCCATGCAGATCTCCTCTAGAGCAGTGATGTTTTGGGGCTGTCGCTGTGCAACACAGACTTTCAACTCCCTCCAAAGGTTTTCTATGGGGTTGAGACCTGGAGACTGGCTAGGCCACTCCAGGACCTTAAAATGCTTCTTACAAAGCCACTCCTTCATTGCCCGGGCAGTGTGTTTAGGATCATTGTCATGCTGAAAGACCCAGCCACGTTTCATCTTCAATGCCCTTGCTGATGGGAGGAGGTTTGCACTCAAAATCTCACGATACGTGACCCCATTCATTCTTTGATGTACATGGATCAGTCGTCCTGTTCCCTTTGCAGAGAAACAGCCCCAAAGCATGATGTTGCCACCCCCATGCTTCACAGTAGGTATGGTGTTCTTTGGTTGCAACTCAGCATTCTCTCTCCTCCAAACACGACGAGTTGTGTTTCTACCAAACAGTTCTACTTTGGTTTCATCTGACCATATGACATTCTCCCAATCCTCTTCTGGATCATCCAACTGCTCTCTAGCAAACCTCAGACAGGCCCGGACATGTAGTGGCTTAAGCAGGGGGACACGTCTGGCACTGCAGGATCTGAGTCCCTGGTGGCATAGTGTGTTACTGATGGTAGCCTTTGTTACGTTGGTCCCAGCTCTCTGTAGGTCATTCACTAGGTCCCCCTGTGTGGTTCTGGGATTTTTGCTCACCATTCTTGTGATCATTTTGACCCCACAGGGTGAGATCTTGCGTGGAGCCCCAGATCGAGGGAGATTATCAGTGGTCTTGTATGTCTTCCATTTTCTAATTATTGCTCCCACAGTTGATTTCTTCACACCAAGCTGCTTGCCTATTGCAGATTCAGTCTTCCCAGCCTGGTGCAGGTCTACAATTTTGTTTCTGGTGTCCTTTGACAGCTCTTTGGTCTTCACCATAGTGGAGTTTGGAGTGTGACTGTTTGAGGTTGTTGACAGGTGTCTTTTATACTGATAACAAGTTCAAACAGGTGCCATTAATACAGGCAATGAGTGGAGGACAGAGGAGCCTCTTAAAGAAGAAGATACAGGTCTGTAAGAGCCAGAAATCTTGCTTGTTTGTAGGTGACCAAAAACTTATTTTCCACCATAATTTGCAAATAAATTCTTTCAAAAATCAGACAATGTTATTGTCTGGATTTGTTTCCACATTTTGTCTCTCATAGTTGAGGTATACCTATGATGACAATTACAGGCCTCTCTCATCTTTTTAAGTGGGAGAACTTGCACGATTGGTGGCTGACTAAATAATTTTTTGCCCCACTGTGTATATATATATATATATATATATATATCTATATATATATATATATATATATATATATATATATATCTATATATATAGATATATATATATATATATATATATATATATATATATATCTATATATATAGATATATATATATATATATATATATATATATATATACACTGATACTGCAGCTAGCAAAATCAACTGCCTGCCTGTAGTGTGAGAACATCACCAATCTTCTACAGGTAGCTTTAGATGAACACTGTGCAGAGGTCGCACTACACTAACTTGTAGCTTTAGCTGAACACTGTGCATTGGATGCACTACACCAATGTTAAAATAATGTAGCTGCCTGTGGTAGTGATATGATCAGGAAAACACCACCAACCCTCTACAGGTAGCTTTAGCTGAACCCTGTGCAGAGGTCGCACTAGACAAACGTGTAAATAATGTAGCTGCCTGCGGTAGTGATAGGATCAGGAAAACACCACCAACCTTCTACAGATAGCTTTAGCTGAACACTGTGCAGAGGTCGCACTAGACTAACATGTAAATAATGTAGCTGCCTGCGGTAGTTATAGGATCAGGAAAACACCACCAACCTTCTACAGATAGCTTTAGCTGAACACTGTGCAGAGGTCGCACTAGACTAACATGAAAATAATGTAGCTGCCTGCGGTAGTGATAGGATCAGGAAAACACCAACAACCTTCTACAGGTAGCTTTAGCTGAACACTGTGAAGAGGACGCACTACACTAACGTCTAAAAAATGTAGCTGCCTGCGGTAGTGATAGGATCAGGAAAACACCACCAACTTTCTACAGACAGCTTTAGCTGAACACTGTGCAGAGGTCGCACTACACTAACTTGTAGCTTTAGCTGAACATTGTTCAGAGGACGCACTAGACTAACTTGTAGCTTTAGCTGAACACTGTGCAGAGGTCGCACTACACTAACTTGTAGCTTTAGCTGAACACTGTGAGGAGGACGCACTACACTAACTTGTAACTTTAGCTGAACACTGTGCACTACACTAACTTGTAGCTTTAGCTGAACACTGTTCAAAGGACGCACTACACTTACTTGTAGCTTTAGCTGAACACTGTGCAGAGGTCGCACTACACTAACTTGTAGCTTTAGCTGAACACTGTGAGGAGGACGCACTACACTAACTTGTAGCTTTAGCTGAACACTGAGGAGGATGCACTACACTAACTTGTAACTTTAGCTGAACACTGTGCACTACACTAACTTGTAGCTTTAGATGAACACTGTTCAGAGGTCGCACTGCACTAACTTGTAGCTTTAGCTGAACACTGTGCAGAGGTCACACTACACTAAATTGTAGCTTTAGCTAAACACTGTGAGGAGGACGCACTACACTAACTTGTAGCTTTAGCTGAACACTGTGAGGAGGACGCACTACACTAACTTGTAGCTTTAGCTGAACACTGTGCACTACATTAACTTGTAGCTTTAGCTGAACACTGTTCAGAGGACGCACTACACTGACTTGTAGCTTTAGCTGAACACTGTGCAGAGGTCGCACTACACTAACTTGTAGCTTTAGCTGAACTCTGTGCAGAGGTCCAACTAAACTAACTTGTATCTTTAGCTGAACACTGTGAGGTGGACGCACTACACTAGCTGTAAATAGTCTAGCTGCCTGACTGTGGTACTAATAGGATCAGAAGAACACCAGCAATTTTCTTCAGGTAGCTGTAAATACTGTAACAACACAAGCCTGCCTGTCAGTAGGAAGATAATAACAGGAACGGATCTAGCTAAACTGAATACAGTGTATGTGTATATATATATATATATATATATATATATATATATATATATATATATATATATATATACAACACCTGGGATGCATATATATATATATACACAATACACTGTAGGTGCAGCTAACTGACTGACTGTCCTGCCTAATCTATCCAACCTAAATCAAATGACACTGTCTCTCTGTTTCTGTCTCTTAATGCCGAAACAAACTACACAGGGCCGCCATGCAGGCGGCCTTATATAGTGTGGGGCGTGTACTAAATCCCCTGAGCCATATTTGGCGAAATCCACCCTGGCTTTGGCCAATTACAGCTCTCTCTACAGACGGCGCTGTGATTGGCCAAGCATGCGGGTCATAGTGCATGCTTGGCCAATCAGCCAGCAATGCACTGTGATGCCGCAGTGAATTATGGGCCATGACGCCCCACCTGAATTTGGCACGAACGGCCCATATCATTCGCAATTCGGCGAACGATCGAACAGAAGATGTTCGAGTCGAACATGGG
This sequence comes from Lithobates septentrionalis, assembly GCA_037952835.1. Classification (NCBI taxonomy): domain Eukaryota; kingdom Metazoa; phylum Chordata; class Amphibia; order Anura; family Ranidae; genus Lithobates; species Lithobates septentrionalis. The sequence continues at coordinate 1,621,270 of JBBDGP010001242.1, forward strand.
TTCGACTCAAACACGAAGCTCATCCCTATTAAAGAGCTAGCTGAAGAACAAAGGCTTCTTTCTCCTCTGAGAGACTGCAAGATATCCTAATCCCCATTAATGGACTGATCAGTTAGTAACATAAGTACAAGTGCCTACACCCAGGACTCTATTTACTGACTGAGCTGGTTTAAGCATTCAAGAGTTAAAAATTCTATCAATGTAAGGACATTGTTATATCTTGCTTCTCCATTTGGCCTGTGGTGTTGATGCATAAAGGGGAATGGTTTGACACAAGAGTGGTCACCCCTCTGTCCTCCTTCTAGTAAGAAAAAAAGGGGGGTTGGGACCAGAGCAGTCCCAGGACTGCACTCAATGGGAGAAGCACAACGGTATTGATCAATGAAAAATACAACTTTATTGATTATTGCACAGTACTATAAAAATATATAAATCTCACTGATGTGGCACCAAGGCCATATGAGTGAGATGGGGTTTTTTTTTGTGAGGGAATCCATCTCACTCATACGGCCTTGATGCCACATCAGTGAGATTTATATATTTTTATAGTACTGTGCAATAATCAATAAAGTTGTATTTTTTATTGATCAATACCATTGTGATTCTCCCAGTGATTGCAGTCCTGGGACTGCTCTGGTCCCAACCCCCCTTTTTTCTTACTAGATTATTACTCTGCTACTAGGGAGATACCCCGTCATGTAGACGTATCGGCTGATCAATCATTATTATTATAATTTTTGACACTTAAACACAAGTGGATTCCAATGGTTTTTATCTTTTTGTTACCTCTGCCCTTCTTCTGCCCGTTCACTGTTTCAGCTGAGTGTTGCTTGAAACTTCTTTATATTCTACAATCAGTTATTGCTTCTGTGTCACTTTTTTATATCATTGCTGTTATTTCTTTTTTTGCTACTGTGAAACCTCCTCAGGGATCAAGTTCATACCACTGGGGATTCAAGCTCGAAGCCTTTTAGTAAACATCATTCAACTTTTTTTTTCACTTAAATTGTGTTTGTGTGTCTTTAACTTTTTGATTATCATTGAAAATGTCTGAACCCAGATTCAGCAAGTGGCCCTCACAGGAGTAGCGCTACACACAAAAGCAGCAATACCAAGAGAATAGGATAATTTTTCATACAAATACTGTACATGGTACAGCAGGCACATATCGGGAATATGAAATGTTGAGTTTACATACTCTTTAATGCAGCCCGCTTATCTGAGGACTAGTAAGGTACAATGTATCACATTTTTGTTTTTGGGCTTAAATATGCTTTTATAGTCCTGAAGAAATGTAAAAAATATCTTAATTAAACAATGTTTATTCATCCAACTTGACATACTCTAGGTAAAGCCTTAGTTTTGCTTTCATAAACAAAAGTGCTTTTTTTTTACAGTTCTATCGCCATCCATTTCATTTTAATGCGATATTACATATATGTCATATTACATAAAGTCCTGATCTGGCTGTTTTTTCTATATGGAACCCCTACATCATTTTCCCTCTGATGTATGCACAATGATAGAAGAGAAGCTTTGAAATCAGCAGCAGAAGATGTATAATATTCACTTTACTGTGTAATACGCACACTCAGCATTAGAAGCCGAAAAGCAATAAAAGGAGTTACAGTATATGACAAAATAATATTTTTAATTTGACTGTGGGTTCCCAGAGCTGTGATTTTAACCCCTTTTCATACTCGGTTTTCAGCAAAAGCACCACCCTGGCTTTCTTTCTGTTTATACTTCATCTTGGCCAAATTCTTGCATTGAAAGACATACAGGGTCACAATCTACCTACTCAGAGTCATCTCATGAGTACAATTGGCTGCTTAGCTGTGAAACATCATCAGGATTAGGGATGAGCTTCGTGTTCGAGTCGAACCCATGTTCGACTCGAACATCGGCTGTTCGGTCGTTCGCCGAATTGCGAACGATATAGGCCGTTCGCGCCAAATTCATGTGGCGCGTCACGGCCCATAATTCACTGCGGCATCGCAGTGCATTGCTGGCTGATGATTGGCCAAGCATGCACTATGACCCGCATGCTTGGCCAATCACAGCGCCGCCTGAACAGAGAGCCGTAATTGGCCAAAGCCAAGGAGGCTTTGGCCAATTATGGCTCAGGGGATTTAGTACACGCCCCGCACTATATAAGGCCGCCTGCACGGCGGCCCTGTGCAGTGTGTTCCGGTGTGCTGAGAGATAGAGAGAGAGACAGTGTCATTTCATTTGAGTTAGCTAGATTAGGCAGGACAGTCAGTCAGTTAGCTGCACTTACAGTGTATTGTGTATATATATGCATCCCAGGTGTTGCATATATATATATATATATATATATACACTGTACTCAGTTTAGCTAGATCCCTTCCTGTTATCTTCCTACTGACAGGCAGGCTTGTCTTGTTACAGTATTTACAGCTACCTGAAGAATATTGCTGGTGTTCTTTTGATCCTATTAGTACCACAGTCAGGCAGCTAGACTATTTACAGTTAGTGCAGTGCGTCCTGCTCACAGTGTTCAGCTAGATCCGTTCCTGTTATCTTCTTACTGACAGGCACGCTTGTCTTGTTACAGTATTTACAGCTACCTGAAGAAAATTACTGGTGTTCTTTTGATCCTATTAGTACCACAGTCAGGCAGCTAGACTATTTACAGTTAGTGCAGTGCGTCCTGCTCACAGTGTTCAGCTAGATCCGTTCCTGTTATCTTCCTACTGACAGGCAGGCTTGTCTTGTTACAGTATATACAGCTACCTGAAGAAAATTACTGGTGTTCTTTTGATCCTATTAGTACCACAGTCAGGCAGCTAGACTATTTACAGTTAGTGCAGTGCGTTCTGCTCACAGTGTTCAGCTAGATCCGTTCCTGTTATCTTCCTACTGACAGGCAGGCTTGTCTTGTTACAGTATTTACAGCTACCTGAAGAAAATTACTGGTGTTCTTTTGATCCTATTAGTACCACAGTCAGGCAGCTAGACTATTTACAGTAAGTGCAGTGCGTCCTGCTCACAGTGTTCAGCTAGATCCGTTCCTGTTATCTTCTTACTGACAGGCAGGCTTGTCTTGTTACAGTATATAAAGCTACCTGAAGAAAATTGCTGGTGTTCTTTTGATCCTATTAGTACCACAGTCAGGCAGCTAGACTATTTACAGTTAGTGCAGTGCGTCCTGCTCAGTGTTCAGCTAGATCCGTTCCTGTTATCTTCTTACTGACAGGCAGGCTTGTCTTGTTACAGTATTTACAGCTACCTGAAGAAAATTACTGGTGTTCTTTTGATCCTATTAGTACCACAGTCAGGCAGCTAGACTATTTACAGTTAGTGCAGTGCGTCCTGCTCACAGTGTTCAGCTAGATCCGTTCCTGTTATCTTCCTACTGACAGGCAGGCTTGTCTTGTTACAGTAAATACAGCTACCTGAAGAAAATTGCTGGTGTTCTTTTGATCCTATTAGTACCACAGTCAGGCAGCTAGACTATTTACAGTTAGTGCAGTGCGTCCTGCTCACAGTGTTCAGCTAAACCTACAAGTTAGTGGGGTGCGTCCACCTCACAGTGTTCAGCTAAAGCTACTTGTAGAAGGTTGGTGGTGTTCTCATACTACAGGCAGGCAGTTGATTTTGCTAGCTGCAGTATCAGTACATACATATATATATATATATATATATATATATATATATATATATATATATATCCCAGCTTAGTGCAGCTACAGGCCATTAGTATGTCTGGAAGGCCAAGAAGGAGAGGCAGACAGTCACAAGCCAATAAGAGAGGGCAAGCAGGCTCTGTGTCTAGTGCTGGTCGTGGAGATGGTGCATCCTCATCAGCACGTGGCCATGGGACACGCTTGGCCTTTTTTTCGGCAGCTGGCCGTGTTGAGCCGCAACATGCGGAAGACTTGGTCGAGTGGATGACCATGCCGTCCTCATCCTCCTCATCCTCTCTCACCCATGCCCAGGGTACTTTGTCTGGCAAAGCAGCGGCCTCTTCCCTCGGCTGAATGTCATCAGTGACTCCTTCCCTAGCGCCACCATGTCCTCCTGAGGAGTCCCTCGAACTGTTTGACCACAGTGTTGGGTACATGCTCCAGGAGGATGCCCAGCGTTTGGAAGGCTCTGATGATGATACTGAGCTCGATGAAGGCAGTAACATGAGCACAGACAGAGGGGGTGCCCAAGAAGGACAGCAATCTGGCAGTCATGCTCCCCCTGCTGCAGCATACTGCCAGGTTTGCTCCAGTGATGAGGAGGGAGGGGATGATGAGGTCACTGACTCAACGTGGGTGCCTGATAGGAGAGAGGTGGAGGAGGAGGAGGAGGCAGCACATCTCCAACGAGGCAGGATGCCCTCCAGGGGCCAGCCTAAGGGCAGCACATTGACTGCATCACACCCCAAAGCTCCACATGTGCAGGGCGCTGCAGTCTCTGCGCGTTATTCAAAAAGTTCTTTGGTGTGGGCCTTTTTTGAGACGAGTGCATCAAATCGCACCGCTGCTATTTGCAACATATGTCTCAAGCGTATCTCGCGTGGCCAAAACATCTCCCGCTTGGGTACCACATGCTTGACCAGACATATGTTGACCTGCCATGCAGTTCGTTGATAAGCGTATCTAAAAGACCCATACCAAAGAACAAAGAGGACCTCTCCTTGCTCCTCATCAGCTGAGATTTCCAACCCCACTAGACCTTCAGTCCTCTCTGAGACCTGCACTGAGAGGAATGAAGGTGTAGAATTAGGTGTGTCACAGCCAAGTACTTGTGGGCAATCTGCTTTTGGTACACCGACGTCAGATTGTACCAGGCAAATTTCCCTGCCCCAGCTGCTGCACCGCCGAAAGAAGTTTGCTACCAGCCATCCACATGCCCAGCGGTTGAATGCTAGCTTGGCAAAATTGCTAGCACTTCAACTGCTGCCCTTTCAGTTAGTAGATCTGCCCCCTTCCTTGAGGATGTGCGGTTCCTCAGTGGCAGGTACCCAAACGCCACTTTTTCTCACGGAAGGCGATTCCGGCTCTCTACCGGCATGTGGAAGGCAATGTCCATGCCTCGCTGGACAGGGCGGTCAGCGGTAAGGTGCATATTACCGCTGACTCATGGTCCAGCAGGCATGGACAGGGACGTTACCTAAGTTTCACGGCGCATTGGGTGACTCTGCTGGCAGCTGGGAAGGATGCAGGACAAGGTGCAGTAGTGTTGGAGGTTGTTTCGCCACCACACCTCCAAAATGCTAATGATTGTGACACACCTCTCTCTTCCACCCCCTCCTCTTCTTCTTCCTCCATGGCCTCTTCCTGTGCTTTGTCCTCAGAACCAGCGGTGCTCCGTAGCCGTTCAAGGGGCTACGCAAGTACGCAGGCCAAAAGATGCCATGCGGTGCTTGAGCTGGTGTGCTTGGGGGACAGGAGCCACACTGGGGCAGAGGTTCTGTCAGCTCTGCAGGGGCAGGTTCAGAGGTGGTTGACGCCACGCCAACTTAAGGCAGGAATGGTGGTTTGCGACAATGGCACCAACCTCCTCTCTGCCCTCCGACAGGGACAAATGACCCATGTGCCCTGTTTGGCTCACGTCCTTAACTTGGTGGTGCACCGGTTCTTGGGCAAGTACCTGTGCGACTATGGCACCAGGACAGGGTCAGGGGAGCTTGTTTTTTTTTCCCCACGCCAGTGGGCCATGATCAGGGATGCATGCAGTGTCCTGTCACCATTTGAGGAGGCCACGAGGATGGTGAGCAGTGACAGTGCATGCATCAGTGACACTGTCCCCCTTGTCCACCTGTTGGAGCACACGCTGCATGGAATAATGGACAGGGCACTTGAGGCAGAACAGAGGCAGGAAGAGGAGGACTTCCTTAGCTCTCAAGGCCCCCTTTGTCCAGACAGTGTTCCTGCGTGCCCGCCGATCACACAGGAAGAGGAGGAGGAGGAGGAAGATTGTGTCAGTATGGAGGTGGAGCCTGGCACTCAGCATCAGCAGCAGTCTTTAAGGGATCAGTCCCAAGAAACACATGGACTTGTACGTGGCTGGGAGGAGGTGGCTGCGGACCATGTCGTCCTTAGTGACCCAGAGGACTCCGGACCGAATGCCTCAGCAAACCTACGCTGCATGGCCTCCCTGATCCTGCAAAGCCTGCGTAAGGATCCTCGTATTCGTGGTATCAAGGAGAAGGACCAATACTGGCTGGCAACCCTCCTTGATCCACGTTACAAGGGTAAGGTTGCGGACCTTATCTTGCCATCGCAGAGGGAGCAGAGGATGAAACATCTTCGGGAGGCCTTGCAGAAAGGTCTGTGCAACGCGTTCCCAGAGACTGGGAGGTTACAAACTCCTGTTTCTGGACAACGTGTTGCTGAGGCTTCGGTCAGTCAAAGAAGGAGCGGTGGAGAAGGTGGCCATCTGACCGATGCGTTCAGACAATTTTTTGGTCCGCAGCCCCAAGGTATGATCGGTTCCAGCAACCATCGCCAGCGTCTGTTTTACATGGTGCAGGAATACCTAGGGGCAAGATCAGACTTGGACACCTTTCCCACCGAAAATCCTCTGGGTTACTGGGTCTTGAGGATGGATCACTGGCCAGAGCTTGCACAGTATGCAATTGAGCTACTGGCCTGTCCTGCATCCAGCGTTCTTTCGGAACGCACATTCAGTGCTGATGGCGGCGTGGTAGCCGATCACAGGGTGCGTCTGTCCACCGACTTGGTCGATCGACTGACCTTCATAAAAATGAATCAGTCTTGGATCACCACCAGCTACCAAGCACCTGATGCTGATGTAACCGAATAATTTTTTTTGAAATCTCAGATCCCTTCAAAGACTGCCTATGCTGATGCTGAGTGACTATCCCTGAGTAATTATCCTCTTCCTCCTCAATCATCACGCTGATAGCTTGTAAGAGCATTTTTGGTTCTGGGCGCCACCACCAGTGCCTAAGGCACAATTTTTCAGCCCCTGTTTAACAGGGGCGTGTAATTACAATTTTTGATGCAATACTTTGCAGCAGGGCTCGTTCCTGCGTTCCAACTAGAGTGTCTGTGAGGGGTTGCAGTGTTGTGGCACCAGCACCAGTGCCTAAGGCCCATTTTTTCTGCCCCTGTTTAACAGGGGCGTGTAATTACAATTTTTGATGCAATACTTTGCAGCAGGGCTCGTTCCTGCGTTCCAACTAGAGTGTCTGTGAGGGGTTGCAGTGTTGTGGCACCAGCACCAGTGCCTAAGGCCTAATTTTTCAGCTCCTGTTCAACAGGGGCATGTAATTACAATTCTTGATCTAATATTTCACAGCAGGGCCCTGTGAGGGCTTACAGTGTTGTGGCCACAACAACACCTAAGGCCCAAATTTCTGCTGAGTATATAGGGCAGGACCCTACTTTCAAACATATAACTTACAAACGACTCCTACTTGCAAACGGAAGGAGACAACAGGAAGTGAGATGAAATCTACCCCTAGGAAGGGAAATTCTCTCCTGTAAGAGTTAATATGGGAAAAACATTTCTCCTTTCCACTGATGCTTTCCAATCCTTGTTCCACAAAAAAACCCAAATTTTCAAAAAACATTTTTCATTGGGACAAAAAGTGAGGTGAAATCTTCTGAAGAGGAGGAAAGACAGCAAAACAAATGTCACAGGGGTGATAACCCTTCCCTATGTTTTCCAAAAAGCTTAAAAAAGATTTTTTGGCTGGAGCTAAACACGTTAAAAATGTACCTATTCAAAATTACAAACAGATTCTACTTAGCAACAAACCTACAGTCCCTGTCTTGTTTGCACCGCCTGTATACTGCTGTTCAGAGTATATAGGGCCTGGTGGCCCCACACCTTTCCTTATTTTAATTTGGGTGCGGGGTTCCCCTTAATATCCATACAAGACCCAAAGGGCCTGGTAATGGACTGGGGGGTACCCATGCCGTTTGTCTCACTGATTTTCATCCATATTGCCAGGACCCGACATTACATTAAACCCGCAAGCAGTTTTAAATGAGATTTTTTCCTTTAAAAATGACATTTGGTGCAGGGACTGTTCTAAACACGGGAAACACGCGTCACTTTACAGGCATACTATAGACACCCCCCAGGTACGATATTTAAAGGAATATTTCACTTTTTTTTTTTTTACTTTAAGCATCAGTAAAATCACTGCTCCCGAAAAAACGGCCGTTTTTAAAAGTTTTTTTGCATTGATACATGTCCCCTAGGGTAGGACCCGGGTCCCCAAACCCTTTTTAGGACAATACCATGCAAATTAGCCTTTAAAATGAGCACTTTTGATTTCGAACGTTCAAGTCCCATAGACGTCAATGGGGTTCTAACGTTCGTGCAAACTTTCGGTCCGTTCACAGGTTCTGATGCGAACCCGAACCGGGGGGTGTTTGGCTCATCCCTAATCAGGATGTCAGTAACCTATTACTCTCCAGGAACATCTAATCCCAAACCTATCCAAACCTCTAATACTGTGGGCAGACATTCCTCGTATTTATGAATATAAAGGTAAGCGCTACTTCTAAACTTCCAGATGACACACTGCATTGAGGTCTGGTCGTGGCTATCACTTCCAGGTTGTCGGTGACGTCATGTCTTGATTGGTGGAACGCGCGCTGATTCTCTTTGGAAAGTGGCAGTGCAGTGTTTAACATCACTGGTTTGTACTGGTGCAGCGTCGGGTACAGTAAGTTCATATAAATTGTTCGTATTTAATTGATACATTTTAATAAATGTACTGAACTATCAATGCATTATATCTTTTTTGGATCCATAATTCCTACTGAGTGCAGGAGGGGAACTGCCGAAGAGTGCAGGGGCGGACTGACCATTGAGCGATTAGGGCACTGCCCAAGGGCCCTGGGCCACTAGGGGGCCCCATCAGGGTTGCCAGCCTCAGTAAAACCAGGGACAGTATGTATAAATCTGTGTTTTTTTTTACATCTGTCTGTGTATACTGTGTGTACATGTATGTGTATACTGTGTGATTGTATACTGTGTGTGTGTATACTGTGTGGCCCCATAATCTCTGATTGCCTGGGGGCCCCATAATCTCCTATTGCCCGGGGGCCCCATAATCTCCTATTGCCCGGGGGCTCCATGAGTTATCAGTCCGCCCCTGGAAGAGTGCATAATAACTGTTGACCCTATTCCGTCTTCCTCAAGAAAAAAAGAAAAGGAGAAAATTGTATGAATGTCTTCCTTGTTCGTACAATTCAAAGGCTGAGCAGGTCTTTATGGCCATATATGTCTGGTGAATGGTTTACCTTACCACACATGGTGTTCTGGAGTGAAGAAGTTGTCACTGATATTAAAACACATATGGCATTTTTTTTTTTACTAGTAATGGCAGCGATCTGCGATTTTTATCGTGACTGTGACATTGCGGCAGGCTTATCAGACACTTTTGACACTATTTTGGGACCATTTACTATAAAAATGCACTGATTACTGTATAAATGTCACTGGCAGGGAAGGGGTTAACATTAGGGGGCAATCAAGGGGTTAAATGTGTTACCTAGGGAGTGATTCTAACTGTAGGGAGAGGGGACTCACAAGGGAAGGAGACCGATCGCTGTTCCTCTGTACTGGGAACACATGATCGGTCTCCTCTCCCCTGACAGGATGTGGATCTGTGTGTTTAAATATACAGATCCACGTCCCTGCTCTGTTACCGGCAATCACGGGTGCCAGGTGGACATCGCGGCCGCCGGGCACACGCATCGTCTCCTGAGTGATGCGGCGGCGCACGCGCACCCCCTAGACAACCGGGAAGCTAGGGACGTCAAAAGACACCCATCCAGGATGGAGGTCCCTCCTGCGGACATCATTTGACTAAGGGTGGGGAAGCAAGTGGGAACCATCTTAATCTATAACTAGCCTTTATAGTAAGGTGCAGATGAAAGGGGCTACCTCTGTCTACCTTGGAAGCACTTTTGCTACTATTTGGTGAAAAGGACAGTGCCTCCCCTTATGGACTATGATTACATTTTGAAAAACTTTGAAGTCCTCTCTTAGGTGGTCTTTTTTATATTGTTAATATAAACTGTTTATACTTCATCTTGGCCAAATTCTTGCATGGAAAGACATACAGGGTCACATATGCCAACATATGATGAGGTCATGTGTTTGCTCCCTTTTACATGCATTCCTATATGGGATATCAAGGTTTTGGGGTGATATACCACCTGTCTTTGTCTTTTCTCCCCCCCTTCATGAGTTTATAGCATCACTTGCTTCTCATATAAATCAATTCACCTTTAAAGTGTTACTAAACCCAGGACCCTGCATTCACTATATCTAGTCACAGTACTCAGAACATGGAAATGCAGTAGTTTTAGTAAATATGAACTGCTAAATACCTTTTCTCATCAGCAGTTAGAGCAGTCTTGTGACTTCTACTGTATCAGTGTCTGGTCAAAGCTTGTAGGAGTTTTTATTCTCCCATGATTGTCCTATGAGGATGCAGGACCCCTGCCCTCTGTCTGGACAGTGCTGATTGGCCCTGTGCTGATCACATGCACTCTCCCAAGAAAAATTAAACAGGGGAAGACAGTGATTATCGCTAGTGTTTATAGCAGCCACTAGCGATAATCCCAAGAGAATCCAGCAGGCTGGTTGTACCCAAGTTGATCGATCAATCAACTTAGTACATTCAGCCTGCCCATTAATGGCTTGAATCTTGGCCGGTTCCCGGCGAATCAGCTGAGATTCGAACCGTGTATGGCTGGTCTTACAGTGCATGAATCTAGGTTGGCACAAAGTAATTATCTTATATCAGGTGAGCATGTGTAGCTTGTCACCTAGCCTCTGTACTATCCGAAGATGGTTTTGGGACTCTGGAAAAAGAGGAGGATCTGAGAAGCCAGGATCAAACAGCCTTTCTACACAATGGAGAGGATTAACCCCTTAGGTTCCGCAGTGAGTATAACATGCATTCTTTAGTGCATATACACACTGTTTTTACTGTTGTGGGTTTAGTAACACTTTAAGGTCTCATGAAGAAGTGTAGTCTGCGAAACACGTTGTGATACAGTATGCTCTGTTATCCCATTTGTTTGTATTCTGCTATTTTCTTCTTATTTTGGTTATGGTTTTTCATATGGATGCATATATAATAATGTAATGAGAGGGGTGCTAAAGGTGTCTGATGGTAGGATTGAACTATGTGAAGTTGTGATGTATATATCTGTTTGTTATCACTTTTTGCATTTTTGGGATGTTTCATGCAATAAAATACATACAGTATATTTTAAGACGGATATTTTTTGTCCATTTCTGAGATTGAAGTACAGTATATGCACTTTGAAATGCCCGCATTTGTTTTATGTTTCTCTTGTCTTTTCTGTTAGGAATGTAGTGCTGAGGTTACCCATTTATGCCAAATCTTATCTAGCATTAATGCTCTGTGATAAAAGTCAAGCATTACAATCATTGTCAGTTGTAGAGGAAAATAACAAAAAAAGTGTGGCCATACTGTTAACCCACAACTCTGGAGAGAGGTCTTCCTTTAACATTATTGGCCCCTTTGGACATATTTGTAGCAGTATGGCTTTATTGCATTTTGTGAACCTCTTGTGTGTACAAGGACACCCCCAACCCAAAATAGATTTCTTGATCACCCACATAATCCAGAAACAATGTTGTAGCTAGTCACAGCCCAGGCTTTGACTTGCTGAAATGTTTGTGCAATAAAGTCTCTGAAGGGTACTCACACAATGATCTGCAAGTTCTGTTCATTGCAGTAGCACTCTTAACCAAGAGTGCATGATATTCTGCCCCAGAAGGTGGGTTCATGGCAACCTGGGCTCAGAGAAAGCAGGTTGAAACATGCTTTTGTCATTCAGTCTGGAAGACTGATGACATCTAGTGGCAGAAAATAATTACTGCTGGAGAGTATTGCAGTGAACTAGTGAACTAGTTTTTATATTTTATGTTTTACTTGGCAATTTGAAAAAAAATGCTGGGGTTCTGCTTTTAGGAGAGTAGGACTGGCTACTATTCACCCAGAAAATAAGACTTTCAACTAAATGTTAGAGAAAGATGATTGTGAGATTCTCTTTGTTGGTTGGCAAGGTTGGACACTGAGAAGTTTGTATTTTCTACTGTAAGTTAGCGTCACGCATGTGCATTTTCTTTTGCTAACTATAAGCTGATCAAGCAGCTACCACTACTGTATTTGGTGTTGTCATAAAATAAAAGCATTAGGACTATCTCCCATGTCTTTTTGTTTTCCCTAGCAATGCTTGAAAAAACACCAGCCACCATACACCATACTCTCATTCAAGGCTGGGACAAGGGAGGGGGGGGGGGGGACAGGCGCAACCGTTCAATGGGGGGGTCAGTCAGCTGCTGCTAATGTGTGCCTGAGGGTGGTTGAAGATACACAGCACAGACTCTGCCAGATCGCTGTCACTTAGGGTTGCCACCTGTCCAGGATTCATCCGGACAGTCCGGTTTTTGAATTGTGTTCAGATTTAATATTCAGAATGGACTGTGGCTCACCAAGTACCACAACCGCAGAGTGCATAGGTGTGCACTCAGGCCCCACCCCCCTATACAGGAGAGAGGGTTTGATGTGCTCCTCCCCCACCCACCCCTACCCCTATGTCTGCCCACCTACACACCAATCCACAGCGTTCTGTGCCTCAGGAAAGGGATGTGTGGGCTGGAAGTTTGAAGCTCAGCACCCAGCAGATAAATCAAGGATGAAAGATGCCTGAGCGTCCATCCTCAGGTGAGTGATCTCACCATCCACTGTCTGTGACTAAAGTCTCCCCCTTCCCTTCCTTCTCTCTCCTGCCTCCAAGCAGTGAGTACACTAAAGTAAGGGGGGCTCAGATGTAAGGGGTGCCCTGTTGACTCTGATGCAAGGGGGGCTGAGGAACCCTAATTTAAGGGGACATGCTGGGAACTCTGATGTAAATGGGAGGTTTGGTGAGCAGAAACTCCCTTACATCGGAGTTCCCCTTTACACCAGAGTCCACAGTGTTCCCCCTTAAAAAAAATGTTGTGTGCAGCTAAAGTGTTCGGGTTTGGCTTGAAGAAAAGGTGTTAACCATACTGTCAATGCCCAGAACAGACGACCTTGCACTTGTAGAGTGGCAGTGGAGTGCTGAGTGCTGGAGCACTCCTTGAGCTCCAGCACCCTGCACTAGAAGACATCACACACACTTCTCTGTCAGGCAGAGTGATCTCCATCCTACAGATGACTGCTAGTCCCAGCCTCTGCTGTACTGGTTGTGGAGCTGTGTCGGCCAGATGTAGGTAGGTGGTGGTCAGTGACTTATCTAAGGGCAGCAGGCTGAGTGGCTAAACATTACACCAATCACTCATTTATTGTTAACTCCTTGGTGGTGTTGAGAGGATTGTGGGGATGGGGGGTGAAAGTGTTAATTAACTAACACTATCACTGGCCAGTAATGCAGGACAAAGGGGATATATAAACTGCTACTAATCACTATTGCTTTAGTGGCCAGTGGCAGTGTAAATAATTAACCCCTTCATGCTGCTTTTCTGGCCAGTGGCAGTGCTTATTCACCCTTTCATACTGCATTATAAACAGGTCGATTCAAACTGTCATTGCTGCATGATTGACCATTGGCACTTAATTAACTCCTTTGTGCTGCATTACTGGCCAGTGGCAGTTAGTTATTCCTTTTCTGCTGCATTGGTGACCAGTGACAGTGTTTAATAACACTTTATGCTGCATTATGAAGGGATTAATACACGCTAGCACTGGCCACTAATGCAGCACAAAGGGGTTAATTAACACCACCGCTGACCACCAATTCAAGAAGGTTAAGAGTCTACCAATGAAGGGTGTTTCAACAGCATAACACCACTGATCATCTATGAGGAGGGATTATTATTGCATAAACTGGCACCAATGCTGGGAGTTATTGCAAAAACTGACATTAATGGTGTGGATAATTATTGTGTAAACTGGCACGAATGCTGGGGATTATTATTGTGGAAACTGATGCCAATGCTGGAGGTTATTATTGCGGAAACTGATGCCAATGCTGGAGGTTATTATTGCAGAAACTGGCACCAATGCTGGGGATTATTATTTCAGAAACTGTTACCAATGCTGGTGTATAATATTGCAAAAACTGCCAATATTATCAACTATTATTGCATAAACTGGCACGACTTTTAGGGGGTTTTATTGCAGAACCAGGCACCGATGTTTGGGGATTATTTTTGCAGAAACTATCACTGATGTAGGGGGTTGTTATTGCTGCTACTGATACCAATACTGGGGATTATTACTGAGGAAACTGCCAATAGTTTTGTCAGAGGTCTATACTGCAATATTAACAGTATTATATTTATGGAGTTATGCAAAAATCTGTGGTTAAGGAGATTTTCACAACTTTCCACAAATCAACCAAATAATTCAAATTTGTTTATCCATGCTAGTTTGAAGACAAAAAGTGAATACAGTGGTATGCTAAAATATATATATTTATTAACTAACAATTCCGTGAAAAATGATATCAAATATAATTGGTGATGATACAAAGAAATATAGATTCAAATATCAAATATATGGGTGATACAGATGATGAGACATTTTACCACAAGTTCTTGTTACAAAATACCATGTCTCAACACTTCATGATGGCTTAGTAAATAGCTTTACGTGGCTTTTCAGACTATGAAAACAAACCAGGTGTTAATTTTAACACATGTGATTTCTTCTAAAAACAAAAAGTCCTTCAAAATTACACTTTAAAAATGCATGGACAAAATATTATACTGTGCACAGAGATTGATAATTTAATCAAGACTTATTTACGGTAAAAATAATTCTCTAATGAATTTTAAACATATATCATAACAAAACCATTGATAAGACTTTAAAGTCCGTCTTTGTTGAGCTATACAACAATGTGTATTTTTCTATATTTGAATCAGAATCATTTCAAACTGCAGTTAGAAACAAAACAATTTCAAATATGCTACAAAGTTTAAATGGTTTTAGTGAAATGTATATGCTAAATAATTCAATATCAAAAGATAAAATAGAAAATGAATACTTTACCGGTGGTCTAAGGAACTTTTGTTTTGAGAGATATCAGCTCAGTATCCCTCAAAGGAGATCTCTACCATCCCTACATTTCTCTGTCCTCCTTCCTTTCAGCTCTCTTTTGTTCGAATCTCCCTCCATCCTTCTTTTGATGTCCCCTCTCCGCTATGTGTATACACTTTTTATTCCCCCCCAGGATTGGGTGTGGAAATGCCTTTCACGTCATGAGTGACATCCAACACATGTAATTTCCTACCCAAAACTTATAGGGAAATTGTGGTGTCCTTACACATAGTTTTCAGTAGGGGTAGTATAGGATTAAAAATGTATATTAAAAGTTATTTTACCTTGTCAACAATCAATCTCCATTTAACCTTTAACTTAGGCTTAACAGAAAACTAAAATATCTAGAGCTGTCTTCTATGTGTCAAACTTGGTAGACTTTGCAGTGAGAACTAAAATATATGGCCCTTAAGTGAATCTAACCCACACAATTACTTTTCCTTTAAATTCCTTAAATTAGGTAATGTGGTACATAACCCCCAATGATTATTTTACAAGTATAGTTTCTATACTTTAAACATTTTTATAGCCTTACAAACATGCTATATTAATTATTACTATATCCATGATTAATATTTAACAATAGATAATGAATATGTATATGAATATATATATATATATATATATATATATATATATATATATATATATATATATATATACACAGTGCCTTGCAAAAGTATTCAGCCCCCTTCAACTTTTCAACCTTTTGCCACATTTCAGGCTTCAAACATAAAGATATAAAATTTTAATTTTTTGTGAAGAATCACCAACAAGTGGGACACAATTGTGAAGTGGAACGAAATCTATTGGATATTTTAAACTTTTTTAGCAAATAAAAAACTCAAAAGTGGTGCGTGCAAAATTATTCGGCCCCTTTACTTTCAGTGCAGAAAACTCACTCCAGAAGTTCAGCGAGGATCTCTGAATGATCCAATGTTGTCCTAAATGACTGATGGTGATAAATAGAATCCACCTGTGTGTAATCAAGTCTCTGTAT
The DNA here is from genome assembly GCA_037952835.1 of Lithobates septentrionalis. Classification (NCBI taxonomy): domain Eukaryota; kingdom Metazoa; phylum Chordata; class Amphibia; order Anura; family Ranidae; genus Lithobates; species Lithobates septentrionalis. The sequence continues at coordinate 1,637,343 of JBBDGP010001242.1, forward strand.
AAATGCACCTGCTCTGTGATAGTCTCAGGGTTCTGTTGAAAGCGCAGAAAGCATCATGAAGACCAAGGAACACACCAGGCAGGTCCGTAATACTGTTGTGGAGAAGTGTAAAGCTGGATTTGGATACAAAAAGATTTCCCAAGCTTTAAACATCCCAAGGAGCACTGTGCAAGCGATCCTTTTTTAAATGGAAGGAGTATCAGACCACTGCAAATCTACCAAGACCTGGCTGTCCCTCTAAACTTTCAGCTCAGACAAGGAGAAGACTGATCAGGGATGCAGCCAAGAGGCCCATGATCACTCTGGATGAACTGCAGAGAACTACAGCTGAGGTGGGAGAGTCTGTCCATAGGACAACAATCAGTCGTACACTGCACAAATCTGGCCTTTATGGAAGAGTGGCAAGAAGAAAGCCATTTCTCAAAGATATCCATAAAAAGTCTCGTCTAAAGTTTGCCACAAGCCACCTGGGAGACACACCAAACATGTGGAAGAAGGTGCTCTGGTCCGATGAAACCAAAATCGAACTTTTTGGCCACAATGCAAAACGATATGTTTGGCGTAAAAGCAACACAGCTCATCACCCTCAACACACCATCCCCACTGTCAAACATGGTGGTGGCAGCATCATGGTTTGGGCCTGCTTTTCTTCAGCAGGGACAGGGAAGATGGTTAAAATTGAGGGGAAGACGGATGCAGCCAAATACAGGACCATTCTGGATGAAAACCTGTTGGAGTCTGCAAAAGACCTGGAACTGGGACGGAGATTTATCCTCCAACAAGACAATGATCCCAAACATACAGCAAAATCTACAAAGGAATGGTTCACAAATAAACATATCCAGGTGTTAGAATGGCCAAGTCAAAGTCCAGACCTGAATCCAATCGAGAATCTGTGGAAAGAGCTGAAAACTGCTGTTCACAAACGCTCTCCTTCCAACCTCACTGAGCTCGAGCTGTTTTGCAAGGAAGAATGGGCAAGAATTTCAGTCTCTCGATGTGCAAAACTGATAGAGACATACCCCAAGCGACTTGCAGCTGTAATCACAGCAAAAGGTGGCTCTACAAAGTATTAACGCAAGGGGGCCGAATAATTTTGCACGCCCCACTTTTCATTTTTTTATTAGTTAAAAAAGTTTCAACAATCCAATAGATTTCGTTCCACTTCACAATTGTGTCCCACTTGTTGGTGATTCTTCACAAAAAATAAAAATTTTATATCTTTATGTTTGAAGCCTGAAATGTGGCAAAAGGTTGAAAAGTTCAAGGGGGCCGAATACTTTCGCAAGGCACTGTATATATATAAAACAATGCACAAACCAAAATACGTGACACTGTTCAATTAAGTAAGCATATACTTGCCCTATTATAATGTAATAATATATAATAGGACTTTATGGCTAATATAATTACTTTACTTTATGAGTAGGGATGAGCCGAACACCCCCCGGTTCGGTTTGCATCAGAACATGCAAACAGGCAAAAAATGTATATTTATCTATGGGACACGAAAATGAATAATCAAAAGTGCTAATTTTAAAGGCTTATATGCAAGTAATTGTCATAAAAAGTGTTTGGGGACCTGGGTCCTGCCCCAGGGGACAGGTATCAATGCAAAAATAAGTTTTAAAGACGTCCGTTTTGTCGGGAGCAGTGATTTTAATAATGTTTAAATTGAAACAATAAAAGTGGAATATTCCTTTTAATTTCATACCTGGGGGGTGTCTATAGTATGCCTGTAAAGGGGAGCATGTTTCCCATGTTTAGAACAGTCAAAAAAGTAAAAAAGTCATTTTAAAACTACTCGTGGCTATAATGAATTGTCGGTCCGACAATACATATAAAAGTTCATTGATAAAAACGGCATGGGGATTCCCCACAGGGGAACCCAGAACCAACATTTTAAAAAAAAGACGTGAGGGTCCCCCTAAATTCCATACCAGGCCCTTCAGGTCTGGTATGGATATTAAGGGGGACCCTGTGCCAAAATTTAAAAAAAAAAAATGGTGTGGGGGTCCCCTTCAAAATCCATACCAGACCCTTCAGGTCTGGTATTGATTTTAGGGGAACCCCGCGCCAAAATTTTTTTAAAAAATTGCATGGGGTCCCCCCAAAAATCCATACCAGACCCTTATCCGAGCACGCAGCTTGGCAGGCCGCAGGAAAAGAGGGGGGATGAGACAGCGCCCCCCTCCTGAACTATACCAGGCCACATGCCCTCAACATTGGGAGGGTGCTTTGAGGTTGCCCCCAAAGCACCTTGTCCCCATGTTGATGGGGAGAAGGGCCTCATCCCCCCAACCCTTGTCCGGTGGTTGTGGGGTTCTGCGGTTGGGGGGCTTATCGGAATCTAGAAGCGACTTTTAACAAGGGGACCCCCAGATTCCGGCCCCCCGTGTGAATTGGTAATGGGGTATTTCACAAAAAAAGTGTCAAAAAGGTTAAAAAAACAAGAGATGTTTTTTTACAAGTCCTTTATTAATTTCTTCTTCTTTCAGCTTCTTCTTCCATCTTCTTTCTTCTGGGTTCTTTCGGTGTTCTTCTTCTTCCTCCATCTTCTTCTTCATCAAGCCTGGAGGAAGATGTGGGACGAGAAGAGTGGAGGAAGAAGAAGATGGAAAAGAAGAAGATGAAGAAGAAGATGGAGGAAGAAGAAGAACACCGAAAGAACACCAGAAGAAAGAAAATGGAAGAAGCCGAAAGAAGAAGAAATTAATAAAGGACTTGTCAAAAACCGTCTCTTGTGTTTTTTTAACCTTTTTGACACTTTTTTTGTGAAATGGTAGGGGTACATTTGTACCCCATTACCAATTCACACGGGGGGCTGGGATCTGGGGGTCCCCTTGTTAAAGGGGGCTTCCAGATTCCAATAAGCCCCCCGCCCGCAGACCCCCACAACCACCGGGCAAGGGTTGTGGGGATGAGGCCCTTCTCCCCATTAACATGGGGACAAGGTGCTTTGGGGGGCTACCTCAAAGCACCCTCCCAATGTTGAGGGCATGTGGCCTGGTACGGTTCAGGAGGGGGGGGCGCTCTCTCGTCCCCCCCTCTTTTCCTGCGGCCTGCCAGGTTGCGTGCTCGGATAAGGGTCTGGTATGGATTTTTGGGGGGACCCCATGCCATGGGTGTCCGCAGGTAGGGGCAAGGGGGGGCGAGTGACCCCCCTGGAATTGGCAAGGGTCTGCCGTGGCCGCACCTGTAGCTATGGTGGCTCTCTGGGTTTGTGCGAGTCGGCTCCACAGCTGCTTCAGATCAGTGTCACTGAGCTTACAGAGATCTTTACTGCCACCTATGGCTGCTTCCTGTATGTGTGCCCCTCGTGTTTGCTTTGCTGCCTGTTGTATTTTTACAGGGACATGTGGAAACAGGACTTGGGAGAAGGAAGACCACCTTACAAGTGAGGGCTGTGAGTACAAGTGAAGGGAGGAAGCTGTTTGTGTATGGGGGGCAGAGCTGTGTGTGTGTGTGGGGGCTTGACATATATATAGATGAGGGGGGCAGCTGAGTGAATGCAGGTATGATCAGTGAAGAGGGGTGCTAGATACTGTATAGAAAAGATCATATCATGTGTCCTGTATACAGCTATATAAACCCATCTTCCTTCCTGTATTCCTTCATCACTGACTGCAGTTATACATCATCTGTCCTGTATATAAAGCTGCACAGTGATGATGGAGGAAGGTCTCTATATACAGAAAGGAAGGTGGGTATATACAGGTAGCTGTATATACCCACTTTACTTCCTGTATATAGAGACCTTCCTCCATTATCTCTAACTGCAGATATACATCATCTGTCCTGTATACAGCTATATACAAACACCTTCCTTCCTGTATATATTATTACAATCCACCCCCTAAATATACACGTACTGTACAGGCCACATTTGATGGGAACAATGAGACTGCAATTGATGGGCACATGCCTGTATTTTATGTGATAATGACTAAGCCCCTTCATGACATTGTCAAAAAGGGGTGGAGCATGGGTGATATAAAATGATGCCCCCCCTGAAAAAAGTTCTGCGGACGCCCATGCCCCATGCCATTTTTTTTTTTAATTTTGGCGTGGGGTTCCCCTTAAAATCCATTCCAGACGACATAAGATCAAAGTAGTGGACGTATAAATTGTATAAATACCTCCACTATCCAATTGCTTCATTTAAAGTCCCAACTCCCCTTTAGTATCTATTCATTATCGGGATGGAGGCACCTTTGGGTGCTTCATTTAAAGTCCCAACTCCCTTCTATTTACATATATACAGGGATGGAAGCAATTGCATAATTGGGATTGGCAGTGTTCCCCTGCCATCCCTGTGTGAGGTTTGCCCCCATTTATAGGGTACCTTTCATTAAGGTTTATATATTGACAATATGAATATTCATCTATACTGTTTTTCTATGTTTATGCCTTTGAGCTTTGTACATGGTATTTCTTTACATGCAACGTTTACTGTACTGATCAAATGTTTCCACATGGATTGTCTCTATCCAGATGTCCGATGCACTCTCCCCACCTGGTCAGGTTTATGCTTGTGTGTGTGGATGGTTTGGCATTTGGGTGCTGCTGTGGTCCTTCTTCATCACGGGAGCTGCGATGTGCTCAGTGGCCCCTCCCTTTCCTTCCCTTGTGTTTTGGAGGATCGGGCGGGTGCCCCTTCGCGCATCAGCACCATGTTTGTCACGCTGCTTGTGTGATGGCCGATGCGCTGTGCGTGTGACGTCAGTCATGACGCCACGGTGCCTGTGCTCAGCCTCAACATCCCATGTCTCCATATGGGGGAGTCTCCGCGCCTGTTACTGAGTGTTCACTCGGTTCAGGTGCGGCTTCCCTCCCCATTGGTTCACCTGCGTGGCATTGGCGGCATATATCCACCCCCCCATTCAAGTAAGCTGTTCATTTTGACCAGTCTCTCTCTGGGGTTACTGCACACCAGTTATACTGGTTTGCTGGTGGTGTTTTGATGCAACGTTGGAGTAAGTTCTCTTTGTTATTTTTGGTCTAGATCCCTTTTTTCCCTTTTTTCTTCTTTCTTTTTTCTTCTTCCCCTTCTTTTGGTGGTGCAGTTTTTTATTCCAATTTTTTGTCTTATTTCCACTTGGCACTTCTGCAAGTCTTCTACACCCCCTGATACTTATGTAACTGTCCATCACCTCCAGACACAGGTTTTTCAACAATTTTTGGCACCACCTATACCTCTGTCATTACTTCTTATGGAACTACACTGGGTTCACTATTAAGAAATACTATTATCATTCATAACATATACTGTTATAATTATACACACATTTAATATTTTGTTCCCAGATACCCCTGTTTCCTAAAATACACACATTTTTTTGTTATATGGAGACTCCAGTCATACCCTACACGCTCTTACATTGCCTGATGTTGCATCCCTGTATTATGCTGCCTCAGCTCCAGTGGTGGGGTTATGTCCTCGGCCAACCCTGTGTCGGCTGCTCCGCACTGCATTTACTGTCTGAGTGGGTGAGTGTGGTTGGTTTACTATTTTTACACATAAATGAATTTTGATAATTTTTCTCTAGAGTTTGGTTTACTACATCTCTACATATACTCCATAGGTATGTCTATCGCATCCGCTCCTGACGAGTGGGACAAACCACGAAACGCGTCAAGCTATATTTGATGCTACAACTACACTGATGTTTATTCGTTTACAACCTTTTTACTCTATGATGTTGTCTACATTCATTTGGTGGATGCACATATACTATGTGGGCGCATGTGCCAGCATCGGGCTTACTGCCATTGATATTTATACGTCCACTACTTTGATCTTATGTTGTTATGCATGCACTCTCCCATACATCATGTTTAGCCCTTGTGCACGCTCCATGTACATATATGAGATAAACTATGTGTTTTAAAATATTTAATAAAATTTCTATATTGTATAAATACCTCCACTATCCAATTGCTTCATTTAAAGTCCCAACTCCCCTTTAGTCTCTATCCTTTAAAATAACATTTTGCTCTCAGACTCTTCTAAACACAGAAACATGCTCCCTTTTACAGGCATACTATAGACACCCCCCAGGTATGAAATTTAAAGGAATATTACACTTTTATTGTTTCACTTTAAGCATTATTAAAAACACTGCTCCCGAAAAAAACGACTGTTTTTAAAACTTCTTTTTGCATTGATACATGTCCCCTGGGGCAGGACCCAGGTCCCCAAACACTTTTTATGACAATATCATGCATATAAGTCTATAAAATTAGCACTTTTGATTTCTCCCATAGACTTTTAAAGGGTGTTCTGCGGCTTTCGAATTTGCCGCGAACACCCCAAATTGTTCACTGTTCGGCGAACTGGCGAACAGCTGATGTTCGAGTCGAACATGAGTTTGACTCGAACTCGAAGCTCATCCCTATTTATGAGTAATGAGGGTTGTTTGTAAGCATATCTTGTGAATACATCCCTATTTTCTCAATCATGAAAATAGAAAAAAAAGTACATGTTTCAATCTAGTGTTATTTGAACCCTTGGAGTCACATTGCTCTTTAAACATAATATTAGCTGGTATCTTCTTAACTCTCCTGGCTGTCAGGAATTAAAATTTACGATCGGGGGAAAATTAAGATAAGGTTCTAAAAGTCTCCTTGCAAGAAACCTTTCTCCAAAAACATGAACTTCCCGTTCAGCTTAAAAAAAAATATATCACAAAATGGCTTCTCTCATGTCCACAAAACATATGTAAAATAATATGATTTTGGCCTTCTAAATTGATCCTTTTAACCACAATAGTCCTGACAGTTTCTTGTCTTGAAAAGACAATGACTCTGAGCAGCAAATGACCTTGTCCTGGTGCTGCTCTCATTTCTTGGAATTTTAGAAACTTCCAGTCCCAAGGCTGTGATAATACAGATCAGTATTCCCACTAAACAAAATCTCAGTGCAGTTTAATTTGCATATCCTGATCATTTAGAAAATATGCAAGTCCCTGCTCCACTACCACTGCAGTCCATATGATCCATTACAAGAACAGAAATTAAGATCTCGGGTGTGAGTTTGCATGGCTCACAAAAACTTTCATCAAACTCCAGTCCAAAGGCCTTCTTGGAGTTCTTACTAGTCTGGGAATTTGAAAATTATATAAATGTCAAATTAAAATGGATTGATATAGGACTTTCTTACTTAAGCATAATGGAAATATGCAGTATCTCGGATTACATTCACAGTCCAACAAATTATGTTACTTGCTGCTTAGAGTGTTTCTTTGACAACATTTTATAAGGGTATTTACTTCATATTGCTTTTGATATATAGTCTATGATAGATGCAGAGGTTTAATTAGTAGCAATTATATAATATTCACTTTATTATTCAATATGTATACTGAGCATTGCATGGTGGAAAAAAATGTAAAATTGGTGATCCCCTTACAAAATAATGTTTGCATTGTGCCAGTCTATACTCAGAGCTGTGCCTTCAACCCTTTTTCTTTCTCCATTATAGGCTAAACCTCCACCCTCTATCGCTACTGTTTCCCAGTATCCCCCTTAATCTTCATTTATTTGTTTATTCCTATCTCCAGCTCTATATATCATTCTGTTTCCTTCTGTCCTTGTTCTCCCAGCACAATGTAATTCCCTTCATCCTTCACTGTAGCTAATTAAAGCCTTTGACTCCAATGGCAGCACCATGTTTCTTGTGCTGCAGTATGCTGAATGGATTTAAAAGGAGCCATGGGCAGGAATTACTTTAAATTTTTTAAAACAAGGTCTTTTTTCTGTTCTTTGTGGCAGAGCTGATAACATAGAGACCAAGCCTAGGATTTACTTATTCATGCTGTCCCTCAAGTGTGAAAAGCCATGGAATACAGATCTTTTCTCAACTGGTGATAGCTGCACAAAGCTCCTTTGCATTGCATGATGTTGTTTATTAACCAGCTTAATTGCAGCAATGCATGTTATTCGTCCCGTTACAAATATCCTAAGGTGAGTAGGTCCATCATTGTGATTGACTTAATGACTTTTCAAATCTGCTATCTGGGACTGAATAACAAGCACTGTGAAATTAAAGATGTCCATGTGGTGATTACTCTAAAATCAAGTCAGTGATATTAGCTATATTTTTTCCCACATAAGCTTTTTTGTGGTTCTTTTTTTTAAGATCATTGAGGGAAATGTAGAGGAGAGGTGCAAAGAAAACAGTAAAGGGGGGATATTCTCATGGCATTCATTGAGTATTATATCAATTCTCTAATAAGAGCCATATACAAAAATATAAACAGTATTTAGACCTGAAAAGCATTAAGGCTTTTGCAGACATATTCTAAAAAAAAGCTCACACACTTTTATCTGCACCCATACCACATAGGGGCCACCAGCCACAAAAACTGACATTTCCACCAAAATCACCCTAAATACAATTCTGTATTTTAAACATTAAAAATGTGATGCCCAAGCTGGCTGTTCCTTTACGTAACTCAAATACTAGGCTTCAGGGACCTCAAGACCTTGGCTGACTACAGTGACAAATCATATAAGATAACACTTTTTCTTCCTTGAAGAGCCATGATTGCAATTCCTATGTGCAAGGCTGTGTGGTTTACTGGCAAGTTATAGGTTTGCTTATGAAGTCCTGGTTTTGTCAATGTCAGAACAAAGACACATGTATGTTTTTGTGTATCTGATGCATGATACCTTATTTTCAAAATTATGTCTGCTGTACTGGTATGATTTGTGTTTTTTTTTTCTTGTTCCATCTAAACCAATTCCAATGAACTTTAAGTGTCATGCAATTCAGACCAAATCCTTTGGTAGGTTTCCATGTTGAGGACAGGATACTTTGTAGACTCATACTAGTGGAGGCATGGAGGATCCTCAAAACAAACAACAATGGGAGAGGCAAGACCGCTCCAGGTGATCACAAGACTGAGGATCAGATGCCTATCCAGTCAGCAAACTGGGTGTCTTGAAGATATGTGAAAAGGAGATGACCACATTCCAATCTTCAGAAAAATCAGTGCTTTATTTCATAAAATCCACAACAGACATCAAATGGACACGATATATGAGGACAAGAGCAGCATGGTTAACGAGTTTCACAAACAAATTTGCTTAGTTATAACCCTCAAAGTACATGAGAAATTAACTCTTATATGACATATCTTCATGGAGGATCCTCATCCACGCTTGACATAAAAGCGATCAGTAACCACAGAAGTGTAAAGCCCTTGGTTAAAGTGGTGTTCCGGCCAAAATTATGCTTTTTAAATAAAAATACCCCTATAATACACAAGCTTAATGTATTCTAGTAAAGTTAGTCTGTAAACTAAGGTCTGTTTTGTTAGTTTATAGCAGTAGTTTGTTATTTTATAAACTTATAGCAGGCCGTGGCCATCTTAAGTGTGGGCATCTGAAGCCAGACTGTATTTCTTCCTGGATCTCATCTTTGCAGATCTCACACATGCTCAGTGCAGCACAAGCAGTGTAATAGGTTTCAGGTCAGGTTTCCATAGCAACGGCAGTTTCTGAGGAAGTTGCCGCCCCTTCCCAGAAGGCATTGCAAACAGGAAATGATGCGATGGGCCGCGGCCAGGGAGGAGGAAGTGAAAAATGTATACAGCATATATACAGTAGGTGCTGAGAAAAAAAATAAAAAAAATCCAATTTGTTTACAGTGCACAGTTTAGTGAGGGATGCTGAAGAGTTGTAAAAGTGGGTGGAACTCCACTTTAAATAGATAATCAGTACAATGCTGTCTCCAAATAATTTTACTTACTTACTGTACCTCAATCTTGTGGTTTAACAACAGTTACATTAAAATATAAGCAGTGCAGAGAGTGCAGTGTTTTTCATTTGTCCACTGACATTCTATTGCAAAAAAAACAGCAGTAGAGCAGAACCATTGTAGAACATTGCAAAGCAGAAAGATTAGCCTGATTATGTTATTAGCAAATATTGTTGCCCTGTGTACATATATAATAAAAACTATATATAGGACCACAAGTGTTATCAAATCATCATTGGGTGAAAACACATTTTTCTTGAAGAAGATCTCTTTCACACTTATGTATGTTAAAAAAATTAAAAAAATAAAAATTTTTTAACCTAACCTTAAAGTATGTCAATTTTTTGTTGTTTTGGATAGACAGATAGTTAAAAACAATGCTAGGTTTTTATTGCCAACTATGACCCATTTGGAGACAGTCACTTCAAGAATTTTACAGTTTTCGCCAAAACAGGAGATCGGGGGAAATCTTCCAATGGGGAAGATTTTCCTTTTTTGCCAATGAAATCATGGTGGGCAGATCCTAAATGCTGCAAATGGAAGCACTGTTCTCTGTGGTGCTGTCCTCTGCAGCAGTCTACTTTAAGTCTGGGGGGGGTTATGATTTTCTAAGCTTATAGGAAATGGCTTAAGCAATGTTTGGGCATCATTCAACCTATAAGAGGAACGGTTGCTATGAGGAAGGCTTCAGCCAAAACATTATGCTGGATTGTTCATTGCTGTTGTGCTAAATAAATCCTTGCTTTTGGGTTACCGGCTTATTTTTTCTATTATGGACTTTCAGTGAACGACACGGCCTGTGTACCAACTCCGCTCATCAATTTTCAGTATAGTGATAGAGCTTGGGTGAGTCTCTTTCGTGCTTATAAGAGGAACAGTGGCTAGAAGTTGGAATTGTGAATCTGTCAGTGACATCAACAGAGATGGGTTGAATATAGTATCTTTACCTGGTTTTCTATTTTAAAAAGGGGCCAGAGGCAACCATTTTTCTATGTATGCCTGAGCTAGAAATAGACTTTAACACCCTTTTGTTTCTCTGGAGCAGAAAGTGAGGAGCCTTAACTCAATCCTACCCCATTCTTAACCATTAACCTAACAGTACCTCTCCGCTTAAAATGCAGTGAATAATGCAGTGAAAAAACAGTGAGTAATAATAGAGGATCCCAAAATAATCAATTTATTATTCGCTTGAATATTTCCATGTAGATTTGTCTGATCTTTGGAAAACAATTTGATTTAGGAATCCAATCAACCATGATTTTTGAAATATAGATTTAAACACATATTAATGAATATTCAGGAGACTATAAAAAAAAACATAATTTGCCAATTTGCCTGCTTTTAAACCAATTTACTTACATTCAATACTTTGAATGGCTTTGTTGGGGCTGCAAGTGTCTTTGACCCAGTCCTTACAAGGGTTAATATGAGATCAAATAATTCACAAAGTGAGGATTTAAAGTTAAAGTAGAACCCTTCTTTAGAAAAAGCTCCAGTTGTCAGAAGGGTAACTCTTATCTGAGGAGAACCTCAATAATACAAAACTGACCTGTTTTATTCCTTATAAACAAATGCTCTTACAGCAATTAAAAATGATCATTACATTTAATTCATTGAAAACAGAGATTCAGGTATATACACAGCTTACATTTAAACACAGATTTACAGTGTGTGTATAGCCACACTTTTTTTGCAGTTTTGGATAGAGTGTGCAGGGGTATTCATGTTTTTATTGTTGTCTGTATCATCCTCTCTATTTGTCCTGGAGTCCACTGTTCTTGGGATGGAAAATTATAGTACAAAACGAACGGCCTAAGTTATCAATAGGAATACAATAGGTATAGGTACCATCATCCCAAAATGTCAAGATCAATGGAAAGGGAGGGTGAGGCGATGGTCGCAGTTGCTGCTACTGTCAACCAGCGTCTCCGCCCCCCAACAGAGGGAAGAAGGGGACTATTACGGTACTCAGTATAGGTATACAGTAAGAGTAAGGAGTGAAAAACAAAAGTTTGAATTTTTTATAAAAGTTCAATTTTATTAGAAACAATTTTCATAAAATTACAATGCCGCATACAGTTGCGATTGTAAACGACAAAAGTAACAACATTACATATAACCATAAAAAGGGGAGGTATCACATAGTCTGAACAAGTGGAAACCGCACAATTTAGATAGCAGATATGTGTACAACTTTATTTCTCGACCGGTTTCGCGGTTAACACCGCTTCTTCAGGAGAACCAAATCTACAATATAATATAAAGTAGTTTTAGCAAAAACAAACAAATCATCAAGTGCATATAGGGTTATAGCAGCAGAGTTGTTAACAATATAATAAAACATTCCATACAAAACATGAAAATTCAGGACAAGCTCACCCAGCTCAGGAAATCTCTGTGGGCATGCGGGACCCCATAAAATTCCCCCTGCGGGGCGTGGCTTGCGAGCACTCTGAATGGCAGCATAATCCCGGAGCTCCGGTACTGAGCTAAGAAACAGCGGCACAAAACATCCCATCGGGTCCCGTTCTCTACACCCACAGAGGCAGAATACCCCAGGGCAGAGTCTGGAGCCATGTCCAGAAAACGAAAAGAACAGAGGAAGCCTCAGCGCCTGACGGACTTCTATGAAATGAAGCAGCATGACGGTAGGCAAGATGGCGCTGGGTCATCATCCACCCCAGCAAACAAATCCACTACCATCCTCCCTATGGCGAACAGGCACAATCACAATATAAGCATCCATAAAAGCCCACAGCAATACTCTCCCTCTCCACCCTCAGGCAGCCCAGCTAAAGCAAAACCCCGGATGGATGGCGGGGGATTCGCTGATACAGCTAGCCCTACGAGTGACTCAGGGGATGACACACGTGAATTACCTGACTCCATTGAATCTTTCCCTACCTCACATCAGCCTGTAATCGATACTGTCTTAAAAGACATGCTATTATCCCTAAGAAGCTCACTGCAATCTGACCTAATGAAATGCATGCATAAGTTTAACAACAATTTGCAGGCTGTTGAGACCAGAGTTGAGCACATAGAACAAAAAATGGGGGAATATGCTACCACTATCAATGATCTGGTAGACTCACATGAGGAAAGAGAGGGGGATACTGAATGGATTAAGGAAAAAATCGCAGACATTGAGGACAGAAACAGGAGGAACAATTTGAAGATAAGAGGGATCCCTGAAACGGTACAACAAGCCGACCTGCGCACCTATGTCTCCTCTTTATTTAAATCTCTCCTTCCTGACCTCTCCGACATGGAGATTACGATTGACAGAGTTCACCGCCTACCAAAACCCTCTTACTTATCAGAACATATCCCCAGAGATGTAATCCTACGATTACATTTTTATCAAGCTAAGGAACAACTAATGATGGTCATGCGCAAGAAGGAACACATTCCTGCTCAATACCAGCATCTGCAGTTTTATGCAGACCTCTCTCAATACACTCTACAAAAAAGAAAAAATTTGAACACCATCACTAAAGTACTGAGAAACCACAATATCACTTATAGATGGGGATATCCTACCAAACTGTCCGTTACAAGAGAGGGACGCACCCACGTAGTGAACTCCCTAGAGAAAGGACTTTCTCTTTTGGAAGAGTGGAATATCTTACCTGCTCCAGAACCAGCAACCCCCAAACCTGTGGATCCAGTGTGGAAAACAGTCACCACAAAAAATGCTAAATCGCATAGCTAAACCCAGATGGACTATCATCTTTTCACTTTCTACATTTTCTGGGCTCAGTGCACCAATCAGGAGCTCCTAAGCCCGAACTTTCTTCCCCCACTAACCTTAAACAGCAAACTGCTGTATACAAGTTTACTGTCTGTTAAATCCAGATTGACCTATGCAGAAGTTGCTCTTTTATACCAAAGTTGATTCTGCAATGTTAACGTTTCATTTTGTTTTTTATGTTTTCTCTTCAACGTTTTTGAAGTTGCAGCAGTTGGATACACAAAGACGCAGCCGGAATATCACAATCTCCCTGTCACCCCAAAATGAAAACAATCTCAGCAGTGTACGTGAGTACCTCTTTTGTCTTATTTCACTGAAAGAAGATTTCCTATGCAATACCAGAAAACACCACATGAGGGCAACAAGACCTCAAAAATGTCCCCACGTTTCCAAATACTCTAGCATACCTTCCTTACAACCATGGGCATAAAAATTATTTCTATTAATTCCAAAGGCTTGAATCATCCTGCCAAAAGGAAATCCATGTGGTCAGAAGCAATCACCCACAAGTCAGATGTGGTTTGTGTGCAAGAAACGCACTTCTCTGCTACTGCAGCACCCTCTTGTACCCATAGGAGCTTCCCTTTCATTTTTTTTGCTAACTCCCATAACAAAACCAAAGGGGTCCTCACAGCAATAAGAGACTCTGTGACTTTCACGCTTCACAAAGAAATTAAAGACACAAAAGGAAGGTATCTCCTATTAATTTGCGACATTAATTCAATCACTTATACCATCGCTAACGTTTACGCTCCCAACAAGCATCAAGTAAGATTCCTCAACAAAACGCTACAAAAAGTGAAGACCCTCCAGAGGGGGAGATTAATCATATGTGGAGACTTTAACGCAACCCCAATCCCACATCTGGATTCATCTTCCGGAACAAGACGTTCAAACCCATCCCTCATGAACATCCTACATAAACAGGATCTTTTTGACGCATGGAGGTGTATGCATGCAGGAGAGAGGGACTATACCTTCTTCTCTTCTCCCCACAACTCCTATTCCCGAATAGACCTTTTTTTGGTTGATCAAAGCACATTAGCCCATGTAATATCCACAGATATCAATACCATTACTTGGTCAGACCATGCGTCCATCACCATATCTCTAAAAGACGATGCCGCATGCAATACATCCTACTTGTGGAGATCAAACTCCTACCTAATGCAACAACCGGACTTCAGGAAAAAAATAGAAGATCAGATGAAGGAGTACTTTAGCATTAACGCACCCTCCGTGCAAAACCATTTTACCTTGTGGAATGCCCACAAGGCATATGTGAGAGGTGTCCTCATACAACTGGGGGCGAGGGTTAAAAGGCAGAGGCAGCGGCACATAAAAGAGTTGACAGACAAAATTTCTCTGTTAGAATCCAGCAACAAACAAAATACCTCCTACTCAACCTCACATCAACTTACACAATTAAGATATGAATTGAGATTGTTATTACTAGAAAATTTTGAAAAGTCCTCAAAAAAGCTTAAAATGACATATTACGCCACGGGTAACAAAGCAGGTAAAATCTTAGCTTACAGGATTAAGGGCATTAGATACAAAACAAAAATTCCATACATTCTACACCCCCTTACCAAACATAAACTGTACCATCCACAGGACATAGCAGACACCTTCAGTCAATATTACAGTAACCTGTACAATCTGAAAGATGACTTAGACACCCCCCAACCCACTACTGATGCAATTAATGCATTTTTACAACAACTAGACATTCCTACATTGTCACAAGAACAACTTCAAACTCTAAACCAAACATTCAGTATAGAAGAAATACATACTATTGACTCCCTACCAAGTAACAAATCTCCAGGCCCGGATGGATTCTCAGGAGATTATTATAAAACCTTCAAACACATATTAAGCCCATATCTACAACGCACTTTTGATGCTGCTGCTGCCTCTGCCTCTTTTCCTCCAGAAATGTTAAATGCAATAATAGTAACTCTGCCTAAGCCAGGGAAAGAACCCAATATACCCCCAAACTTCAGACCGATCTCACTCCTCAATATAGATTTGAAAATTTACGCAAAAATTGTAGCATCCCGATTATTAAATCTTCTCCCACTTCTCATTCATCCTGATCAAACAGGATTTACCAAGGGTCGTCAGACATCCGACGCAACCCGACGACTGACAAATATTATACACCTGGCGAGAGAACATAAAAGGCCTTCTCTGCTTCTAGCTCTGGACGCAGAGAAGGCCTTTGACCGCATCCATTGGCAATACCTCGCCCAAGTATTGAGAAGGTTTGGTTTTTCTGGCACTATACTTTCTGCGATATTGGCACTATACTCTAAGCCTTCTGCCCAAGTGCTAGCATCTGGAACACTGTCTAGGCCATTCAGTATCACGAACGGGACTAGACAGGGGTGTCCCTTATCCCCTCTAATCTTCAACCTGCTAATGGAGCCCTTAGCTATATACATCCGAACAAACCCCCATATTACAGGTTTCCGTATAAACAATTCAATACATAAGATCAGCCTATTTGCTGACGACATAATCATGATTCTAACCAATGCGGAATCTTCCCTGGCTTCGGTACATAAGACCTTAGACATGTTTCATAAGATTTCTTACTATAAAGTGAACGAGAGTAAATCATACATCATGGGAATAGGCATTGACGCACCCCTTCAAAAGAAATTGAGTGACAAATTTCCATACACATGGGAAAATGAAGGGATAAAATACCTAGGGATAACACTTACAGCATTGACAAGTAATCTAGTCGCAGCCAACTACACCACATTCCTGGGCTCATTGAACAAAAAACTTCTAGATATAGACAAAATGGAACTTTCATGGACAGGCAGACTGGCGGCGTTTAAGATGATCATCCTGCCACAGCTTCTCTATCTATTTAGGACGTTGCCAATCCCTGTTCCCAACACTTTTTTCTCTAAAGCTCAAATTATGATAAATAGATACCTTTGGCAAGGAAAAAGGGCCAGGTGTGCCTATAAGAAATTAACTAACGCTAGAGATGCGGGAGGAATAGGTCATGTTATCTTAAAAGATTATCATACAGCAACAATTTTATCACAAGCAAAATCTTGGTTAAATACTGCCCAGACCCACAGATGGGTAGAATTGGAGGAAGCACAACTTCCGAGAGGTAATCTAGCTGACACCCTATTGACCTGCCATGCCCGACCTTACGTATACTCACATATGTCTCCTACAATGATAGCTACACTAACAACATGGAGGTCCTTTTTGACATCAGACTTCTCTAGTCAGATGACTAAGCCCATACCGATTGCCACATCTAGCCTCCCAATAAACATTCCACATTTAAATATATCACACTGGATAACCAAAGGTATTTTGACACTAGACGACCTCAAAGTCGGTTCCTCATTCAAAACATTTGAGACTCTCCAAGCGCAATATGGTTTGGATGACACTGACCACTATAGATACCTTCAAATAAAGCACTATCTTCATAGAGTTCCAGTAACATCTATAAAGGTTCCGTGGAGGGTGTATCTATATCTTACTAATCCTAATACCAACATAAAAGGTATCTCACTTTTTTACAACATACTTAACAACAAACAAGAGTTCAAAAAGACTAATAACATAGAGGCGTGGGAAAGAGATCTGGGTATGTCATTTACAGATGAGCAATGGCAAAAAGCACTCCGCAATACCTTTATTGCAACTAAATGCGTCAAACTATGGGAGACAACACATAAAATAACACTCCGGTGGTATCTAACCCCACAAAGGATATCCAAATTTGCGAAACAGGCCTCTCCTCTGTGCTGGAGAAACTGTGGAGGAAGGGGTACATTACATCACATACTATGGGAATGCCGGGTTCTACATGCAGTTTGGAAAAAGGTATTCAACCTAATATCAGAACTCACATGCTCAGTAGTAATTCCAGATGCAGCATTAGCAGTGTTATCAATAGGAATAGAAAATATACCAATCAATACTAGAACCATAGTTACCCACATACTACTGAGTACGAGATTGACAATATTAAGGAAATGGAAAGACGCATCACCTCCTTCACTTAAAGAAATAGTTGAAATGACCAACACACATGCTACATACGAGCTGATGTTCGCTGCAGCTCAAGGCAATTATCACAAGGTAAATGTAAGGTGGCATAGGTGGACTGCATGGTACTCACATGTATATAAAAGCAGAAACTCAATCCCCTGACTTTGTATAACCTAGTTAATACAGGAAGTTAAACTGCTGCATATCTTTTACTCTTTATACTCTTTATACTCTTTATATACTTTTCACACTTTTATTTTTATTGATTATTTATTTTAGAGCTTAGTCCTTTAGCTCACAGTTTCTATATTATTTTCTTGTTATTTAAATAAGATAAATGCACCCAATAGCGGGACAAATTGTCCCAGAACTAGTCTCGTTAAGTTACGCACCAATTGCACTAACTCAAATGATTGTAACATGTGCATAATGTACTTATAACGTACTAATATATGTATACATTGCCTACAGGATAAAGGTGTATGTAACTTCCTTTCTGTTTTCATACCAATAAAAATTTATTGAAATTAAAATTCCCCCTGCGGCGGACACAGGGGATAACAAACAGCCTCTGATCAATAGATATTAGATTAGTCGGTTATACATATCACCATACTGTGATATCATAAGAAAAGAAGGGGTGTTAGTGCCCGTGCCAAGTCCTTCAGATAGCCCAAAGTAATGGTGCAATGAAGGGAATGGTGTGGAGTAAAGGAATAACAGAAAGGGGGATAGGGGGAAAAAGGAGGGGGAGAGGGGGGGGAAAGGGGAAAAGGGGGGGAAGAGGGGTGTGAAGCAAGAATGGGGGAAAGGGGATAGCGCAGGAGGAGAGGAGGTGTTGGAAAGGAGAGGGAAAGCAACAAAAAAAGGGGGGGGGGGGGGGGAAGAAAGGGGGGGAGATGGGAGGGGAAAAAAGGGGGGAGGGGGGAGAGGGTAAGGGAGGGGAGGGAAGAAGGATGGGGAGAAGGGAGGGGAAGAGGGTGGGAAGGGGGAAAAAGGAGGGGGGGACAAGAAAGAGAACGGGGGGGGGGGGGGTAAGGGAGGGGAGGGAAGAAGGATGGGGAGAAGAGAGGGGAAGAGGGGGGAGGGGGAAAAAGGAGGGGGGGAAACAAGAAAAAGAGGAGGGGAAGGAGGGTGGAGGGGGGAGAGAACGGAGGGGGGGGGGAAATGGGGGGGGGCTGAGGGAAGGGAAAGGAAGGAAACCCAGGAAATCCCATCCATGCAAAAGAGGATAATATGATGGAAAAATTGTGCACTGCCAATAAAAAGGCTGGCACTCACCACTTAAAGATTGAAATAATATGTGACGCATAAGCTGGGATGTAAGGAAAACTTCCGGTTAGCAGGACCGTAGGTCCATAAGGTCATACAAAGCCATGAGAGACGTTAGCATTTTAAGTATCCCTGAGATCCCATTCTCAGGGATACTTGAAATGCTAACGTCTCTCATGGCTTTGTATGACCTTCTGGACCTACGGTCCTGCTAACCGGAAGTTTTCCTTACATCCCAGCTTATGCGTCACATATTATTTCAATCTTTAGGTGGTGAGTGCCAGCCTTTTTATTGGCAGTGCGCAATTTTTCCATCATATTATCCTCTTTTGCATGGACGGGATTTCCTGGGTCTCCTTCCTTTCCCTTCCCTCAGGCCCCTCCCCCCCCCCATTTCCCCCCCCCTCCGTTCTCTTCCCCCCTCCACCCTCCTTCCCCTCCTCTTTTTCTTATTCCCCCCCCTCCTTTTTCCCCCTTTTCCCCCTCCTCTTCCCCTCCCTTCTCCCCATCCTTCTTCCCTCCCTTACCCTCTCCCCCCCCCCTCCGTTCTCTTCCCCCCTCCACCCTCCTTCCCCTCCTCTCTTTCTTGTTCCCCCCCTCTTCCCCTCCCTTCTCCCCATCCTTCTTCCCTCCCCTCCCTTACCCTCTCCCTCCCTCCCCCCTTTTTTCCCCTCCTATCTTTCCCCCCGCCTTTCTTTCCCCTCCCCCCCCCTTTTTTGTTGCTTTCCCTCTCCTTTCCATCACCTCCTCTCCTCCTGCGCTATCCCCTTTCCCCCATTCTTGCTTCACACCCCTGCCCCCCCCCTTTTCTCCTCCCCCCTCTCCCCCTCCTTTTTTCCTCCCTATCCCCCTTTCTGTTATTTCTTTACTCCACACCATTCCCTCCATTGCACCATTACTTTGGGCTATCTGAAGGACTTGGCACGGGCACTAACACCCCTTCTTTTCTTATGATATCACAGTATGGTGATATGTATAACCGACTAATCTAATATCTATTTATCAGAGGCTGTTTGTTATCCCCTGTGTCTGTCGCAGGGGGAATTTTATGGGGTCCCACATGCCCACAGAGATTTCCTGAACTGGGTGAGCTTGTCCTGAATCTTCATGTTTTGTATGGAATGTTTTATTATATTGTTAACAACTCTGCTGCTATAACCTTATATGCACTTGATGATTTGTTTGTTTTTGCTAAAACTACTTTATATTATATTGTAGATTTGGGACTCCTGAAGAAGCGGTGTTAACCGCTAAACCGGTCGAGAAATAAAGTTGTACACATATCTGCCATCTAAATTGTGCGGTTTCCACTTGTTCAGACTATGTGGTACCTCCCCTTTTTATGGTTATATGTAATGTTGTTACTTTTGTCGTTTACAATCGCAACTGTATGCGGCATTGTAATTTTATGAAAATTGTTTTTATTAAAATTGAACTTTTATAAAAAATTCAAACTTTTGTTTTTCACTCCTTACTCTTACTGTATACCTATACTGAGTACCGTAATAGTCCCCTTCTTCCCTCTGTTGGGGGGCGGAGACGCTGGTTGACAGTAGCAGCAACTGCGACCATCGCCTCACCCTCCCTTTCCATTGATCATGGAAAATTATAGGATTTGACAATTTATTTTTTCTACAAATTTTACAATCATCACCAGAACAAGGGTTGAGTATAAGTCTTCTAATAGGCACAACTGTCTAAAAAAGGGGAATCCTCTCATTTTGTGGAGCTTTCCTCACACTTTATGTTGCATTTCTGGGGCAGGAAGTAAAGGCAAAGGCAAATTGCTCCAAGGAAACACAGACAGCAAACAATAAACTAACAGGGGTTTTAGGAATTCCTACTGTTTCCAGAAATTAGAAACGTTTTGGCTATACATGTGCTTTTCTTGCTAAGAAAATAACTGTATCGATTAGTGTTTTTAATATCTGCCTAGGGGTCAGCTTTATTTTCTCTTAAAATAGCAGACAAATTATTTTGGCAATAACATAAAGCAAATATAATCTCTCTATAAACCTTTGAAGATTAGCTTTAGTTCAATGGTGATATTGATTCTCCAACAATACCTTTTTTTCAGTTCTGCTGGCATTCTGCACACCTTTTGTTTGCTAGTTGCTATGTTAACATTTTTTAGACCTCATCTGTGCATTTTGTACTACAATGTACAAAATGCTGGCTTTGCATATATCAGATTTCATGAATAATTTCAACATCTCTAGTGGATATATAACAGGATAAACTGTCTGACTTTGTCTTGATATTCTGCAATGTGTAGTTATGATAATAGTTACACCTGGTCAACACAGCTATTGCTGCAGTTGAATAAATCTGCCATTCACATAGGAAATACCATTGAATGTTGATTTTATGTCTGTAAGTTATTTTCAGACTGTTTTACCATATTTATGAAAAACAACCTTATTTGGAAATGAGGTGACTGCGACTACACTTCCAAGTGCACTTGTAGTGCAAAGTGGATTTGCCTTTAGTAAATCAACCCCATAATGTCTATAAAATGCAGCTTTGCTGGCCAATTTGGCTTTATAACACTGCATAGCACATAGGGAACTGGTTTATAAATGAAAAGACAACAGATTTGAGCTCATCAATATGCTACTGGCCCATTCACCATCCAATCACAGTCAGGGGCAGTGTTTGACCACATTGTTTTGCTTTACCGCAATAGAAAATAAAGTGAGGTCAAATCCTGGCAATGTTATCTGACAGAGATGTCTGAATTAGTAAACCAACTGAACAAAGTGACATATTTAACAGGTAAGTCAGGGCCAGTTCAAGGCATGCTTCTCTTTAATTGTTGTTGACTAGCTTATAAGAATAAGGCAGCATAATGCACCACAATGCATGGCACTCATTTAGAATAACACATAAATGGTCAGTACATTAGCTCCAATGAACCTGCACTGCAATGCACCATAACACACATAGTATGTTTACACCTGCATTTTTATTTCCAGACGGTAAATAAATGGGCCTGGGTGATGTCACTGGCTGCTAAGGATCCACCGCTTTCTTATAATTCATTGACAGATAGGAAGCTGTCATACTGTGTATACAGTAGTTGTGGTATAAATGTGGTATAACAAGCTAAAAGTCCAGCACTCCAGAGGAACACCAGAACAACCAAAGTTTGATCACAGTTTGTTTGTGAGCCTACAGTTGAGCTCATCCCTGCTCTGTGCTGTTAGCTAACACATAGTACTGTGGGAATCTATTTTCAAGTATTAAATGTGTATTTTTTTTTTTTTAAAGGAAAGAACTTTAGTTGTTGGTATCTTGAGCTACTTATTAATTTACCTAAAAAAGGTTGAATTTCAGATGACCTGTGTATCATTCACATACCTGAACCAATGACTTAGTTACAGGTTTGCTATAATTAAACAGCTTTGGTTCATACGTTCTTGTAAATTACTGTAAATGCCCTTTTGTATAATAGTATATACATATAAAACAAACATATTAAAACAAATTGAAATAAATAACTAAGCTGCCACTGCATTAACCTATTGAGGGACTGAATACCACATAGGCCTTGAACCCCCTTTCTAGACTTTTTCTTGCCATCTGGTGCAATTCTATTTCGGCTAAATGAGTATTCTGTGGTAACAAGCAATTTTTTCCCCCTTGCATTTATTTGATGACCGGTGACATACTCTGCATTTCCCATCATTCTTGGATATTGGTGTATCTGACTATCACATTCATATTACATGCTACCGTATACTAAGATCTGCCTAAGCTCCTGAGGAAGCGCTAATGTGCGCAACATGTAGAGCTACATTATATCACATCTACCTACACCAAGCCCGATTTGGATGCCTATACACCTACTAGGAATTGGCCTCTGTCTTTATGGTGGTGTGACATATGCTTTTTAGGCAATATTTGCATTGGGATACTGTATATATTTTTGAATGTGTTCATTTTAATTATTTTGTAATAAAACATATAAATTTTTTTTATTTTACTTTGTGTACTCTTGTGCCTATAAAGTCCATGATATTGTTCAATAGCTTTCCAAACAAGATAGGACCTGGCACTTCTCTACTGTTTGTTGTGTATCCACAGTTCCACCCTGTTGTGATACATCTATTAATATATAGAAAAATAATAACTAATCTAAATAATAAAGAATATTGTGGTTTTCCTGTAAATTTGACTCCCTTCTTTACCAACTTTATTATAAAAATGGACCCTGTCAGCTTTCTAAAAATAATTCCACAAGCTGCCCTGTTTAACAGAAGCAGCAGAAAGCTTACCTCTTCAGCAGAGTAAAATCTTTGTTTATCTTCATTAGCTTCAGGGTCTTCTGTAATACAACACTTTCAGGTGACTCAGGTCTAATTTTGCCCACTTTACACTAAATCACTATAACAAAAAACAGCAGCCTGTAGAAGAACATGCTAAACGACACACCCAAAAGTGCCAGATAGCAGTGGTACCCAGAGCTCATGAAGACAGCAAATATTGCTGCCCATTGAAAAGGTATTATAAAAAAGATAAGATTAGTTTAAAAAAAAAAAAAGGTAATCTTCTATTGCAAGAGACAGCTGGCTGTATGTTTTTAGAAAAGAAACAGGTACTTAAATATTTTTTTTTTTTATAATGTTAAACTATTACAAATTATAACAGCTTATTAAAGTGATGAGCTTTCTGTTTTGTAGACTTTGAGAAATGAGCAATAACAACCCAGGAGTTAATTCACAAAATCATATAATCTGTTGGTGTGTTAACCACCTAATGCCCCGTACACACGGTCGGATTTTCCGATGGACAATGTCCGATCGGAGCGTGTTGTCGGAAATTCCAACCGTGTGTGGGCTCCATCGGACATTTTCCATCGGATTTTCCGTCACACAAAGTTGGACAGCAGGAGATAAAATTTTCCGACAACAAAATCCGTTGTCGGAAATTCCGATCGTGTGTACACAAATCCGATGGACAAAGTGCCACGCATGCTCAGAATAAATAAAGAGATGAAAGCTATTGGCCACTGCCCCGTTTATAGTCCCGACGTACGTGTTTTACGTCACCGCGTTCAGAATGATCGGATTTTCTGACAACTTTGTGTGACCGTGTGTATGCAAGACAAGTTTGAGCCAACATCCGTCGGAAAAAATCCTAGGATTTTGTTGTCGGAATGTCCGAACAAAGTCCGACCGTGTGTACGGGGCATAAGAACCGAGCCTCTTTCTGAGATTTGTTGTTTACAAGTTAAAAACATTTTTTTTTGCTAGAAAATTATTAAGAACCCCCAAACATTATACCCTAGAGCGGTGGTTCTCAAATCCAGTCCTCAGGACCCACCAACAGGCCAGGTTTGCAAGATAGCTGAAATACATCACAAGTGATATCACTTGCTGCTCAGTGATTGCAGTATTCTAGTCTGCAACTCCCCAAGGTCATACTTAAAATCTGGCCTGTTGGTGGGTCCCGAGGACTGGAGTTGAGAACCACTGCCCTAGAGAATAAAAGGGCAGTAATACTTTTTGTCACACCGTATTTGCGCAGCGGTCTTACAAGTGCACTTTTTTTGGAAAAAATACACTTTTTTGAATTAAAAAATAAGACAACATTAAAGTTAGCCCATTTTTTTTATATTGTGAAAGATAATGTTACGCCGAGTAAATTGATACCCAACATGTCACGCTTCAAAATTGCACCCACTCGTGGAATGGCGACAAAATTTTACCCTTAAAAATCTCCATAGGCAACGTTTAAAAAATTCTACAGGTTGCATGTTTTAAGTTATCAAGGAGGTCTAGGGCTAGAATTATTGCTCTTGCTCTACCGATCGTGGCGATACCTCACATGTGTGGTTTGAACACCGTTTTCATATGCGGGCGCTACTCGCGTATGCGTTCGCTTCCGCACGTGAGCTCGTCGGGATGGGAGTGTTATGGAAATTTGGTTGTACGCAGAGCACACAGCCAAATCTCCTTTTTCTCATAATAATAACAATTTTGTCAAATGATATAAATGCATCTCACCTTTTGATCGTATCCATCCTCTGGTGTGTGCCCCATCCACCCAACTAGACAAAACACATCCTCACGGTTCCAGTTACAAGATCACACTGCCTGCTCCGCCGTGTGCTGACTCTTTATTAGCATAACAGTAAGTCCCAAAGCTTGAGGGTTCGGCTTCCAACAGCCAAACACCCCTTACAAAGCTTGTGACCTCACAAGAAATGGACACAGGATATGACCTCACAGGATGTGAATGACCATATAAGGATTTAACAACACAACACAATACAACAACCAATGAACAATGACTACAGGAGTCTTATGGGTGTGTCTGAGCAGAGACAGGGTGCATGCATGCTTTTAGAAGCCACATGGCTTTCAAACATTAACTCTGTCTCCAACCAGAACAACGCAAAAGACTCCTGTATTTCCGTTGATAGAAATCCCTATTATACATTGTTCCAGAGAACGATGTATACCTGGATTATTCTACTGTCTTTGTGGACGAGAGATTATCGGCAGGCGTACACTCACTGGGCCACAAATGTGTTGATCAGGCACACAGGGGCAACATGAGAGCACACTCGTTAAACCGATAATGTCTTTGCAGAGCGAACACACCCCCACCAGACGATCGTTCCGTGCATCGCACAGGGGCCCTTAGCTGGCGGACACGTCCCCACTCCGCAAATATTTCTCTACATCCCCAAAGAGCTTTTCACTACCAAACGGATCTCAACCAGCGTCAGTCTACCCCAGTCAGCTCTTTAGAGCGGGCTGCGATTGAACAGACACTGGGAGACTCTTATGACAATACATTAATATAAAATTTTCCACAACAGGGAGATTAGAAGGGAGATGGGAGATTGTTTAGATTTTTTTTTTAATTATTTTACTTATTTATTTTACCTTTTATTTTTTATTTTTACACTGTTTTTTTTTTTTTTTAATTGTGTCACTTTTATTCCTATTACAAGGAATGTAAACATCCCTTGTAATAGAAAAAAAGCATGACAGGACCTCCTAAATATGAGATCTGGGGTCAAAAAGACCTCAGATCTCATATTTACACTAATATGCAATAAAAAAAAATTGTCATTTAAAAAAATGAAAAAAAAAAAGAACCTTTAAGAGCTATGTGCGGAAGTGACATTTTGACGTCGCTTCCGCACTGCAATGATATGGAGACGGGTGGGGGCCATCTTCCCCTCAATCGTCTCCATGTCAGACCACAGTAAGGATCCGATTGCCTCCGCTGCTGTTGACGGCTCCGGTAAGCGGCGGAGGGCACCGGATTGCGGTGGGAGGGGGGATCCCTCTCCCGCCACCGATAAAAGTGATCTTAAAATAGGCCGCTCACTGAAGAAGAGGATACCAGGGTTATGGCAGCTAGCTGCTGCCATAACAATGATAACCTCCTTCAAATAGCTGACGTATAACGAGGGTGGGCGGTCCGGAAGTGGTTAATATTGTGGCACAGCCACAATCTGGCATTGTTTTATATTTTATGCTGGCCCAGAATGAGATGTTCTTTAAAAAACAAAAATTTTGTTATTAGAAAGCTGTGTTATACTTTACCTCTCACCGCTTTTTCTTGTCATTTCATAACATTGTTTTGTCTCCCTCTTTTGTTTCACCTTCAAATGTTTCTGCCAGTCACATCCCATTGAGGCCTAAGCTGCCAGAAGACCATATTGAATGGAGCATCTAGCAGAAACACGTGCTGTGATTCTTAGGAAATACACACAGCTGGGAGAGCGTTCAGATACAATTAAAGCTAATTATGAGCAAATAGACAATATAAACAAGCCTATAATGCATACAGGTAAATCAAAACACAAACACAATGCAGTCCAAAACCATCAAAATTGTGCGTGGCTGGACCATGACTTTTGTTTGGATGAAAGTGTATATTGTATTTATGTCAAACAGGGACATTTAAACAGAACAAATCGTTTGGAAAGAAAAACTGCAGCAAAATCTCAGTTGTGATTAATGGCAAGACACAAAAACAGCTGCCTCTAATAAGATGATTAGTATGTATATTGCAGATTTATTAGTGTTTTTGCTGCACAAATGTCTGTAGCCAGATGGGGCCAGGGTTTTGGTTACCTTCAAATACATATTATTCTTTTAAATGTATTAAATAACAATTTTAAAATAATAGCTCATTAAAGGGGATTTTCCTCCTAAGTATGAAATTGTCTTGATTTATTTACATGGTATCCTAATGCTATACTCCAATTAAAATCAAAAGTTACTCTTGCAGTGTGTTATTTTTGTCTAGGGGGAACCTTAAAATAAATTTAATTTGCTTTATTTCACATTCATCCAGCAGGCAGTAACAAGGAATAGGGGCGCCTCTGAGAAGTTATCATAAAACACTTTATTACAAACATAATATCCACTCACATGAAGGTAGGAGAAGTCATGTACAGGAGCATGATGAGGGCTGGAGAGATGAAAAATGCAGGACTGTAGCCAGAAGCTGTTTCAATGTAGCTGAAGCACAATCAGGTCCAGGCAGGCAGGGGTGCGGATGGCTGAGCACATACACACACCGGTGTAGTTCAGTGTCCCTGGAAGATGGTGGCAGCAGTCCAGTAGAGAAGAAAAAGATGAGTCCAATAATGACATAAATGTCAGTGGAGAGAGGGAGAAAGGACGTCCGGCCGGATGGCAGGGCTGCGCTGTATCTCCACAGCGATCGCACTGTCCCTGTGTGGTGAAGGGAGAGACACAGCCGTGTGTGTGGGATGAAAGCGAGACTTGGAGAGCAGACACAGGCCGGCGCCGAGCTGTGACATCATCAATATGCGACGCGTTTCCGAAATTGCTGGCTATAGATGGATGGAATAGCCGCATTCCTTTTTCAAGCATCTGAACTACACCGGTGTGTGTATGTGCTCAGCCATCCGCACCCCTGCCTGCCTGGACCTGATTGTGCTTCAGCTACATTGAAACAGCTTCTGGCTACAGTCCTGCATTTTTCATTTCTCCAGCCCTCATCATGCTCCTGTACATGACTTCTCCTACCTTCATGTGAGTGGATAATATGTTTGTAATAAAGTGTTTTATGATAACTTCTCAGAGGCGCCCCTATTCCTTGTTTCTTCTCAGCTATTGGAACTTGCTTTTGGTTTCTTGGTGGCTGCCCTGACTGACATAGCGATTTTATACCATTAGTGTACATATCTGTACATACATCCATATTCCTGGACAATTGGGTATGACATTGTAAGGTATCTGCATATTGTGCCTTGTTACTTGTTTAATCCAGCAGGCAGTGGTCTCCTCCTCTTACTGACTTGGCAGGGCCTCTGCGTCCCTTTGTGTCCTCAATTACAATGCAGAACTGCTGTTCAGTGCAGAATTTGGATCACTTGTAGAGTAGGTCCTATCTGTTATGGCAAATTCACTGGCCCTCAGAAAGATTATTTTCAGTATCTTTGGCAGTTTGATGTCAAATGAGATCTCCAGCTGCCAAATGTAACAGCTTTTTCTTGAACCTCTAAAGTCTGTCACTGAGATAACCCCCACTGAATTATGTAAACACGGTCGGACATTGATCGGACATTCCGACAACAAAATCCACCGTTTTTTTCCGACGGATGTTTGCTAAAACTTATCTTGCATACACATGGTCGCACAAAGTTGTCAGAATTTCCGAATGTCAAGAACACGGTAACGTACACCACGTACGACGGGACTATAAAAGGGCAGTTCAATACCACCCTTTGGGCTCCTTTTGCTAATCTCGTGTTAGTAAAAGTTTGGAGAGAGACGATTTGGGCTTTTTCAGATTTGTGGTTTTCAGATCGTTTTTCTGCTGTTCAGTTTGTGCTTGTGGGTTTATATCTGGTCTTCAGTGTGTGCAGTGAGTTCCCATTGGTTTATTCAGTGTGTTCTTGTCCGTTCGTTACTGATTTTCAGGTCGCTCTTCACAGGCCTTGCTGTTCTTCAGTGCGTTCTGTTACTCCGTTCTGACCAGCTGACCATTTTGAAGCCATGTTGCGTGTACGTACTCATCGTAGAGTTCGTGCTGTGCGGGGGCTTGGTGTTGGAGTTCTTACTTTGACACAAGCCCAGTCCATGAACAGGGCGAAGAGGAGTTCATGTACCAAGAATTGGTTGCTTCAGCATGACCAATTCTGTCACATGCCTTTGCTCCGTGTGAGATCCGTGAGAATAATCCTGATGATTTCAGGAACTTTCTCAGGATGACAATCCCCGTTTTTCACCATTTGTTGGCTTTGCTGACCCCTTATATCAGCAGGCAGGATACCTGCATGCGGCAAGTCATCACTTCAGAGCAGAGGCTCGTCGCCACCCTGCGGTACTTGGCGACGGGGAGAAGCCTGCAGGACCTCAAGTTCTCGACAGGCATCTCCCCCCTGGCTCTGGGGCTCATTATCCTAGAGACCTGTTCTGCCATCATTCAGGTCCTGCAGAAGGACTATATTAAGGTAATATTGTTATCCTTTAACATCACATTTTTTTGTATTTAATGTTTGATAATATATTGTATTTCTTTCATCATTCCCTAATTATCATGATTGTAATATGCTGTGAATGTCCCCTTTGTCCTCATGCATGCTGGAATTTTTAAACGTTTTTTTGTCCTTCATGCATATTTGCCTTCACTTACCTCCCCAGCATGCTCTCCTGGGCCTATATCCATCTCGCCTAGTCACTTAATGTATTTTGTCAACTCCATAGTAGTGCTTTACCCTAAACACCCCCTAAAATGTGATCAAATGTTATTTGTGTCCTTAAGTCCTGTTTTTTGGGGTCCTAAACTCATTTGGAACACTCCCTCCCCCCAACTGCTAAGTCAATCCATAACAATCCTCTATCTACTGACTTTGCCAAACCCATACACACTATACCTACCTCTTTTGTGGTCAGATTTCTGTATGAATTCCCCAAAGCATGTAGTGCAGGGCCTGCATGAATACTTTCAAATGTTACTGTTTAAAGTTTTTGTATCCTATTATTATCCTGGCAATTTCAGAATGTTAAAATTGTGCTCCAATTTGGACAGTGTGTATTTATATTTTTTGTATTATGACACTTCTTACCTGTCCAGTGGGCTGCCAATAGTGTACGTAAGGAGGGGCTGGCCAAAGTAATACACATTATTTAGGCGTTCATCTCTAAATGAAGTGGAGAGTGTTACCTGTCCAAAACATCTCCCCCCCTAAAATTTTAACAATGGGCCATCAGAGGGGGTGAGGAATCTGATAGGTGGACCTTATAATTTTGTCTTTAAATACTCCCTAAAATAAATGTTATACTGATATTGGCAAAGAATGTTTGTGTCTAATCTGCTCTTAATGTTTATGTGCAAAATGACAATTTTTTTATTCTTGTTTGACTCCACAGTTTCCTTCCACGTCACAGGAATGGCAGACTGTGGCCTCCCACTTTGCCCAGTGGTGGGACTTTCCCAACTGCGTAGGGGCAATTGATGGGGAACACGTCCACTTCGTCCCACCCCCCAATTTTGGGTCATACTATTATAATTACAAGGGGTTCAATAGTATTGTGATGTTGGCGGTGGTGTCGGCTACTTACGAGTTCCTGTATGTGGACGTGGGGAAGAATGGCCAGATTTCGGATGGTGGAATCATCGCCCAGACTGAGTTCTACAGGCGTCTCCAGAATGGCAGCTTGGGCTTGCCACCTCCAGAAGACAATGCGGAAGGACTCCCATTCGTCTTCGTTGCAGATGAAGCGTTTGCGCTGGGGGACCATCTTATGCGGCCATTCCCTATGAGGACTCTCACCCTGGACCAGAGGGTTTTTAATTACCGGCCGGCCAGAGCCAGAAGAGTGGTGGAAAACACGTTTGGAATAATGGCCAGCCGGTTCCACCTATTTCTTACCCTGATACTCATGGCGGAATATAAACACAATCACATCATCCTGTGTTGCTGTGTTCTCCACAACTTTTTAAGGAGAAATTCTTTAAACTATGCTGCCTCAGTTGGGCCTGAGGCCGGAATTCATATTAATGAACCAACCCTGACTGCGCTTGAAACTGGCCGTCCTGGCTTGCCCCCCCAGAGTGCCCACGAGGTCCGTATAAGATACATGGAATACTTTGTGGTTAGGGAGGCCATTGATATGCCAGAAAATGTCTGAGACATTTTTAAAACTAAAATATATTTTAAACTGAACAAATATTTGCTTTGATTTACTGCTTGGCCTTCTTTTAGCTGTCTCCTCGGTTATCTTTTATTAATGTTCTAATTTTTTGGCCTTTTTCTTCAACAGTGCAAACGAAATTTCGTTGACACATGAGGTGACCATCTCTTCTTCGGCTAACTATTATTATTATGTTGTGGGTCTGCTACACACACACCTGTTTTTTTGTTAATGCATGTAATGCATTACTGACAAAAATATTAATAATTTTCGACACCATGACCGAAATTTGGGGAGTCATGAAAATGAAGTGATTGTGTAAAATTAGAAAGCACTGTTGGGTGTTATTTACTAAAGGAAAATACACTTTGCACTACAAGTGCACTGAGACTGCACTGAAACAGTAAATAACCCCCATTGTCACTGAAAACAACAACTTTACTACAAAAAATGCTTTTGAGCATTGAAAGAAGAAGCCACACATTGTTGATTATCAATCTTTTTAATCAAAGCACAATCACATGTGCGTTTCTAAAAGGGTTTTTGAACAAACCAACATGTTTGTTGTATAACATTTTTTTAGGTCAAATTAAGTAGAAATAGCCTTTTAAGGTAAAACAGGCATGTTTAAAACCAAACAATACACAACTCTGGAACTTACAAAGTTCAACTTTTAGAAAGGGAAGGCAATATCAGACATGAGTATGTACAAACTGTGTTTGATACTGCGTTCAGCAGATGGGGTGATGTCACCCCTGTAAAAAACAAATTTAGAAGATGCACACAAATTGCCTAATGTCAACATGTGCTAGCTGCCATCATGGGGGATCAATGGACGTGTTTTGTGGGTGCAACCCCTTCCTCTCAGCTACTTTATTATTGAGGAAGAGGTTGCACCCACAAAAATCGTACATTGATCTCCCGTGATGGCAGATAGCATATGTTGACACACTGTGTGCATCTTCTAAATTTGGCTTTCAACATACGTAAAAAAAAATTGTCACAAAAAACTGAAGAAATTTAGGGGTTTCTGGGTGTTTTAGATTCTACCTAAAACATCAATGATGTTCTTCATTTTGTTTTGAACATCATTGATGTTTTGCTTTAGGTTTTCTAAATCTCTATTACACCCCATTATCTACCCAGTGAGGATCTGGGCACCTTCACTGGTGAAATGACATTCCTCTTCCACAACATCCCGATCACCTACAAAAAAAACCAAAAAAACAAAGCATGTATTATAAATATGCAGACATCCATCTCTTACATGAAGCTGTGGTCGCAGACACTCACCTGTTGTGGTGACAACGTCTCCCTCCTCCACCCCTGTTTGGGGGATTTCCCCTTCTTTCTGAGGTGGAGGGTCTGTGGTCTCCTCTGAGTCTTTTCTCCTCTATGTGAACAAAAATAGGTATACTTAGCAAACAGGTATTTGATGGCAGAAATAGGAATATGAAACATTGCTTGGAAGTGGGGTACAATTGTCTGTTTTGGCAGAGTTCCAAGATGAAGAAATTTTTTGGTCCTTTCTAAAGCTTGAATACTTACCTGTTTTGCGCAAGCTTCACAGATGGAGACACCCCTATAGTATTCACTGGAGCACCTGTGTGGGCCCCCTAATAAAAAGGGTGTTCTTTTGTCCCACACTAGTGCTCCAGCGTCCAGATGTCTAAACAGCTGCTGAGTGTCCTCTCCTTACACAGAATCTAGTTAGCATTTCATTCTAGTTACAAACCCATCTAGACAACAAACTTTTACTAATAGAAGTAGGCCCTAAAAACTGTATTGAACTGCATCTGGCCAAAACATTGTATTTTAGTGGCCGAACAAACAATGTTTCCTACGAACGATTAATGTGCCCATGGACATGAAAGTTGCCATTTTAAAATGTACAACAGTAAAGAAAAGCACATGGAGCAGCACAAACGTCATAAAAAGAAAGAAACAGAAAACAGGACAACTACTTACTTTTTTGCAGCACTCTCCTGATCCTTCTATACTGATTGTGCTCCCTCAGTTTGAGGTTGGACCACCGTTTCCTGAGTTGATCCTTGGATCGTTGTACCCCAAAATTCCTGTGCAGACTCTTCACAACTTTAGCCATGATCTTGGCCTTTCTGACTTTTGGGCTGGGATAAGGTCTATACTTCCCGTCATAGTCAGCCCTCTTCAATATGTCCACCATCTCCACCATCTCTACAAAGGCCATATTTGAGGCCTTAAATCTCCTCTGGGATCGTGACGTTTCTGGCTCCGGGCTTTCCTCCTCCTCCTCGTTGCTGCTATTATCATGCACCTGTTGTCTCTCCACCATGTGCTCTCCCCCACTGCGCCGAAAGAGAAGGGGCGGGGAATAGACTAGAAAGAACATCAGGGGTGGGCAAAGTTTCATGCATGCGCAGTGTATATAAAGCGTAACACACGTGCGTTGTACGTACGATCTGTGAGCGGAGGAAGGAGTATCGGAAGCGCCGATCGTGATAACAAAGGTGCAAGTTTAACTTGGGCCTATACTGCTTATAGATTGAGGCCTATGTTTCGACAAGATTGGGAGAGTTTAGCCTGACATTAGGGTTTGTCTTGTGTTGTGTCTTGCAG
Organism: Lithobates septentrionalis; assembly: GCA_037952835.1. Classification (NCBI taxonomy): domain Eukaryota; kingdom Metazoa; phylum Chordata; class Amphibia; order Anura; family Ranidae; genus Lithobates; species Lithobates septentrionalis. The sequence continues at coordinate 1,670,908 of JBBDGP010001242.1, forward strand.
AGAAAATGGATGGCTTCAAAGATCACAACCTCCTCCCCCTGTTCATAGACAAATACAGGGAGCTGCCCTGTCTGTGGCAGGTCAAACACCCCCATTATAATTATAAACAAAAGAGGCAGGCAGCACTGGAGAAACAGCTGGAGTTGGTGAAGCCAGTGGTCCCCAAGGCAACCATCCCCTATTTAAAAGCCAAGAAGGTCCAGGATTCCCAGACATCAGGAGCTGCAGCAGTTGACATTTATGTACCCAGGCTGTGGTACTATGAGAGACTTTGTTTTCTGTCAGACCAGACTGAAGTCAGGGAATCACTCTCAACCCTTCCTTCCACTCTTCCTTCCACCCTATCTTCCACCCCAGCTGAGGCTTCCAATGTCCAACCTGGGACTTCCAGCCAGGAAGAAGTGGAGGAGCCCAGCTTGAGCCAGGTATAGCATTGTTCTACAGATTTCTTGGCAAAACATAAATGATGTTTACTAGATGTTATTATTGATCACTATTTGCTGATTTAATAAAGGCGTTTACATATCAATAGACAGTAGTGGGCAAAAATAATTGGGACAAGAATGAAAAATGCTGGGGGTCAGAATGATAGTCTTTTCTCTTTATTAACATTCAATTTGCAACAGTCATGAGATGAAAATTGTGTGTGATTGATGAAGAAAAAAACTAAAACTATGTCCCTTTTTCATACACAGGAAGACCTCAGCCAGGAGGAGGCTGTGGAATGTGGCACACAGGAGGAGGCTGTGGAATGTGGCAGCCAGGAGGAGGCAGGGGTTAGTGGCAGCCAGAAGGAGGCAGGGGTAAGTGGCAGCCAGGAGGTGACAGGGCCCAGTAGGAGCCTCACACAATCACAGGTTCCTCCCCTCCGCCTTCCAAACAAAAGACCCAGGAAGGGGAGTGACATGGAGGAGTCAGCGCTCAGGCTGATTCAGGAGGCTTCTGCGTCCCTCAAAGCCACCCCCACTCGTGAAGAGGCCTTTGCCTCCATGGCTGCACCAAACTGCAGGACATGCAGGAGGGGCAACACCTCATGTGTGAGGAAATCATTTATAAAACATTAAATAAGGGGTTGAGGGGCGAAATCACACCCAATACCCACCTGTGTGAGTTGCATCATCCTCCTCCACCTGCCACACCTCCAACATCACAGCCACAGCCTGGAAGGAAGAGTGGAAGGAAGACAAGAAAGTGATGGCCTGGGTTCAGTCTGGTCTGACAAAAAATGCAGGCTCTTGTATGACCACAGCCTGGGGACATGTATGTCATCTGCTGCTGTTCCTGATCTCTTGGACTTCTGGACAAGATTGTACTCACTTAGATAAGGACTCCTCAGGCCACCAATTTTGCCTGAAAATAGTTGATGTGTGCCTTGGGGGCCAATGGCTTTGCCAATTTCTGCTGTTTCTCCAGCGTTGCCTCCCACTTTATTTGGTTAGGACCCCTTACATAGTTACATAGTTACATAGTAGGTGAGGTTGAAAAAAGACACAAGTCCATCAAGTCCAACCTATGTGCGTGACCATGTGTCAGTATTACATTACATATCCCTGTATATTGCGGTCATTCGGGTGATTATCTAATAGTTTCTTGAAGCTATCAATGCTCCCCGCTGAGACCACTGCCTGTGGAAGGGAATTCCACATCCTTGCCGCTCTTACAGTAAAGAACCCTCTACGTAGTTTAAGGTTAAACCTCTTTTCTTCTAATTGTAATGAGTGGCCACGAGTCTTATTAAACTCCCTTCTGCGAAAAAGTTTTATCCCTATTGTGGGGTCACCAGTACAGTATATGTAAATTGAAATCATATCCCCTCTCAAGCGTCTCTTCTCCAGAGAGAATAAGTTCAGTGATCGCAACCTTTCCTCATAACTAAGATCCTCCAGACCCTTTATTAGCTTTGTTGCCCTTCTTTGTACTCGCTCCATTTCCAGTACATCCCTCCTGAGGACTGGTGCCCAGAACTGGACAGCATACTCCAGGTGAGGGCGGACCAGAGTCTTGTAGAGCGGGAGAATTATCGTTTTATCTCTGCAGTTGATCCCCCTTTTAATTCATGCCAAAATTCTGTTTGCTTTATTAGCAGCAGCTTGGCATTGCATGCCATTGCTGAGCCTATCATCCACTAGGACCCCCAGGTCCTTTTCCATCCTAGATTCCCCCAGAGGTTCTCCCCCCAGTGTATAGATTGCATTCATATTTTTGCCACCCAAATGCATTATTTTACATTTTTCTACATTGAACCTCATTTGCCATGTAGTCGCCCACCCCATTAATTTGTTCAGGTCTTTTTGCAAGATTTCCACATCCTGCGGAGAAGTTATTGCCCTGCTTAGCTTAGTATCGTCTGCAAATACAGAGATTGAACTGTTTATCCCATCCTCCAGGTCGTTTATGAACAAATTAAATAGGATTGGTCCCAGCACAGAACCCTGGGGAACCCCACTACCCATCCCTGACCATTCTGAGTACTCCCCATTTATCACCACCCTCTGAACACGCCCTTGTAGCCAGTTTTCAATCCATGTACTCACCCTATGGTCCATGCCAACGCACCTTATTTTGTACAGTAAACGTTTATGGGGAACTGTGTCAAATGCTTTTGCAAAATCCAGATACACCACGTCTACGGGCCTTCCTTTATCTAGATGGCAACTCACCTCCTCATAGAAGGTTAATAGATTGGTTTGGCAAGAACGATTCTTCATGAATCCATGCTGATTACTGCTAATGATATCATTCTTATTACTAAAATCTTGTATATAGTCCCTTATCATCCCCTCCAAGAGTTTACATACTATTGATGTTAGGCTAACTGGTCTGTAATTCCCAGGGATGTTTTTTGGGCCCTTTTTAAATATTGGTGCTACATTGGCTTTTCTCCAATCAGCTGGTACCATTCCAGTCAATAGACTGTCTGTAAAAATTAGGAACAACGGTCTGGCAATCACCTGACTGAGTTCCCTAAGTACCCTCGGATGCAAGCCATCTGGTCCCGGTGATTTATTAATGTTAAGTTTCTCAAGTCTAATTTTAATTCCGTCCTCTGTTAACCATGTAGGTGCTTCCTGTGTTGTGTCATGAGGATAAACACTGCAGTTTTGGTTACTGAAGCCCCCCGATTCACTCGTGAAGACTGAGGAGAAGAATAAATTCAATACCTTTGCCATCTCCCCATCCTTTGTAACCAGATGTCCTTCCTCATTCTTTATGGGGCCAATATGGTCTGTCCTCCCTTTTTTACTGTTTACATACTTAAAGAATTTCTTGGGATTTTTTTTGCTCTCCTCCGCTATGTGTCTTTCATGTTCTATCTTAGCCATCCTAATTGCACCCTTACATTTCTTATTGCATTCTTTATAAATTCTGAATGCTGTGGATGATCCCTCAACCTTGTATTTTTTGAAGGCCTTCTCCTTTGCTTTTATATGCATTTTTACATTGGAGTTAAGCCATCCAGGATGTTTGTTCGCTCTTTTAAATTTATTACCCAATGGGATACATTGGCTAATGCCCTTATTTAATATGCTCTTAAAGCAAACCCATCTCTCCTCCGTATTCTTTGTTCCTAATATTTTATCCCAATTTATGCCTTTTAGCAAGGTTTGTAGTTTAGGGAAGTTGGCTCTTTTGAAATTCAGTGTCTTTGTGTTCCCTTCATGTCTCCTATTTGTGTGATTTATACTGAAACTAATTGGCCTGTGATCGCTGTTACCTAAATTGCCCCGTATTTCCACATCTGTTATCAGGTCTGTATTATTGGTAATCAGTAGATCTAGTAATGTTTTATTTCTAGTTGATGCGTCTACCATAAAATTGTCCTGCAAGACACTAAGGAACTGGCGAGCCTTAAATGAATGCGCGGTTCCCTCCGCCCAGTCTATGTCCGGATAATTAAAATCCCCCATTATGATAACACTTCCCATCCTTGCTGCTAATCCAATTTGTGATAGGAGATCTGTCTCCACTTCCTCCCTCAGGTTAGGGGGCCTATAGCATACTCCCAGTATTATTTTCCCCTTAGCTTCATCCCTTTGGAGCTCTACCCATAAAGATTCCACCTCCTCCCTAGCCCCCTCAGTGATGTCATCTCTCACATTCACTTGTACATTATTCTTAATAAAGTTTTTTTTTTAAGTAATACTTGCCTATGTGTGTTTTCCTTCAAAAAGGACAGTTTGTTTGTGAGGAGGCATGTACATTTCAAAAATACAATGTGAAATTAACAAGGGACACCAACACCAACCAATCTCCTTGAGATTAACCACTTGCTTACTGGGCACTTAAACCCCCCTCCTGCCCAGACCAATTTTCAGCTTTCAGCGCTGTCACACTTTGAATGACAATTGCGCGGTCATACAACACTGTAACCAAATGAAATTTTTATCATTTTTTTCCCCACAAATAGAGCTTTCTTTTGGTGGTATTTAATCACAGCTGGGGTTTTTATTTTTTGCTAAACAAACAAAAAAAGATGGAAATTTTTGAAAAAAATAAAAATCATGTTATAATAATATATATATATATATATATATATATATATATATATATATATATATATAATTGTTTGTTATAAAATTTTGCAAACAGGTAATTTTTCTCCTTCATTGATATGCACTGATGAGGCGGCACTGGTGGGCACTGATAGGCTACACTGATGGGCACAGATAGGCAGAGATAAGGCGGCACTGATAGGCACAGATAAGGCGGCACTGATAGGCACAGATAAGGCGGCACTGATAGGCACAGTTAATGCGGCACTGATAGGCACAGTTAAGGCGGCACTGATAGGCACAGTTAAGGCAGCACTGATGGGGACAGATAAGGTGGTACTGATGGCCACTGATGGGCGCTGATGGGTGGCAATGGGTGGTACTGATGGGTGGCACTGAAGGGTGGCACGGATGGGTGGCACGGATAGGTGGGACTGATGGGCACTGATAGGTACCACTGATGGGGGCACTGATGGGCGGCACTGATGGGGGGCACTGATGGGCAGTGATGGGCGGCACTGATGGGCACTGGTAGGTGACACTGATGGGCACTGATAGGTGGCACTGATGTGCAGCACTGTTGCACTGATGTGGGTGCTGATGGGTGACACTGATTGGTGGCACTGTGGGCACTGGGTGGCACTGTGGGCAAAGATGGATGGCACTGTGGGCACTGATGGATGGCACTGTGGGCACTGATGGATGGCACTGTGGGCACTGATGGGTGACGCTAGCAGGCACTGGTAGGCAGCACTGCTGCCTATTGCTTTGTGACAGTCTGATCGCCGTGATCGGGACTGATGTCCCGATCACGGCCGTCGGTGATCGGGTATTTTTTTCCTCCTCACGCTGTCAGCGTGAGGAGGAAAAATAGCCGATTACCAGCTCTGTTTACATCATATGATCAGCTGTCATTGGCTGACAGCTGATCATGTGGTAAGGGGTCGGGACCGGCCCCTTACTCTGATCTGTGATCAGGAGAGTCTCATAGACTCGCTGATCACCGAGCGCACCGCGCGCGCCCTGCAGGGGGCGCGCAGGCCGCTCGTGCACGGGACGACGTCAATAGACGTCCCGGCAATTCAGATCCACGCTGTTGCCGTCATTTGGCAATGGCCCGGATCTGAAGCGGTTAAAAAAAGACAAGATAATAATGTTGTTGTGGTAACTTGACACACAAAACACACCCAAAATTATTCTAGAGATGACGAAAAGACAAAAAAAATTTAAAAAAAAACAGGAGATCTGTATTTAAAAAAAATACAACAAATAATACCAATAATTTTTTTTTTAAAAATAAAGAAATTTTCGGTAGATGTGACAAATTAAAATATTATATCCATGAAATCACGAGAAATAATAAAGAAAGAAGTTTGTGAGAACTCTGTGAATATGAGCAGCAAAACAACTTCATTCTTCTAGCATTATAAAGAAGAAAAGATTGCGCTGCATTCAACAATTTAAAACATTGCAGCATGACGAAAGTGCTATAGCCATTACGAACGCTAATTTTACCAGACGAGCAGTTCCGTCTCTGAATTTATTCTGAGCAAGCGTGGCACTTTGTGCGTCAAAATTGTCCACACACGGTCGGAATTTACGCGAACGGATTTTGTTGTCGGAAAATTTTATAGCCTGCTCTCAAACTTTGTGTGGCGGAAATTCCGATGGAAAAAGTCCGATGGAGCCCACACACGGTCTGAATCTCTGACAACAAGCTCCGATTGCACATATTACGTCGGAAAGTCCGAACGTGTGTACAGGGCATTAGAGTTTATTTTTATTATGCTCAGTGGACACTTCCTGAGTGCCAACAATCCTGAGCACCTCCATATTTCCACATGACAAAATTTCACAATCAGCCAGCATATTCTATTACAAAATGAAATGTAATAGTATGATAAACTGTATATACTGTATCTTATGTACATTTCCCTTAGGAGGTCTGATGTGTCTTAACCTTCTAAATCTTGTAGTATACATGTGTTTGGCATCTAAATCAGGGCTGGATCTAGCCTGTCTGATGTTGGGGTGCAATAAAAAATTGTCAGGGAGGTCAGCAGGGGAGTGTTGAAGAGTCAATGGGGCAGAGGATAGGGGTCAGCAGGGCACAGGACTGGGGTCAGCACGATGGAGAACAAGAGTTATCTGGTCATGAGACAGGGGTCAGTAAGACAGAGGACAGGGGCCAAAAGGGCAGTGTACAGGACTCTGCAGGGCAGGGTACAGTGGGTTAGCAGGGTAAAGGACAGGGATCAGCGAAGGTAAGGGCAGGGTCACTGCTGGTGGGGCACTCAGCAGAGCTCCTTCTTCTATCCCTGCACTGCATACAGCCTAGCCACTCAGCAGGTCTCCTCCACCCCACACAGCGAAAAAGTGGGGGAAAGGACTAACCTGGGACTTTGAATGGAACGTGTGGAAAAGTTCACGCCCCCCATCCCTATTGCGTATGTAAGAGGGGGGAGGTTGGGACTTTAGATTAGGCAGGTAGCTGGGCTGCCATTCTAATCTGTCTTACAGGTCAGGACTGCGACATAACAGCCAGCTACACACTGTGCAGACTGAGACTGTGTCTGTAAAGGTATCCGGTCTCAGGTATATGCTGTGTGGGAAGGAGAAGATCTGTTGAGTAGCCTGTGTGTACTGTAGAGAGTGCCAGGACAAGCTCATCTAGCACCCACGGCAACAATGATAATCTGCTCCCTGCCATGTGTGAGCATGATGTCTCAGCATAAATTCCAACTCCTCAAAAAAAGTAAAACAGCACTGATCAGCATGCTCAGCTCCTAAGCATAAATTCCCTCTGCAAGACAAAACTCTCCCCAAACAAAAATGCAAAAATTCCCCTCCTCCTAGTCCACTCTCGTCCCGTCCAGGAGTGCGGGGATGGGGAGCCCAGGGGGCTAGGCTCATTGTCCATTTGGGGGGCTGGCTTGGGGGGGGGACAACAAAATTCTGGTGGGGCTCAACCCAACCCAGCAATGAGTGGTATCGTCTATACAATAGTGTATATATTCATGTACAATCACTTTAATGAAGGCAACTCCATTATAGCAAGAATTATGGAATATGTAGAGTTTGGCTCTGGGAATTCAGTTTTAGGTTAAAATAGATGACTATCTACATTCTGACAGATGTGTATTCCTTAAACTAAACTTAAGACAGCTTACGTGTTGACCATTTACAACAGGTCCTCATTAGGAGCCTTTTGAAGAGGTCTAATGTGTTCTCTTAGACTTCTAGACGTAATATTATAGTTGTGTTTGATGTCTAAATGATTTGTACCTTCTTATACATGGGGGTCAGCAACTCGTCGATTGCGATCTACCTGTCGATCACAAGCAGGTGACAGGTAGATTGCGCCCCTTCCTTGCCAACCCCGGAAACTGGACAGGAGGGGAGGTAGGGACAGCATTTACTGGAACAGATCCCTCTATTTTCCCCCTGCAGCAACTGAAAGCCGACTTCTCCTCGTCTCCCTCGCAACAGCATTCAGCTGCTGCAGGAGGAAATAGAGGGGATGGGTTCCAGTAAATGCCACCAATGCTGCCCCTTCTGTCCAGGTTTAACTTCATGTTCATCATTTTGATGATACTTTTTATCCATCTTGTTTTCTGTCATCCTCTTCTCCTTTTTCCTCCCATGTTTCCCAGCATCAGAGTCTTTTCCAGTGGGTCCTCTCTTCGCATTGGGTGGCCAACGCATTTGAGTTTCATCTTCAGAATCTGCCCTTCCAGTGAAAATTTAGGGTTGATTTCCTTCAAGATTGACTGGTTTGATCTTTTTGCTGTCCAAGAGACTTTCAAGAGTCTTCTCGAAAGCCATAGTTCAAAAGCATCAATTCTTCCGAGTTCAGCCTTCCTTATGGTCCAACTTTCACAGCCATAGATTACTCCTGGCAAAACCATAGCTTTGAATATAGGGCACTTTGTCGGTAGGGTGATGTCTTTGCTTTTTATAATGTTGTCTAGGTTTGCCATTGCTTTCCTCCCAAAAATCAAGCGTCTCTTAATTTCATGGCTACAGTCACCATCTTCCGTGATCTTGGAGCCTAGGAAGATAAAATCTGATCTTAGTTTTCTTAATGTCCAATTTCAGGCCAGCTTTCACCTCCATAAAGAGTTCTTCTTCACTTTCTGACATTAGTGTGGTATCATCTACATCAGGGATATGCAATTAGCGGACCTCCAGCTGTTGCAAAACTACAAGTCCCATCATGCATCTGCCTCTGGATGTCATGCTTGTGGATTTCAAAAGGCTTGCTATGCCTCATGGGACTTGTAGTTCTTCAACAGCTGGAGGTCCGCTAATTGCATATCCCTGATCTACATGGTTGTTGATATTTCTCTCTTAATTCCGGCTTGTGAATCGTCCATCCTGGCTAGGGATGAGCTTCGAGTTCGAGTCAAACTCATGTTCGACTTGAACATTGGCTGTTCGCAAGTTCGCCGAACAGCGAACAATTTGGGGTGTTCGCGGCAAATTCGAATGCCTCGGAACACCCTTTAAAAGCCTATGGGAGAAATCAAAAGTGCTAATTTTAAAGGCTAATATGCAAGTTATTGTCATAAAAAGTGTTTGGGGACCTGGGTCCTGGCCCAGGGGACATGGATCAATGCAAAAAAAAGTTTTAAAAACGGCCGTTTTTTCAGGAGCAGTGATTTTAATAATGCTTAGTCAAACAATAAAAGTGTAATATCCCTTTAAATTTCGTACCTGGGGGGTGTCTATAGTATGCCTGTAAAGGGGCGCATGTTTCCTGTGTTTAGAACAGTCTGACAGCAAAATTACATTTTGAAGGAAAAAACCCATTTAAAACTACCCGCGGCTATTGCATTGTCGACAATACACATAGAAGTTCATTGATAAAAACGGCATGGGAATTCCCCAAAGGGGAACCCCGAACCAAAATTAAAAAAAAAAATGACGTGGGAGTCCCCCTAAATTCCATACCAGGCCCTTCAGGTCTGGTATGGATATTAAGGGGAACCCCGGCCAAAAAAAAAAAAAAAATGACGTGGGGTTCCCCCTAAATTCCATACCAGACCCTTATCCGAGCACGCAACCTGGCAGGCCGCAGGAAAAGAGGGGGGACGAGAGTGCGCCCCCCCTCCTGAACCGTACCAGGCCACATGCCCTCAACATTGGGAGGGTGCTTTGGGGTAGCCCCCCAAAACACCTTGTCCCCATGTTGATGAGGACAAGGGCCTCATCCCCACAACCCTGGCCGGTGGTTGTGGGGGTCTGCGGGCGGGGGCCTTATCAGAATCTGGAAGCCCCCTTAGACAAGGGGACCCCCAGATCCCGCCCCCCCTGTGTGAAATGGTAAGGGGGTACTTACCCCTACCATTTCACTAAAAAACTGTCAAAAATGTTAAAAATGACAAGAGACAGTTTTTGACAATTCCTTTATTTAAATGCTTCTTCTTTCTTCTATCTTCCTTCATCTTCTGGTTCTTCTGGTTCTTCTGGTTCTTCCTCCGGCGTTCTCGTCCAGCATCTCCTCCGCGGCGTCTTCTATCTTCTTCTCCTCGGGCCGCTCCGCACCCATGGCATGAGGGGAGGCTCCCGCTCTTCTCTTCTTTTTTTCTTTTTTTCTTCTCTTCTTCTCTTCTTCATTTTCTTCTCTGAGCCGCTCCGCACCCATGCTGGCATGGAGGGAGGCTCCTGCTGTGTGACGTCTCGTCTGGAAGCCTGCATTCAGTTGGGTATGTTTTCCCCTTTCTCCATTGCCTTTTGCCTTCCTGCTTTGTTCAGTTGTTTGTATAGCCTTATCAGATAGCCACTTTGCTATCTTGCATTGCTTCTTCTTTGGGATGGTTTTCATGCTGTGTCTTTTAAGATGTTACACATTTCCTTCCATAGTTCCTCGGGCACTCTATCAGATCTAATCCCTAAAATCTGTTTATCACATCCACACATTCACAAGGGATCCGATTTAGATCATATCTGAATTGTCTAGTAGTGTTTTCCACTTTCTTCAATTTAAGCCTGAATTTTGTCATAAAGAGCTCATGGTCTGAGCCACAGTCAGCTCCAGGTCTTGTTTTGACTGACTGTATTGAGCTTCTCCATCTTTAGGTGCAGAGAATATAATCAATCTGATTTCTGTAGTAACCATCCAGTGATGTCCATGTGTAGTCGCCCCTTTGGTTGTTGGAAAAGAGTGTTTGTTATTACCAGTGTGTTCTCTTAACAAAACTTGATTAGCCTTTGTCCTGCTTCATTTTGTCCTTCAAGGCCATATTTACCTGTTATTTCAGATATGCTTTGACTTCCTACTTTAGCATTCCAATCTCCTATTATGAGAAGGAAATATTTTTTGGAGTTACTGTATATACTCGAGTATAAGTCGACCCAAATATAAGCCAAGGCACCTAATTTTACCACAAAAAACTGGGAAAACTTATTGACTCGAGTATAAGCCTAGGTTGAGAAATGCGCAGCTACTGTAAGTGGAAAAGAGGGTCAACAATGCCCATTTGCAGCCTCACTCTGCCCATTTGCATGCCTCACTGTGCCAATTTGCAGCCTTAGGTCCCCAAACTTCAAACTCAGTAGTTAAGGGTTCCTAGATGTCCCCTAGCTGCAGCCAAAATTTGGGGTCTCTGGACCCAAAGGGTCCCGAAATGACATTGCTGCAGATGGACACAGTTGGCCGATCTCGGGGCCACTTAGTGCTAGGCACCCCAAATTTGGTGTGCAAACCCAGTGGAACTAGCACTACATCATATCCAAAGCTGGGGTTCCTAGTACCAAGTGGCCCTGAGATACGGGGCCCCAAAGTCGGTTCAGAAAATGTCAAGCACTTTTCTGCAGCAGAGACATTTTCTCTGAAATTTTGTGAAATTTTTTTTCTCTGACATTTTCTGAACCGACTTTGGGGCCCCGTATCTCGGGGCCACTTGGTGCTAGGAACACAAGCTCCGAGATATGAGGCCCCAAAGTCGTTTTGGAAAATGCCATTTTTTGCTGCAGAAAAGGGCTTGACTCGAGTATAAGCCGAGGGGGGCACTTTCAGCACAAAAAAGTGCTGAAAAACTCAGCTTATACTCGAGTATATATATTTCTAAAGGTGTTGTAGATCTTCATAAAAGCAGTCAACATCAGCTTCTTCAGCTTCAGAGGTTGGTACATAAATGTGGATTATTGTGATGTTGAGTGGTTTGCTCACAAACTGAGATCATCCTGTCAATTTGGGATTGTACCCCAGTACTGCTTTCCTCACTCTTTTGTTGACTAGGGCTACACCATTCTTCTGAGAGACTCTTGTCCACAATGATAGATATAGTAGTCATCTGAGTTGAATTCACCTATTCCAGTCCATTTTAGTTCACTAATTCCCAAAATATCGCTCAATCTTGCCATCTCCTGTTTGACCACATCCAGCTTACCTTGATTCATTGATCTTACATTCCAGGTTCCTTTGCATATTCTTCTTTACAACATCAGACTTTCCTTTCACTCCGACCATCCAGAGCTGAGAGTCCTTGTGGCAATGGCCCAGCCATTTTATTAGTTTTGGAGCTACTTGTAATAGTCCTCCACTCTTCCCCAGTAGCACATCAGACACCTTCCGGTCTGGGGGACTCATTCAGTGTCATATCTGTTAGCCTTTTGTTTCTGTTCGTGAGGTTTTCTTGGCAAGGATACTGGAATGGGTTGCCATTTCCTTCTCCAGTGGATCAGGTTTTGTCAGAATTCTCTGCTGCGACCTGTCCGTCTTGGCTGAGCCTACATGGCATAGATCGTAGCTTCACTGAATTAAGCAAGCACCTTTGCCACGGCAAGGCAGTGATCCATAAAGGGAATCTCTCTAAAACCAAACTGATAATAATATCCCCAAACACCCCCTTCCCTGTGCTCTCTCCATGACATTTTACATTAAGAGCAATAATAGAACTATCAGTCCCTTCACTCATGCCAGGGTACTGGGTGTAATCCTAGATCCTGACCTGTCCTTTCAGCCCCAAACCCAATCGCTGTTAAAAACTTGTAGACTTCATCTCTAAAATTCACCCCTTTTTAACTAATGAAACTAGCAAGCTACCCATTCACTCGTTATAACTCCCCTTTACTATTGCAACTCCCTTCTCAGAGGCCTATTTCTCCATAGGCTATCCCCTCTTCAGTCCATCATGAATGCTGCTGCCAGACTCCTTTACTTTACCAACCACTCAGTGTCTGCCACCCAAAATGCTAAACAATATAAAACACATCCATATAAAGCCATCCACAACTTTTCCCTGAGCTACATTACCAATCTTGTCTCCAAATATCACCCAAACTGCCCTTTCCACTCCTCCCAAGACCTCTTGCTCACAAGCTCCCTTGTCTCCTCCTCACATGCTTGTCTCCAGGACTTCTTCAGAGCCTCTACCATCCTCTTGAACTCTCTACCTCAATCTGTCCAGCTATTACTGGCTGCCTTTAAAACTCATCTCTTCGATTAGCTCCTCCCTCAAAGTCATAACTTTTTGTACCACCTGCCCTACCCTTTTAGATTGTAAGCTGTTATGAGCAGGGCCCTTTTAACTCTTTTATATTTTATTGTATTATACCTGTACTGTCTCCCTTTAGATTGTAAAGCATTGTGCAAACTATTGGCGCTATGTAAATGATATGAATAATAATATTAATAATTATTATTTTAGTTATAAATAAAATTGTAAAATATAATAAAAAAAAAAAAACATTGTAAAAAAATAATAAAAATGTAATAAGAATAAAAAAACTACTGACACCATCCACTGCCCTACTGACTTCAACCTCTGCTCTACTGACATTGTTCTCAGCCCTACAGATGAAGTCTACTGCCCTACTGACACCGTCCACTGCTCTACTGACTGGCACCATCTACTTCCGTACTGACAAGTCCACTGCTTTACACCGTACACTGCCTATGGACACCTTCCTCTGCTCTTGTTTAGTCTAGGGAGCATGCAGTTATACACAATTACTCATCTTATTCTTTACTCATGCAAGCTTCTTCCCTGTTGGACAATCAATCCCATGAAGCTACTTCTCTTCATTACGTATGCTTCTTTCCCCATGCCCTCATGTACAATGAAGAACTAGATGTTCTAGGTTTTACATGGAGATGCCAAGGGATTACCCACATTAAGGGTCTGGGGCTGGAGCTCAGGACAGCACTAGCTGATGGATAAACAGGGAATAAAATAAGTATTCCTTTTTTTCTATTTCCTCCGCACTAAACAAGCATTAGAACATTACCATAGACTACCAATTTTGGAATTCTATAAGCTGTCAGAAGTTCTCCTCAAACTCCCTTCAACAGATTAATTGGTATATATTATATTGATTATATATTATATACTATTATATTGTTATATGCAGATATATTGGTTAACATGCCAATAACTCTGTGCCCATTCTTTCTATTTAAATAATGGGTGGTACCAGTGGTAGTAATATTTTGGAGTGGCAGCAAACACTACCCACCGACCCCCCCCCCCGGCGCTCGCTCGCACGCACTACCCCCCCAGCACTCGCTCGCACTACACTCCCCGGCGCTCGAGACATTAGCGAATATTTTTTTGCTACTGTCACTCAAGTGGGTGAGCTCGGGGCGCCCAATCGAACATGTTGCTATAAAACCTGTTTAATGCATCTAGGATTAGATTCCACTCAAATAGTGGGTCTGAACAAGGTTTTTAGGAGTTTCAAATGAAACTAGTTGACTCAGTGATAGCAAGAAAGAATGTTCTGACAGATGATTTTTTCTGAATTTCTGTTTAAAACTTCAAATTAAAATATAACCATGTATGGCCAGATTTAGTTTAATGCTGGCCATACGCTTAGCAATATGATTATTTAAGTTGCACTATAATTGATGATTTGATAAAATCAACAGCAATTGGTGCTGATGGAAAATGTAATTCTTCCATAGTTATGTTTTTCTTTATTGTGGCAAATTGTTAGGTTATCTGTATATGTATGAGCAAAATAACATACAGGAAAAAATAGCACGGTGAATTACCTCATCTATTTATAGCTACTCATTCATTGCCCAATTATTAGGTTTCTTGACCAAGCTTTAAAAGCCTAACCACAGAAGGAAAAATATGGTATTCAACCTGGCTATGTTGCTTGTCAGGGTGCCTTGATCCACAAACAGAAATACAAATCCTTTGGCCATTAAAAATAAAAAATAAACTAGTTTATTAGATTTATATAAAGTGTCACAGTTCAAGTAACCATGCTCAGAATAATTTCTGTTAACCTAAATTGTGACCCTTTACTTAAAGCGGACTTCCACCCAGAAATGGAACTTCTGCAGATCAGACCCCCCCCCCTCCGTGCCACATTTGGCACCTTTCAGGGGGGTGGGGGAGGGGGGAGCGGATACCTGTCAAATCCAGGTATCTGCTCCCATTTCCAGGAAAAGATCGCCAAAATCTTGTGTGGCAAATACGCAATGTCCGGCCCCTCCTCCTTCCCCCCTGCTGCCTTCTGGGAGACACACAGGTCCCAGAAGACAGCAGGGACCATTCAGAAAGCACAGCGTGACTCGCACTTGCGCAGTAGGAAATGGGCTGTGAAGTTGTAAGGCTTCACTTCCTGTTTACCTTAGTAAGGATGCCGACGCCTGCACCCGGAGCCGAGGGACAGGACGGCTTTGGGTGCTGACATCGTGGGCTCCCTGGACAGGTAAGTGTACATATATTAAAAGTCAGCAACTGCAGTATTTGTAGCTGCTGATTTTACATTTTTTTTTACCCAGGCAGAACTCTGCTTAAGTTGAACTTCACTCTCTCAATCAACCCTAACTATTTTTAATCCTTATGCTGCTAGAATTAGTAAATAGATAAGAAGGTACAGTATATTATATACAAAACATAAAGGGAACTGCGATTTTAAAGGTGCAAAAGGGTGACACAAAATTTGTGTAAAAATTTCACATTTTATTTAGAAAAGTTAAAAAAACATATTTGTAAAAAGAGTTTACATTCAATATACTGAAACAATCTTTAAATAGTGCAACCGAAGGATTAATTTCTCAACATGTTTCACCACATGACATGACTTCTTCAGGTAGTATTCAGAGTAGTATCTATCAGGCACTAAAAAAAACAATACAGTAAATTACAAAATACACATTAAAGAGACAATCAAAAAATCAATATAAATACAAAGCAAAAATAATACCACACATCCAAACTGCCAATGCAATATTTAAGCCAAATATGGGATCTGTTTACCTGTATGCAGGTCTGTCAAAAAATTGAGCAGCGGATTGAATGCACACTCAAATAGTTAAACTACTTAATTCAGGAAGCAAACCCAGCCAGAGGATCAGCTGATGACCAGCTGATTATATTTACTTGTCTTAACCACTTCAGCCCCGGAAGGATTTGCCCCCTTAATGACCAGGCCATTTTTTGTGATACAGCATCGTCGCTTTAACTGACAATTGCGCGGTCGTGCAACGCTGTACCCAAACAAAATTGACATTTTTTTTTCAACAAATAGAGCTTTCTTTTGGTGGTATTTGATCACCTCTGCCGTTTTTATTATTTGCGCTATAAACAAACAAAGAGCGCCAATTTTGAAAAAAAAATTGTTATTTTTCATTTTTGCTATAATACATATCCAAAAAATATATAAAAAAACAAATGTATTCATTAGTTTAGGCCAATATATATTCTTCTACATATTTTAAAAATTGCAATAGGCGTATATTGATTGGTTTGCGCAAAACTTATTACGTCTACAAACTATGGGATAGATTTAAGGACTTTTATTAGTTTTATTGTTTTTACTAGTGATGGTGGTGATCTGTGATTTTTAGCAGCGGACAAATTTGACCCCAAATTACACTTTTTGGGGACCAGTGACATTGATTACATTGATCAGTGCTGTAAAAATGCACTGATCAATGTAAAAATTGCACTGGCAGGGAAGTGGTTAACAGTAGGGGCAATTCCCTTAGCGTGTTCTAACTGTAGGAGAGATGGGCTGGCAGGGACATGACAGAGATCACTGTTCCCAATCACTGGGAACAGTGGATCTCTGTCATGTCTCCTGTCAGAATGGGGATTCACCTTGTATCAAAGGCAGATCCCCATCCTGCCTCTGTACTAGGTGATTGCGAGTCGCCGGCAGACATCAAGTTGAGCACGCTCCAGCAGCGGGTGCGCGATACGCTGTACAGCTACGGCGATTTGTGTAGGAGAGCCGACCTGCCGCCGTATAACGGCTGGTCGGCAAGTGGTTAAACTTTTTTTTTTTACATTTCTTCAGTTACTTCTAGGTTTCCAGGCCTAGACAAATCATGGCAAACATCCCAGGAGTCTTCAGGAGGGGAGGAGGGTTTTTCTCAGCTAAGCACACTCCCCCGCCAGCATGCCTGATCTATGGGCAGATGGATTCCAGGAAGTAAATGCTACATGATTTACCTGCCCTTACTCAAGATGGCCACAGCCAGAAAAGCTAAGGAGTGTTTTTCAAAAAGATTTCTCAGCAAAATAAAGCATGGGGGGCATTGATGGATGAGTAAGTTGTGGTGCTCAGATGCCGTTTAGTTCCACTTTAATTTTAAAGTAACACAGAGCATTTTTATTGCTAAGGTATAACTTTACTGTTTGTAGATGTTGGAAATGCTGCCCTTCTCACATCGTACAGTGTGACATTGGTACATTATGTTAAGGTTCTGCACCCATTTATACAAATGCATGACATTTCAAGGGTCTTTAAAATTCTGCTCTATATTATATGGTTCAGACACAAAACATTTTTGATTTGCTTAGTTTCAACAATCTCATCTTGCTGCACAAGTTAATTCCCATTAAAAGCAGTTCTTTAATACTCCTAGCCATGTTCCCTGCCTTAGGGAATTGCTGTCACAAAAGGATGATTTATATTTTTTTGGTCTCTGAATATTTCAGGACATGAATAGTTTTAAAAATGTCAATTTTTGTTTTATGAAAGGAAAAAAAAGTAATTACATTGAGCTTTATATTGTTAAGGCTATATATCTAAAAGATAAACAATTTAATCCAACAGAAAAGGCATAAAATGAAAATAAATATTGTAAGTATATTTCCCTTAAAGGATAATTCTAGTAGTGACCCCGCTGGTTAGGAAGGCTATTCTACTTGCATCTACTTAAATGTTCTTGCAACAAAAGCTTAAAGCTGGGTTCACACTGGTACCACACGACAGTTGTACCACTTTGGATCCGACTTTGCCCTGCGACTTGAAGACCGACATGCGACCAACTTCATTGAACAGAGATCTGACTTTGATCCCCGACAATACCAGACACTGTCTGGTATGAATCTTTAGGGGGAACTCCACGCACAATGTTCAGTCTGCTATGGATTTTCAGGGGAACCCCCACACCGAAAAAACGGCGTAGGGGCCCCCCAGAATCCATACCAGACCCTTATCTGAGCACACAGCCCAGCAGGTCAGTAAAGGGGGTGGGGACAAGTGAGTGTCCCCCCTGAACCATACCAGGCTGCATGCCCTCAACATTAGGGGTGGGTTCTTTGGGCACAGGGGGCCCTGCGCCCACCACCCCAAAACACCTTGTTTTGGCCGTTGGTTGTCGGGGTCTGCGGGCAGTTGCCTTTTTGGAATTTTTAACAAGGGGGCCCCGCAGATTCCAGCCCACACCCTATGTGAATGAGTATGGGGTACATTGTACCCCAACCCATTCATCTAAAATAAGTGTCAAAAATAAAACACATTACACACTTTTTAAAAGTAATTTATTAAGACAGCTTCATCGTCTCTTCCGATTTCTTCCCCCCTCTCTGGGTCTTCTCCTCTCTCCGCTGATCTCGTTTAGCCCTCTCCGGTTCTTCTCCCTCTGTCCACTGTCTTTTCCGCAGACAGGGTCTTCTCCACTATCTTCTCGCTCTTTTGCTGGGCCTTCTCCGCTGTCTTCTCCCTCTGATCTGAAAAGAGCAAGAAGACAGCGGAGGAGACCCAGCAGAAGACAGCAGACAGAGGGAGAGGAACCGGGGAGAGAGAGCGGAGAAGAACCAGAGAGGGGAGAAGAACCGACAGAGACAGAAGATGTCAGTGGAGGACACAGAAAGCTGGAGAGGGAAGAAGAGATTGGAAGAGATGACGGAGCTGTCTTAATAAATTACTTTAAAAACCTGTGTAATGTGTTTTATTTTTCACACTTTTTTTAGGTGAATGGGTAGGGGTACAATGTACCCCATACTCATTCACATAGGGTGGGGGCCGAGATCTGGGTTTCCAGATTCTGATAAGCCCCCCCCACAGACCCCAACAACCAATGGCCAGGGTTGTCGGGAAGAGGCCCTTGTCCCCATCAACATGGGGACGAGGTGCTTTGGGGTGAGGGGGCGCAGGACCCCCCTGCCCCAAAGCACCCACCCCCCCATGTGGAGGGTATGCGGCCTGGTATGGTTCGGGGGGGCGCTCATGTGTCCCCACCCCCTTTCCTGACCTGCCAGGCTGTGTGCTCTGATAAGGGACTGGGATTTTGGAGGGACCCCCACGCTGTTTTTTGGCATGGGGGTTTGCCCTTAAAATTCATAACAGACCGAAGGGCCTGGTATGCTCTTGGAGGGGGAACCCATGCCGTTTAAAAAAAAAAATGTTGTGGAGTTCCCCTTCAAGATCATCAGAGCACAAATTCGGATCAATCAAGACGGCGATCCAACTTTGATCCGACTTCAATAATATTATAACGTGCGAACCAGCACACATTGAAGCAGAAATAGGGATAATAAATACCCGCATATGTAAACTGCAACTGGCACTAGGGTAACTGTGGTTTTCTCGTTGATAATAGACACACCCAATATAATTGCTTAATTTCATCTAATTGGGTGTGTCTTGTTAGGCAATTAGTAGGTGTTCTCAGTTAATTAACCCTTTTGATGCTAATCTCATTCCTATTACTTCTAATATATCTTTGAAATGTGTTTTTTTTTCTTTTTTTACCCAAATTTTTCAATACATTACTAAGAACAGTGAAGTGTTTCTAAACCCAATAAATTAATATTTTCAGATCTTGATCTTTAAAGGTGACCATACACTGCAATCAGTTAGATCTTAAATAAATTAGATTTAGTGCAAGAGCCTGTTTGATTTCCTATCATTTTAATTAATTGTTCTAGTGCGTCTATTACCTTTTTTACCTAAATATCGAGTTGTACAGAAATTGGCCAATCAGAATGCATAGTGCATGACCATCTTAAGTGCCAAATTTGGAATTCAGATGTGCCATGACCCACTTGTATTTTACAAACAATATTTCTTGGGCATTATAAAAGGCACATGAGAACACACCTTTTTTCAAGACATGCTAGAGTGATCAGGAATCTTCAAACTATGGCTTTCCAGCTGTTGCAGAACTACACATCCCATGAGGCATTGTAAAACTCTGACATTCACAGACATGACTAGGCATGATGGGAATTGTAGTTTCTGAACAACTGGAGGGCCGTAGTTTGAAGACCCCTGTGCTAGACCATTATTATGCCTCCAGAATTGGGAGTGTGGCATCTACCCAACTTCTCTTTGCTGGTGAACACAATAACCTACATCTATAGATATATCTATATATCTATACACACGCTGAAGCAGGAAGCAATATACATTGGCCCAGAAGTGAATCTGTACACAGGAAGTAGGTGTGTGTTTTGAGGCCCAATCATTTAGACACACATGACCTACACAAACACCACCCCATGTAAAAATAAAGAAAAAATGATCTTAATTGTAAATAAGGATCATCTCTTCCTCAGAGAACAATGAGTGGGACATGGTGGTGGGAAGAAATTAGCAGCAGTACAAGCAACTTCCTGGAGGGGTGTGATGTCATTCCTGTGTGCTGGCCACCACTTCCGGGAACCTGATATGAGCTACAGGGACATGCATCTAGATGCAGGCCCATAACTTTTTTGGCAAATAATAGGAAAGCAGATGCAGATTTCCAGGACTGGACAAACAAATGTTTCTAGTGAAAGGCAACTGGTGCTTTCTATTAACGACTTCCCGCCTGGCCTTTAGCAGAATGACGGCCAGGCGGTGGTTCAGTTATCCTGACTGGGAGTCATATGATGTCCAGCAGGATAACAGCCGCCACGCGGCTTTGTGTCTTTGCAAAGTTAAACTAAATTAAATCCTTTCTTATTTTTTCTTGGGGATAGAGTGCAGAGGGATTTCTTCTTCAAATGTATTCACTTCCTGTCACATAGCCAAACAGGAAGTGAGGGAAAAAAATCTACCAATGTCTTTCCTTGGGGACACACAGGTCAATCTAACTAGTGTGCTCATTAGGCAAATTGCACTCTGGCACTTTGCTGTGTACACCCCAAATGATTAGGTATCTTGGACTTTGGGGTTTATTTACTAAAGGCAAATCCACTTTGCACTACAAGTGCACTTGGAAATGCAGTCCCTGGAGATCTGAGGGGGACATGCAAGGAAAATAAAAAAACAGCATTTTTGCTTCTACATGATTGGATGATAAAATCAGCAGTGCTTCCCCTCAAATTTACAGTGACTGCACTTCCAGTGCACTTGTATTGCAGAGTGGATTTGCTTTTAGTAAACAAACCCTCCCCCCATGTGTTCTAACTGTGTGGGCATGGGAGTGACTAGGAGAGGAGACATATCGTTTTTCCTACTCAGTAGGAACAAACAACATGTTTCCTCTTCTCTGACAGTACAGGGATTTGTGTGTCTACACACACAAATCCCCGTGTTGATGCTCGTGCACACGATCACGCGTGGCCGTGCAGCGGCGCGCGCCTTCTGGTGGCCGAAAAAGGGCAGGATGTACAGGGGATGGGGAGCAATTCTGCCGCAGTATATCTGCGTGAGTCAGTCAGGAACCGGTTAAACATTAGTCACAACAACTTGGGGAAGATTTTGCAAAATAATTCAGCACAGACAATTAAATCAAAGTGAAACTAACAACCTACAAAACGACACACATTATTTTTACAAAAATATTTCAGGGAAAAATAAATACGAACAAGAGTAAAAAATACACACACATGCACACACACACACACACCATCAAGCAAATTGGCCTCTTTTCAAATACCATTGCAGTCTATGGGAACTGACCTGTTAATGTTGCAAGTCCCCACTTGGCTGGCTTATATTCTAGTTATTGGCCTTAAAATGGGTATGGGGGCCCAGGTCCCACCCTGAGGGACATATATCAGTGTTACCAATTTTGACAACCCCAAAAAACAAAACAAGGAGAAGTGCCTTTAAAAATGCAAAATTGCCTAAAAGCTAGTAACTTGGGGGGTGGGCTTACTCTGCCTGTAAAGTGGTGCATCTGTAGTATGTGTACGGCTTTAAGAAAACTTACAAATCTACATTGCAGCTGCAAGATTTTAACCAAAAAAAAAAAAAACAAAGCCAAAAATGGCCTGCCCCCCAATACATACAAGGCCATTTGGGTCTGTTAAGGCTTAAAATAAGAACCCCCACGTGAAAAATACCACCCCAAACTAAAAAAAGATTGTGCCCCTCCCAAACACTAACAAACCCCTAGCCAAACACACAGCAAGCCAGCCCATGAAAAGGGGGTCGATGCTTGGGGGCAGGAGGGGCTCGGGCACCCCAAAAGTCAACCACCTTGTTCCCATATTTAGGGGTACAAGGGCCTCTTCCACACAACCCTAGGCTGGAGTTGTGGGGGGCTGCAGACAGGGGGCTTTACGGAATGTGGAATGCCCCTTTAACCACTACACATCCGCGCTATGGCCGAATGATGGCCACAGCGCGGACCTGAATTCCCGGGAGGCCGTCATATGACGGCCTCCCCTGTGCACGCTCCCGGCGTCACTGAGACTCGGCTGATCACCGATCCGAGCAAGGGGCCGGTCCCGGCCCCTTACCATGTGATCAGCTGTCAGCCAACAACAGCTGATCACATGATGTAAACAAAAGATCGGTAATCTTTTTTTTTTTTACTCACGCTGACAGCGTGAGTAGAAAAAAAAGCCGATCACAGACTCGGATGTAAGGGACATCTGTCCCCAAGTGGAAGAGGCACATCTGCCTCATCAGTGCCACCAATAGTGCCACCTAACAGTGCCCACAAGTGCCACCTATCAATGCCAACAAGTGCCACCTATCAATGCCCACAAGTGCCACCTATCAATGCCCACCTGTAGTGCCAATCAGTGCCACCTGCCAGTGCTGCCCATCACTGCCACCCATCAGTGCCCATCACTGCCACCCATCAGTGCCCATCACTGCCGCCTATCAGTGCCCATCACTGCCGCTTCATCAGCGTTCATCAATGAAGGAGAAAAATGACCCGTTTTAGAATTTTTTATAACAAAATATAAAAAAATATATATTTTTTTAAAAACATTCAGTTTTTTACATTTTTTTAACAAAAAGTAAAAACTGCAGAGGTGATCAAATACCACCAAAAGAAAGCTCTATTTGTGGTGAAAAAATGACAAAAGTTTCATTTGGGTACAGTGTTGTATGACCGCGCAATTGTCATTCAAAGTGCGTCAGTGCTGAAAGCTGAAAATTGGTCTGGATAGGAGGGGGGTTTAAGTGCGCTGTAAGCAAGTGCTTAAACTAGTGGGTATAAGGTACTTTGTGGTTGGAATTGGGCTGAGCCCAACATGCCCCAAAGGCAGAGTACATGTGGCCTGGTATGGTTCAGAAGGGGTTGGGCGCTAGCTCTTCTTCTCGCCCCTTTCCTAGCTGGCCCTGTTGTATGCTCTGAAAAAAGACGTGGTTTGGATTGGTGAAGGCAGCTCACTGCCTTTTGAGAATTGAGTGGAATTGAGAATGGAGTGGTGCTGTGGATGGGGAGGTGGAGCTCTGGATGGGAGGAGAGGGTGAGCTGTGAATGAGAGGAGAGAAGGTGACCTGTGGACGGTGGGGAGTGTAAGCTATAGACAGGGGGGAGGGGTGAGCTGTGGATGGGGGAGAGGGTAAACTGTAGACAGGGGGAGAGGGTCAGTTGTGGACAGGGGGAGAGAGGGTGAGCTGTGGACAGGGGGTTGATCTGTGGATGGGGGGAGAGGGTGAACTGTGAACAAGAGGAGAGAAGGTGACCTGTGGTCAGTGGGGAGAGTGAGCTGTGGACAGGGGTGAGAGGGTGAGCTGGGGACGAGAGGAGAGAAGGTGACCTGTGGACTGTGGGGAGGGTGAACTGTGGACAGGGTGAAGAGGGTGAGCTGTGAACCGGGGGGACAGGGTGAGCTGTGGACAGGGGGGAGAGGGTGAGCTGTGGACAAGAGGAGGGAAGGTGACCTGTGAATAGGGGAGGTGAGCTGTGGACAGGGGGGAGAAGATGAGCCTTGACTACATACATTATTTGATTATTTGGCAACACTTTACTTCTGTTTCCCGAGGAATGGCGGGAATTGAGGTGGAATGGAGCGGGAGTTGATTGGGTTCCTGCACCTATTCTCTGTATATAACTGTCCCAAAATGTGAGCCATGGTACCTTCCACCATCCACAGCTCAACCTCTCCCCCCTGTCCATATCTCACCCTCTCCCCCCTGTCCCCAGCTCACCCTCCCCACCATCCTCAGGTCAACTTCTCTCCTCTCATTCAAAGCTCACCCTCTCCCCCATCCACAGCTCACCCTCTCCCCCGCTCCACAGCTTACCATCTCCCCCCAGTCCGCAGCTCACTCTCTTCCCCCTGTCCACAGCTCACCCCTCCCTCCTGTCCACAGCTCACCCTCTCCCCTCTGTCTACAGCTCATCCTCTTCCTCCTGTCCACAACTCACCCTCTCCCCCATCCACAGCTCAGCCTCCCCACCATCCACAGGTCAACATCTCTCCTTTCGTTCACAGCTCATCCTCTCCCCCTGTCCAAAGCTCACCCTCTCCCCCATCCACAGCTCACCCTCCCCACCATCCACAGGTCAACTTCTCTAATCTCATTCATCGCTCACCCTCTTCCTCATCCACATCTCCACCTCCGCATCCACAGGTCACCCTCCGCACTGTCCACAGGTCACCTTCACTCCTCTCGTCCACAGCTCACCCTCTCCCCCCTGTCCACAGCTCACCTTCTCCCCCTGTCCACATCTAACCGTCTCCCCCTGTCCACAGCTCATCCTCACTCCCCATCCAAAGCTCAACCACCCTGTGCACAGCTCACCCCCCAACCATCCACAGGTCACCTTCTCTCCTCTCATTCACAGCTCACCCCCCCCCATCCACAAGTCACCCTCCCCACTGTCCACAGGTCACCTTCTCTCCCCTGTCCACAGCTCAAACTCTCCCCCTGTCCACAGCTCACCCTCTCCCCCCTGCCCACAGCTCACCCTCTCCCCCCTGTTCACAGCTCACCCTCTCCCCCCTGTCCATAGCTCAACCCCCCTGTCCACAGCTCACCCTGCCCCTGTCCACAGGTCACCTTTTCTCCTCTCGTCCACAGCTCAACCTTTCCCCCCTGTCCACAGCTCACCCTCTCCCCCCTGTCCACAGCTCACTCTTTTCTCCCCATTCACAGCTCACCCTCTCCTCCATCCACAGCTCACCCTCCCCACTGTCCACATTTCACCTTCTCTCCTCTCATCCACAGCTCCCCCTCTCCCCCTGAGCACAGCTCATCCTCTCCCCCCTGTGCACGGCTCATCCTCTCCCCCAGTCCACAGCTCATCCTATCCCCCTATCCATAGCTCACCCTCCCCACCATCCACAACTCACCTTCTCTCCTCTCATTCACAACTCACCCTCTCCCCTCCGTCCACAGCTCACCCTCTCCCCCTATCCACGGCTCACCCTCTCTTCCTGTCCACAGCTCACACCAGTCTACAGCTCACCCTCTCCCCCTGTCCACAGATCACCTTGTCTCCTCTTGTCCCTAGCTCACCCTTTCCCCCTGTCCACAGCTCACCCTCTCCCCCTGTCTACAGCTCATCCTCTCCTCCCTGTCCACAGCTCACCCTCTCCCCCCTGTCCATCGCTCACCCTCTCCCCCATCCACAGCTCCACCTCCCTGTCCACAGGTCACCCTCCCCACTGTCCACAGGTCACCTTCTCTCCTCTCGTCCACAGCTCACCCTCTTCCCCCTGTCCATCATTCACCCTCTCCCCCTGGTCCACAGCTCACCCTCTCACCCCTGTCTACATCTCTCCCTCTCCCGCCTGTCCACAGCTCACCCTCACTCCCCATCCACAGATCAACCCCCCCGTGCACAGCTCACCCTCCCCACCATCCACAGGCATCCTTCTCAGGTTACCTTCACAGGTCACCCTCTCCCCCCATCCACAGCTCTCCCTCCCCCCCCTGTCCACAGCTCACCCTCACCCCCCAGTCTACAGCTCACTCTCTTACCCCTGTCCACAGTTCACCCTCTCCCCCATCCACATCTCACCCTGTCCCCCCTGTTCACAGCTCACCCTCCCCACCGTCCACAGGTCACCTTCTCTCCTCTCGTTCACAGCTCACCTTCTCCCCCATCCATAGCTCTCCCTCCCACCATCCACAGGTCAACTTCTCTCCTTTCATTCACAGCTCACCCATTCCCCCATCCACAGCTCCATCTCTCCATTCACAGGTCACCCTCCCCACTGTCCACAGGTCACCTTCTCTCCTCTTGTCCACAGCTCACCCTCTCCCCCTGTCCACCACTCTCCCCCTGGTCCACAGCTCACCCTCTCACCCCTGTCCACATTTCTCCCTCTCCTGCCTGTCCACAGCTCACCCTCACTCCCCATCCACAGCTCAACCCCCCCGTGCACAGCTCACCCTCCCCACCATCCACAGGTCAACTTCTCCCCTCTCAATCATAGCTCACCCTCTCCCCCCGTCCACAGCTCCACCTCCCTGTCCACAGGTCACCCTCACCACTGTCCACAGCTCACCTTCTCGCCCCTGTCCACATCTCTCCCTCTCCCCCTGTCCACAGCTCACCCTCACTCCCCATCCACAGCTCAACCCCCCGTGCACAGCTCACCCTCCCCACCGCCCACAGGTAACCTCCTCTACTCTTGTTCACAGCTCAGCCTCTCCCCCCATCCACAGCTCTCCCTCTCCCCCCTGTCCACAGCTCACCCTCACCCCCCAGTCTACAGCTCACTCTCTTCCCCCTGTCGACAGATTATCCTCTCCCCCTGGCCACATCTCACCCTCTCCCCCCTGTCCACAGCTCACCCTCCCCACCGTCCACAGGTCACCTTCTCCCATCTCATTCACAGCTCTCCTTATCCCCCAACCACAGTTCACCCTCCCCACCATCCACAGGTTAACTTCTCTCCTCTCGTTCACAGCTCACCCTCTCCCCCATCCACAGCTCCACCTCCCCATCCACAGGTCACCCTCCCCACTGTTCACAGGTCACCCTCTCCCCCCGGTCAACAGCTCACCCTCTCCCCCTGATCCACAGCTCACCCTCCCCCCTGTCCACAGCTCACCCTCCCCCTGTCCACAGCTCACCCTCTCCCCCCTGTCCACAGCTCACCCTCTCCCACCAGTGAACAGGTCACTCTCTCCCCCGGTCCACAGCTCACCTTCTCCCTCTGTCCACAGCTCACCTTCTCCCCCTGTCCACAGCTCACCCTCCCCTCGTCCACAACTCAGCCTTTCCCTCCTGTCCACAGTTCACCCTCTCTCCCCCAGTCCGCAGCTCACCCTTATCCCCCAGTCTATGGCTCACTCTCTTCCCCCTGTCCACAGCTCACCCTCTCTCCTTTTGTCCACAGCTCACCCCCTCTCTCCTGGCCACAGCTCACCCTCTCCCCTCTATCTACAGCTCATCCTCTCCCTCCTGTCCACAGCTCACCCTCTCCCCCATCCACAGCTCACCCTCTCCCCCATCCACAGTTCACCCTCTCCACCATCCACAGGTCAACATCTCTCCTTTCGTTCACAGCTCATCCTCTCCCCCTGTCCACGGCTCATCATCTCCCCCATCCACAGCTCACCCTCCCCACCATCCACAGGTCAACTTCTTTAATCTCATTCATGGCTCACCCTCTCCCTCATCCACAGCTCCACCTCCGCATCCACAGGTCACCCTCCGCACTGTCCACAGGTCACCTTCTCTCCTCTCGTCCACAGCTCACCCTCTCCCCCCTGTCCACAGCTCACCCTCTACCCCTGTCCACATCTTACCGTCTCCCCCTGTCCACAGCTCATCCTCACTCCCCATCCAAAGCTCAACCACCCTGTGCACAGCTCACCCCCCAACCGTCCACAGGTCACCTTCTCTCCTCTCATTCACAGCTCACCTCCCCGTCCACAAGTCACCCTCCCCACTGTCCACAGGTCACCTTCTCTCCCCTGTCCACAGCTCAAACTCTCCCCCTGTCCACAGCTCACCCTCTCCCCCCTGCCCACAGCTCACCCTCTCCCCCTGTTCACAGCTCACCCTCTCACCCTTGTCCATCGCTCACCCTCTCCCCCTGGTCCACAGCTCACCCCCTCACCCCTGTCCTCATCTCTCCCTCTCTCGCCTGTCCACAGCTCACCCTCACTCCCCATCCACAGATCAACCCCCCCGTGCACAGCTCACCCTCCCCACCGTCCACAGGTAACCTTCTCTCCTCTTGTTCACAGCTCACCCTCTCCCCCCATCCACAGCTCTCCCTCTCCCCCATGTCCACAGCTCACCCTCACCCCCCATTCTACAGCTCACTCTCTTCCCCCTGTCCACAGCTCACCCTCTCCCCTGTCCAGATGTCACCCTGTCCCCCCTGTCCACAGCTCACCCTCCCCACCGTCCACAGGTCTCCTTCTCTCCTCTCATTCACAGCTCACCTTCTCCCCCATCCACAGCTCTCCCTCCCACCATCCACAGGACAACTTCTCTCCTTTCATTCACAGCTCACCCATTCCCCCATCCACAGCTCTATCTCCCCGTTCACAGGTCACCCTCCCCACTGTCCACAGGTCACCTTCTCTCCCCTGTCCACAGCTCAAAGTCTCCCCCCACCGTCCACAGGTCACTTTCTCTCCTCTTGTGCACAGCTCACCCCCTCCCCCCTGTCCACAGCTCACCCTCTCCCCTGTCCACAGGTCACCCTGTCCCCCTGGTTAACAGCTCACCTTCTTCCCCCAGTCCACAACTCACCCTCTCCCCCCTGGTCCACAGCTCACCCTCTCCCCCCAGTCCACAGCTCACCCTCTCCCCCCCCGGTCAACAGCTCACCCTTTCCCCCCTGTTAATAGCTCACCTTCCCTCCCCGGTTCACAGCTTCACCCTCTTCCCCTTGTCTACAGCTTACCATCTTCCCCCCCACAGCTTACCCTTTTCCCCCCATCCACAGCTCACCCTCTCCCCCATCCACAGCTCACCCTCCCTACCATCCACAGGTCACCTTCTCTCTTCTTGTTCACAGTTCACCCTCTCCCCCCATCCACAGCTCAACCCTGCCATCCACAGCTCACCCTCTCCCCCCTATTCACAGCTCTCCCTCCCCCTGCCCATAGCTCTCCCTCCCCCCTGTCCACAGCTCTCCCTCTCACCCCTGTCCATAGCTCTCCCTCCCCCCTGTCCACAGCTCTCCCTCTCACCCCTGTCCACAGCTAATCCTCCCCACTGTCCACAGCTCACCTTCTCTCCCCTCGTTCACAGCTCACCCTCTCCCTTCGGTCCACAGCTCACCCTCTCCCCTCGGTCCACAGCTCACCCTCTCCCCTCGGTCCACAGTTCACCCTCTCCCTCCTGTCCACAGCTCAACCCCCCTGTCCACAGCTCACCCTCCCACTGTCCATAGGTCACCTGTTCTCCTCTCATCCACAGCTCAACCTTTCCCCCCTGTCCACAGCTCACCCTCTCCCCCTTGTTCATAGCTCACCCTCTCCTCCCATCCACAGCTCAACCCCCGTTCACAGTTCACCCTCCCTACCATCCACAGGTCACCTTCTCTCCTCTTATTCACAGCTCACCCTCTACCCCCATCCACAGCTCAACCCCACTGTCCACAGCTCACCCTCTCCCCCTGTCCACAGCTCTCCCTCTCCCCCATCCATAGCTCACCCTCTCCCACATCCACAGCTCACCCTCCCCACCGTCCACAGCTCAACCTCTCCCCCTGGTTAACAGCTCACCCTCTCCCCCCGGTTCACAGCTCACCCTCTCCCCCCTGGTCAACAGCTCACCCTCTCCCCTCTGGTCAACAGCTCACCCTTTCCCCCGATCAACAGCTCACCTTCTCTCCCCGGTTCACAACTTCACCCTCTTCCCCTTCTCTACAGCTTACCATCTTCCTCCTGTCACAGCTTACCCTTTCCCCCCATCCAAAGCTCACCCTCTCCCCCATCCACAGCTCACCCTCCCTACCATCCACAGGTCACCTTCTCTCTTCTTGTTCACAGCTCACCCTCTCCCCCCATCCACAGCTCAACCCTGCCATCCACAGCTCACCCTCTCCCCCCTGTCCACAGCTCTCCCCCCTGTCCATAGCTCTCCCTCTCACCCCTGTCCACAGCTCTCCCCCCTGTCCATAGCTCTCCCTCTCACCCCTGTCCACAGTAGGCATGTGCATTTTGTTTCGTTCCGAATCAAAATTCGGACAAATTTTTCATTATTCGGAAATTCGGATGCATCTGAATTTCTGAATTACAAAAGTAAAAAATTTAAACGAATCCGAAAAAAAACGAACAAATTCGAAAACATATTCGAATCGAATTCGAAAACATATTCGAATCGAATTCGAAAACATATTCGAATCGAATTCAAAGACATATTCGAATCGAATTCGAAGACATATTCGAATCGAATTCGAAGACAAACTCGAATCGAATTCGAAAACATATTCGAATCGAATCGAAGACAAATTTGAATCGAATTCGAAGACAAATTCAAATCGAATTAGAAAAAAATAGAAAATGTTTTTTCTAAAAAAAACAATAAGATAGAATATAAAATAATAAAGCAATAGAATATATACCCTGTTTCCCTGAAAATAAGACCTAGCGTGATTGTCGATGATGGCTGCAATATAAGCCCTACCCCCCAAATAAGCCCTAGTTAAAGTCCTTGTAGGTCTTATTTTCAGGCTAGGTCTTATTTTCGGGGAAACAGGATATATATATATATATATATATATATATATATATATATATATATATATATTTTTTTTTTTTTTTATCATTCTCTTCTATTGTTTTTTATGCTTTTTTTTTCTATTATTTTCTATTCTATAATAGTCTTTTCAATTCAAATTCATTCTATACGAAATTCGAATTTCGGAACATGGCTTCTGAAGTTTGAATTTCGTATAGAATGAATTTGAATTTGAATAGAAAAGATTAGAACGGAAAATAATAGAAAAGAATAGACCAGAAAAACAATAGAACAGAATAGAAGAAAATATAATATATATATATTATATTTTCTTCTATTCTGTTCTATTGTTTTTCTAGTCTATTCTTTTCTATTATTTTCTATTCTATTCTAATCTTTTATATTCAAATTTGATTTCGGTCTATATGAAATTCGAATTTTGGAAGATGTTTTATATATATATATATATTATATATAATTTTTTTCTATTCTGTTTCATTGTTTTTCTATGCTATTCTTTTCTATTCTATTCTAAACTTTTCTATTCTAATTTGAATTCATTCTATACGAAATTCGAATTTCGTATAGAATGAATTCGAATTTGAATAGAAAAGATTAGAATAGAAAATAATAGACTAGACAAACAATAGAACAGAACAGAATAAAATATAATATATATATTTTATTCTATTCTATTGTTTTTCTAGTCTTTTCTCTTCTACTCTATTCTAATCTTTTCTATTACATAGCTACATAGTTACATAGTTAGTAAGGTTGAATAAAGATACCAGTCCATCCAGTTCAACCTGAGTGAGTGTGGGTGCGCGTCTACAATCATCCCTATTTTTATTTTAAGGTACCCATATAGCGCTGCAAATTCATGCAGCACTCCGTACACCCACATCGGTCCCTACCCTCAAGGAGCCCACAATCCAAGGTCCCCAACTCACATTCATATGTGAGTGGGCCAGTTTTGAACAGAAGCCAATTAACCTACCAGCATGTCTTTGGAGTGTGGGAGGAAACCGGAGTACCCGGAGGAAACCCATGCAGGCACAGGGAGAGCATGCAAACTCCAGGCAGGTAGTGTCGTGGTTGGGATTCGAACCAGCGACCCTTTTTACTGCTGGGCGAGAGTGCTAACCACTAACCACTACACCACTATGCTGCCCGAAAAATTCAAATTCAAATTCAAATTCATTTTATAAGGAATTCAAATTTCGGAAGATGGTTTTATATATATATATATAGATAGATATATATCTATCTATATATATATATATATATATATATATATATATATATATATATATATATTTATTTTATTTTTTTTTTATTTTTTTTTTTCTATGCTGGTCTATTATTTTTCTATTCTTTTCTATTATTTTCTATTTTATTCTAATCTTTTCTATTTGAATGCGAATTCATTCTATACGAAATTTGAATTTCTGAAAATGGTTATACAGAAACAGAATGAAATAGAATGAAATCGAATTGTAATAGAAAAGAACAGAAAAACAATAGCACAGAATAGAGAAAATTATATATATAAATAAATAAATAAAAAAAAAAAAAAAAAAATATATATATATATATATATATATATATATATATATATATATATATATATATATATATATATACATATATATATATATATATACATATATATATATATATACATATACATATATATATATATATATATATATATATATATATATATATACATATATAGAACCATCTTCTGAAATTGGAATTTGGTACAGAATGAATTCAAATAGAAAAGATTAGAATAGAACAGAAAATAATATAAAAGAATAGCATAGAAAAACAATAGAGCAGAATAGAAAAAAATATAAAACATTCTATTCTAATCTTTTCTATTCTAATTCATTCTGTACCAAATTCCAATTTCGGAAGATGGTTTTATATATATATATATATATATATATATATATATATATATATATATATATATATATATATATATATATATATATATATATATATATATATATATATATATATATATATATATATATACACACACACATACATACATACATATATATATATACATACATATATATATATATATATATATATATATATATATATATATATACTTATATATATATATATATATATATATATATATATATATATATATATATATATATATATATATATATATATATATATATATAAATATTTCTTTCTATTCTGTTCTACTGTTCTATTGTTTTTCTATTCTATTTTTTCTATTAGAATTTGATTTCATACTATTTCTATATAACCATTTTCCGAAATTCGAATTTTGTATAGAATGAATTTGAATTCAAACAGAAAAGATTAGAATATAATAGAAAATAATAGAAAAACAATAGAACAGAATAGAAAAAATATATATATATATATATATATATATATATATATATATATATATATATATATATATATAAATAAAACCATCTTCCGAAATTCGAATTTCATATAAAATGAATTTGAATAGAAAAGATTAGAATAGAGTAGAAAGAATAGACTAGAAAAACAATAGAACAGAATAGAATAAGATATAATATATATTATATTTTATTCTGTTCTGTTCTATTGTTTTTCTAGTCTATTCTTTTCTATTATTTTCTATTCAAATTCAAATTCATTCTATACGAAATTCGAATTTCAGAAGCCATCTTCCGAAATTCGAATTTCGTATAGAATGAATTCAAATTTGAATAGAAAAGTTTAGAATAGAATAAAAAAGAATAGCATAGAAAAACAATGAAACAGAATAGAAAAAAATATAATATATATATTATATTTTATTCTCTTCTGTTCTATTGTTTTTCTAGTCTATTCTATTTCTATTATTTTCTATTCTAAACTTTTCTATTCAAATTTGAATTCATTCTATAGGAAATTCTAATTTTAGAAGCCATCTTCCGAAATTCGAATTTCGCATTGAATTAATTCAAAATCGAATAGAAAGGTTTAGGATAGAATAGAAAAGAATAGCATAGAAAAACAATGGAACAGAATAGAAAAAATATATAATATATATATATAACCATCTTCCGAAATTGGAATTTGGTACAGAATGAATTCAAATTCGAATAGAAAATATTAGAATACAATATATTATATTTTTTTCTATTCTGTTTTATTGTTTTTCTATGCTATTCTTTTATCTTTTCTATTCTTTCCTAATCCTTTCTATTGGAATTCGATTTCATTCTATACGAATTTCAAATTTCGCAAAATGGTTATATATAGTTTACTTTTTCAAATTCAGTTAATGTTTTTTTCGAATGTGGTAGAATTTTTTCGAATTTTACAGTTTTTTTCGAATGTGGTAGAATTTTTTCGAATTTGATAGTTTTTTTTGAATGTGGTAGAATTTTTTCAAATTTGACAGTTTTTTCGAATGTGGTAGAATTTTTTCGAATTTGATAGGTTTTTTTTAATGTGGTCGAATTTTTTCGATGTTGATAGTTTTTTTCGAATGTGGTAGAATTTTTTCGAATTTGATAGTTTTTTTCGAATACGGTAGAATTTTTTCGAATGCGGTCGAATTTTTTCAAATTCGAATACGAAACGAAACGAATTCCGAAAACGACTGTAACGAATGCAACGAATTTAACTAAACAAATTTAGTTAACCACTTGCCGCCCGCCCTATTACAGAATGACGGCGGCAAAGTGGTTTGATATTCCTGATCGGACGTCATATGACGTGATCAGGAATATCTAGCCGCTGCGCGCCCCCGGGGGCGCGCATCGCGGCGATCGTTGTTGCGGGGTGTCAGTCTGACACCCTGCAACACCGATCTAGGTAAAGAGTCTCCGACGGAGACTCTTTACCACGTGATCAGCTGTGTCCAATCACGGCTGATCATGATGTAAATAGGAAGAGCCGGTGATCGGCTTTTCCTCACCCGCGTCTGACAGACGCGAGTAGAGGAGAGCCGATCGGCTGCTCTCCTGACAGGGGGGGTCTGTGCTGATTGTTTATCAGCACAGCCCCCCCTTGGATCCTACCCAGGACCACCAGGGATGCCGCCCAGGACCACCAGGGAAGCGATCCACACTGGACCACCAGGTATGCCCCTAGACCACCAGGGAAATGTCACTGTGTGCCCAGGCAGCTGCCAATCTGTGCCCAGGCAGCTGCCAGTCAGTGCCCACTGCAATGCCTACCACTGCCAGAGCCACAAGGGATGCCCATCAGTGCCTCATTTTAGTGCCGTGTATCAGTGCCCATCAGTGCCACGTATCAGTGCCCATCAGTGCCCAGCAGTGCCGCCTATCAGTGCCGCCTATCAGTGCCACCCTATCAGTGCCTAGCAGTGCCGCCCTTCATTGCCCATCAGTGTCGCCCATCAGTGCCCATCAGTGGGGCGTGGCCAAGGCAGGCATGTGAGAGGACGCATCTCCCACAGCTCCCAGCAGCGATCCGGTAACCGATCCTCCCCCAGCCCACATACCGACTTTATTTTGCCCTATGCAGCACGGGCACGATCCTGAGACCCCAGGGGATCATCTGCCGGCTCTCTGCACCAGAGGAAAGTTCCGAAAAGGACAGACTGAGATGACGGGCCTGGAGATCCAAGATGGCGCCGCGGCGTCCTCAGTGAAGCACACACCGCGCGGACAGGACAAGCTGAAAGACTCTGGGCCTAACTCAAGTAAGACGCCAAAAATCCCTGGTAAAGATGCCCCTAGAGATATGATATATTATGCACAGAAAATGGCTGGGACACTGGGAACAGAGCAGCCATCCAGCCATGCTGGGACACATTCTATGCAGGAGGCCATGCAGGCAGATAACACACAGGTGCTCTGGGGAGAGGAGGAGGGGAAGCAGTCAGCCCATACATCTGGGGAACTACAAAGCTCAGCGGAACCGGACAATATGCAGCCTACTTTAGCTGATATACTCAGAGCTGTGAATAACTGTACGGCTTCTGTTAACACTTTGAAGGAGCAGTTTGGGGGTCTGAGAGAAGATGTGTCACTACTAAGGCAAGACATGCAGAAGATACGTGAGCGTACCACGGCTGTGGAAAGCAGAGTCAGTGACATGGAAGACCAGTTACCACCTATGACACAAGATACCAGAACAGCACTACAATTAGCCAGGGATGCATACGATCATGCAGAGGATTTGGAAAATCGCTTAAGGCGAAACAATGTTCGCATAGTGGGGTTGCCTGAGAAAGTGGAGGGCAGGGACCCCACCACTTATGTTGAAAACTCGCTAGTGGAACTCTTTGGAAAAAATGCATTTTCCCCAATGTTTGCAGTGAAAAGGCAAATGCTCTCCACAATGGTGTCCGGGTATCTTTCTACCCAGACTTCTCGGCAGAAGTCCAGAGGCGCAGAGCTAAATTCACAGACGTGAAACGCAGATTGCGACTTCTGCAACTCCCATATGCTATGCTATATCTGGCGAAACTTTGGATTGTGGTCAGAGGCCAGGCACAATTTTTTGAATCCGCTAAAGACGCTTCAGTCTGGTTGGATAGAAATGAGCAGGCATTGAAACGGCAGGCTCCACAGGAAGAAGATTGAAAGGACTAAACCGGCTGCTTGCAGAGTGCCGAGCTACTTGAAAATGTCATTTTATACCATTTTCTAGATGGGCAACCAGAGAATACCTTTTCCCTTCTTTTCAATGTTGAAAGATGTTCCTTGGCTGGGGGACAGAATATTCCTAAGCAGTGTAATGAGAGCAAATTGGATCAAAAGTTGAATTTACGAATGACCATTTTCATTGAAAAAGAGCGATGGAATATCGCATATGTTGTTAAAGTTGCCATTTTGGCAGAAAGTGCAGTTTATAGCAGAAGGAAGTTTCCTTTTTCATTACCCCCCACTGTTGCGGGGAAGAATTTATCAATGGGAATCACAAGCAGAACAAATAATATCTCAAAAGGGCACAAATTCATCAACCTCAGGGCAAACGGCAAATCTAGAAGAACCTCGTTACAGAAATGGATTCACCATCTCGCACAGATGCGCATAAATTACCGATCAACATTACTTGCCTACCAGCAGACATGGCGGACATCCCGTTAGTATCTTGGAACGTTAGGGGACTCCACTCCCCACTGAAACGTACTATGATTCGCATGTGTTTAAAGAAGTACATCCCCGGAATTCTTTGCTACCAGCAGACCCACTTGACTGCGGATACTGTGAGCTTCCTAGGATACTCCTGGGTGGGAAAGGCCTATCACTCTACGCACACTTCCTATTTTAGGGGGGTGAGCGTGCTGATTCACGGTAACCTGGACTATGAAGAATTTGCAAATTAAATTGATAGTGAAGGTCGATATGTTTTTCTCCATTGCAGGTTGGGTACATTAACTTGTGTGCTGGCGGTGGTATATATTCCCCCCCCTTCACGGCGGCGGTGCTTAGGTCTCTGCTGACATTTATGGATGGCAGGCCTGACACACCGCTGTTGGTAACGGGGGACTTTAACTGCTGTTTAAATCCAGTTGAAGATAGACACCCAGGACGCGGAGCCTCTGCCCTCTCTAGGGATACCGCCCTGGCGTGGTTGTTGCAAGAGGTGGGCTGGGTGGATGTCTGGAGACATAGGAACCCAGGAGTTAGACAATTCACATGTTTTTCTAAAACCCATGGTTGTTTGTCTAGAATTGACCTGGGGGTGTGCAGCTTAAACATGCTCCCGTTTGTTTCTGATATGATACATAGGCCTCGTAGCGTATCTGACCACTCTCCAGTGGTTATACGGCTCATAATTGCCCCAATAGTTACACTACCTAAAGCCCCTTGGAAATTCAACACTTTCTGGTTGAAACTGTTCCGCTCACATGAGGGGATAGTAGGGAGCATGTGTGAGTTTTTCCGCACCCAGGATCCAAATGACTCGATGGTTGGGCAGTGGGATGCCTTTAAGGCATATTTGAGGGGTGTGTTAATCGCTGAAATGAATAAGGTCAAACAAGACTCATCTGCTCTTAAAAATGAACTTGAAGCTAGAGTACAAGAGATGGAACAATTATATGTTGCGGATCCTTCTGACTCGACCAAGGAGGCATGGCAGGCAGCTCTTTCTGCATACCATCAACTGCTGTCCTCGTCGGCCGACAAGAAGAGATTCTTTGCAAAACAAGCTTTTTTTGAGGAGGGCGAGAAAACAGGCCGCATACTGGCGAGAATCGCAAATTCATATCAGAAGTCCCCAACCATAGGAGCTATTAGAACTAAGGCGGGTAACATAGTTAATATGCCTGAGAAGGTGCTGCAGGAACTAACTACTTATTATGAAGACTTATATAGGCCGGGTACATCTTACACACCTGAGGAGTTAGAACAATACTTAGGACAGATAGATTTCCCCAAATTAAACCAAGATCAGAGAGTGTTCTTGGAGATTCCCCTTACAGTAGAAGAACTACAGACTGCGGTTGGATCTTTTCCTAACTGCAAAGCGCCAGGGGAAGACGGACTTCCCATAGAGATATATAAACAATACCCTACTGAACTACTACCTCACTTGCTTAAGGTCTTTAATAGAGCTCGGGAGGAAGGACGCCTACCAATATCAATGTCCAGGGCCAATATTGTTTTGCTACTTAAGCCTGGTAAGGATCCAGTAGATCTGGGGGCGTATCGCCCGATTTCTCTGTTACAGAGTGACGTGAAAATATTAGCTAAAGCTCTGGCCATTAGATTAAATGGAGTTATTACTTCAATTGTGCATGGAGACCAAGCTGGCTTCATGCCCAATAAATCGACTGCAGTTAATTTGAGAAGGCTATTCCTTAATATGCAATCCAAAGCAGACAATATGGTTTCCAGGGCCCTGCTGTCATTGGATGCCACTAAGGCATTTGACAGCATAGACTGGGATTATCTGTGGTCGGTCTTGCAGAATTTTGGATTTGGTCCACAATATATCTCTTGGGTTAAGCTCCTTTATAGTCAGCCTGAGGCCGTTGTGAGGGTATCCGGCTTTCTGTCCCCGAGCTTCGCGTTGAGGAGAGGTACGAGACAGGGATGTCCCCTGTCTCCTCTCCTCTTCGCGCTGGCTATTGAGCCATTGGCGATCGGGATCAGGGCAAATCAGAGCATTACAGGCTTCTGTTATGGTGACATGCAGGAAAAAATTATGTTGTATGCCGATGACACCATGCTCTTACTTGGAGATACTGGCCCCTCCTTTCAGGAGGTCATGTCGACAATATCTAAATTTGGGAAATTTTCTGGCCTTCTTATAAATTGGTCAAAGTCTGCCCTTCTTTTATTGGATGGAGATAAATCACAGGAGGTGTGCGCCACTTGCCCTATTCAGATTACTACTTCCTTCAAATATTTGGGGATTCAAATTACGTCCCAGCACCGGGACTTTATACATTTAAATATATTTCCACTCCTACAGCGCTTCCGAGACAAAATTAAGACCTGGAACTCTCTTTTAATGTCGGTAGCAGGTAGAGTAAACCTAGTAAAAATGATTCTTATGCCACAGTTACTTTATTTTCTGCATAACACCCCTATGGTCATCCCCTTAAAAATATTTCATATAGTTAATGCCATTTTCCGAACTCTTATTTGGAAAAATGGTCCCGCCCGGATCAAATTAGAACACCTACAGAGACCCAAGGACTGGGGCGGACTGGCATTGCCCAACCCATGGTTGTATTACCTGGCCTCCCAATTACAGCACCTGATTGGTACATTTGTCCCGTCACAAAACTCATCACACAGGTTAATGATTCATACAGTAGGTAAGGGACCGATTCATATGGCTTTAGAGGCATTGACCTTCACTAAACCACATAAAAAATACCCAACGTTCAGTTTGATTCAAAAGGTGTGGAATAAGTCCAAATATCTCCAGAATGTTGATGGCTACATGGAATATAGTCCCATTTGGCACAATGAAACATATGGGGAACTAGCTAAATTACAATGCGGAGCTCGTTGGAAGCAGTTTGGAGTCACTCATATCAAGCATATATTTAGGGATGGAGTGTTACGAACATTTGCTGATTTAAAGGAAGCGTATAATCTGCCAGCCTCAATGTTTTTCTACTATGTGCAACTTAGACATGCAGTACAGACACAGAGCCGCTCCTCGGAGTGGCATTTGTCCCCAACCCCGGTATTTAACCTTCTGGGGGATGCTGACACATCTAAAGGATTTATTTCTCAATGCTATGCCATCCTGCTACAATCCGTGATGAGACACCATCCCTTGAGGGTGAGAGAGAAATGGGCAACAGAGGTGGGACAACTAGACAGGGATCAGTGGGAGGAGATCTTTCAGGCAGTGAACCAATGTTCACTTAATGTGTCACAAAAACTCACCCAATTATATATACTATTGAGAACATATTATACTCCACACAGATTACATTTAATGAACAGGCAGGCGAAACCAACGTGTACTAGATGTAAACGTGAGCATGGAGACCTTATACATATGCTGTGGAGATGTCCCAAGTTACACATGTATTGGGCAGGAGTGGTGCAAAACATTAACTCAATTTTTAATGTGAGTCTTCCACAGGACCCTAGAGCGTGTCTCTTGGGGGCTTTGGAGGAATACGAATGGGAAGGACACAGTAGAGAGGCTGTGCATAGAGTACATTTTCAGACCAGAAAACTGATTATGACTCACTGGAAGTCCGATAGGCCTCTGACTATTAAAGAGTGGACTGAAAATATTAACACAACTCTAAAAATGGAAAAGTTGATTTATCAACATAGAGGTAGCATGCCAAAATTTGAAAAAATATGGGGTCCATGGTTGGATGTGCCGGGATTAGCACCTATGGAGCTGATATATGACAGGTTGCTAGGAATCAACGCCGGGTGAGACATGGATAGAGGTTGACTGTAATTGGAACAAGGTCTTAGCCGTGTTATATTGAGGCTGTTGATTGTTTACTGGATTATGTACTGCATAAGAGTAGATATGTAATTCTGCTTACAATGTTTGTAATGTTTTTCCTGCAAACTCAATAAAATCTTGTTGGATTTAAAAAAAAAATCAGTGCCCATCAGTGCCAACCAGTGCCACCCATCAGTGCCCATCAGTGCCGCCTATCAATGCCCATCAGTGCTGCATATGAGTGCCACCCATCAGTGCCGCCTACCAGTGCCCATCAGTGCCGCATTTCAGTGCCCATCGTCAGTGCCTGTCAGTGTCCGCTCATTGGTGCCACCTCATTGGTGCCGCCGTATCAGTGCCTGTCAGTGCCTGTCAGTGCCGCCTTATCAGTGCCCATCAGTGAAAACTTACTTATTTACAATTTTTTTTTAACAGAAACAAAAGCAAAACTTTTATTTTTTTCAAAATTTTTGGCCTTTTTTTATTTGTTTAGCAAAAAATAAAAACCGCAGAGGTGATCAAATACCACCAAAAGAAAGCTCTATTTGTGGGGAAAAAATGATAAAAATTTAGTTTGGGCACAGTGTAGCATGACCGCGCAATTGTCATTCAAACTGCGACAGCGCTGAAAGCTGAAAATTGGTCTGGGCAGGAAGGTGTCTAAGTGCCCTGTATTGAAGTGGTTAAATAACGGATTGAAACGAAACTAAACAATTTTTTTCATCCTGCACATGTCTAGTCCACAGCTCACCCTCCCTACTGTCCACAGCTCACCTTCCCTCCTCTCGTTCACAGTTCACCCTCTCCCCTCAGTCCACAGTCCACAGCTCACCCTCTCCCCCCTGTCCACAGCTAACCCTCTCCCCCCTGTTCACAGCTCACCCTCTCCCTCCTGTCCACAGGTCACCTTTTCTCCTCTCATCCACAGCTCAACCTTCCCCCCCTGTCCACAGCTCACCCTCTCTCCCCTGTCCACAGCTCACTATCTCCTCCCCATTCACAGCTTAACCTTTCCACCATCCACGGCTCAACTCCCATCCATAGCTCACCCTCACCTTCTCTTCTCTCATTCACAACTCACCCTCTCACCTTGGTCCACAGCTCACTCTCTCTCCCCTGCCAACAGCTCACACTTTCCCCCCTCCACGGCTCACCTTCTCCTACCACAGTCCACAATTCATCTTAGCATGCGCCCCATCCACAACTCCCCTTTTATCTCTTGTCAACATGTCACCCCTGCACACACCCCTATCCACAGCCCTGCTTGTATAGAAGTGACTCTTGTTATATGGTAACCAGCTATAAATTCAATTGAATCTAATTAGAAAATGTTTGAATCCTGGGGGGAAATGTGTCACTTGTATGAAAACTTGTATCCCCTGTTTACACATACTGTCCTGCATTTTACCACACTGGAAAAATGCAGGTGACTGCAAGGACACATACAAAACAATTGTTTTATATGGGTCCTGTTCACACCACAACAAAAAACAAATGTAAACAAATGTAAACGGAACACAATGCAACAGTCTAGTGGGGTAAAATTGCTTTTATTATTTTGTCCCTTGCAAGGACCCATACACCAGCCATCTTAGAGGGGAAGTAATGAATGTGCTTTGGACAGGCTTTCAAGTGAAATTTACAAAGGTCATGGTGTATAGAAATAGATACATTTGTAAACCATATGTGGGCATACCTGATGCTATATGACTAGAGTTGAGCGAACAGTTAGAGCCAAGCAAAAGTTTGGCCCGAACATCGCCTGTTCGCCCGGCGGAGTGGGATGTTCGCACTGTGAGTGCCCCACAATGCACTGCGATTTCTAAGCCCTGATTGAGCAAAGATTTGCCCAATCAGGACACAGTGAATAGCTGGTTGCTAGGGATGAGCTTCGTGTTCGAGTCGAACCCATGTTCGACTCGAACATCGGCTGTTCGACCGTCCGTCGAATTGCGAACGTTATGGGCCGTTCGCGCCAAATTCGTGTGGCACGTCACGGCCCATAATTCACTGCGGCATCGCAGTGCATTGCTGGCTGATGATTGGCCAAGCATGCACTATGACCCGCATGCTTGGCCAATCACAGCGCCGTCAGTAGAGAGAGCTGTAATTGGCCAAAGCCAGGGTGGCTTTGGCCAATTATGGCTCAGGTGATTTAGTACACGCCCCACACTATATAAGGCCGCCTGCACGGCGGCCCTGTGTAGTGTGTTCCGGTGTGCTGAGAGATAGAGAGAGAGACAGACAGTTTCATTTGATTTGAGTTAGATAGATTAGGCAGAACAGTCAGTCAGTTAGCTGCACTTACAGTGTATTGTGTATATATATGCATCCCTGGTGTTGCATATATATATATATACACTGTATTCAGTTTAGCTAGATCCGTTCCTGTTATCTTCTATCTAGACTATTTACATTTGGTGCAGTGCGTCCTGCTCACAGTGTTCAGCTAGATCCGTTCCTGCTTTTTACATTTAGTGCAGTGCGTCCTGCTCACAGTGTTCAGCTAGATCCGTTCCTGCTATTTACATTTAGTGCAGTGCGTCCTGCTCACAGTGTTCAGCTAGATCTGTTCCTGCTATTTACATTTAGTGCAGTCAGTGCGTCCTGCTCACAGTGTTCAGCTAGATCCGTTCCTGCTATTTACATTTAGTGCAGTCAGTGCGTCCTGCTCACAGTGTTCAGCTAGATC
Organism: Lithobates septentrionalis; assembly: GCA_037952835.1. NCBI lineage: Eukaryota > Metazoa > Chordata > Amphibia > Anura > Ranidae > Lithobates > Lithobates septentrionalis. The sequence continues at coordinate 1,713,941 of JBBDGP010001242.1, forward strand.
CGTTCCTGCTATTTACATTTAGTGCAGTGCGTCCTGCTCACAGTGTTCAGCTAGATCCGTTCCTGCTATTTACATTTAGTGCAGTGCGTCCTGCTCACAGTGTTCAGCTAGATCTGTTCCTGCTATTTACATTTAGTGCAGTGCGTCCTGCTCACAGTGTTCAGCTAGATCCGTTCCTGCTATTTACATTTAGTGCAGTCAGTGCGTCCTGCTCACAGTGTTCAGCTAGATCCGTTCCTGCTATTTACATTTAGTGCAGTGCGTCCTGCTCACAGTGTTCAGCTAGATCTGTTCCTGCTATTTACATTTAGTGCAGTCAGTGCGTCCTGCTCACAGTGTTCAGCTAGATCCGTTCCTGCTATTTACATTTAGTGCAGTGCGTCCTGCTCACAGTGTTCAGCTAGATCCGTTCCTGCTATTTACATTTAGTGCAGTGCGTCCTGCTCACAGTGTTCAGCTAGATCTGTTCCTGCTATTTACATTTAGTGCAGTGCGTCCTGCTCACAGTGTTCAGCTAGATCCGTTCCTGCTATTTACATTTAGTGCAGTCAGTGCGTCCTGCTCACAGTGTTCAGCTAGATCCGTTCCTGCTATTTACATTTAGTGCAGTGCGTCCTGCTCACAGTGTTCAGCTAGATCTGTTCCTGCTATTTACATTTAGTGCAGTCAGTGCGTCCTGCTCAAAGTGTTCAGCTAGATCCGATCCTGCTATTTACATTTAGTGCAGTGCGTCCTGCTCACAGTGTTCAGCTAGATCCGTTCCTGCTATTTACATTTAGTGCAGTCAGTGCGTCCTGCTCACAGTGTTCAGCTAGATCCGTTCCTGCTATTTACATTTAGTGCAGTGCGTCCTGCTCACAGTGTTCAGCTAGATCTGTTCCTGCTATTTACATTTAGTGCAGTCAGTGCGTCCTGCTCACAGTGTTCAGCTAGATCCGTTCCTGCTATTTACATTTAGTGCAGTGCGTCCTGCTCACAGTGTTCAGCTAGATCCGTTCCTGCTATTTACATTTAGTGCAGTGCGTCCTGCTCACAGTGTTCAGCTAGATCTGTTCCTGCTATTTACATTTAGTGCAGTCAGTGCGTCCTGCTCACAGTGTTCAGCTAGATCCGTTCCTGCTATTTACATTTAGTGCAGTGCGTCCTGCTCACAGTGTTCAGCTAGATCTGTTCCTGCTATTTACATTTAGTGCAGTCAGTGCGTCCTGCTCACAGTGTTCAGCTAGATCTGTTCCTGCTATTTACATTTAGTGCAGTCAGTGCGTCCTGCTCACAGTGTTCAGCTAGATCCGTTCCTGCTATTTACATTTAGTGCAGTCAGTGCGTCCTGCTCACAGTGTTCAGCTAGATCCGTTCCTGCTATTTACATTTAGTGCAGTGTGTCCTGCTCACAGTGTTCAGCTAGATCCGTTCCTGCTATTTACATTTAGTGCAGTGCGTCCTGCTCACAGTGTTCAGCTAGATCTGTTCCTGCTATTTACATTTAGTGCAGTGCGTCCTGCTCACAGTGTTCAGCTAGATCCGTTCCTGCTATTTACATTTAGTGCAGTCAGTGCGTCCTGCTCACAGTGTTCAGCTAGATCCGTTCCTGCTATTTACATTTAGTGCAGTGCGTCCTGCTCACAGTGTTCAGCTAGATCTGTTCCTGCTATTTACATTTAGTGCAGTCAGTGCGTCCTGCTCACAGTGTTCAGCTAGATCCGTTCCTGCTATTTACATTTAGTGCAGTGCGTCCTGCTCACAGTGTTCAGCTAGATCCGTTCCTGCTATTTACATTTAGTGCAGTCAGTGCGTCCTGCTCACAGTGTTCAGCTAGATCCGTTCCTGCTATTTACATTTAGTGCAGTGCGTCCTGCTCACAGTGTTCAGCTAGATCTGTTCCTGCTATTTACATTTAGTGCAGTCAGTGCGTCCTGCTCACAGTGTTCAGCTAGATCCGTTCCTGCTATTTACATTTAGTGCAGTGCGTCCTGCTCACAGTGTTCAGCTAGATCCGTTCCTGCTATTTACATTTAGTGCAGTGCGTCCTGCTCACAGTGTTCAGCTAGATCTGTTCCTGCTATTTACATTTAGTGCAGTCAGTGCGTCCTGCTCACAGTTATCAGCTAGATCCGTTCCTGCTATTTACATTTAGTGCAGTGCGTCCTGCTCACAGTGTTCAGCTAGATCTGTTCCTGCTATTTACATTTAGTGCAGTCAGTGCGTCCTGCTCACAGTGTTCAGCTAGATCCATTCCTGCTATTTACATTTGGTGCAGTGCGTCCTGCTCACAGTGTTCAGCTAGATCCGTTCCTGCTATTTACATTTAGTGCAGTCAGTGCGTCCTGCTCACAGTGTTCAGCTAGATCCGTTCCTGCTATTTACATTTAGTGCAGTGCGTCCTGCTCACAGTGTTCAGCTAGATCTGTTCCTGCTATTTACATTTAGTGCAGTCAGTGCGTCCTGCTCACAGTGTTCAGCTAGATCCATTCCTGCTATTTACATTTAGTGCAGTGCGTCCTGCTCACAGTGTTCAGCTAGATCCGTTCCTGCTATTTACATTTAGTGCAGTGCGTCCTGCTCACAGTGTTCAGCTAGATCTGTTCCTGCTATTTACATTTAGTGCAGTCAGTGCGTCCTGCTCACAGTGTTCAGCTAGATCCGTTCCTGCTATTTACATTTAGTGCAGTGCGTCCTGCTCACAGTGTTCAGCTAGATCTGTTCCTGCTATTTACATTTAGTGCAGTCAGTGCGTCCTGCTCACAGTGTTCAGCTAGATCCGTTCCTGCTATTTACATTTAGTGCAGTGCGTCCTGCTCACAGTGTTCAGCTAGATCCGTTCCTGCTATTTACATTTAGTGCAGTCAGTGCGTCCTGCTCACAGTGTTCAGCTAGATCCGTTCCTGCTATTTACATTTAGTGCAGTGCGTCCTGCTCACAGTGTTCAGCTAGATCCGTTCCTGCTATTTACATTTAGTGCAGTGCGTCCTGCTCACAGTGTTCAGCTAGATCTGTTCCTGCTATTTACATTTAGTGCAGTCAGTGCGTCCTGCTCACAGTGTTCAGCTAGATCCGTTCCTGCTATTTACATTTAGTGCAGTGCGTCCTGCTCACAGTGTTCAGCTAGATCCGTTCCTGCTATTTACATTTAGTGCAGTGCGTCCTGCTCACAGTGTTCAGCTAGATCTGTTCCTGCTATTTACATTTAGTGCAGTCAGTGCGTCCTGCTCACAGTGTTCAGCTAGATCCGTTCCTGCTATTTACATTTAGTGCAGTGCGTCCTGCTCACAGTGTTCAGCTAGATCTGTTCCTGCTATTTACATTTAGTGCAGTCAGTGCGTCCTGCTCACAGTGTTCAGCTAGATCCATTCCTGCTATTTACATTTGGTGCAGTGCGTCCTGCTCACAGTGTTCAGCTAGATCCGTTCCTGCTATTTACATTTAGTGCAGTCAGTGCGTCCTGCTCACAGTGTTCAGCTAGATCCGTTCCTGCTATTTACATTTAGTGCAGTGCGTCCTGCTCACAGTGTTCAGCTAGATCTGTTCCTGCTATTTACATTTAGTGCAGTCAGTGCGTCCTGCTCACAGTGTTCAGCTAGATCCGTTCCTGCTATTTACATTTAGTGCAGTGCGTCCTGCTCACAGTGTTCAGCTAGATCCGTTCCTGCTATTTACATTTAGTGCAGTGCGTCCTGCTCACAGTGTTCAGCTAGATCTGTTCCTGCTATTTACATTTAGTGCAGTCAGTGCGTCCTGCTCACAGTGTTCAGCTAGATCCGTTCCTGCTATTTACATTTAGTGCAGTGCGTCCTGCTCACAGTGTTCAGCTAGATCTGTTCCTGCTATTTACATTTAGTGCAGTCAGTGCGTCCTGCTCACAGTGTTCAGCTAGATCCATTCCTGCTATTTACATTTAGTGCAGTGCGTCCTGCTCACAGTGTTCAGCTAGATCTGTTCCTGCTATTTACATTTAGTGCAGTCAGTGCGTCCTGCTCACAGTGTTCAGCTAGATCCGTTCCTGCTATTTACATTTAGTGCAGTGCGTCCTGCTCACAGTGTTCAGCTAGATCCGTTCCTGCTATTTACATTTAGTGCAGTGCGTCCTGCTCACAGTGTTCAGCTAGATCTGTTCCTGCTATTTACATTTAGTGCAGTGCGTCCTGCTCACAGTGTTCAGCTAGATCCGTTCCTGCTATTTACATTTAGTGCAGTCAGTGCGTCCTGCTCACAGTGTTCAGCTAGATCCGTTCCTGCTATTTACATTTAGTGCAGTGCGTCCTGCTCACAGTGTTCAGCTAGATCTGTTCCTGCTATTTACATTTAGTGCAGTCAGTGCGTCCTGCTCACAGTGTTCAGCTAGATCCGTTCCTGCTATTTACATTTAGTGCAGTGCGTCCTGCTCACAGTGTTCAGCTAGATCCGTTCCTGTTATCTTCCTACTGACAGGCAGGCTTGTCTGGTTACAGTATATAAAGCTACCTGAAGAAAATTACAGGTGTTCTATCCCAGCTTAGTGCAGCTACAGGCCATTCGTATGTCTGGAAGGCTAAGAAGGAGAGGCAGACAGTCACAAGCCAATAAGAGAGGGCAAGCAGGCTCTGTGTCTAGTGCTGGTCGTGGAGACGGTGCATCCTCATCAGCACGTGGCCATGGGACACGCTTGGCCTTTTTTTCGGCAGCTGGCCGTGATGAGCCGCAACATGCGGAAGACTTGGTCGAGTGGATGACCAAGCCGTCCTCATCCTCCTCATCCTCTCTCACCCATGCCCAGGGTGCTTTGTCTGGCAAAGCAGCGGCCTCTTCCCTCAGCTCAATGTCATCAGTGACTCCTTCCCTAGCTCCACCATGTCCTCCTGAGGATTCCCTCGAACTGTTTGACCACAGTGTTGGGTACATGCTCCAGGAGGATGCCCAGCGTTTGGAAGACTCTGATGATGATACTGAGCTCGATGAAGGCAGTAACATGAGCACGGACAGAGGGGGTGCCCAAGAAGGACAGCAATCTGGCAGTCATGCTCCCCCTGCTGCAGCATACTGCCAGGTTTGCTCCAGTGATGAGGAGGGAGGGGATGATGAGGTCACTGACTCAACGTGTGTGCCTGATAGGAGAGAGGAGGAGGAGGAGGAGGAGGAGGAGGCGGCACATCACCAACGAGGCAGGATGCCCTCCAGGGGCCAGCCTAAGGGCAGCACATTGACTGCATCACACCCCAAAGCTCCACATGTGCAGGGCGCTGCAATCTCTGCGCGTTATTCAAAAAGTTCTTTGGTGTGGGCCTTTTTTGAGACGAGTGCATCAGATCGCACCGCTGCTATTTGCAACATATGTCTCAAGCGTATCTCGCGTGGCCAAAACATCTCCCGCTTGGGTACCACATGCTTGACCAGACATATGTTGACCTGCCATGCAGTTCGTTGGCAAGCATATCTAAAAGAACCACACCAAAGAACAAAGAGGATCTCTCCTTGCTCCTCATCAGCTGAGATTTCCAACCCCACTAGACCTTCAGTCCTCTCTGAGACCTGCAGTGAGAGGAATGAAGGTGTAGAATTAGGTGTGTCACAGCCAAGTACTTGTGGGCAATCTGCTTTTGGTACACCGACGTCAGATTGTACCAGGCAAATTTCCCTGCCCCAGCTGCTGCACCGCCGAAAGAAGTTTGCTCTCAGCCATCCACATGCCCAGCGGTTGAATGCTAGCTTGGCAAAATTGCTAGCACTTCAACTGCTGCCTTTTCAGTTGGTAGACTCTGCCCCCTTCCGTGAGTTTGTGGAATGTGCGGTTCCTCAGTGGCAGGTACCCAAACGCCACTTTTTCTCACGGAAGGCGATTCCGGCTCTCTACCGGCATGTGGAAGGCAATGTCCATGCCTCGCTGGACAGGGCGGTCAGCGGTAAGGTGCATATTACCGCTGACTCATGGTCCAGCAGGCATGGACAGGGACGTTACCTAAGTTTCACGGCGCATTGGGTGACTCTGCTGGCAGCTGGGAAGGATGCAGGACAAGGTGCAGTAGTGTTGGAGGTTGTTCCGCCGCCACGCCTCCAAAATGCTGATTGTGACACACCTCTCTCCTCCACCCCCTCCTCTTCTTCTTCCTCCATGGCCTCTTCCTCGGAACCAGCGGTGCTCCGTAGGCGTTCAAGGGGCTACGCAAGTACGCAGGCCAAAAGATGCCATGCGGTGCTTGAGCTGGTGTGCTTGGGGGACAGGAGCCACACTGGGGCAGAGGTTCTGTCAGCTCTGCAGGGGCAGGTTCAGAGGTGGTTGACGCCACGCCAACTTAAGGCAGGAATGGTGGTTTGCGACAATGGCACCAACCTCCTCTCTGCCCTCCGACAGGGACAACTGACCCATGTGCCCTGTTTGGCTCACGTCCTTAACTTGGTGGTGCAGTGGTTCTTGGGCAGGTACCCGGGCTTACAGGATGTCCTGAGGCAGGCCAGGAAAGTCTGTGTGCATTTCCGCCGGTCATATAATGCCAGTGCTCGGCTGACGACCTCCAAAAGGAGTTTAACCTGCCAAAGAACCGCCTAATCTGTGACATGCCCACCAGGTGGAACTCAACGTTGGCCATGCTGCAGCGGCTGCACACGCAGCAGAGGGCCATCAATGAGTACCTGTGCGACTATGGCACCAGGACAGGGTCAGGGGAGCTTGGTTTTTTTTCCCCACGCCAGTGGGCCATGATCAGGGATGCATGCACTGTCCTGTCACCATTCGAGGAGGCCACGAGGATGGTGAGCACTGACAGTGCATGCATCAGTGACACTGTCCCCCTTGTCCACCTGTTGGAGCACACGCTGCGTGGAATAATGGACAGGGCACTTGAGGCAGAACAGAGGCAGGAAGAGGAGGACTTCCTTAGCTCTCAAGGCCCCCTTTATCCAGACAGTGTTCCTGCATGCCCGCCGATCACACAGGAAGAGGACGAGGAGGAGGAGGAGGAGGAGGAAGATTGTGTCAGTATGGAGGTGGAGCCTGGCACTCAGCATCAGCAGTCTTTAAGGGATCAGTCCCAAGGAACACATGGACTTGTACGTGGCTGGGAGGAGGTGGCTGCGGACGTTGTTGTCCTTAGTGACCCAGAGGACTCCGGACCGAATGCCTCAGCAAACCTACGCTGCATGGCCTCCCTGATCCTGCAAAGCCTGCGTAAGGATCCTCGTATTCGTGGTATCAAGGAGAAGGACCAATACTGGCTGGCAACCCTCCTTGATCCACGTTACAAGGGTAAGGTTGCGGACCTTATCTTGCCATCGCAGAGGGAGCAGAGGATGAAACATCTTCGGGAGGCCTTGCAGAAAGGTCTGTGCAACGCGTTCCCAGAGACTGGGAGGTTACAAACTCCTGTTTCTGGACAACGTGTTGCTGAGGCTTCGTTCAGTCAAAGAAGGAGCGGTGGAGAAGGTGGCCGTCTGACCGATGCGTTCAGACAATTTTTTGGTCCGCAGCCCCAAGGTATGATCGGTTCCAGCAACCATCGCCAGCGTCTGTTTTACATGGTGCAGGAATACCTAGGGGCAAGATCAGACTTGGACACCTTTCCCACCGAAAATCCTCTGGGTTACTGGGTCTTGAGGATAGATCACTGGCCAGAGCTTGCACAGTATGCAATTGAGCTACTGGCCTGTCCTGCATCCAGCGTTCTTTCGGAACGCACATTCAGTGCTGCTGGAGGCGTGGTAACCGATCACAGGGTGCGTCTGTCCACCGACTCGGTCGATCGGCTGACCTTCATAAAAATGAATCAGTCTTGGATCACCACCAGCTACCAAGCACCTGATGCTGATGTAACCGAATATTTTTTTTTGAAATCTCAGATCCCTTCAAAGACTGCCTATGCTGATGCTGAGTGACTATCCCTGAGTAATTATCCTCTTCCTCCTCAATCATCACGCTGATAGCTTGTAAGAACATTTTTGGTTCTGGGCGCCACCACCAGTGCCTAAGGCACAATTTTTCAGCCCCTGTTTAACAGGGGCGTGTAATTACAATTTTTGATGTAATACTTTGCAGCAGGGCTCGTTCCTGCATTCCAACTAGAGTGTCTGTGAGGGGTTGCAGTGTTGTGGCACCAGCACCAGTGCCTAAGGCCCAATTTTTCTGCCCCTGTCTAACAGGGGCGTGTAATTACAATTTTTGATGCAATACTTTGCAGCAGGGCTCGTTCCTGCATTCCAACTAGAGTGTCTGTGAGGGGTTGCAGTGTTGTGGCACCAGCACCAGTGCCTAAGGCCCAATTTTTCTGCCCCTGTCTAACAGGGGCGTGTAATTACAATTTTTGATGCAATACTTTGCAGCAGGGCTCGTTCCTGCGTTCCAACTAGAGTGTCTGTGAGGGGTTGCAGTGTTGTGGCACCAGCACCAGTGCCTAAGGCCTAATTTTTCAGCTCCTGTTCAACAGGGGCATGTAATTACAATTCTTGATCTAATATTTCACAGCAGGGCCCTGTGAGGGCTTACAGTGTTGTGGCCACAGCAACACCTAAGGCCCAAATTTCTGCTGAGTATATAGGGCAGGACCCTACTTTCAAACATCTAACTTACAAACGACTCCTACTTGCAAACGGAAGGAGACAACAGGAAGTGAGATGAAATCTACCCCTAGGAAGGGAAATTCTCCCCTGTAAGAGTTAATATGGGAAAACAATTTCTCCTTTCCACTGATGCTTTCCAATCCTTGTTCCACAAAAAAACCCACATTTTCAAAAAACATTTTTCATTGGGACAAAAAATTGAGGTGAAATCTTCTGAAGAGGAGGAAAGACAGCAAAACAAATGTCACAGGGGTGATAACCCTTCCCTATGTTTTCCAAAAAGCTTAAAAAAGATTTTTTGGCTGGAGCTAAACACGTTAAAAATGTACCCGTTCAAAATTACAAAGAGATTCTACTTAACAACAAACCTACAGTCCCTGTCTTGTTTGCACCGCCTGTATACTGCTGTTCAGAGTATATAGGGCCTTTCCTTATTTTAATTTGGGTGCGGGGTTCCCCTTAATATCCATACAGGACCCAAAGGGCCTGGTAACGGACTGGGGGGGTACCCATGCCGTTTGTCTCACTGATTTTCATCCATATTGCCATGACCCGACATGACATTAAACCCGCAAGCAGTTTTAAATGAGATTTTTTCCTTTAAAAATTACATTTGGTGCAGGGACTGTTCTAAACATGGGAAACACGCGTCACTTTACAGGCATACTATAGACACCCCCAGGTACGATATTTAAAGGAATATTTCACTTTTTTTTTTTTACTTTAAGCATCATTAAAATCACTGCTCCCGAAAAAACGGGCGTTTTTAAAAGTTTTTTTTGCATTGATACATGTCCCCTGGGGTAGGACCCGGGTCCCCAAACCCTTTTTCGGACAATACCATGCAAATTAGCCTTTAAAATGAGCACTTTTGATTTCGAACGTTCGAGTCCCATAGACGTCAATGGGGTTCTAACGTTCGTGCGAACTTTCGGTCCGTTCGCGGGTTCTGGTGCGAACCGAACCGGGGGGTGTTCGGCTCATCCCTACTGGTTGCCTAGGAGCAGGCCAGGAAGCTGGACGTGGTGTCCTTTACATCAAATGAGTCATCAGCTGTCAACGGACTTTCCTGCTGACAGCTGAATGAAAAAAAAAAACATTGCCAGATATAGAATAATGTTAAAAAAACAGCCAGTTTGGAGTCCCCCTAAAATCCATACCAGACCCTTATCTGAGGATGCAGCCTGGCAGGCCAGGAAAGCGCCCCCCCTCCTGAACCATACCAGGCCACATGCCCTCAACACACCCCCTTAGGCCACACCCCAAAGCAAGGGCCTCTTCCCCACAACCCTGGGTTGTGATTGTGGGGGGTCTGCAGGCAGAAGGCTTATTGGAATCTGGAAGCCCCCTTTAACAAGGGAGCTCCCAGATCCCAGTCCCCTCCATGTGAATGAGTATAGGGTACGTTGTACCCCTACCCATTAACCAAAGAAAAGTGTCAAAAAGAAATAAAAACACAGACACAGTTTTTGACAATTCCTTTAATAAAAATAAAAAACAATACCCCACGATGTAGATTCAGCATCAATCATGATGCCTGACACCACCGCCTGACCCAAAAAAAGAAAAAAAAAGCTCTGCCCGCAAAGAAGGCTAACCGCTGACTGCAGGCTCCGACGTTTGACAATTTTTATATAAGTAAGGGGCGGGCCACCTGGCGATATCACCTGGTGGCACCACCCCCTTTGTGATGACACTGACCCAGCATGTACTGGCCTGTGATGTCACATGGGGGCCGTGCCACCCAAAGGGCCTGGTATAGATTGAGGGGACCCCACGTCATTTTACATTTTTCTATTGCCGGCAATATTGTACTGTATTGCCAGCAATTTAAGTGTCATTTTTTTATTTTTAAAAAAGTCAGTTTTGCTGCAGCATGTTCTATACACGGTTCGTATGTGCCACTTTACAGGCAGACTAAGGGTTCCCCAGGCACTATATTTAAATACATTTTTCATTTTTATTGTTTCACTTTAAGCATCATTAAAATCACTGCTCCTGTAAAAACGATCTTTTTTTTAAAAAAAAAATTTGCATTAATACATGTCCCCCAGGGCAGTACCCGGGCCCCCATACCCTTTTTATGGGCAATAACTTGCATATAAGCCTTCAAAATTGGCACTTTTTTCAAATTCGGTCCCATAGACTTTACAAGAGTTCAAAGTTTGGGTCAGAACTTTTGTAATGTTCGAAAGTTCTGGCGCGAACCGGGGGGTGTTCGGCCCATCTCTATATATGACCAGCAGCACAAAGATTACAAATACATTTGTACAAACACTGGTAACTGGGAACAGCAAACAGAGTCTCAACAAATTGCAACTGGTATAAACCTGTGTGTATGTGTCCCAATATTTATACCAGTCCTGTGCCTGGCCAGTGTCCACTTCTTTGTCTCCCCTCTGCTGAAGCATGCCACATACTATTGTATCAGCATCAGGAATGCCACATGTCAAGATGCAAAAATCTATTTTCTTATTATTTTAGCTAGTTCAATTAAGCTTTGACAAAAGAAAAAGAGATTTGTTGCAAACAGTATCCAGCATGAGGAGAAGAGATTTTCCTAGCCTTTCCTTCTGCTTTGGGCCTTGCACAAAAAGAACATTTGCTAATCTAAAAAAAAAAAAAACTCATATTTATAGTTAGAAATATTTTTTTCCCCATGTATATATCAGACTGATAAATTGGAGACAACATTTATTTCAAACAAATTCACTGAAATTCAAAAAGTCGGCTATAAGTATAATATAAGAATCAAAGTGTTGCACTGTTACTCCATGATCATTATATATAGTGTGCCCTAAGGTCCATCTACTAAGATGTCTTAAAAAAATGAAAAATATATATCCAAAATTCCAACTGAGTCCATATGGTGAACTTAAAAGAAGTGTCAATCCAATTACAGTCGTTGCAGACACCCGGTGCTCCCCACAGGCTAAGTATGGTAAATATATCTGCTTACCAGATACTCCCAAGACCTCCCAAGGACTATACGCACTTCAGTGAGCATTCACCCCTCATTACAGGTATAACCACTCCAGCCAACTTGATTGGTTTCCAGAGAGATATCCCTCACAGTGATTATTCTTCAAAGGAACTCCAGAGTCCGAAAATTCAGCAAATAAAATGGAAGAGGAAGATAGACTCATTCCGCAACATTTGTTTAACCACTAGCTGACCAGCTACCTCAGTTATACTGTGGCAGGTTGACACAGCTGTGCAAATCACCGTAGCTGTACATCGCTCCTTTAAGACATGGCAGCAGTGTCCCCAGAGCCGATGCGCATGCCCGGCAGGCGCAATGACCGCCGGGCACCCACAATTTCTCGTGACAGAGCGAGAACCGGGATCTGTGTGTGTAAACACACAAATCCCGGTTATCTCAGGGGAGAGGAGACAGATTGTGTGTTCATACTAAGTATGAACACCGATCTCTCTCCTTCCTTAGTCAGTCCCATCCCCCCCTACAGTTAGAACACACCTAGTGAACACAGTTAACCCCTTGAACGGCCCCTAGTGTTAACCCCTTCCCTACCAGTGACATTTATACAGTAATCAATGGCTAATTTTAGCTCTGATGACTGTATAAATGTCACTGGTCCCAAAATAGTGTCAAAAGTGTCCAATCTGTCCGCCTCAATGTCGCAGTCCTGATAAAAATCGCAGATCGCCGCCATTACTAGTAAAAAAAAAAAAAATAATAAAAATGACATAAATCTATCACCTATTTTGTAGATGCTATAACTTTTGCGCAAACAAATTAATATACGCTTATTGCAATTTTATTTACCAAAAATATGTAGAAGAATACATTTCGGCCTAAACTAAGGAAAAAATGTGTTTATTTTAAATTTTGGGATATTTATTATAGCAAAAACTACAATATATTGTGTTTTTTTTCAAAACCATCGCTCTTTTTTTGTTTATATGGCAAAAAAAACGCAAAGGTGATCAAATATCACCAAAAGAAAGCTCAATTTTGGGGGAAAAAATTTTGTTTGGGTACCACGTCATCTGACGCAATTGTCAGTTATAAAGCAACACAGTGCCGTATAACAAAAAATGGCCTGGTCAGGAAGGGGGCAAATCCTTCCGGGCTGAAGTGGTTAAAAGGCACACAGGAGTTTATTAAAAGTTCTACTTACAATAGATTGAATAAAATAAGCTTATATGGAAACATTCCTTCGTCCGGCACCCTCCACGGTTATACCAATGTCATCGCTGCTCCGTGCCTAGCCTGACATACATTTCGTCCAATGGGGCTTCTTCCGTGAGGCAGTAAGTAGTGCACGCTATATATAATGATCATGGAGTAACAGCGCAACACTTTGTTTCTTCTTCTTCTTCTATTTTCTGTTATGATGTGTACATATGTGTGAGTGTTGCTGTTTTTTCACCTCTTTTCTTACTTGTTTTTTTTACTTGGAATCATCATTTATTTACACATAGCACACATTTTTTATTTTATATAAGTACAATATACACTGGGACAGAAAAACTATTTTATTAAAAATTGAGAACAGAATAATCATAATAGTCGAAAAACTTAAACAGCTGTTAGAGAAAGATAATTTTTATTATGTCAAAAATATAAGCATATTGATTCTGCTAGGGTACTTGACCCACAGGGGACATGACGTACTCAGCCATTCTTTTCCTCAACTGAAGAGCATGTCAAGTTGCTGCCTATTGCATTTGTGGGAAAACATGGTGCATGCCATTCTCTTTTTTGTATCACTCTTGTCCAGGCATGTAGTTGTGCAGCAAACAGGCAGCCTTAACAACAGTCACTGCATTATGAACATCCAAATTAATGGAAGTATGGAGCAATCCACCATTCTGCGGGCACGACAGTCTTAAAAATGCGCTTTTGTGGGCTCAGAATATGGGTGTATTAGATGTTTCCCTACTCTAAATGCCTCCAATAAACACAAAAGGATAACCTGACTCACTTCTTCTGGGCCATGTCTTATCCTGTGACAAATAGAGTTGATTATTCCTCAGTCGTTCACCACATTTGCTGTGTTGAAAGATGATCTAATCACTGCTGCTACCATAGGATCCCACATCAATGTATGTCAATTGGTAGACAGCACCAATTACGTCCAGCAGTACAATACAAAAACATTTTTGTAATTAAAATACTTGCTTCCACTCTAAGGAGGCATGATTACCCTAATGTGTTTCCCTCTGTAGCAACTAAGCAATTAGGGAAGTTATTTTGCTGCCAAAATAGATTAGCACTCTTGCCACTTTGCTTTTGCAGGTGTTGGCAATATGATCTTGTGAATTTTGCTCCAAATGGCCCTGCAGATTGCTATGACGATATAGTGTATTGTTGATTTTACAATGAGGAACTCTGGATGTAGAGAAGAATGCAAATTTCCTGTACTTAGAATACTAAAAAATATATAAAAAATAATTTTAATGTAATCTACTTTTTCAAGATCCTAAAGACAATCCTGAAGACAAAAGGGAGCACATGGGAAAACTTTAGAAAGGAGTTTAAGTTGCAGAAGAAAGGAGAGTCCCATACTGTCACTATAGTTTTCTTAAGCCACATATGAAGTTGCAGGAGTACATTAACCACTTAAGGACTGCCCCACATACATATTCTGCGGCAGGGCGGCCCTTAAATGCAAAATCATGTACTTATACGTGATTATTTCCATCGGCTCTGGCGGAGCGCACTCCTGTTGTGATTGGACACAGCATGAGCCAATCAGCGGGCCACTGGAGAGACAGAATGGCGGTCTGCCTATGTAAATAAGGCAGACCGTTGTTCTGTCAGACAGGAAGAGAGAGATCTGTGATTCCTGCTAATCAGGAACACAGATGTGTCTCTTCCTCGAGTCAGTCCACCCCCACACAGTTAGTAAGCACACCCAGGGAACACAGTTAACCCTTTGATTGCCCCTGATGTTAAGCAGATTTCCTGATAGTGTCATTTATACAGTGTCAGTGCATTTTTTTAGCACTGATCAGTGTATTGGTGTCACTGGTCCCCAAAAAGTGTAACTTAGTGTCAGATCTGTCTGCCGCAATGTTGCAGTCCCGCTGAAAAACTCTGATTGCCACCATTACTAGTAAAAACAATTAAAAAAATAAAAAGTCCATGAAAATATCACATAGTTTGTAGACACTATAACTTTTGTGCAAACCAATCAATATACACTTATTTGGAATTTTTTTTTTACCAAAAATATGTAGCAGAATGCAAATTGGCCTTAACTGATGAAGAAATTATTTCATTTTTTTATTGGATGTGTTTTATAGCAGAAAGTAAAAAATATTGTGTTTTTTTCAAAATTGTTTTTGTTTATAGCGCAAAAAATAAAAACCGCAGAGGTGATCAAATACTACCAGAAGAAAGCTATATTTGTGGGAAAAAAAGGACAATTTTATTTTGCCATCAGTATAGTATATATAATACTATAATACTAAGTATATAGTGCAGTCATTGAAGTATATATAATACAGTGGAGAATATATAGTGCAGTCAGTGTAGTATATATAATACAGTGCAGGGTATATAGTGTAGTGCAGCATATATAATACAGTGTATTGAAGTGGTTAAGGGGAACCTTATGACAGAATTAAGAAAAAAACGGTGTGCCCCCCCCCAAAAAAAAAATCCATACCAGGCCCTTTGGGTCTGGTATAAAGTTTAAAGTGAAATTTCACACCAATTTTTTTTTAAAAAACAGCATGGGGCCCCCAAAATGCATACCAGACCCTTATCCAAGCATGCAGTCTGGCAGGCCAGGAAAGGGAGGGGACAAGCGAGCGCCCCCCCCCTCTTGAACCATACCAGGCCACTTGCCCTTAAAATGGGGAGGGTGCTTTGAGGTGCCCCCCAAAGCACCTTGTCCCCATGTTGATGGGGACAAGGGCTTCTTCCCGACAACCCTGGCTGGTGGTTGTCGGGGTCTGCGGATTGGGGGCCTTTCAGAATCTGGAAGCCCCCTTTAACAAGGGGCCCCCAGATCCTGGGCCTCACCCCTCTATGTGAATGGGTATCAGGTACATTGTACCCATTCATCAAAAAAAGTGTCAAAATTTAAAAACCACAAAAGACAGTTTTTGACAATTCCTTTATTAAAAAGAAAAAAAAAGTGTCCCGTACACATCCATCTTCAATCGCGCCCCCCGATGGCCACGAAAAATAGAAAGAAATTAAAAATGGGAGGCCTCCCAGCAACTGCTGTCTCTTGGCTTTAACAGCTCCTATATAGGCAAGGGCGGGGCCACCCGGTTACATCAGCAGGTGGCCCTGCCCTTGCCTATATAAGAGCTGTCAAAGCGAAAAGACGGCAGTCACCAGGAGTTTTTTTACGATTTTTCTATTTTTCGGGTCGTCAGGCGACGTGATTGATGATGGATTTACATTGAGGGACACTTTTTTTTTATTGTCAAAATTGTCAGCATTGTCAAAAACTCTTTGTGGTTTTTACTTTTTTTACACTTTTTTGCTGAATGGGTAGGGGTACAATGTATCCAGTACCCATTCACATGGGGGGGCAGGATCTGGGGCCCCCTTGTTAAAGGGGGCTTCCAGATTCCGCCTGCTCCTCCTCAATATAGCTGGCACAATCAGAATGATTAGGGCTGTTAGCTAGACATCCCATTTGCAAATTCCTCTCTAAAAACAAAAATTTGTTCATCACTCTCTCTCTGTGTCTCTCTGTTTTTCTCCCGCTTTCCCTCACTCCTTCTCTCAAACCACAAATCTAAAAAGGATTTGATGTCAGTGAAAATAACCTGCAAAATGCATAGCAATTTTACATACATGAAAATGCACATTAAAGTTCACACCAACACACTTTTTTGAAAAGCCAGTGGAGTGCAAAACACACCCAAAAACTTCCACCCGGTGCCAAAAAAAAGTGCACACACATAAAGAGTGACACAAAAACGTGCAATGGGTGTTACACTGATCCTCCACTAGGGGAGGACCTTACCCTGATCCCCTGGGGCCTTAGGCTCCAGACGGGGACTGAGGTACTTCACATGGGACCATCTGACCGAAACCAGACGGACCCCCGTTCTCTGGAAGGTCTGCTGAAACAGACCCACCCAAGTACTAGGTGGGACTCCCCCGAAGGGAGACCCCATGAGAGCGAACCAAGCCAGAAGGCCTATGTCCACCCCCTCCCAAGACTTTTAGAGTGGGTCCGAGGACCCACACCCTACTCATCACACTGTGACAAACGTGACAACACCAAACAAAAAAATACAAAAAAAGTGACGCACACAGGGGTAAATAAAAAGAAAGCAGGGAGAAGGAAGATGGGAGAAGTGAAAGTGGCCGTTGTACAATACAATGGCCGGCCCTTTAGCCAAGAATAAAAATTTCCCCTGATCCTAGCCAAAAGGCTCGGCCCTAGAGGCAGGTGCGAAAAATGTGTGTTGAAGTGAAATGACCTTGGTGCCATAAATCAAGTGCCTGAACACTGTGACTGTACGGCACCCCTGAACTGCCAATTCAGTGGCACATTCACCACTGGCTTTTCGTACAACCCTGACCAACAACCCAGACCATCACAGCCCCCACTCCACACAGGAAGGACTGGAGTTCTGGGAGCTCAGGGAGAGCCCTTTACCATCAGGCTCAACCTTCACTCCCATCCCTACCTTCTAATTACACTCAAGAGATACTAACCACTCCCCCCCCGAAGGAGGAGCCGGTGTTCTCTCCCGAGAAACTGTACGGAGCTAGGACTGCTAAAATCCAGGCCAGAAGGCCAGGGACCCGACCCTTTGGGTCAGACCCAGTGGTTCTCCATCCCCATCAGAAGGCTTCCCTTTCGGCTACGAACAGCTCCAGGCCACCTACTGGCAACTGATAAGAACAGATTTTTTTTTTCTTTTTTTTTTTTTTTTTTACCCATCAGTTCTATAGCATGTCACCTTTACTTCAATAAGAACCACACCAGGATTCTCTCGAGCATCATGCTTCACACATCATCTAGGCTTTTTTTCAAATTTTGCAAAAAAGATATACAAATACACATACAATATACAATACATTTACCCCCCCCCCCCCTCTTCCATCTTCCCCTCCTCCCCTCTTCCATCTTCCCCATCCCCAATACACATCTGCCTCCACCTTCCCCATCCACCTCCTATCCACCAACACCACCACATAAAGCCTAGCAAAGAAAAGATTAACACAATCCACCTCTGACAAAACACATTTCCTCCCAACCTCCCAACATCTGGCATCCCACAACACATCCTTCAAAACGTTCACCACAATCCATAATCTTCTTTCTTTAACTTTGACACCCTCCACCAACCCAAAAAACAAAATCATCATGCTTATGCCTTTTATTTCCATTATGTCATCCATAAAAGACATCAATCTCCTCTGAACTCTTCTTGCAAAGAAACATCCGAACAGAACATGTTGGGCTGACTCATCAAAGTCCTCCCTCGGGCATTTCTCCTCCCTTGCCAGGTCTCTTGATCTTAGGAAGCTTTTCGTCAATAATACTCCATGGAAGGCCATCCATGTCATTTCCTTCTGTCTATTTGACACTCCTTTGATCGTAAATTTCTTCCAACATGCTTCTGTTTCTCTGGACCCCAGACCAAAGATGTTGGCTCTAACCTCCTCCTTTCATAGCCATTTGACTAGGCTAACCTTTGCAACAGCCCCTATTCCCAACTCATCCAACTTATATTTTCTAAAGAAAAGGTTCAACTTAACATAAAAAACTGGGGGCACTAGGGCTGTGGGTTTTGAGAGGTCACGTACACACCAGCCCTATTTTACCAAAGACCATCCAGCCAGATACCTCATGAGGTGTGCTTTTAAACCTCCACCCACAAACACTTTATAATGCATCAGCCAACTATGAATAGATATAAAACCCTCTATGTCAGGGAAAGCATATGCCCCATTTTCCATTCTTATCATTACAACTCTCCGTTCCACACGCTCCATTTTTGAGCCCCAGAAAAAAAAAAAAAACAACATATGTGTTATTTTTTGTATCCATTTCACACTGGAGGGAACACTGATCCAAAATAAAGTAATAACGGCAAAATAACTGACTTGACAATAAGGACCTTCCCTTTCAAGGTTAGGCTCCTTAGCTTCCAAAACTCCACTTTTCTTGAAATTTTCTCTACAGGTTTAGCTGCATTCACCTGGTTTAACAGATCCCTCTGGAAATGTGTACCCAGGATCTCCCGGGAGTCCGCCTATTTTACCTTTGTTCCTGACATCTCACATGTCCCACTCATCACACAAACTTGGCTCTTCTGCCAGTTGATGTTAAGTCCTGATATGCTGCCAAAAATGCACAGTTGTAATTCCGCCCCCTTAGCATCTCTTCCAGAGGAGCAACAAAAGGTCACATCATCCATGTATGCTACAGATTTTACATAGCCCCCACCACTTCCAGGTACAAAAAATTCCTTTAAAATTCTTATTCCTTTGTATATGTCTCATCAAGGGTTCAATAGCACACCACGAAAATTATTGGGGATAGAGGACACCCTTGTCTCACCCCCGACCATACAGAAAAATCTTCCGATAAATTTCCATTTACCAGTACCTGGCTCTCAATCCCACGGTACAAACCCCTCAGGGTTCTCAAAAAGGGTGCTGGTAAACCCATTTCGGTCAATACCCTAAACAAGTAATCATGAGAGACTTTATCATATGCCTTTTCAAGATCAATGCCCATCAGGGCCAAAGGCATGTTGTTGATCAGCGCATAGTGGACTAGGTCTCTCAGCAGAACAAGAATATCTGATATTCTGCGCCCCGGTATAGCACAGACCTGCCAATCCCCTATCATTTTGTCCACCACACAACTTAATCTACTAGCCAGTAGTTTTGCCACCAACTTGTAATCGGCATTTAGCAAGGTGATTGGATGCCAATTCTTTACCTCCTTTCTATCCCCCTTCTTGAAAATGAGGGTAATCACCCCCTCTCTCATAGAGGGTGAGACCGTCCCCCTCTCCAGACAGTACCTTACTACCTCCACCAGATCTTTTTTAAGTAGAGGCCAGAATTTCACAAAAAAATTCTGCAGGGAGGCCATCTTTTCCAGGCGTTTTACCCTTTTGCATGCATCCCAACACCTTCTCTACTTCTTTCTCACATACTGGGTCAAGCAAAATTTGCGCCTCCTCCTCACCTATACTTTTGTCCACCACAGCACAATAGTCCACCAATTCCTTCTCAGGCACCTTCTTCTGTATACCATATAGATTTTTGTAGAAAGTCACCACCTCCTCCATATTCTTTCACCTTCAACCTCTTCCTCTCCTGACATCACAGACCTCATCACCTTATTGTTGTTATATGCTTTTTAAAAAAGAAACTAGTACACTGTTCCCCCTCCTCCATTTCACACATTGTATTAAACATAATTTTCTTCCCTTTTTCTTTTATTATCTTACTTCTCTTCTCTTTTATCTCCTCCAATTCATTTGTCACCTCCACACCACACCTCTTGAATCTTTGCATAAGCCTCTCCTCTTTTTTCTTTTTCTCACTTGCTCTGGCTCTACATATTGTCTGAAAGAAACCAGCAACTTGCTTTTTGGCCCAGTCCCACCAGGACAGCACATTTGAGAAATCTCCTTTCTTTTCCACTACTCTGTCCCAACATATGGAAAATTGTTTGCACACCTCCTCCTCCTCCAGTACCGAAACATTAAATTTCCACACGCCATGTCCAAACTTAACCCCTACCCCCACCTCCACTTTACACATAATCATCCTGTGGTCAGAAAAAAGAACTGGCACCACCATATAATCCTCCACTTCCAGAAACTCGGATAAAAAAATAATAATCAATCCTTGACGATACAGTGCCCTTATCTGAAAAAAAAGTATGAGTAACTTTATTCCCTTCTTTCTCCACAGCTGCGTCCTTCAGCCTGAAGTCGCCCACCGACTCATTCAACATCCCTGATGTCACATCCGTGCCACCTTCACCTCCAGCCCCCTGCCTTTCATCTTTTTTTCTCACGCAGTTAAGATCACCTGCGACCACCGTCACCATCCTCCCAGGTAAGTACAACCTTAACGTATTAAAGAAAACTTTTCATTCATTTTTTTCCGCTGGCGCATAACAATTAATAATTCTTAATTGTGTTCCCAAAAAATCAATCACCACAACCAAACATCTGCCTGGTATTATTTCTTTATATGATATCACTTTTATGTTATCATTATTAATAAGCACCCCCACCCCTTCTGATTTTGAGGTGCTACTTGGTGCCCATACTACAGCTCCCCTCCGCCACTCTTTAATACCGCTCAGATGTTCTATACCACATTCCTGCAAACAAATAATATCGGCTTTTATGGAGCACATATAGTCCATGATAACTGCATTCCTGTGTCCAGCTTTAATACTTCTTACATTTATTGCACCAATAATTAGCGCCATTATGAAAAAAAAAGATTAGCCATCATAACTTTTTATTAGGCTTTCTTCTGCTTCTCAGCCTCTTTCAACATCTTTTGTTTTCTCCAGGTCACCGGCGAGCTCGCAGATGCCTCGGAATCCCCAGGTATGTCAATATGCAAAACTTTGTCTTCCTCCTCACTCTCCGACTCCTCCCCCACCTTCCGAGGCAGCTTCACAGCTGATTGCGGCTTGGACTCAGGAGAGAGGAGAAGCCGCTGCCCACACTCCACGCTTCCTATACTGTCAACACTGTCCATTTCCTCCTCCCCCTCTTCGTCACTGGATGACAGGTGACCAATCAGAGCAGACATAGAGGGCGTATTGGGAACGGCCTCCTCACTGCCTGCACTGTACACGCCCCCTTCTTAACTCTTCGTCCCTCCTGCTGGACCTGGAAGCTCCTCTTCCGTTCCACTCACCTCCATTCCATCCTCTTCACAGGGAGGACCTGCGGGAATGCCGAGACCACCCTCGTGGTCCGCCATCTTTTTTTTTTTTTTTTAATTCTTTATTTATCATTTTCCAATACAAAACAATCCTCTGAGGAGACATGCCACATAGGGAAAATAAGAAAAACAGCAACTCATCAATATATTCAGGTAATAAACCTGACAACCTTGCGGACATGCCCCTCATCTCCTTTCCCTAACCCTCCGCCCAATCCCACCCCCCAAACCCAGCTCCCTCCCTTACGGGGTGTGAATCAAAGGAGAGCGAAGTCTTACCTGCCTTACCTCCCTTATCAATTTATTCGGTTTAAGCCCTTTTTATATTATCTCCTTTAAGTAGGTCCAAGTTTTTTTGAATTTAGGCCAGCCTGCCCATTTCCCCCTGCATTCCTGATCCTCATCTGGTTCCGCTCCCCCTCGGTCCAGGCTTTCTATGTTATAGATTTCATTGAGATCGAATAGCCAATCTCGCGTTTTGGGACTTAAAGGGTTCAACCAGTTTAGTGAAATCTGTCTCTTAGCTGAGTCTAGTATTATCGGGGTCAGGGAGGTCTTGTAACTTTTTACTGTATCTTGGGTACCGTGGAAGAGACAGACCCAAGGATCCTCCTCTATTTCCTTCCCCGTGAATTCTTTTGACAGGGATAAGATTTTTTTCCAAAAGACCTTTATAATAGGGCATTCCCACCAAATATGGGCCATTGTACCTTTAGTCTGGCAACCCCTCCAGCAGGAGTTCCCCATAGATCCATCCATCTTGCTAACTCTGTCCGGGGTGGCATACCATCTCGATAATACTTTGTAATGAATTTCCGTTCTCCTATTATCTACTGCTGCATAATGTACCAAATTCAAGATTTTACCCAGTGTGTTACTAGTGCATGGTAACCCCAATTCCTGCTCCCACCTTGAGATATAGTGAGGCGTCTTACCCTCCTGTGGCTCTCCAAGTACTCTATAGATTTGACCTATAACACCTCCCGGGTTCTCCGTCACACAGAGTTTCTCAAGAGGTCTGAGCTCTTCTATGCTCCTAAGGGGCTTTGGTAGTTTACTTATGAAGTGGGAAAGCTGTAAATACCTCCACCAATCTATCACCCAGTGTTCTCCCTCTCCTTTCAATTCCGTGAACGTGCGTATTTCCCCCCTACTAATAAAATTTTTCAATTGAAGAGTGTCATCTTTTAACCACCCCCCCCCCCCCCCTACTGTACTCATTCCTGGTTCAAAAAATAAATTATTCTTCATGTATATTAAAGGTGAATTGTGCGACCATTTGTGCTGGGTATGAATTCTGTCCCATAATTTAAAAGTGTTTTGTGTTAATAAAGAAATATCAGTGCTGAATGTCCTAAATTTTGGGGGGTTCCATAGTGAATGTGCCAAATTATTATTACTTAAGGTATATTCAATATTCACCCACCACTTATCAGTCTCTTTCTTACTCCATTCTATAACCCGTGACAGCACTACTGCAATATAGTACCTATTGAAATCTGGTGCTGCTATTCCACCTTTTTTTTTACCTCTACTCAGTGTTGCATAAGAAATACGAGGTTTGTTGCCACCCCAGACAGCCTGGGTAATTAATTTCTTTAGAGCCCCCAGAAAATACCTTGGTAGAGGGATCGGAAGCAGCTGAAATTTATATAAAATCTTTGGGGTGATCGTCATTTTAACCGCATTCACGCGGCCAAACCAGGAGAGCGGTCTCGACCTCAATCTCCCAGCCTCATGCCTGATTTCATCTAATAGTGGGATGTAATTGCTTTGGAACAACTTTTTAATAGAATTGGCTAGCTTAATACCCAAATAGTTAATCTCCTTTCTCCAGGGGAAGGGAAACACGGAGGTCAGGTGAGCTTCCTCCTGCTTCGAGAGGCTAATGTTTAGGATTTCAGACTTGCAGGGGTTGATTTTAAAGTTGGAGAATTCTCCATATCGCCTTAGGATTCGCCATATGTTAGGGAGGGTTACTCTGGGAGCCGTGACAAAAAAGAGTATATCATCGGCAAATGCTGCCAGTTTGTGCTCCTCTGGTCCCACCCGGACCCCCTTACAATCGGGACTGCTCCGGATGGTAGCTAGGAGAGGCTCCAGGGACAAAACAAACAGGAGAGGGGAGAGAGGGCACCCCTGCCTGGTTCCGTTTTTCATTTCAAAAGTTTTGGATACTGCCCCATTTACCCTTACAACTGCCGTTGGTCTGCTGTATAAGGCCTTAACCCAGGAAATAAACCTGGGTCCAATACCCATTTCCTCTAGTGTATCCATAAGGAACCCCCAGTCTACCCTGTCGAAGGCCTTTTCGGCGTCCATCGACAGAAATAGAGCTGGGGGTCCCCCATGTCTACAGAACTCCGTCAGCAGCACCGCCCGAACCCCATTATCTCTACACTGTCTCCCCGGGACAAAACCGGACTGGTCCGGGTGTACCAGGTCCACCATGAGTCGCTTTAGTCTGTTAGCCAGGACCTTTGCATATAGTTTTACGTCCGTATTGAGTAGAGAAATAGGCCGGTAGCTCGAACACTGCTTGGCATCCTTCCCGTCTTTTGATATTAAAGTTATCGTGGCCCGCAGGGCCTCTTGCTCCATCTCGACTCTGGTGCCCAGTTCGTTCCAATATTTACAGAGCTTGGGGACCAGAATGTGTTTCATTTTTAATAGATAGTTGGAGGAGAAGCCGTCCGGGCCCGGACTTTTACCCTTCGGGGTATCTTTTAATGCTGCTAGAATTTCCCCCTCCTCTATGGGGCTGTCCAGGAGATCTCTGTCTTCACCAGACAATACTCCTAGGCCTGCCTCTTTTAGGAATTCTCTTCTCCTTGCTGTCCGGGCGCTGACCTCCCCATCCTCATGTCTAATTGTGTATAAGTCGGCATAGAATTTTCTAAACTCATTAGCCATGTCTTCACTTGATACAAACTCTTTACCACCTGCCCCGTTTATTTTCTCTATGTAATTCCGCCTTCTTTTTTTCCTGATTTGCCTCGCCAGGTATTTGCTAGACTTGTTGGCCCAAAGATACCTCTCCTTGGCCATTAAATTTAGGGCACTCTTTGCCTCCTGCTCCATCATATCCCTTAGCTCCTCTCTCCCAGCAACCATCGCCCGGTAGCAGTCCGCATCCTGTCCCCTGGACCTCTTATGTAGTTGTTCTAGTTGGGACAGGTCCGCTATCAGTTTTTCCCTTTTTTCCTTCCTTTTCTTTTTTTGGGCTGCTCCTATAGATATGAGAATCCCCCGTATGTAGGCTTTGTGCGCCTCCCAGAGGATAGAAGAGGAAACCTCGCCTGTATCGTTCAGTGTAAAGAACTGATTTAACTCACTCTGGATCCGGTCTATTACTTCCGGGTCCTTAAGTAGGCTTTCATTCAGCTTCCACGAGAAGGGACGTCTCCCTAACTCTGGGAGCTTCAGCCTTATCGTGACAGGTGAATGGTCAGAAAGAGTTGTTGTTTCAATACTAGTATCTACCACCCCTTCTAACAAGCTATGATCCACAAAAATATAGTCCAGCCTGGAGTAGGTCCCGTGCACAGGGGAGTGGAAGGTGTAGTCCCTCTCTTTAACATGTTGTATTCTCCACACGTCTATTAATTGGCAGTGGAATAGTTTCCGCTTAATTGCTCTTAGTGACACCTTCCTGATCCCCTGGGCACGGGACGTACTGTCCCAGGCCGGGTCTAGACAAAAGTTCATATCTCCGGCCAGGACCATCTCCCCTTCTCCGAATTCCATCAATTTCTCTAACATCTGTCCCAGGAAGACAGTGGGGCTCCTGTTCGGGCAGTATACGTTGGCCAGCGTGATCTTTCTAGAGCCGATGGAACCTTTCAAAAATAAGAAACGACCTTCAGGGTCTGTTAATCGATCCCTTACTAGGAAGTTCACTACTTTGGACATCCCAATAGCTACCCCTTTAGACCCCTTATCGGGAGAATCCCCGTAGTGCCATTGTGAGAACCTGGGGGAGAACAACCTGACCCTAGTATTGAGGGTAAGGTGTGTCTCCTGCAGGAAGACCACATCCCCTCCCAGATGCTCCAGTTCCCTCAAAATTTTGTGCCTCTTCCTGGGAGAGTTCAGCCCTTTTACATTATAGGAAATCAATTTAATATCGGGCATCTCTTACAAGGTAGTCATTCTGATCTCTATACTCTGCTCCCCTTGAACACAACCCGCCTCTATCTTCCCTTCTCCTCTCCCCCCCACCGAACACCCAACCTCTCCTCCCACCGCCCTCCTCCCTCCCTCCCTCCCTCCACCCAACCACCCCCCCACCTAACCTCACCCCCGCCCCCCGTCCCTTGACTCCCACCCCCCACCCTCCCCCCTATGGCGCCCGCTACGCCTGAAGCCCGCCCGTATGGAAGCACACACATACCACACGGCGTGCCTCTTCCGCCGGGGCTGGGCTCCCGCGCCGGCATCCAGGACCCAATCAGTGGGGTAGACTCAAACTGCCCCACCCCCAAGTACGCCCCCCACCGCCCCACACTCCCCCACCCTAAATACAATACAAATTGCTTTCTAGAGGAGGGATCCTATTACCTCCCTTTTCCTACCAAGTGCATAACGATTGTTGATTACTTGAGTCCATTTTAACCATGTCCCCATGTCCCGGGGTCGGCCACCCCTCCCATATGGAAAGAAAGGCGGTGGAGCAGGGGGGGGGGGGGCTGGAGAGGGGAGGGAGCGGGGGGGGAGGGGAAAAAAAAAAAAAAAAAAAGGGAGAAAAAGGGGAAGGGAGAAAAAACCCCACCACCACCCTCCCCCCCGCCACCCCCCACCCCCCCGCCCGAACCCCAGCGTCTATTCCAAAACCGGGACCGAGATACCCAGATTGCTACAAAAGTCCTGCATTTCTTCCATATATCTCATTCTGAAGGATCTTCCCTCTTTGAGGACTATCAGGGATGTTGGGAACCCCCAGCTATACTTTAAATTGGCCTTCCTGAGTAGATCGAGGACTGGTCTCATCTGTCTTCTCCTCTCTAAAGTCCCTGCTGAGAGGTCGTTGAAGATTTGCAAGTCCCTGTTTTCA
This sequence comes from Lithobates septentrionalis, assembly GCA_037952835.1. Taxonomy (NCBI): domain Eukaryota; kingdom Metazoa; phylum Chordata; class Amphibia; order Anura; family Ranidae; genus Lithobates; species Lithobates septentrionalis. The sequence goes on from JBBDGP010001242.1 coordinate 1,740,397, forward strand.
AATTTGAGAGGTGGCGCCCCTTTTAATTTTTTCCAGATTTTTTCTTTGTCCTCATATTGGTGAAATTTAATTATGACGTCTCTTGGGGTGTCTTGCTTAATGTGGGGGGGCTTCCTTATTCTATGGACCCTATCAATACTCAACACCTCGTCTTCCCGCCTACCCAGCAAGGGATTAAAAATTTTTCTCATCTTCTCGCCGAGGTCCTCGTTCTGTTGTTCCGGGATTGATCGAATGCGTAAGTTTTGACGGCGGCTCTGGTTCTCCTGTTCCTCAAGTCTAAAAGCCAAAGCACGGTTTTCACTCTGCAACTTCTCGACGTGTTTTTTTAGGTCTGCTAAGTCTTTAGCTTGTTTGCTGGAGGCCTCCTCCGCCTCTTCAACCCGGCGGAGAAGATGCCCCATATCTGAACGGACGTTTGAAATCTCTTCTTTTATAATGCTCTCTAGTTTCCTCTCCAGCTTGGTAAGCATTTCGCTAATATCTGTTTTACTTGGTACTTGGGCCATGATTCTCTGTTCTTCTGCTGCAGTAATGGCTGGTGACCCCTCCGTGTCCCTCTCCTCATGGGGCCTATCCCCCTGTCCCCCCTTTTGTTTCTGTTGGTCCTTTTTCTTAGTACCTGACTGTTTCCCCTCCGTTCCCGGGCTCTTTACGCCTGCTTCTTTCAGGTATTTTTGAATAGAGCTGGTATTAAGGCTCTCTCTTGGGTTATTGGTTTCTGCTTGTCTCGAAGACCGGCCTTTCATGTTTTCCTGAGCTTTCTTTTTGAGTATAACTATACACCGACTCCCAGATCCTCCTTTCTTTATTTTTCCGTGAGTTACGCCAAACCCCCTACATGCCCAGAGGGGTTGATTATGCCCCTATGTGCCTGCAGTAGTAGGAGGCCTTCTTTACACCGCCTTCTAGACACAGCATCTATAGGGAATGTTGCTGAGATCAGCACAGCTTGTGGTATCCGTCGATGGCCTATGTAAAGTGCCCAGGGTTAGGGAGCTTGACCCCTTTTATCCAACCCCTTTTATCCTTTTATCCGACTACTGTCGGTGTCAATACCTTTACTTCCACCGGGGGGGTGCAAATGGGGGCAGGGAGGGCAGATGTTATTGCTTCCGGCAGAGGGGGGTCCGCTCAGAGTGATTGAGCCTTAAGAGAGGGGAGACGCCAGATCCGCTCGCACTTCGGACCCCTTTTAAAAAAAAAAAAAAGGGGGTCTTGCCAGATGCCTCAAGCCCCCTGAGCCAGTCCGGTCTCCAATCCCCCTCTAATGGCCACAAGTTATTCCAACAGTAGACAAGTCTGGGATATGGCCAGACTACAAAGTCATTATATGCACTCGTTGATGATAAGCCTCGATGAGGCGTCTCCTACCTGGATGTCTCGTCCAGGGAGCTGCTACTTCTCCTTGGTCAGATCCGTTGGAGGGAATGTCCATTCAGTAGTGTGCAGCTGTGTATGTGGCACTTCAGAGAGGAAGAAGCGGCGGGCCGCCTCCGGGGCCGTGCATCCGGGGTGGATGATCACTTCGGGGGGCGCAGCATCCGCTTAAGGAGGTAGGGGGGAGCAGGGCAGGCAGGATGGCCGGGCGCGCGGACCTAGACCGGCCGCTCGTGGTCTCTCACTCCACGAGACCCCGCCGCAGCCCGTCCGCGTCCCATCTCTTCGCTTCCTGGAGCCGGCGCAGGGCTCCTCCCCCGTGCTGACGTCAGCCGCACGTCAGCCGCACATCGTCCGGTCCTTGACCGACACCTCCGTGGTCCGCCATCTTGCCCTTCGCCGGTCCGGGGGTAGCTGTGTTGGGACCCGCAATGATAGCAGCCTCCACTGCATCACCGCCGGTCTCCCGAACACTGCCACTCCTCTTATTAGCATCCTTGGGCAGGTTGCCAAACACCACTGCAGAGGGGAGCCCGCCGTCAGAGCGTCCCTTACCAGGAGCTCCACCAGTCTCCTCCCCCACACCGCTGGTACCGGCTCCCTGTTCCCCAGTCCCCACATATGTTTTCACAAGCACAGTAGCTGCATGTCTCCTCTTCTGGTACGGATTAAGTCACAAAGACCAGGGTTTTCCATCTCAAACGAGAAAAACGCACCTCACTTCCCTGCAGGGGATCCCACAAGGGGATACCCCCACAAACTCTCTTGTAAGAGACCAAGCGCTTTAACACACTTGATCTTAGCCTAAAGGCCGAGAAGTTCACACCAACACACGCCAATGTAGGTCAGTGGATGGCAATAGACCCCTAGCAGTTTGCTAACAAGAAGAGAGTGGCATCAATAAGTTATTGCCCAATCCACAGGTTGGGGAGAGGAAGGTGACCAAAGAAAGAGATATTTTTTTACCATTTTTTTCTACAGTCACCCTTCAGAAGCATAAGTAATATTGCCACAATTGGTAGTAGTGGTTGGGGGGGGGGGGGTTGGATGGGTATTGACTTGTACACTTGTAAGTAGGGATGAGCCGAACACCCCCCTGTTCGGTTCGCACCAGAACATGCGAACAGGAAAAAAATTCGTTCGAACACGCGAACACCGTTAAAGTCTATGGGACACGAACATGAATAATCAAAAGTGCTAATTTTAAAGGCTAATATGCAAGTTATTGTCAATAAAAGTGTTTGGGGACCTGGGTCCTGCCCCAGGGGACATGAATCAATGCAAAAAAAAGTTTTAAAAACGGACGTTTTTTCAGGAGCAGTGATTTTAATAATGCTTAAAGTCAAACAATAAAAGTGTAATATCCCTTTAAATTTCATACCTGGGGGGGTGTCTATAGTATGCCTGTAAAGGGGCGCATGTTTCCCGTGTTTAGAACAGTCTGACAGCAAAATGACATTTTGAAGGAAAAAACACATTTAAAACTACCGCGGCTATTGCATTGCCGACAATACACATAGAAGTTCATTGATAAAAACGGCATGGGAATTCCCCACAGGGGAACCCCGAACCAAAAAAAAAAAAAAAAATGATGTGGGGGTCCCCCTAAATTCCATACAAGGCCCTTCAGGTCTGGTATGGATATTAAGGGGAACCCCAGCCAAAATTTTAAAAAAAAATTGACGTGGGGTTCCCCCTAAATTCCATACCAGACCCTTCAGGTCTGGTATGGATTTTAAGGGGAACCCCGCGCCAAAAAAAAAAAAAAAAACGGCGTGGGGTCCCCCTAAAAATCCATACCAGACCCTTATCCGAGCACGCAACCTGGCAGGCTGCAGGAAAAGAGGGGGGGACGAGAGTGCGGCCCCCCCCCCTCCTGAACCGTACCAGGCCTTCCCTGTGGCATTCCCCGTGACGTCACAGGGAAGTCCCGTCATGTCACCGTGCGTCAGAGGGGGGCGGGGTCACCGGGTGGCCCCGCCCCCCGTTATTTAAGAACCGTCAGACGAAGAGACGCCGTCACACAGCGGGAGCCTCCCACCATGCCAGCATGGCTGCGGAGCGGCCCGCAGAAGACATGAAGAAGAGAAGAAGGAAGAAGAGATGAAGAAGAAGATGAAGAAGAAGATGAAGAAGAGAAGAAGATGAAGAGAAGAGCGGGAGCCTCCCCCCTCATGCCATGGGTGCGGAGCGGCCCGAGGAGAAGAAGATAGAAGACGCCGCGGAGAAGATGCTGGACGAGAACGCCGGAGGAAGAACCAGAAGAGCCAGAAGAACCAGAAGAAGAAGAAGATGAAGGAAGAAAGAAGAAGCATTTAAATAAAGGAATTGTCAAAAACTGTCTCTTGTCATTTTTAACATTTTTGACAGTTTTTTAGTGAAATGGTAGGGGTAAGTACCCCCTTACCATTTCACACAGGGGGGGGGGGCGGGATCTGGGGGTCCCCTTGTTAAAGGGGGCTTCCAGATTCCGATAAGCCCCCCGCCCGCAGACCCCCACAACCACCGGCCACGGTTGTGAGGATGAGGCCCTTGTCCTCATCAACATGGGGACAAGGTGTTTTGGGGGGCTACCCCAAAGCACCCTCCCAATGTTGAGGGCATGTGGCCTGGTACGGTTCAGGAGGGGGGGGGGCCGCACTCTCGTCCCCCCCTCTTTTCCTGCGGCCTGCCAGGTTGCGTGCTCGGATAAGGGTCTGGTATGGATTTTTAGGGGGACCCCACGCCGTTTTTTTTTTTTTTTTTTGGCGCGGGGTTCCCCTTAAAATCCATACCAGACCTGAAGGGTCTGGTATGGAATTTAGGGGGAACCCCACGTCAATTTTTTTTTTAAATTTTGGCTGGGGTTCCCCTTAATATCCATACCAGACCTGAAGGGCCTTGTATGGAATTTAGGGGGACCCCCACATCATTTTTTTTTTTTTATTTTGGTTCGGGGTTCCCCTGTGGGGAATTCCCATGCCGTTTTTATCAATGAACTTCTATGTGTATTGTCGGCAATGCAATAGCCGCGGGTAGTTTTAAATGAGTTTTTTCCTTCCAAATGTCATTTTGCTGTCAGACTGTTCTAAACACAGGAAACATGCGCCCCTTTACAGGCATACTATAGACACCCCCCAGGTACGAAATTTAAAGGGATATTACACTTTTATTGTTTGACTTTAAGCATTAATAAAATCACTGCTCCTGAAAAAACGTCCGTTTTTAAAACTTTTTTTTGCATTGATCCATGTCCCCTGGGGCAGGACCCGGGTCCCCAAACACTTTTTATGACAATAACTTGCATATAAGCCTTTAAAATTAGCACTTTTGATTTCTCCCATAGACTTTTAAAGGGTGTTCCGCAGCATTCGAATTTGCCGCGAACACCCCAAATTGTTCGCTGTTCGGCGAACTTGCGAACAGCCAATGTTCGAGTAGAACATGAGTTCGACTCGAACTCGAAGCTCATCCCTACTTGTAAGACTCTTATGTCTATAACAGCAAGGCTGGTCATATGTAGGGCATAAATTGAGACTATAAAATATGTGACTATGGCAGCTTATCAAGTGTGCACACAATCAGTGGCAATTATGAGGTAGGCCATGCTACATAAGGGAGGAAAAGAGTGCATGGGTGTGCGTTTACGGCCACAGAGAATTATTGTTGGAAAGACCTGTCTGAGCTTTATTCAATAATTGAAAATTATTTTTTACAGATAAAAAAGGGAAACTGTAGGAATTACAAAATACTGAAACATGGACAAACATAAGGATAACCATGTAAAAAGTAAACATCTTGTGCTTACCCCTCAAATCAATCTACCTGTTAAATATATATAGTGATATATAGTAAAAAATGAAGGTGCCGCAACTCATAAGGCTTAAATACTTAACCCAAATACATATACAATTAATAGGTGCGCTACCAATTAATCTATATAAAATGCATATAAACCAAAGTCCGCATATAAAGGTGTAGAAAAAAAAATAGTCCATAGGTGCTAGTATGTGATTCCAACAAAATCTGTGCTTGAAATAGTGCTCTTTCACTCAGGAAAAGGAATGGTGTGCCTCTTACCAGAAGAATTGGATCCCAGGTAATAGGGATCTCACGTGCTCTATTACACTTGGAAATCAGCTGTGTTATTCCACTTCAGAATTCAGGTAAGGACGCTCTGAATTCTGCCTGGATGTCAGAAAAGTATCATGCAATCCTGGTTCCACCAAACATTCTGCTGCGAGTGCTCACCAGCACAGGGAGATTTCAAGAAGGGAGAAACTTCATAGTATAGCATTCAAAAAACTGACACTTATTTAAAATAACATATGAGCCTCAGGTCCCAGAGTTCCCAGTCGATGCCTCTTACGGGGAAACGCTTCGTGTGGAGCTGTATTCTTTGAGGTCACCACATACCAGCCTGCAGGACAAGCTCCACGGCTGTGTTTGTTCTATCTGCCTTCTTACGTCCACTTTGTTGTAAGTGCAATATGTTATTTTAAATAAATGTCAGTTTTTTGCATACTACACTATGAAGTTTCTTCCTTATCCTTCTTGAAATCTCCCTGTGCTGGCAGCAGGATGTTCGGTGGAACCAGGATTGTATGATACTTTCTGACATCCAAGCGGAATCCATACATCACTAAGAGGGAGCGTCGTTATCTGAATTCTGAAGTGATTTCCAATCCTTTAATAAGGCTTACCTGTAGGTAATATGAATATTCCCTAAACCTGTACGTTTAGGAGATATTCACTTTGCATGCAGCCGATTTGCAGCATGTGCTGTGAAGGTCCGGCTGCAGGTCCAGCAGACACTGCCTTGCCAGACCTTGCTGGGCAGAAGTCTCCCAGGTGCATGCATGGGAGTGACGGCATCGTGGCTCCGGCCACTCACAGCGCCGGAGCCGCGAACCTGGAAGACACACCGAGGGCAAATGTCAGCTCCCTCAGCGTGGACCGGGAACAGCTGCCGACGCCTCGTTCTAAGGTAAGTATTTCATAATGAGCTATTATGTGGTGCATACTAGCTCATTATGCCTTTTGCCTTACAGGTTTAAAAAAATTATAATAATTTGTGCGGGTATACAACTGCTTTAAGAACAACATATAGATTCTGTTTAAAGTGGCACATATAACGGAGCTATAGTCTGACAGTTTTAGCTCTAAAATACACATAGAAAGGTTTATGTAAGCAATTCCATAGAGGCGAGTCCATTTGTACTGATGGAAGAAGAAGACTGACATAGCTTTTAGTAACAGCAAGTGTTTCATTGTATTTTCTATTCCATGTAAAAAATGGCTTGTCTTCTAAGAGTACCTTATCCATCATGTGCATCAGTGCAGGACATTTATCAGGAACCTCCCAGAATCTAAATGACAACAATGTATCTTCTTACACTGATAAATATGGTTACTATACATGTGAGTGGGGCATAAGCTGAAACATCCATCTTTTTCACTAAGGCAGCCACAAAGCATTCTTATCATTTTCTTTATGTAAACGCACAACCCAGTAGGTTAGCTATGATGTACATTTTATATAAACACACACAGTGAATACATTTACAGAACTGTATAATTTATTTCTGAGACTTGTGGTTAAGGCAGCAAAGAGTACTAACTATGTAAAAGATGCAATATCCCAAAGCATCAAATCAGGATAAATTCTATGGAATGGAAAGAAGACTAAATCCTTATGCCCTGTACACAAGGTCGGATTTTCCGACGGTAAATGTGCGATCAGAGCTTGTTGTTGGAAATTCCGACCGTGTGTGGGCTCCATCGGACTTTTTCCATCGGAATTTCCGAAACACAAAGTTTGAGAGCAGGCTATAAAATTTTCCGACAACAAAATCCGTTTGCATAAATTCCGACCGTGTGTGGACAATTCCGACGCACAAAGTACAACGCATGCTCAGAATAAATTCCGAGACGGAACTGCTCGGTCTGGTAAAATTAGCGTTCATAATGGATCTAGCACTTTCGTCAAGCTGCAATGTTTTAAATTGTTTAATGCAGCGCACTCTCTTCTTCTTTATAATGCTAGAAGAATGAAGTTGTTTTGCTGCTCATATTCACACAGAGTTCTCCCAAACTTCTTTCTTTATTATTTTTCGTGATTTCATGAATGTAATATTTTGATTAGTCACATCTCCTGAAAAATTTAGTTTTTATGTTTTTAGATTTTGTATTATTTTTTTAAGTTTTTTAAATCCTGATATCCTGTTATTTTTTTTAACTCCAGAATAGTTTTGGGTGTGTTTTGTGTGTCAAGTTACCACAAGACCAATATTATTTTGTATTATTTAATCTCAAGGAGATTGCTTGGTGTTGGTGTCTCTTGTTAATTTCACATTGCATTTTTGAAATGTACCTGCCTCTTCACAAACAAACTGTCCTTTTTGAAGGAAAACACACGTAGGCGAGTATTATTAAAAAAAAAAAACATTTATTAACCACTTCAGCCCCGGAAGATTTTACCCCCTTCCTGACCAGAGCACTTTTTACAATTCGGCACTGCGTCGCTTTAACTGCTAATTGCGCGGTCATGCAATGCTGTACCCAAATGAAATTTGCGTCCTTTTCTTCCCACAAATAGAGCTTTCTTTTGATGGTATTTGATCACCTCTGCCGTTTTTATTTTTTGCGCTATAAACGGAAAAAGACCAAAAATTTTGAAAAAAAATGATATTTTCTACTTTTTGTTATTAAAAAAATCCAATAAACTAAATTTTAGTCATACATTTAGGCCAAAATGTATTCGGCCACATGTCTTTGGTAAAAAAAATGTCAATAAGCGTATATTTATTGGTTTGCGAAAAAGTTATAGCGTCTACAAACTAGGGTACATTTTCTGTAATTTACACAGCTTTTAGTTTATGACTGCCTATGTCATTTCTTGAGGTGCTAAAATGGCAGGGCAGTACAAAACCCCCCCAAATGACCCCATTTTGGAAAGTAGACACCCCAAGGAAATTGCTGAGAGGCTGAACCCATTGAATATTTATTTTTTTTGTCCCAAGTGATTGAATAATGACAAAAAAAAAAAATTTACAAAAAGTTGTCACTAAATGATATATTGCTCACACAGGCCATGGGCATATGTGGAATTGCACCCCAAAATACATTCAGCTGCTTCTCCTGAGTATGGGGATACCACATGTGTGGGACTTTTTGGGAGCCTAGCCGCGTACGGGGCCCCGAAAACCAAGCACCGCCTTCAGGATTTCTAAGGGCATAAATTTTTGATTTCACGCCTCACTACCTATCACAGTTTTGAAGGCCATAAAATGCCCAGGTGGCACAAAACCCCCCCAAATGACCCCATTTTGGAAAGTAGACACCCCAAGCTATTTGCTGAGAGGCATGGTGAGTATTTTGCAGCTCTCATTTGTTTTTGAAAATGAAGAAAGACCAGAAAAAAAAATTTTTTTTTCTTTTTTCAATTTTCAAAACTTTGTGACAAAAAGTGAGGTCTGCAAAATACTCACTATACCTCTCAGCAAATAGCTTGGGGTGTCTACTTTCCAAAATGGGGTCATTTTGGGGGGTTTTGTGCCACCTGGGCATTCCATGGCCTCCGAAACTGTGATAGGCAGTGAAGAGTGAAATCAAAAATTTACGCCCTTAGAAAGCCTGAAGGCGGTGCTTGGTTTTCGGGGTCCCGTGCGCAGCTAGGCTCCCAAAAAGTCCCACACATGTGGTATCCCCGTACTCAGGAGAAGCAGCAGAATGTATTTTGGGGTGTAATTTCACATATCCCCATGGCATGTTTGAGCAATATATCATTTAGTGACAACTTTGTGCAAAAAAAAAAAAAATTTGTCTCTTTCCCGCAACTTGTGTCGCAATATAAAATATTCCATGGACTCGACATGCCTCTCAGGAAATAGCTTGGGGTGTCTACTTTCCAAAATGGGGTCATTTGGGGGGGTTTGAACTGTCCTGGCATTTTATGCACAACATTTAGAAGCTTATGTCACACATCACCCACTCTTCTAACCACTTGAAGGCAAAACCCTTTCTGACACTTTTTGATTACGTGAAAAAATTATTTTTTTTTGCAAGAAAATTACTTTGAACCCCCAAACATTATATATTTTTTTAAAGCAAATGCCCTACAGATTAAAATGGTGAGTGTTTCATTTTTTTTTTTCACACGGTATTTGCACAGCGATTTTTCAAACGCATTTTTTGTGGAAAAAACACACTTTTTTAAATTTTAATGCACTAAAACACACTATATTGCCCAAATGTTTGATGGAATAAAAAAGATGATCTTAAGCCAAGTACATGGATACCAAACATGACATGCTTTAAAATTGCGCACAAACGTGCAGTGGCAACAAAATTAATACATTTTTAAAAGCCTTTAAAAGCCTTTACAGGTTACCACTTTAGATTTACAGAGGAGGTCTACTGCCCTCGATCTGACCTTCACGGTGATACCTCACATGCATGGTGCAATTGCTGTTTACATTTGACGCCAGACCGACGCTTGCGTTCGCCTTAGCGCGAGAGCAGGGGGGACAGGGGTGCTTTTTTTTTTTTTTTTTTTTTCTTTATTATTTTTTTGCTTTTTTATCTTATTTTTAAACTGTTCCTTTCATTTTTTTTTTTTTTAAATCATTTTTATTGTTATCTCAGGGAATGTAAATATCCCCTATGATAGCAATAGGTAGTGACAGGTACTCTTTTTTGAAAAAATTGGGGTCTATTAGACCCTAGATCTCTCCTCTGCCCTCAAAGCATCTGACCACACCAATATCGGTGTGATAAAATGCTTCCCCAATTTCCCAATGGCGCTGTTTACATCCGGCGAAATCTAAGTCATAAAATGCTCGTAGCTTCCGGTTTCTTAGGCCATAGAGATGTTTGGAGCCACTCTGGTCTCTGATCCGCTCTATGGTCAGCTGGCTGAATCACCGGCTGCATTCTCAGGTTCCCTGTTGAGACAGGAGAGCCAGAGAAAAACACGGAAGGCGGTGGGGGGGGGGGCATTCCCTCCCACTGCTTGTAAAAGCAGTCTAGAGGCTAATTAGCCGCTAGGATTGCTTTTACATGAAAGCCGACCGCTGGCTGAAAAGAATGATACCAAGATGATACCTAAACCTGCAGGTATCATTCTGGTATAACCACTCAAAGTCGTGAATGGTGTACCTGAAGACCAAAAAATGGTTAACAATAAAGCACAGTAAACGGTAAAGTATAAAAAATTGTATACCTGAAAAGCAAACATGATAAAACATAATAACAATAAAACATTGCAGAATAGAATACAGTAAATAAGAGCAGAACAATAGAGAGAGAATAGAGAGAGAGAATAAAACAACAACTATTTTTTTTTATTTTTGTTTGTGTTTTTTTTGCAAACTTGTAACTTTTATAACTGTAACCGGTTCCAGGTTCGGGTCTCTCAAAATGCGATGGCATCTTGGGAGACCCTGTGAAAGTGTGCCTAGTCTGTGGAATGCTGTATCCTACGCTAATACTCAACTAGTGCATGGTAGCGTTCAAAACATTCACCAATGCAAAGACCAGGATTGTCAGGACAGGAGGGACAATAATAGCGGGTGTCACGCCTATATCCGCGCTTGCTGCAGACACAACATCTTTTTGGGGGGTTCGTTGGGTAGGGGTACTCGGGAGGACATAAAAATGCCTCTCATGCAGCCGACTGCATTTGGTTGGGGATGTGAATGGGGGAAGTACGGGCGCTACAGAAGCGGTGGGTTCCCAATTAGGATTGGCGAATGCAGCAGGAAGGGCACTATGGGCACGACGGGCCTGTGTTTGTCTTTTTGGTGGCAGCGGGACACTACTTGTGCTTGCCACCTCACCAGCTTGAACTGCACTTATGGGACTCGCCACGTCACCAAGTGTTACTGCAGTGCTGGTTTGACTACGACCGGGGTGTACTAGGCCGCTGGCGCTTGCCAGTTCACCAAAACGCTACCAAAAAAACTGTTAGCGATCGCAGGGATCAGGCCTGACTCTGCGAACGCTGCAGTTATGCGTTTAGTGTTCTGTAAGTGACAGTGATCGATCGATACTGCACTTGGGTGGGCTGGGCTGGGCCGGGCGGAGGGGCAAAGCGCAGGTGCTAGTAGGTATCTGGGCTGATCCCGCTAACACTGCGTTTTTGGGAACCCTAAACTGCTGGGGACGCCAGTATAGATCTGATCGGATCAGGTATTGATCCGTTCAGATACTATACCACTAAGGGAGGTGTACGGTGCGTGCGTGGGTGTTAGCGGTACTGGCGCTAACCTGACGCTGCCTGGGGCTGGTGCTTACCAGTTCACCAAAACGCTACCAAAAAACTGTTAGCGATCGCAGGGATCAGGCCTGACTCTGCGAACGCTGCAGTTATGCGTTTAGTGTTTTGTAAGTGTCAGTGATCGATCGATACTGCACTTGGGTGGGCTGAGCTAGGCTGGGCGGAGGGGCAAAACGCAGGTGCTAGCAGGTATCTGGGCTGATCCCGCTAACACTGCGTTTTTGGGAACCCTAAACTGCTGGGGACGCTAATATAGATCTGATCGGATCAGATATTGATGCGTTCAGATACTATACCACTAAGGGAGGCGTATGCAGCGTGCGTGGGTGTTAGCGGTACTGGCGCTAATCTGACGCTGCCTGGGGCGACGCATATCACCGCCGGGCGATCAGGGGGCTAAACCTTTATTCGGTAATAAACGGCGGGTGCCCTGACACTATAAAAAATAAACGAACTAACCAGCGTCACCCGTAACAGTTATACGGTGATCAGTGGTGAAAGGGTTAACTAGGGGGCAATCAAGGGGTTAAAACATTTATTAGATAGTATATGGGGGTCCCTGTCGCTATAAAACGCTGACGGCGAACCTAAATATTTACCTCACTAACTAGCGTCACCAGCCACACTAATACAGCGATCAGAAAAATGATCGCTTAGTGACACTGGTGACGGGGGGTGATCAAGGGGTTAAAACTTTATTAGGGGGGGTTAGGGGGGTACCCTAGACCTACAGGGGGCTAACCCTAATTGTCCTAACACTGTAACTGTCACAAACTGACACTATGCAGCAATCAGAAAAAAAAAAAAAAAAACCTGCTTGGTGTCAGTTTGTGACAGGGGGGGGTGTGATTGGGGGGGGATCGGGGGGCGATCGGGGGGGGGATCGGGGTGTTTAGTGTGCCTGGCATGTTCTACTGTGTTGTGTGTGTGTTGTGCACTTACTTACATGTCGTCTCTCCTCGGGCCGGAACGGAAACTCCCGAGCCGAGGAGAGATGACATCACATCCTCTGCCTCTGTGTACTATACAGAGGCAGAGGATGTTTCTCATTGGCTGGGAGCGATCGCGAGGGGGGGGGCCACGATCGGATGGCCTCCCCCTCGTCTCTCACTTCTCCCAGCCAAATGCCGACCGCAGCTGGCACCGGGGGGGGGGTCCGATCGGACCCCCCGCCCGCGGGAAGGCAATCACGTACCAGGTACGTGATTTTGCCTGCCCGTGCCATTCTGCTCACGTATATAGGCGTGAGGCGGTCGGCAAGTGGTTAAGGGGTCCTAACCTAAGAAAGAGGGAAGGCAACGCTGGAGAAACAGCAGAAATTAGTGAGGCCATTGGCCCCGGGGCACACATCAACTATTTTAAGGCAAAATTGGTGGCCTGAGGAGTCCATATATAAGGGAGTACAATCTGGTCCAGAAGTCCAAGAGATCAGGAACAGCAGCAGATGACATTCATGTCCCCAGGCTGTGGATATACAAGAGCCTGCATCTTTTGTCAGACCAGACTGAACCCAGGCCATCACTTTCTTGTCTTCCTTACACTCTTCCTTCCACGCTGTGTCTGTGGTGTTGGAGTTGTGGCAGGAGGAGGAGGATGATATAACTCACACAGGTGGGTATTGGGTGTGATTTCGCCCCTCACCCCCTTAGTTAATGTTTTATAAAGGATGTCCTCACACATGAGGCGTTGGCCCTCCTGCATGTCCTGCAGTTTTGTGGCAGCCATGCAGGCAAAGGCCTCTTCACAAGTGGGGGTGGCTCTGAGGGATGCAGAAGCCTCCTGAATCAGCCTGAGTGCTGAATCCTCCACGTTACTCCCCTTCCTGGGTCTTTTGTTTGGAAGGCGGAGGGGAGGAACCTGGGATTTTGTGAGGCTACTACTGGGCCCGGCCACCTCCTGGCTGCCACTTTCCCCGCGCCTCCTCCTGGCTGCCACTAACCCCCGCCTTCTCCTGGCTGCCACCATCCACAGCCTCCTCCTGGCTGAGGTCTTCCTGTGTATGAAAAAGGGACATAGTTTTAGTTTTTTCTTCATCAATCACAGAAAATTTTCATCTCATGACTGTTGCAAATTGAATGTTAACAAATATAACAGAAAATCATTCTGAGCCCAGCATTTTTCATTCTTGTCCCAATTATTTTTGCCCACTACTGTCTATTGATATGTAAAACACTTTATTAAATCATCAATTAGTGATCAATAATAACATCTAGTAAACATCATTTAGAAATCTGTAGAACAATGCTATACCTGGCTCAAGCTTGGCTCCTCCACTTCTTCCTGGCTGGAAGTCCCAAGTTGGACATCGGAAGCCTCAGCTGGAGTGAAAGATAGGGTGGAAGGAAGAGTGAAAGGAGGGGTTGAGAGGGATTCCCTGACTTCAGTCTGGTCTGTCAGAAATCGCAGTCTCTCATAGTACCACAGCCTGGGACATAAACATCATCTGCTGCAGCTCTGGATCTCTGGGAATCCTGGACCTTCTTGCGCACCCTAAGATATGTGCTCCTCAGGCAATCAATTTTGGCTTTTAAATAGGGGATGGTTGCCGTGGGGACCACCGGCTTCACCAACTCCAGCAGTTTCTCCAGCTCTGCCTGCCTCTTTTGTTTATGATTATAATGCGGGTGTTTCACCTGCCACAGACAGGGCACCTCCCTGTATTTGTCTATGAACAGGGGGAGGAAGTTGTGGTCATTGAAGCCATCCATTTTATCTGCAATACACAAGACAAACCCTAATGTCAGGCTAAAGTCTCCTAATCTTGTCCCAATATAGGCCTCAATCTATAAGCAGTATAGGCCCAAGTTTAAATGTTACCTTCGTTATCACGATCGGCACTTCCGATACCCCTTCCTCCACAGATTGTACGTACGACGCAAGCGTGTTACACTTTATATACACTGCGCATGCGTGAAACTACGCCCTCCCCTGAAGTTCTTTGTAGTCTATTCCCCTCCCCTTCTCTTTTGGTGCAATGGGAAAGAGCACATGGTGGAGACAGAGCAGGTGCGTGATAATTACAGCAACGAGGAGGAGGAGGAAAGCCTGGAGCCAGAAACGTCATGATCCCGGAGGAGAAGATTTAAGGCATCAAATATGGCCTTTGTTGAGATGGTGGAGATGGTGGACATTATGAAGAGGGCTGACCATTACAGGAAGCATGGACCTTACCCCAACCCAAATGCCAGAAAGGCCACGATCATGGCGAAAGTTGTGAAGAGTCTGCACAGGAATTTTGGGGTACGGCGATCCAAGGATCAATTGAGGAAGGGGACCTCAAATTAAGGGAGCATGCATTCTTTCTTTTTATTACGTTCATGCTGCTCCATGTGCTTTTCTTTACTGTTGTACATTTTAAAATGGCAACACCATGTTTTGTCCAGATGCAGTTCGATACATTTTATATGCCCTACTTCTCTTAAAATAAGTTTGTTGTCTAGATGGGTTGGAACTAGAATGAAATGCAAACTAGATTCTGTGTAAGGAGAGGACACTCAGCAGCTGTTTACACATCTGGATGATGGAGCACTAGTGTGGGACACAAGAACACCCTTTTTATTAGAGGGCCCACACAGGTGCTCCAGTGTATACTATAGGGGTGTCTCCATCTGTGAAGCTTGCACAAAACAGGTAAGTATTCAAGCTTAGAACAACACATATAGTCCAGCGCTCCAGTCTAGGATCCTCACTAGAAATCATGTTAAGCCAACTAGTGGTAATTCCTACCTTCATTTTGGAAGCTGCCATCATCCCTTATGGAAACGCAACATTCCCGGTGGTCAATTTAATAGACTCAGACGCAACTGCACAAGATTGGAGGACTATGTTGAGCAGGGAACAGCAATGAAAAAGAAATTCTAGGAAAAAGGGTACCCATCCGATCTCGTTAATGATGCTTTCCTGTCTCACCTAAACCCCTCCCCTGGAGACAGGAACAAGTGTCCAAAAGACGAATCATGAATGAACCAGACAGTCATATTTATCTTGACTTTCAATGAGAATTACAAATCAATTACCAGAATAGTTAGAAAACATTTTGGTATTCTTCGTCTGGACCAACGTCTTGCTCCGGTATTACCAGAGGTCCCACAGGTGACGTTCCGAAAAGCACGCACTATAAAAAATCTGCTAGCACCTAGCAAAATAATAAATAAATCTTCCAAATCCCCCCTTGATATTAGATCTTATTTTCATGATGGAAAGGGCATTTTTCAGTCTTACGTGCCAATTCATTGCCCACGGTACTAAGACTATTACAATCAACACAGGCAAACAATATGAGATCAGGCAATTTATTACCTGTTCTACTGACTTTGTCGTATATGTCTTGCGTTGCCCTTGTGGGCTGGTCTACGTTGACCGGACCATTCGGGCCCTACGGGCCAGGGTGGGTGATCACCGCAGACTCATCTCCAAGGGGTGCGATGAACACAGTGTACCCCGGCACTTTTCACGCTTCCATGACAAAGACATTAGACTTCTGGAGGTTTTTGTTATTGAAACGATCCCCAAGGGTACGCTAACGAACAACGACAGATTCTCTTCGTTGTGCAAGCGTGAGGTTTTTTGGATCTACATGTTTGACTCGCTTGCCCCTAAGGGGTTGAATGAAGAACTAGAAACATGCAGTTTTGTGTAAATTTAATGAGAGTTGGTGCATTTTTTAGAATAATAATGATGATCTACAAGTATGGTTACCATGTCTTTTATTATTGTATATATTTCTCAAAATAATAAGGAAGATATGTTTTTAAAATAATAGAAAAAAGTTTTGACTAAAAACGTTGCTTAAGAGGTTTGCTTATAAAATGTCTGATTCCGCGTTCACACGGTCGGACTTTCCGGCATACTTGGTCCGGCACACTTTCCGACGGACTTTGTCCGCCAGGTGCACCGGACTTTAAAACGGACGGACTTGCCCACACACGCCGGGACTTTCCGGCGGGCTAAGTCCGCCCGTCTTTCCGACGGACTTTCGCCGGAGTTCCGGCGGACTTTCAGAATGAACGGACTTGCCCACACACGGCCAAGTCCGTTCATTTTGAACGTGACTCAGGTGCGACGGGACTAGCAAAGGATGTCAATCTTGCCGCTTTTATCGGCGAGATTGACACCTTGCGGGCCCCGTTGCGAGGCATACCAGGCCCTTAGGTCTGGTATGGATTATAAAGGGAAGCCCCTACGCCGAAAAAACGGCGTGGGGTCCCCCCTAAAATCCATACCAGACCCCGATCCGAGCACGCAGCCTGGCCGGTCAGGAAAGGGGGTGGGGACGAGCGAGCGCCCCCCCCCCTCCTGAACCGTACCAGGCCGCATGCCCTCAACATGGGGGGGTGGGTGCTTTGGGGGAGGGGGGCGCCCTGCGGGCCCCCCCCACCTCAAAGCACCTTGTCCCCATGTTGATGAGGACAAGGGCCTCTTCCCGACAACCCTGGCCGTTGGTTGTCGGGGTCTGCGGGCGGCTTATCGGAATCTGGGAGCCCCCTTTAATAAGGGGGCCCCCAGATCCCGGCCCCCCACCCTATGTGAATGAGTATGGGGTACATGGTCCCCCTACCCCTTCACCTAGGGAAAAATTGTAAGTAATAAAACACACTACACAGGTTTTTAAAATATTTTATTAAACAGCTCCGGGGGTGGGGATCTTCCTCCGGCTTCGGGGGTCTTCTTCCGGCTTCGGGGGTCCCTCCGGTTCATCTTCTCCCGGCGTCCGGTTGGTTCTTCTCCGCGTGTTCCAGTTCTTCGGCCGGCTCCTCTGCTGTGTTCAGGTAGCTCTCTTGCCAGCAGAGGTCCGGACTTCTGAGCTGCTGGGCTTCTTCTCTTCTCTTCTCTTCTCTTCCCCCAGATGTTGACACGACGCTCTCTCCGGCTGGACTGGTCTCTGAGGGCTGCGTTGTGACTTATATAGGCGGAGACCCCGCCCCCATATGATGTCACAGTCCCTGGGCATGCTGGGACTGTGACGTTTTAGGGGGCGTGGTCGACCACGCCCCCTAAAACGTCACAGTCCCAGCATGCCCAGGGACTGTGACATCATATGGGGGCGGGGTCTCCGCCTATATAAGTCACAACGCAGCCCTCAGAGAGCTCCTATTGCAGCGAGCGCGAGATGCAATACCCTGCCCTCGCGTCGTATCTGGTCCGTCGGACCAGCCTACACACGAGCGGCCTTTCCGTCGGACCAGCACACACACGAGCGGACTTTCCGCCCGAAACTGAGTCCGACGGAAAGATTTAAAACTTGCTTCAAATCTAGGTCCGGCGGGCTTTTCGGAAGAAGTCCGCCAGAAAAGTCCGCCGGCGCCCACACACGGGCGGATTGTCCGGCACACTCTGGTCCGCCGGACCAAGTATGCTGGAAAGTCCGACCGTGTGTACGCGGCATTAGAGAGTTTTAGTCACTTTATGGAAAGGTACGAAGTGTTAATTTTTGAAAAAAAACCTTTTTGGAATTTTTTTATTTTTTTTTTATTTTTGGAATTATTATTTTTTTTTTTTTTGTGGAATTTTTTTGGAATTTTTTTGAAGCTTTATAAAGGTGCAAATTATGTGTTCTTTGGACTTTTATTTTATATGTTTCTTATATAAGTATAATATAGTATGTTTATTGACAGTTGGAGATAGGGGCGTGGGAGATTAATATTGGAGATCATATATATATATTTTTTTTCTCCCACCCATTCCCACAATGGGTTAACCTTTTTTTTTTTTTTCCCGCCCACCATGTCCCCTCCCTTATTCCACATTTATCTATTTAAACCCTGCGAGTTGCCTATACCCTTGACTATGACAAAGCGCTCATGCGCGAAACGCGTCGTCAAGGCAACCAGAGGACTGAGGCCCCAATCGGAGCCTTTCACTGTGAGCTTTGATCCACTCACCCATGCATTCACCCTTTCCATGAAGTTGCCCTTCAACCAGCATTATTTTCTCAGTCTCACCATTTCCATCATCCCATCTGGATTTGATTTTTATCTTTTTTATTTTTATTTTTACATTTTTTATATACATTTTTTTCCATCATCCATTGTCTACATGTTTTTTGGTCATCCCTTAGGCTGGTCGGACAGATGTGAGCTCCATCAGCCCATTTCCAGCATCATCTTCCCCTAGCCTGGCTCTTCAGATCCAGTTTTCATTTCAGTATAGTGTCACCACATCTCATCCATGAGGCTTCAGCCCTGTGGAGACACCTTCCGGCAGACCAGCAGCAGATTCACTCCCATCAACGCTTGAGCAGCTTCCCTGCACTGACGTCATCCGTCCATAGACACGGAGCTCCAGCCAGGCTGCTTCCTGCACGGCGGAGCTGCATGCCGCGGTCATCCCACTATCTGCCTGAGCCAGTGAGGCTGCTTCACACACGGCGGAGCCACACGCCGCTGTCATCCCATCATCTGCCAGAGCTAGTGAGACCGCTTTCCGCACGGCGGAGCTGCACACCTCCACACCGCGGCTTTTCCACCACCTGCCTGTGCCAGTGAGCTCCCCCACATGACGCCGACCTCTCCTAGAGATGAGTCTCTAGTCTCGAGCCTTCTTCTGCTTGTGAGTACTTAGTTTTTATCCCCTTCATCTCGCTACTGTCATCTGCCTGGAGCCTGTGGTTTCTATCATTCTACCCAGGGTCTCCTGTGGGACACTATTAAATGGATCTCCAGTGTTAGCCTCCTATTGTTCAAAGCTGACTGTCCTCCTACTCAAGCATATGTTGATGTTAAGTGCTATACATATCTATTATTTCCACAACTGTGAGAAATTGGTTTTTATATTTCAATACTGTGTTATTGTGTGTTTTTTTGCATATGTTTTTTTCTGTAACAGTGCTTTTATACCTGGTTTCACTAGTAGTTACTATTGTTACCTCAGATTATCTTTAGGACTGGTTCACCACTGGCCTATTAAAGTATCTAATTGATTTTTTATGCCTGTTGCATTTTGCTTCTCATAAATATCCGGGGCGCTGGACTATATGTGTTGTTCTTGTCTTGATCTGTTTCTACCAGTTACGGTTCGTCTGGCTGCACGGGGTATTTTTGATGGTCTCTCCCCCCTCTAAATTGTGTAAGGGTTGTGTGTAATACACATGGTTTATATGCTATATAGCACATGTGCTGTTTTAAAACTCTCCGGGTGGTCTATCATTGGCGCTGGGTTATTACTCTGTGTCTTTTTTCAAGTATTCAAGCTTGACAAAGGACAAAAATATTTCTTCATCTTGGAACTCTGCCAAAACAGACAATTGTACCCCACTTCCAAGCAATGTTTCATATTCCAGTTTCTGCCATCAAATATTTGTGTGCTAAGTATACCTACCGTATATACTCGAGTATAAGTCAAATTTTTCAGCACATTTTTTTGTGCTGAAAGTGCCCCCCTCGACTTATACTCCAGTCAAGCACTTTTCTGCAGCAAAAAATTTCATTTTGCGAACTGACTTTGGGGCCGGGTATCTCAGGGCCACTTAGTGCTAGGAACCCAAATTTGGTGTGCAAACCCAGTGGAACTGGTACCACAACATATCCAAAGTTCCTAGCACTAAGTGGCCCCGAGATACGGGGCCCCAAAATCGGTTCGGAAAATGTCATTCTCTGCTGCAGAAAAGTGCTTGACATTTTCTGAACTGAATTTGGGGCCCCATATCTCAGGGTCACTTGGAGCTAGAAACCCCAGCTTTAAAAATTTTATGGTACTAGTTCCACTGGGTTTGCACACCAAATTTGGGGTTCCTAGCACTAAGTGGCTCCGAGATACGGGGCCCCAAATTCGGTCAACTGTGTCAATCTGCAGCAATGTCATTTCGGGACTCTTTGGGTTCAGAGACCCCAAATTTTGGCTGCAGCTAGGGGGCATCTAGGAACCCTTAACTACCGAGTTTGAAGTTCAGGGGACCTATGGCTGCAAATGGGCACAGTGAGGCATGCAAATGGGAACAGTGATGCTGCAAATTGGCATTGTTGACCCTCTTTTCCACTTACAGTAGCTGTGCATTTCTCACCCTCGTCTTATACTCGGGTCAATAAGTTTTTCCCATTTTTTTGTGGTAAATTAGGGCCTCGACTTATACTCGGAACGACTTATACTCGAGTATATACGGTATTTTTTTTTCACATAGGAGAGAAAAGACTCGGAGGGCACCACTCATCAGAGGAGACCACAGACCCCCCACCTCAGGAAGAGGTGGAAATCCCCCAAACACAACCAGAGGAGGAGGAGGGAGACGTTATAGAAAATTGTCACCACAACAGGTGAGTGTCTGCGACCACAGCTTCATGTAAGAGATGGATGCGTGCATATTTATAATACATGGTGTGTTTTTTCATTTTTAATTTTAGGTGATCGTGATGTTGTGGAAGAGGAATGTAATTTCACAAGTGAAAGTGCCCAGATCCTCATCGGGGAGATAATGGGGTGTAATAGGGATTTAGAAAACATTAAGCAAAAGATAAATGATGTTCAAAACAAAATGAAGAACATCATTGATGTTTTAGGGAGAATATAAAACACCCAGAAATCCCTAACTTATTCCATGTTTTATGTTGTTTTTATGAATAATTTTTGACATATTATCGAAAAGCCAAATTTTGAAGATGCACACACTGTGTCAACATGTGCTATCTGCCATCACGGGAGATCAATGTACACGTTTTGTGGGTGCAACCCCTTCCTCAATAATAAAGTAGCTGAGAGGAAGGGGTTGCACCCACAAAACACGTCCATTGATCCCCCATGATGGCAGCTAGCACATGTTGACATTAGGCAATTTGTGTGCATCTTCAAAATTTGGCTTTTCCAGGAGTGACATCACCCCATCTGCTGAACGCAATATCAAACACAGTTTATAAATACTCATGTCTGATATTGCCTTCACTTTCTATAAAAGTTGAACTTTGTAAGTTCCAGAGTTGTGTATTTTTTATTGTTTAAAACATGCCTGTTTTACCTTAAAAGGCAATTTCTGCTTATTATTATAATGTGACCTAATAAATTGTTATACAACAAACAAAAATGTGTGGTTTCTTCTTTCAAGGCTCAAAATAATTTTTTGGAGTATAAAGTTGTTGTTTTCAGTGACAATGTGGGTTATTTACTAAAGGCAAATCCACTTTGCACTACAAGTGCAGTTTCAGTGCAGTCTCAAGTGCATTTGTAGTGCAAAGCGTATTTTCCTTTAGTAAATAACACCCAACAGTGCTTTCTAATATTACACAATCATGCCATTTTCAGGACTCCCCAAATTTCGGTCATGGTCAGCTAAAAGAAAGCCAAGCAGTAAATCAAAGCAAATATTTGTTCAGTTTAAAATATATTTTTATTTAAAAAATGTCTCAGACATTGTCTGGCATATTGATGGCCCCCCTACCCGAAAAGTATTCCATATATCTTAGATGGACCTCACAGGCACTCTGGGGGGGCAAGCCAGGATGGCCAGTTTCAAGCGCCGTCAGGGTTGGTTTATTCTGAATTCCAGCCTCAGGCCCAACTGAGCCCGTTTAGTTCACAGAATTTCCCCTTAAAAAATTGTGGATAACACAGCAAGCCAGGATGATGTGATTGAGTTTATATTCCGCCATGTGTATCGGTGTAAGAAATAGGTGGAACCGGCTGGCCATTATTCCAAAGGTGTTCTCCACCACTCTTTTGGCTCTGGCCAGCCGGTAATTAAAAACCCTCTGGTACGGGTTGAGGGTCCTCATAGGGAATGACGGCATAAGATGGTCCCCCAGCGCAAATGGTTCATCCGCAGACAAATGGGAGTCCTTCCGCATTGTCTTCTGGAGGTGGCAAGTCCAAGCTGCCATTCTGGAGACACCTGTAGAACTCCGTGTGGGTGATGACTCCACCATCTGACATCCAGCCATTCTTCCCCACGTCCACATACAGGAACTCATAAGTAGCCGACACCACCGCCAACATCACAGTACTATTGAACCCCTTGTAATTATAATAGTATGACCCCGAGTTGGGGGTGGGACTATGTGGACATGTTTCCCATCAATTGCCCCAACACAGTTGGGAAAGTCCCACCACCGGACAAAGTGGGTGGCCACAGTCTGCCATTCCTGTGGGTTGGAAGTAAACTGTGGAGTCAAACAAGAAAAAAAAAATCATTTCGCATCAATCATTTGAATGAAGGAATAGCCTGTAATGCACAGTGCCCTGTATGCTGGGGGTCAGAGGAGGTGTAATGCACACACAGTGTTCTGGATGGATGGTGGTCTGAGGGGAGGCATCAGGAATGTAAATGTAATGTACACACTCACAGTGGGTGCTCTCTGCTCTGGACGGTAGCCGTCATGACTCGTGAGTCAAAGGTGGAACTCTCGTGGGGACTCGGGAGGCCTCTAATGCACAGTGCTGCTCTGGACGATCATTTGAGGACTCAGAGAACTGTAATGCTGGCTGCGCAGTCAATTGCTTGATGGAAGAGGAAGCAGGCGGAGCTCCATGGAAACCGGAAGTTAGTTCATGAGGGTAAATGTCCCTGCCTCACATTTTCGTTTTTGTCCATGTAAAAATGCTGCTGGCAAAAATTTTGACAAAAACGTTTCTGTTGACAAAATTAACACTGGTTGGAGCTAAGGGTTTAGACAGCCATCTTCGTTCAGGACCAGACCACTCGCATTCTTCTTATCTAACACAATGCCTCTGCACCACCTGGTCAGAATATTGTGCTCTATATGTCAATATCTTGCTCTATGTTACACATCATCTATATTTACAACTGCTTGTAAGCCAGCCCTTTGCTACTGATTTCCCTACCACTCTTTGTCACTCTCCTTTTAAAATCTGATACCTTAGGCAACCAACTTCCCTTTGTCCACTGACTTTGCTTTTTCCTCACTCCCATACTGCTACAACAATTGTGTAATGAAACCTACTTGCTTATACCCATAAACCCATCTGCTGTTTCTGCTGCTGGGCTCCGAGCTTGATCCCAGATTGTGATATCTTATAACACTAGACCATTAGACCATCCTGTATACTTTACAGATCTGACATAAGGGAAAATTGTTATTAATACTCACCGTAATTTTCCTTTCCTGGTCCGTCAGCACACTATGGGTTAACTGTTCCTCATTAACCATCAGGACAACCTTCTTCCAGCGTTATAAATCCCTGTCCTCCCCTCTCCCTCGTGTTCTTTTGTAGCGGCGACAGGCCACTTAGGGAGGGAAGCAAAGTTGTGCTGACATGAGGACGGACCAGGAAAGGAAAATTACTGTAAGTATTAATAACAATTTTCCATTTTCCTGTTCGTCCTCCCGTCAGCACACTATGGGATATACCCAACCAATATAGGGTGGGAAAGAAATTAAAAAGACTCGCCCAAGTCCATGTTGCACCACACTTTAATTAATTAATTGGTTAAAAGAGTCAACACTACCGCCGCTCCAAACATCGAAGAACTAGCGGCAACCACATCCAGTATGTACGGAACTCAAGCTAGCGGTCCTGCATATGTCTTCCACCGGGATCTTTGCCACGGACGCCCACAAAGCTGCCATCCCTCTTGTAGAATGAGCCCATATAGTCTGTGGGAGAGCAAGGCCTTGTTGCTTGTATACCAAGGAGATAGTTCTTGTGATCCAGGTGGACAAGACCCTTGATGGTGCTGCCTCCCCTTTCTTGGGTCCCGAAGGGAAGATGAACAGATTATTCGGTTTGCGTATCTGTTGTGTCCATTGAAGATATGTTGATATTAAGCCAACCATATCCAGAGGTCTCAAATCCAACTGGTTCGCCTGCTCTGTAGGCTGTGTAAAGCAAGGTAACACTGCCTCCCAGTTTACATGAAACCTTGAGACCACCTTAGAGGCCAAGGCTGAAGTGGGTCTCAGGATCACTCTGTCTGGATAAATAATGCAGAATGGTTCTTCACAGGATAAGGCTGCTAATTCCGACACTCTTCTTGCCATCGTAATGGCCATCAAGAAAACCAGTTTGATTGTTAGAAATCCCAGTGTACATCATTCAGCCGGAAATATATACAAAATAATTCTGCGCTGCCAAGGGAGAAACAAGCAGCTAACACAACCAACAAGATGTTACAAGAAGAAAAACACAATAAGTGTAGCGCTATAAAAATATGAAAGCGTCCAATGTAAAAAACATTAAACCAGCAGTTCCAAATGTACTTGATAGAAAAGAGTCATCCTTATGAATGAAATGAGGAGTCTTCAGGAACTAGACACTTCAAGCAGGTATGTAAAACATCTGGAGTAGAGACATACACAACACCACCAAAAATGAAGAGGCTTACCAGAATGGATGGACCCAACGGGGCATACGCCGAGTAGGGTCAGATAGGCTTAGGTGGTGAGTGGCTGTAGGTGGCCTGGAGGGGCGATGTTAATGGAGTAGCCCACACGTTGCTGTGTCCCTCAAAACGATGCCGGAACCAAGAGGGTCAAAAAATATGGAACAAACAACACAATGTTGTATCCCACGGAGTGGTGTTAGAAACCAAATGATGACGTTAACAAATGGAGAAAAAGAAGGAATTGCCACATAGTGTGAATCCATATAAAAAATTGAATTTTATTAAAATTTGATATACACTCACATGTAGATCCGTATAAAAACAGCGCTGTAGAAAAGCGGCGACAGTGGGGTCCTATTCGACGCGTTTCATCTTCATAGACGTCGTCCCCCCCAGACTCAAACTCGAAGCTCATCCCTAGTCGCAGTGGATTTTCATGGCATGAAGCCTGCTTGGTCTGGGTGGATGATGGAAAATATAACCTTGTTGACCCTCATGGTCAGTACCTTGGCTAGTATTTTTACATTGCTTTGCAGTAGCGAGATAGGCCTTTAAGAGCTGGGTCTACCGGGGCTTTGCCAGGTTTAAGTAGTAGTATTATGTTTGCCCTTGTCATGGTTATAGGTAGCTGTCCTGATTTAAATGATGAGTTAAGAACATCAAGTAGCTTAGGTAAAATCACCTCACAGTATTGGGTGTAAACCTCCGTAGGGATCCCATCATCCCCCGGAGCCTTACAGGTAGCAAAGGAGGCAGCAGCCTCTTTCAACTCTTACAGCATAAATGGAGCTTCCAGCTCCCCATGCACCTGACAAGTCAGAGCCGGCAGGGACACAGTGCCTAAATAGTTTTGCAGTGCCTTGTCTGTGTAGTTATCACAAGGTTTGTATAAGTCAGCATAGAAAGATGCTAGTTCAGCGATTATTAGCTTCGGGTTATTCACCAACCGTCCCAGGGAGCTGCAAATTGCTCCTATGGCTGGAGACAATTGCTGAGACCTGGCAATTCTAGCCAGCAATCGGCCATTTTTTCCCCCTTCCTCATAAAATGCTTGTTTGGTAAAGAACCTTTTACATTCTGCGGCGGAGGATCTCAAACGGTCCAGGGAATCCTGGTCAGAGATCCATGCCTCCCTCGCAGATTCGGACAGATCCATGACATATGCAAGCTCAAGCTGTCTCACCTGGTCTTCGACCCATACCAATAGAGCTGATGAGTTGTATTTTTGGACTTTCAGCTATGAAAGTACCCCTAAGGCATGACTTGAAGGCATCCCATCTCAGTGTGACATCTGTGTGCAAACGGTTATTGTAAAAGTATTGTGCTATTTGTTTCACCACTCGCTCGTGTGAGGCAAAAAAAGAACATTCAGCTTCCAGGGTGCCCTGGGCAGGGAAGCAACTGGGATGGTAGTATAGTGTGCAGCCAGCGGGGAGTGATCCAATACCCCCCTGGGAAAATATTCCACCCTGGTGACCATATTTAAAAATTGCGGGGACCCTATGCAGAGGTCAATGTGGGAGAGTGACCCATGTGTTTTAGAGAAGCATGAGAACTGTTTGATTGTTGTGTGCTTAGCCCTCCATACATCTGTCCAGCTCACCTCCTGTAGCAGCCGGCTCAAAATGGTGCCTCTGTCACCTATAGGGGGCTGAGCTGGAGGATGTCTATCCATTCTGGGATCAAGGTATCCATTAAAGTCCCCCATGATCATGATGGGGACATCAGGTTCCTCTCTAGAAAATGGGGGGGGGTATCACAATTACGGTAAATATTTTTCAGTATAAAAATATATATATCGACCCAGAGGGTCTATGGCGGAGTCCAATTCCTGGTAGGCCAAGGACTTTTGTACCAGTACACTCACTCCGCGTGAGTATGCAGAAAGAGTGGAGTGGTATGCCTTGACCACCCAGGAATATTGAAGGAAACCAACCGTATCTTTTGTAAGATGAGTCTCCTGTAAGCTCACTATGGCTGGATGAAACTTCATTAAGCATGAGCTGATCATAGTACGTTTTAACGGGTCATGGACACCTCGGACATTCCAAGTCACTCTCCGGGTAGTAGCCATGGCAACTAGGTTAGGGTAGTGCACCCGGGGCATAGATGCCACTCCCCCCCCCGCTCCCGGGTGAAAAAAAGTCACCTGTCTCTCTATAGGCACTTAATTCTTTCAAATGGCAGACAGTTACAGCTTGGCATGGCAGTGTATTCCGCTGGTAGAAGCGATAAAGTGAAAGTTTCAGAGCAATGCGCAACAGCGCAACCAGTAAACGTATAAAGAACAGTCCTGAACTCATCTGTCGGGTATGTGCTGCATACCCGCGTGGGGCGAGGGCAAACTGCCTCTTTCCACCCTCACGCCAAGAGTTGTTTAGTAAACTGGTGCCAACTGGGCATCAACAAACACGTCCCCTCAACTTTGACATAGTGGAATTTCGTGAACACTTGTGAGCACGACTCACCCAAATTGGCTTAGGTTTTAACTTGATGTGTCTTGTGTTGTCAAAGCTCTTTTCAAACGCTAATTTAGATGAAATGTGCATTGTCCCGCTTTGTAAATAGTAGACTTACAGTGTCTGGAGGTGACATACCGACCATGTCGAACTTGTGTTCCGGACATCAGTCTCCCATGTCGGCCTCGCACCATCTTCAGAGGTCCTGTTCATTGTGATCCAGCCATGCAGCTGCATCTGTAGCTGAATCAAAAAGGGTGGACTGCCCCCTAGCAGTGATGCGTAGTTTGGCCGGATACAGCATAACGTTGGTATCTTGAATTTTTTGCATGCGCTTCTTCACATCAGCAAATTTGGCTGTTTTTCGTTGCACCTCTCCCAAAAAGTCAGGATAAAATGAAACTTTAGTCCCATTGAAATGTACAGAGCCTCTCTCCCTGGCCAGTCTGAGTATGATCTCACAATCTTTATAATTCAAGAGCCTGGCCAACATGGATCTTGGTGGGTTGCCAGGAGGAAGGGGTCGAGATGGTGTGCAGTGTGCCCGCTCCACGGCAAACAGTGTGGTGAAGGCCTCCTTGCCGAATATGTCTTGAAGCCATGTTTCTATGAAAGCTGTGGGGTCCCAGCCCTCCACCTTCTCTGGGAGCCCCACAATGCGGACATTGTTCTGTCTTAGACGGTTCTCAATGTCGTCTGTTTTGGCGTTGGCCTGTGCTGCTTGCTGTAGTGCAGTCCTGGCATTTCTGGTGAGTGGGGGCAATAGGTCCTGTACCTCACTGATTCTGCCCACCACGGCCTTGGTCCTCTCCCTGATCTTTTGGAGATCTTGTCTCATAAGGGACACTGTTTCAGTGAAGCTCCCCAAATTGCTCTTTTGGTCCATCTACAGAGGCTGTGCATCTCTGTACTGCATGCAGGATTTCATTCAGTGTGGGCTGTTGTGTGTCTTCCAGCAGTGTATCAAATTGGTCAGGAGTGGGGGGGCGTGGCCTGGACTCGACCGAGATGGCGGTGTGACTCCTGAGCTCCAGCATACAGCGGGAAGAAACAGCGGCTCACAGCGACTAGAGGCACAATAAAAACCTCTAATACCGGCGGATCACTCCCCTAACCATCCAGTAACATGCCTAGAAAACGGCAGGCGGAACACCGCCTGAAAAAGCTAACGGACTACTATACACAGCCACAGCGGCCTCATGGACAAGATGGCGCCGGCTCCTCTCCGTCACAATGCGCGGCTCACAAGCACCCACAGGGCCGTGACTCCCAGGCCTACAGACGTGCTTTTGATTTGGAGGAATCCTCACAACCCTCATCACCACTAAATAGAAGTCCAGCCAAGGCACGCTTCAGAATGGATGATTCTGGGACACAGAACTGCTGGGACACAGAACAGCTAAGAGAGCATCTCTGTGGAGAGAGGCAGATGCATCTAAATGTGATATACTATGCGTCCAAGAGACCCACTTTCACCAAAAGGCACCACCTAAATGTTCACATAAATCTTTCCAACATTTTTTCTTCTCTAACATGCCAGCAAAAAAAAGAGGGGTGATGATTGCGGTAAAGGATACAATCGCATTTAATCTAATCTCAGCTACGACGGACACTGCAGGACGCTATCTCATTATAGTATGCGATATCAACAACATCCGATACACCCTACTCAATGTTTACGTACCTAATAAACGGCAAATTAAATTCTTACATGGGCTCATGAGGAAAATAAAGAACTTACACCAAGGCTCTCTCATAATGTGCGGGGACTTTAACATTGTTCCAGATCCACAAATGGACTCTACTACAGCCCCTTCTAAAAGAACATATTCTCTAAGCAATTTTTTACGATCACATGACTTATTCGATACTTGGCGTTGTCTACATGCCAGTGAAAGGGATTATTCTTTCTTCTCACATAGACATTGTACATACTCGAGAATTGACCTGATCCTGAAGGACAAGTGGCTATTACAAAAAGTGTCCCAAGTCAAAATAGGAACAATAGCATGGTCAGACCATGCTCCTATTCTACTCACACTAAAGGATTCTTACTCTACCACCGCCGCTTATATGTGGCGTGCTAATTCCCTCATCATCCAAAATCCTAAAACTAAAAAATTACTGGAAGACCACTTGTCCAGTTATTTTCGGATCAATTCACCATCTACAAATGATGCTTCTCTATTATGGAATGCCCATAAGGCATATATAAGGGGAATATTTATACAACTAGGAGCGAGGCTCAGGAAGCAGCGGCAGCAAAAAATCGCTAATTTACTAAAGGAAATTGACACTCTGGAAGCTCTTAATAAAAACAACCCCACCCCCTCCATAAGCACTAAACTTACTGAATTAAGACATAATCTCAGAATAGTATTAATTCAAACATACGAAACAAACAGAAAAACAATCAAAAATGTCCTTTTACTCTACTAGCAATAAAGCTGGTAAAGCATTGGCAAGAAGGATACAAGGACAACGCTTTAAGACCAAGGTAGCCTACATTATACATCCGAACAAAAAGCAAAAAATATATGATCCACAAGGCATCGCAGACGCATTTAGCGACTATTATGGCTCATTATATAACCTCCGCAAAGACGATACAACACCGCAACCCACACTAAAAACAATAAATGACTTCCTTTCCAACATAGTTCTTCCCACACTCACACTATCTCAACTACAAACGCTCAACTTACCATTTTCCCTGACAGAATTATTAAACACTATAAAAACACTCCCGAACAACAAATCACCAGGACCAGATGGTCTAACAGGCGAGTACTATAGGAACTTCCAGTCGATTTTAAGTCCGCACCTCCTTAAAGTGTACGATAGAGCTGCTGCCTCTGCTTCCTTCCCTCCTGAAATGTTTGAAGCAGTTATTGTGACATTACCTAAGCCTGGGAAGACACCGGATCAACCCCAAAACTTCCGACCAATTTCATTACTAAACAATGACTTAAAAATCTACGCCAAAATGATAGCACTTAGAATGATAAATATACTCCCTACCTTAATTGACTCAGACCAATCAGGTTTTACAAAAGGCAGGCAAGCATCAGATGCGACTAGACGCCTAATAAATAAAATCCACATAGCTAGGAGAACTCGAACGCCTTCTCTGCTTCTAGCTTTGGATGCAGAGAAGGCGTTTGATAGGGTGCATTGGCTATACCTGTCACAAACCCTAGAGAAATTCGGATTCACAGGACACATCCTATCCACCATCCTGGCCTTGTATACTGTTCCGTCAGCAAGGGTATACACATCAGTAGGGATGAGCTTCGAGTTCGAGTCGAACTCATGTTCTACTCGAACATTGGCTGTTCGCAAGTTCGCCGAACAGCGAACAATTTGGGGTGTTCGCGGCAAATTCGAATGCCGCGGAACACCCTTTAAAAGTCTATGGGAGAAATCAAAAGTGCTAATTTTAAAGGCTTATATGCAAGTTATTGTCATAAAAAGTGTTTGGGGACCCGGGTCCTGCCCCAGGGGACATGGATCAATGCAAAAAAAAGTTTTAAAAACGGACGTTTTTTCAGGAGCAGTGATTTTATTAATGCTTAAAGTCAAACAATAAAAGTGTAATATCCCTTTAAATTTCGTACCTGGGGGGTGTCTATAGTATGCCTGTAAAGGGGCGCATGTTTCCTGTGTTTAGAACAGTCTGACAGCAAAATGACATTTGGAAGGAAAAAACTCATTTAAAACTACCCGCGGCTATTGCATTGCCGACAATACACATAGAAGTTCATTGATAAAAACGGCATGGGAATTCCCCACAGGGCAACCCCGAACCAAAATAATAAAAAAAAAATGATGTGGGGGTCCCCCTAAATTCCATACAAGGCCCTTCAGGTCTGGTATGGATATTAAGGGGAACCCCAGCCAAAATTTAAAAAAAAAATTGACGTGGGGTTCCCCCTAAATTCCATACCAGACCCTTCAGGTCTGGTATGGATTTTAAGGGGAACCCCGCGCCAAAAAAAAAAAAAAAACGGCGTGGGGTCCCCCTAAAAATCCATACCAGACCCTTATCCGAGCACGCAACCTGGCAGGCCGCAGGAAAAGAGGGGGGGACGAGAGTGCGCCCCCCCCCCCCTCCTGAACCGTACCAGGCCACATGCCCTCAACATTGGGAGGGTGCTTTGGGGTAGCCCCCCAAAACACCTTGTCCCCATGTTGATGAAGACAAGGGCCTCATCCCCACAACCGTGGCCGGTGGTTGTGGGGGTCTGCGGGCGGGGGGCTTATCGGAATCTGGAAGCCCCCTTTAACAAGGGGACCCCCAGATCCCGGCCCCCCCCCTGTGTGAAATGGTAAGGGGGTACTTACCCCTACCATTTCACTAAAAAACTGTCAAAAATGTTAAAAATGACAAGAGACAGTTTTTGACAATTCCTTTATTTAAATACTTCTTCTTTCTTCCTTCATCTTCTTCTTCTTCTGGTTCTTCTGGCTCTTCTGGTTCTTCCTCCGGCGTTCTCGTCCAGCATCTCCTCCGCGGCGTCTTCTATCTTCTTCTCCTCGGGCCGCTCCGCACCCATGGCATGAGGGGGGAGGCTCCCGCTCTTCTCTTCATCTTCTTCTTCATCTTCATCTTCTTCTTCATCTTCTTCTTCTTCTTCTTCTTCTCTTCTTCATCTCTTCTTCCTTCTTCATTTCTTCTGCGGGCCGCTCCGCATCCATGCATGGAGGGAGGCTCCCGCTGTGTGACGGCGTCTCTTCGTCTGACGGTTCTTAAATAACGGGGGGCGGGGCCATCCGGTGACCCCGCCCCCCTCTGACGCACGGTGAATTGACGGGACTTCCCTGTGACGTCACGGGGAATGCCACAGGGAAGTCCCGTCATGTCCCGTGCGTCAGAGGGGGGCGGGGTCACCGGGTGGCCCCGCCCCCCGTTATTTAAGAACCGTCAGACGAAGAGACGCCGTCACACAGCGGGAGCCTCCCTCCATGCATGGATGCGGAGCGGCCCGCAGAAGAAATGAAGAAGGAAGAAGAGATGAAGAAGAGAAGAAGAAGAAGAAGAAGATGAAGATGAAGAAGAAGATGAAGAGAAGAGCGGGAGCCTCCCCCCTCATGCCATGGGTGCGGAGCGGCCCGAGGAGAAGAAGATAGAAGACGCCGCGGAGGAGATGCTGGACGAGAACGCCGGAGGAAGAACCAGAAGAGCCAGAAGAACCAGAAGAAGAAGAAGATGAAGGAAGAAAGAAGAAGCATTTAAATAAAGGAATTGTCAAAAACTGTCTCTTGTCATTTTTAACATTTTTGACAGTTTTTTAGTGAAATGGTAGGGGTAAGTACCCCCTTACCATTTCACACAGGGGGGGGGGGCGGGATCTGGGGGTCCCCTTGTTAAAGGGGGCTTCCAGATTCCGATAAGCCCCCCGCCCGCAGACCCCCACAACCACCGGCCACGGTTGTGGGGATGAGGCCCTTGTCTTCATCAACATGGGGACAAGGTGCTTTGGGGGGCTACCCCAAAGCACCCTCCCAATGTTGAGGGCATGTGGCCTGGTATGGTTCAGGAGGGGGGGGGGCCGCACTCTCGTCCCCCCCTCTTTTCCTGCGGCCTGCCAGGTTGCGTGCTCGGATAAGGGTCTGGTATGGATTTTTAGGGGGACCCCACGCCGTTTTTTTTTTATTTTTGGGCGCGGGGTTCCCCTTAAAATCCATACCAGACCTGAAGGGTCTGGTATGGAATTTAGGGGGAACCCCACGTCAATTTTTTTTTTAAATTTTGGCTGGGGTTCCCCTTAATATCCATACCAGACCTGAAGGGCCTTGTATGGAATTTAGGGGGACTCCCACATCATTTTTTTTTTTTAATTTTGGTTCGGGGTTGCCCTGTGGGGAATTCCCATGCTGTTTTTATCAATGAACTTCTATGTGTATTGTCGGGCTGTCGGCAATTAGGGATGAGCCGAACACCCCCCGGTTCGGTTCGCACCAGAACCCGCGAACGGACCGCAAGTTCGCACGAACGTTAGAACCCCATTGACGTCTATGGGACTCGAACGTTCGAAATCAAAAGTGCTCATTTTAAAGGCTAATTTGCATGGTATTGTCCTAAAAAGGGTTTGGGGACCCGGGTCCTACCCCAGGGGACATGTATCAATGCAAAAAAAACTTTTAAAAACGGCCATTTTTTCGGGAGCAGTGATTTTAATGATGCTTAAAGTAAAAAAAAAAAGTGAAATATTCCTTTAAATATCGTACCTGGGGGGTGTCTATAGTATGCCTGTAAAGTGACGCGTGTTTCCCATGTTTAGAACAGTCCCTGCACCAAATGTCATTTTTAAAGGAAAAAATCTCATTTAAAACTGCTTGCGGGTTTAATGTCATGTCGGGTCATGGCAATATGGATGAAAATCAGTGAGACAAACGGCATGGGTACCCCCCAGTCCATTACCAGGCCCTTTGGGTCTTGTATGGATATTAAGGGGAACCCCGCACCCAAATTAAAATAAGGAAAGGTCCCTATATACTCTGAACAGCAGTATTCAGGCGGTGCAAACAAGACAGGGACTGTAGGTTTGTTGTTAAGTAGAATCTGTTTGTAATTTTGAACATTTTTAATGTGTTTAGCTCCAGCCAAAAAATCTTTTCTAAGCTTTTTGGAAAACATAGGGAAGGGTTATCACCCCTGTGACATTTGTTTTGCGTCTTTCCTCCTCTTCAGAAGATTTCACCTCACTTTTTTGTCCCAATGAAAAATGTTTTTTGAAAATTTGGGTTTTTTTGTGGAACAAGGATTGGAAAGCATCAGTGGAAAGGAGAAATTGTTTTCCCATATTAACTCTTACAGGAGAGAATTTCCCTTCCTTAGGGGTAGATTTCATCTCACTTCCTGTTGTCTCCTTCCGTTTGCAAGTAGGAGTCGTTTGTAAGTTAGATGTTTGAAAGTAGGGTCCTGCCCTATATACTCAGCAGAAATTTGGGCCTTAGGTGTTGCTGTGGCCAAAACACTGTAAGCCCTCACAGGGCCCTGCTGTGAAATATTAGATCAAGAATTGTAATTACATGCCCCTGTTGAACAGGAGCTGAAAAATTAGGCCTTAGGCACTGGTGCTGGTGCCACAACACTGCAACCCCTCACAGACACTCTAGTTGGAACGCAGGAACGAGCCCTGCTGCAAAGTATTGCATCAAAAATTGTAATTACACGCCCCTGTTAGACAGGGGCAGAAAAATTGGGCCTTAGGCACTGGTGCTGGTGCCACAACACTGCAACCCCTCACAGACACTCTAGTTGGAACGCAGGAACGAGCCCTGCTGCAAAGTATTGCATCAAAAATTGTAATTACACGCCCCTGTTAGACAGGGGCAGAAAAATTGGGTCTTAGGCACTGGTGCTGGTGCCACAACACTGCAACCCCTCACAGACACTCTAGTTGAAACGCAGGAACAAGCCCTGCTGCAAAGTATTGCATCAAAAATTGTAATTACACGCCCCTGTTAAACAGGGGCTGAAAAATTGTGCCTTAGGCACTGGTGGTGGCGCCCAGAACCAAAAATGTTCTTACAAGCTATCAGCGTGATGATTGAGGAGGAAGAGGATAATTACTCAGGGATAGTCACTCAGCATCAGCATAGGCAGTCTTTGAAGGGATCTGAGATTTCAAAAAAAATTATTCGGTTACATCTGCATCAGGTGCTTGGTAGCTGGTGGTGATCCAAGACTGATTCATTTTTATGAAGGTCAGCCGATCGACCGAGTCGGTGGACAGACGCACCCTGTGATCGGTTACCACGCCTCCAGCAGCACTGAATGTGCGTTCCGAAAGAACGCTGGATGCAGGACAGGCCAGTAGCTCAATTGCATACTGTGCAAGCTCTGGCCAGTGATCCATCCTCAAGACCCAGTAACCCAGAGGATTTTCGGTGGGAAAGGTGTCCAAGTCTGATCTTGCCCCTAGGTATTCCTGCACCATGTAAAACAGACGCTGGCGATGGTTGCTGGAACCGATCATACCTTGGGGCTGCGGACCAAAAAATTGTCTGAACGCATCGGTCAGACGGCCACCTTCTCCACCGCTCCTTCTTTGACTGACCGAAGCCTCAGCAACACGTTGTCCAGAAACAGGAGTTTGTAACCTCCCAGTCTCTGGGAACGCGTTGCACAGACCTTTTTGCAAGGCCTCCCGAAGATGTTTCATCCTCTGCTCCCTCTGCGATGGCAAGATAAGGTCCGCAACCTTACCCTTGTAACGTGGATCAAGGAGGGTTGCCAGCCAGTATTGGTCCTTCTCCTTGATACCACGAATACGAGGATCCTTACGCAGGCTTTGCAGGATCAGGGAGGCCATGCAGCGTAGGTTTGCTGAGGCATTCGGTCCGGAGTCCTCTGGGTCACTAAGGACAACAACGTCCGCAGCCACCTCCTCCCAGCCACGTACAAGTCCATGTGTTCCTTGGGACTGATCCCTTAAAGACTGCTGATGCTGAGTGCCAGGCTCCACCTCCATACTGACACAATCTTCCTCCTCCTCCTCCTCCTCCTCCTCGTCCTCTTCCTGTGTGATCGGCGGGCACGCAGGAACACTGTCTGGATAAAGGGGGCCTTGAGAGCTAAGGAAGTCCTCCTCTTCCTGCCTCTGTTCTGCCTCAAGTGCCCTGTCCATTATTCCACGCAGCGTGTGCTCCAACAGGTGGACAAGGGGGACAGTGTCACTGATGCATGCACTGTCAGTGCTCACCATCCTCGTGGCCTCCTCGAATGGTGACAGGACAGTGCATGCATCCCTGATCATGGCCCACTGGCGTGGGGAAAAAAAACCAAGGTCCCCTGACCCTGTCCTGGTGCCATAGTCGCACAGGTACTCATTGATGGCCCTCTGCTGCGTGTGCAGCCGCTGCAGCATGGCCAACGTCGAGTTCCACCTGGTGGGCATGTCACAGATTAGGCGGTTCTTGGGCAGGTTAAACTCCTTTTGGAGGTCCGTCAGCCGAGCACTGGCATTATATGACCGGCGGAAATGCACAGAGACTTTCCTGGCCTGCCTCAGGACATCCTGTAAGCCCGGGTACCTGCCCAAGAACCGCTGCACCACCAAGTTAAGGACGTGAGCCAAACAGGGCACATGGGTCAGTTGTCCCTGTCGGAGGGCAGAGAGGAGGTTGGTGCCATTGTCGCAAACCACCATTCCTGCCTTAAGTTGGCGTGGCGTCAACCACCTCTGAACCTGCCCCTGCAGAGCTGACAGAACCTCTGCCCCAGTGTGGCTCCTGTCCCCCAAGCACACCAGCTCAAGCACCGCATGGCATCTTTTGGCCTGCGTACTTGCGTAGCCCCTTGAACGCCTACGGAGCACCGCTGGTTCCGAGGAAGAGGCCATGGAGGAAGAAGAAGAGGAGGGGGTGGAGGAGAGAGGTGTGTCACAATCAGCATTTTGGAGGCGTGGTGGCGGAACAACCTCCAACACTACTGCACCTTGTCCTGCATCCTTCCCAGCTGCCAGCAGAGTCACCCAATGCGCCGTGAAACTTAAGTAACGTCCCTGTCCATGCCTGCTGGACCATGAGTCAGCGGTAATATGCACCTTACCGCTGACCGCCCTGTCCAGCGAGGCATGGACATTGCCTTCCACATGCCGGTAGAGAGCCGGAATCGCCTTCCGTGAGAAAAAGTGGCGTTTGGGTACCTGCCACTGAGGAACCGCACATTCCACAAACTCACGGAAGGGGGCAGAGTCTACCAACTGAAAAGGCAGCAGTTGAAGTGCTAGCAATTTTGCCAAGCTAGCATTCAACCGCTGGGCATGTGGATGGCTGGGAGCAAACTTCTTTCGGCGGTGCAGCAGCTGGGGCAGGGAAATTTGCCTGGTACAATCTGACGTCGGTGTACCAAAAGCAGATTGCCCACAAGTACTTGGCTGTGACACACCTAATTCTACACCTTCATTCCTCTCACTGCAGGTCTCAGAGAGGACTGAAGGTCTAGTGGGGTTGGAAATCTCAGCTGATGAGGAGCAAGGAGAGATCCTCTTTGTTCTTTGGTGTGGGTCTTTTAGATACGCTTGCCAACGAACTGCATGGCAGGTCAACATATGTCTGGTCAAGCATGTGGTACCCAAGCGGGAGATGTTTTGGCCACGCGAGATACGCTTGAGACATATGTTGCAAATAGCAGCGGTGCGATCTGATGCACTCGTCTCAAAAAAGGCCCACACCAAAGAACTTTTTGAATAACGCGCAGAGACTGCAGCGCCCTGCACATGTGGAGCTTTGGGGTGTGATGCAGTCAATGTGCTGCCCTTAGGCTGGCCCCTGGAGGGCATCCTGCCTAGTTGGTGATGTGCCACCTCCTCCTCCTCCTCCTCCTCCTCCTCTCTCCTATCAGGCACCCACGTTGAGTCAGTGACCTCATCATCCCCTCCCTCCTCATCACTGGAGCAAACCTGGCAGTATGCTGCAGCAGGGGGAGCATGACTGCCAGATTGCTGTCCTTCTTGGGCACCCCCTCTGTCCGTGCTCATGTTACTGCCTTCATTGAGCTCAGTATCATCATCAGAGCCTTCCAAACGCTGGGCATCCTCCTGGAGCATGTACCCAACACTGTGGTCAAACAGTTCGAGGGAATCCTCATGAGGACATGGTGGAGCTAGGGAAGGAGTCACTGATGACATTGAGCTGAGGGAAGAGGCCGCTGCTTTGCCAGACAAAGCACCCTGGGCATGGGTGAGAGAGGATGAGGAGGATGAGGACGGCTTGGTCATCCACTCGACCAAGTCTTCCGCATGTTGCGGCTCAACACGGCCAGCTGCCGAAAAAAAGGCCAAGCGTGTCCCATGGCCACGTGCTGATGAGGATGCACCGTCTCCACGACCAGCACTAGACACAGAGCCTGCTTGCCCTCTCTTATTGGCTTGTGACTGTCTGCCTCTCCTTCTTGGCCTTCCAGACATACTAATGGCCTGTAGCTGCACTAAGCTGGGATAGAACACCTGTAATTTTCTTCAGGTA
Source organism: Lithobates septentrionalis (assembly GCA_037952835.1). Taxonomy (NCBI): domain Eukaryota; kingdom Metazoa; phylum Chordata; class Amphibia; order Anura; family Ranidae; genus Lithobates; species Lithobates septentrionalis. The sequence continues at coordinate 1,778,735 of JBBDGP010001242.1, forward strand.
GCTTTATATACTGTAACCAGACAAGCCTGCCTGTCAGTAGGAAGATAACAGGAACGGATCTAGCTGAACACTGTGAGCAGGACGCACTGTACTAAATGTAAATAGTCTAGCTGCCTGACCGTGGTACTAATAGGATCAAAAAGAACACCTGTAATTTTCTTAAGGTAGCTTTATATACTGTAACCAGACAAGCCTGCCTGTCAGTAGGAAGATAACAGGAACGGATCTAGCTGAACACTGTGAGCAGGACGTACTGCACTAAATGTATATAGCAGGAACGGATCTAGCTGAACACTGTGAGCAGGACGCACTGCACTGAATGTAAATAGCAGGAACGGATCTAGCTGAACACTGTGAGCAGGACGCACTGCACTAAATGTAAATACCAGGAACGGATCTAGCTGAACACTGTGAGCAGGACGCACTGCACTGAATGTAAATAGCAAGAACGGATCTAGCTGAACACTGTGAGCAGGACGCACTGTACTAAATGTAAATAGTCTAGCTGCCTGACCGTGGTACTAATAGGATCAAAAAGAACACCTGTAATTTTCTTAAGGTAGCTTTATATACTGTAACCAGACAAGCCTGCCTGTCAGTAGGAAGATAACAGGAACGGATCTAGCTGAACACTGTGAGCAGGACGTACTGCACTAAATGTATATAGCAGGAACGGATCTAGCTGAACACTGTGAGCAGGACGCACTGCACTGAATGTAAATAGCAGGAACGGATCTAGCTGAACACTGTGAGCAGGACGCACTGCACTAAATGTAAATACCAGGAACGGATCTAGCTGAACACTGTGAGCAGGACGCACTGCACTGAATGTAAATAGCAGGAACGGATCTAGCTGAACACTGTGAGCAGGACGCACTGCACTGAATGTAAATAGCAGGAACGGATCTAGCTGAACACTGTGAGCAGGACGCACTGCACTGAATGTAAATAGCAGGAACGGATGTAGCTGAACACTGTGAGCAGGACGCACTGCACTAAATGTAAATACCAGGAACGGATCTAGCTGAACACTGTGAGCAGGACGCACTGCACTGAATGTAAATAGCAGGAACGGATCTAGCTGAACACTGTGAGCAGGACGCACTGCACTGAATGTAAATAGCAGGAACGGATCTAGCTGAACACTGTGAGCAGGACGCACTGCACTGAATGTAAATAGCAGGAACGGATGTAGCTGAACACTGTGAGCAGGACGCACTGCACTAAATGTAAATACCAGGAACGGATCTAGCTGAACACTGTGAGCAGGACGCACTGCACTGAATGTAAATAGCAGGAACGGATCTAGCTGAACACTGTGAGCAGGACGCACTGCACTAAATGTAAATACCAGGAACGGATCTAGCTGAACACTGTGAGCAGGACGCACTGCACTGAATGTAAATAGCAGGAACGGATCTAGCTGAACACTGTGAGCAGGACGCACTGCACTGAATGTAAATAGCAGGAACGGATCTAGCTGAACACTGTGAGCAGGACGCACTGCACTGAATGTAAATAGCAGGAACGGATGTAGCTGAACACTGTGAGCAGGACGCACTGCACTAAATGTAAATACCAGGAACGGATCTAGCTGAACACTGTGAGCAGGACGCACTGCACTGAATGTAAATAGCAGGAACGGATCTAGCTGAACACTGTGAGCAGGACGCACTGCACTGAATGTAAATAGCAGGAACGGATCTAGCTGAACACTGTGAGCAGGACGCACTGCACTGAATGTAAATAGCAGGAACGGATGTAGCTGAACACTGTGAGCAGGACGCACTGCACTAAATGTAAATACCAGGAACGGATCTAGCTGAACACTGTGAGCAGGACGCACTGCACTGAATGTAAATAGCAGGAACGGATGTAGCTGAACACTGTGAGCAGGACGCACTGCACTAAATGTAAATACCAGGAACGGATCTAGCTGAACACTGTGAGCAGGACGCACTGCACTGAATGTAAATAGCAGGAACGGATCTAGCTGAACACTGTGAGCAGGACGCACTGCACTGAATGTAAATAGCAGGAACGGATCTAGCTGAACACTGTGAGCAGGACGCACTGCACTGAATGTAAATAGCAGGAACGGATCTAGCTGAACACTGTGAGCAGGACGCACTGCACTAAATGTAAATAGCAGGAACGGATCTAGCTGAACACTGTGAGCAGGACACACTGCACTAAATGTAAATAGTCTAGATAGAAGATAACAGGAACGGATCTAGCTAAACTGAATACAGTGTATATATATATATGCAACACCTGGGATGCATATATATACACAATACACTGTAAGTGCAGCTAACTGACTGACTGTTCTGCCTAATCTATCTAACTCAAATCAAATGACACTGTCTCTCTCTCTCTCTATCTCTCAGCACACCGGAACACACACTACACAGGGCCGCCGTGCAGGCGGCCTTATATAGTGTGGGGTGTGTACTAAATCCCCTGAGCCATAATTGGCCAAAGCCACCCTGGCTTTGGCCAATTACAGCTCTCTCTACTGACGGCGCTGTGATTGGCCAAGCATGCGGGTCATAGTGCATGCTTGGCCAATCATCAGCCAGCAATGCACTGCGATGCCGCAGTGAATTATGGGCCGTGACGCGCCACACGAATTTGGCGCGAACGGCCCATATCGTTCGCAATTCGGCGAACGACCGAACAGCCGATGTTCGAGTCGAACATGGGTTCGACTCGAACACGAAGCTCATCCCTATCGGCAATGCAATAGCCGCGGTAGTTTTAAATGAGTTTTTTCCTTCAAAATGTCATTTTGCTGTCAGACTGTTCTAAACACGGGAAACATGCGCCCCTTTACAGGCATACTATAGACACCCCCCAGGTACGAAATTTAAAGGGATATTACACTTTTATTGTTTGACTTTAAGCATTATTAAAATCACTGCTCCTGAAAAAACGGCCGTTTTTAAAACTTTTTTTTGCATTGATCCATGTCCCCTGGGGCAGGACCCAGGTCCCCAAACACTTTTATTGACAATAACTTGCATATTAGCCTTTAAAATTAGCACTTTTGATTATTCATGTTCGTGTCCCATAGACTTTAACGGTGTTCGCGTGTTCGAACAAATTTTTTTCCTGTTCGCATGTTCTGGTGCGAACCGAACAGGGGGGTGTTCGGCTCATCCCTACACATCAGGCATGTTATCTAGATCCTTCGGGATTTCAAATGGCACGAGGCAGGGATGTCCCTTGTCCCCCCTCATTTTCAATTTACTCATGGAACCACTAGCAGCCAAAATTAGACAGTCACCCCAAATACAAGGCTTTATGATCAATAAAAGAAACCATGTCATCAGCCTTTTCGCTGATGATGTGATCCTGATGCTTACTGATCCGGTGTCTTCCTTGGAGAAAGTATGTTCCCTACTCAGGGACTACGGCAAAGTGTCATACTATAAAGTAAATGATACCAAATCATACATACTAGATCTAGGTGTATCCCAACAAAACAAAATAGAACTACAAGCTAAATACCCATATATATGGAACAATCACATGATTAATTATCTGGGGATTAACCTTACTTCACACCCTGACCAACTGTTTAAAGCAAACTATTTACCATTGAAGGGAAGGTAAAAGAAGGAACACAAAAACTTAGCAAACATATACTATCATGGTCAGGTAGACTCGCAGCATTTAAGATGCAAATATTACCTCAAATATTGTATATTTTTAGAACAATTCCCATACCAGCACCAAAAACCTTTTTTAAAAATCTACAGCGTATATTAACTACCTTTTTATGGGAGGGTAAAAAAGCACAAAGTTCCTTCTCTAAACTCAGCAAAGCAAAAAAAAGCAGGAGTGGGAGCTCCAATTTTTGTGGATTACCACATGGCGGCAGTATTAGCACAGATCAGAGGGTGGTTTCCTAACCATGCAACACCACTTTGGGGAACCCTAGAACAATCTCAAATACCAGGGGGGAACCTATACAACTTCATTCTGGCCTCACCTTTCCAAGTCCAAAAACATAACTATTTATCCCCCACAATACTAGCGACACAAGCTTACTGGAAAAATTTAACAGCAATCAATCCTATACCATCACCCATTATTCATCTTGATATACCTATCGAGGTAATAGCAATAACTGTCCCTAACTTATGCTTAGCCAAGTGGTCATCTACAGGAATAAAATGGCTATCTAACCTATTCAAAGATGATAAATTAAAATCTTTCATACAACTACAATCAGAATTTGGCCTTCCAGCCTCTGAACAATTTAACTACATACGAATATCCTCATTTCTCAGGAATAACAAATCCCTACAATGCAAGTTATTTTGGAAAATACATATTTATCTTACCTCCACAGCGAATCGCAAGGGAGGGATCTCACTATTCTACGATTTTTTAGGCAACAAATCTGTCCTAGAGAAATCTAACCCTATGATAGCATGGGAAAGAGACCTAGAAACATCATATACTGAAAACCATTGGCACAAAGCACTACAATACATATGCTCAGCCACCAAAAGTACAAACCTATGGGAACTATCCCATAAAATTACACAAAGATGGTACTTAACGCCATACAGACTGGCAAAATTTGACCCCTCAACACCTCCGTTATGCTGGAGGAATTGCTCACAACCAGGAACCCTGTTCCACATAATGTGGACATGTGGGAAATTAGCAGTATTTTGGCCCAAAGTATTCATAATTTTTCAACAAGTCACAGGATCAACCATCCAGCTTTCACCAGAATTGGCCATTTTAAACCTAGGCATCGACAATATTCCCTACCTATTCAGATCATTTACCACACACCTATTCCTAGCAGCCAAGTTGGTCATACTTAGACTCTGGAGATCCCCAAATCTCCCGGACATTGCAGATGTAGTTCGCACACTCACAACTCACTTTACCTATGAAAAGTATGCTAGCCTATAGAGAAGGGAAATACGCAGAATTCCTTAAACAATGGGAACCATGGATAGAATGGTATAAAACCTATAATAAAAATACAAAACAAGAAATTTTAAGTGGACACAAGATGGGAAAATAAAATCATAAATCATAAATGAAAAAAATTTACATAAGTAAAAATCAACAAAGAAATCCAACCTCAGGAAATTAGTTCCTACTCCCCTCTTCCCCCTCCTTTCTTATTCTTTTTTTTTATTTTACTCTTACAATTCCCCATTTCCAAGTTAAATCTTCTAACAGTATATTCCCCATCACATGAGAAGATGGAAGTACATACTTCTGGAAATATACACTTACTTTACAAAAAAAGAAATGGTAGAAGAAATATAACGGGCGGTTCCTTACTCCCGATCGCAGTTAGTTCCCATGGGGGCGATCGGGATGGGGGGATGGACCAAAGGTTAAGATGAATGATAAGTGTTGTTATAGATAACGTTTTATAGAACAGTTATATGTACAAGATTGATAAAAAAACAAAAAAGGACAGTTTCTCCATAAATTTCTTTCTTTTTCATTGAAATATGTACTTGTAATGTCCTAACTTTTCATGGCTTTTCATCTTCTGTAATATTGAAAAATGAATAAAAATTATTGAAGAAAAAAAAAAAAAAATTGGTCAGGAGTGGGGACAGGAGAGCTCTCTAAAGGCAGTGTGTCATCTAAAGCAGAAACACCATGCTGTCTGTTAGGCTCATGTGCAGGGGTCTTTAGCGGTGGGGGAAGTGAGCAGTTCGGTTCGGCCCTTGCAATTTTTGTGTGTAATAGAGCATGTCTCTGGGCTGCTCCTTCCCCTGCTGTTTTTGTGTCTTGTGAGATTTACCGCCTAACCTCTGAGGCAGAGGCGAGCTGGCGCAATCTTGGCCCTCCAAGGCTGCTGTGGGCGGAGCATCTTTCTCACCTTTCTGGGTCATCATGGGATCAGAGTGCTGACTTCTCCCCTGTGGCTCCTCGAGTGGTTTGTCTGGCAGTTTGGGACGGATTTGGTGCGGATCTGTGGCGGGAGAAGGATCAGTGAAGGATCAGTAGCAGGAGCTCCATGCAGTGCGACTCACATGCCCATCCAGGCCACGCCCCCTTTTGTTTATTTTCAGTGTTTTGATAGCACTGGACACCTCCTTAACCGATACAGGTTTCTCTAGTAGCTCTAACTGTGTTGTGAATAATGGGGGAGGAAAATGTGGGAAAAGAGCTCCTCTGCTTTGGATGTATCCAGCTCAGTGTCAGAAGAATATAAAGTGTTTAAATGTGTTTTACATTTTTGAAGTATTTTCCTTGGATTATTGGAGTATACATCTTTAGATATTTTGAGGCGAATAGGTTTAGTGGGAGAGTTGTGAGATTTGAGCGTGCAGGCTAATAGAGTTTCTGGTTTATTAGCTTTCATTTAAAAATTGTGGCATGATCGATTGATAGTTTTATCTGCTGATTCTGTGAGAAACAGGTCAAATTCAAGTTTAGCCTTATCCAATTGCAATTGTAACAAAGGGGAAGGATTGGATTGAAATGCCATGTAGCAAGTGTTAAAGTTTGTTTCTAATTTGTTATATAAAGCTCTAGGTTCTCGATTAAATAGAGCCACTTGTCTCATACATATACCACGTAAAACTGGTTTGTGAGCTTCCCACAGAGTGAGCGGGGATATATCAGGGGTATAGTTGTTTACAATGTATTCTTTCAGTGCAAGTTCAATATCAAGTTTATGTGTTGGGTTTTTAAGTACCGTATTTATCGGCGTATAACACGCACAGGCGTATAACATGCACATTCATTTTAAGAGGGAAGTTTCAGGAAAAAAAACTTACATTTTAAATAAGGAACTTTGAAGCAAAAAAAGGGTAAGTGCCCATCTGCAGCCTCACAAGTGCCATCAATGCAGCCTCATCAGTCCACATCAATGCAGCCTCACTCATCAGTCCACATCAATGCAGCAGCCTCACCATTGCCATCAATGCAGCAGCCTTTACCATTGCCATCAATGCAGCAGCCTTTACCATTGCCATCAATGCAGCAGCCTTTACCATTGCCATCAATGCAGCAGCCTTTACCATTGCCATCAACGCAGCAGCCTCACCATTGCCTTCAATGCAGCAGCCTTACCATTGCCATCAGTGCAGCCTGATTGATGCCCATCTGCATTCTAGAGGGAACAGGGAGGGACGAGCATCAACAGGTTACATACAGTGAGAATCTCCTATGATAGACAGAACAGTGGTCCAATAGCGACCCAGGAGACAGGACTTCCTATTACAGAGGCCGCCAAGTAAAAAGGAGATCCTCACTGTATGTAATGTGATGGAGCTCATCCTGCTCCCCTCCCCGTCAGCTAAAATTGAAGTATTGGCGTATAGCACGCACATGGTATTTGCACCTGATTTTAATGGTGAAAAAGTGAGTGTTATACGGCAATAAATACAGTAAGTAATCTCTAATGGGGCGTACACACGGTCGGACTTTTCGACTGGACTGGTCTGACGGATGCCGACGGACCAAATCTGGCGCACAATTCAATCGTGTGTGGGTTTCACCGGACCTTCAGCAGACTTTTCCAGTCTGACAGACTTTAGATTTGGAACAGGCTTCAAATCTTTATGTTGTAACTCCGCCGGACCCAGAAATCCGCTCGTCTGTATGCTAGTCCGATGGAAAAAAACCGACGCTAGGGCAGCTATTGGCTACTGGCTATCAACTTCCTTATTTTAGTCTGGTGTACGTCATCACGTACGAATCCGTCGGATTTTGGTGTGATCGTGTGTAGGCAAGTCTGTTCATTAGAAAGTCCGTCGGAAGTCCGCTGGAAAGTCTGTTGGACCAGTCCGGTCGAAAAGTCTGCCCGTGTGTACGCGGCATTAGAAGCCAAGTTGGATCTGTGCTTTTGGAATGGTAGAGGCTATAGTGGTAAACATCGCACCATGATCCGACCATGGGATTGGCAAAATTTTGGATGTTAGGATTTCAAGCACCATACCTGTAGTTAGGAATATGTGGTCTATTCGTGAGAATGAGCGATGGGGATGTGAATAATGGGTAAATTGTCTTTTAGTTGGATTCAGTTCACGCCAGGAGTCTACTAAATTATGTTTTGTAATAAGTTGTGAAAAAGAGTGTCTATTAGGGACATTTGATTGAGATATAGGTGATTTGTCTAGAAAGGGAAAGAGAGTTAGATTGGAATCTCCACATAAAAGTAATGTTCCTATTTTATGTGATTCGATTACCTGTAAAAGGTGAGAGAAGAATGAAGTAGGACTTTTTTGGGGGGCATAATATGAAATTACTGTTATGGCAGTATCATGCAAATATCCTTTTAGAATCAGATGTCACCCATCTGGGTCTTTAACCACCTCAATACAGGGCATTTTCGCCCCCTTCCTGCCCAAGCCATTTTTCAGCTTTCAGCGCTGTTGCATTTTGAATGACAATTGCGCGGTCATGCAACACGCTACCCAAATGAAATTGTTATAATTTTTTCCCCACAAATAGAGCTTTCTTTTAGTGGTATTTGATCACCTCTGCGGTTTTTATTTTTTGCGCTATAAACAAAAGAAGAGTGACAAGTTTAAAAAAAAACACAATCATTTTTACCTTTTGCGATAATAAATATCCAATTTTTTTTCTTTAAAACAAATTTTTTCACAGTTTAGGCCAATATGTATTCTTGTACATATTTTTGGTAAAAAAAAAATCGCAATAAGCGTATATAGATTGGTTTGTGCAAAAGTTATAGCGTCTACAAAATAGGGGATAGTTTTATAACATTTTTATTTATTTTTATTTTTTTACTAGTAATGGCGGCGATCTGCGATTTTTATCGTGACTGCGATATTGCGGCGGACACATCGGACACTTTTGACACATATTTGGGACCATTCATATTTATACAGCGATCCGTGCTATAAAAATGCATTGATTACTGTATAAATGTGACAGGCAGTGAAGGGGTTAACACTAGGTGGTGATCGAGGGGTTAACTGTGTTGCTAGGAAGTGATTCTAACTGTAGGGGGCGGGGACTCACTAGGGGAGAAGACCGATCGGTGTTCCGCTGTACTGGGAACATACCATCGGTCTCCTCTCCTCTGACAGGACTGTGGATCTGTGTGTTTACACACACACAGATCCACGGTCCTGCTGTGTTACTGGTAATCGCGGGTGCCCGGCAGACATCGCGGCCGCCGGGCACGCGCACCGGGTGTCTAGTGACACGGCGGGGGCGCGCGCGATCACCGGCGATGGCGCGCGCGCCCCCTGGTGGCCTAGGAAAGAGAGGACGTCATATGACGCCCGCCCGCAACGAGAGCTGTGCCGCCTGGCCGTCGATTGACTGCTGGCGGTCGACAAGCAGTTAATCTCCTTTAATAATGTAAATGGGTTATTGCAGTGAAATGCAATAAGTATGCTTCGCTGTTTAGTTGAAACTGAGGCTGTGTAGACCTGTGAGTACATTTTGCTGAAAAATTTAGGAGTGGATTGAGGTGTGAAGTGGGTTTCTTGAAGGCACAAGATATGTGCTTTTCTAGTGGCAAAGGAGTGAAAGGCTTTGGTGCATTTTTGTGGGATGTTCAGGCCCTGAACATTCAGGGATAGTATATTTAAGTAAGCCATAGGGTTATGAATGCATTAGGTAAGATATCATGTTTTCCAAAACATTGTGTAGCTAGACCTGCCTCCGAAAGGGGGGGATAGGGAAGGATAGAAAAGGAAAGGGTAGAAGATTTAACCACTTGCCGACCGCCTAATGCAGATATACTGCGGCAGAATGGCACGGGCAGGCAAAATCACATACCTGGTACCCCGGTGCCCGAGGCGGTCGGCATCGTTAGGGGAGTGATACATGCTGAGAGGGAGGCCACTCATTCGTGGCCACCCCCTCCGATCGCTCCCAACGAATGACAATCTTCCTCTGCTGCTGTAATGTAAACAGCGGCAGAGGAAGTGATGTCATCTCTCCTCGTGTCGGTCTATTCGTTCCGGCGCCAAGGACAGAAGACATCCAAGTAAGTCTGCACAACACTACACTAACAGTAGAACACTCTAGGCACACTTTTCACCTTCCATTCACCCCCTGATCACCTCACTGTACCCCCTGTCACAGTGACACCAATAGCAGTTTTTTTTTTTCTGATTATTGCATTGGTGTCATTTTGTGACAGTAATAAGTGGTAGGGCAGTTAGTGTTAGGTCCCTTTAGGTCTAGGGTACCCCCCTAACCCCCCCTAATAACGTTTTAACCCCTTGATCACCCCCCATCGCCAGTGTCACTAAGCGATCGTTTTTCTGATCGCTGTATTAGTGTCACAGGTGACGCTATTTAGGGAGATAAGTATTTAGGTTCACCGTCAGCTTTTTATAGCGTCAGGGACCCCCATATACTACCTAGTAGTATTAACCCCCTGATTGCCCCCTAGTTAACCCTTTTACCAGTGATCACTGAATAACTGTTATGGGTGACGCTGATTAGTTTGTTTTTTATAGTTTCAGGGCAACTGCCGTTTATTACCTAATAAAGGATAAACCCCCTGATCGCCCGGTGGTGATATAAGTTAGTTTTTAGGGTCAGATAGGGTCTGCGTCGCCCCAGGCAGAGTTAGGTTAGTGCCAGTATTGCTAACACCCACGCACGCAGCATTCACCTCCCTTAATGGTATAGTATCTGAACGGATCAATATCTGATCCGATCAGATCTATACTAGCATCCCCAGCAGTTTAGGGTTCCCAAAAAACGCAGTGTTAGCGGGATCAGCCCAGATACCTGCTAGCACCTGCGTTTAACCCCTCCGCCCAGCCCACTTGATGTTTATTCGCTGTTTTTCACCAAAGATCTCTATAGATCTATTGTGGACCAAAGCAATTTGTACGCTGGTCAACACATTCCCCAGTCCAGTCCTCCCTTGCCAGAGATTGGAGACCAATTACGGTTTCCAAATTTAAGCTCTTTCTGGGCCTTTCCCTCAACATGGGCATAACTAAAAAGAGTGAGTTGCGGTCATATTGGTCCACTGACCCAATTCACCATATGCCCTTGTTCTCTGCCTCCATGACGAACTCTGTCGTCCTCGTGGAGACCCTGGATACGATCGGCTTTACAAAATTCGGCCCCTTGTAAACCATTTCAACCAACGTTTTGCAGACTTGTTTACTCCCTATCAAGTTGTCTGCGTTGATGAGTCCCTGATTAAGTTTTCTGTCCGCTTGTCATATAACCACTTCAATACCAGGCACTTAGACACCTTCCCGCCCAGGCCAATTTTCAGCTTTCAGCGCTGTCGCAATTTGAATGACAATTGCGCGGTCATGCTACACTGTACCCAAACAAATTTTTTATCATTTTGTTCCCACAAATAGAGCTTTCTTTTGGTGGTATTTGATCACCTCTGCAGTTTTTATTTTTTGCGCAACAAATAAAAAAAGACCGAAAATTTAGAAAAAAAACAAGTTTTTCTTTGTTTCAGTTAAAACTTTTTGTAAATAAGTACATTTTCTTCTTCAATGACGGGCACTGATATGGCTGCACTGATGGGCACTGATACGGCGGCACTGATGGGCACCGATGAGGTGGCACCAATGAGGTGGCACTGATGAGGTGGCACTGACGGGCACTGATGATGGGCACTGATGGGCACTGATAGGTGGCACTGATGGGCACTGATAGGTGGCACTGGTATGCGGCACTGATGGGCACTCATAGGTGGCATGGATGGGCACTTATAGGCGGCACTGATGGGCACTCATAGGTGGCATTGATGGGCACTCGTAGGTGGCATTGATGGTTACTTATGGGTGGCACTGATAGTTGGCACAGATGGGCATGGATGGGCACTGATAGATGGGCACTGATGGGCACTGACAGGTGGCACGAATGGACACTGATGGGTGGCACTGATGAAACTGCTTGTTTGCAGTGATGCCCCTAAGGGTGGCATTGCTGGGCATCACTGCAACATAATGGTGCCAATCAGTGCCCATTTGTGGGCACTGATTGGCACAGATTTGGCACACTGAGCACATGTGGATGGCCATGGGGTACATACCTGGCCATCCACATGTTGCCCCTTCCCTGGTGGTCCTAGTGGCGATCCCTGGTGGTCAAGTGTGGTGATCTGCGGGGGGGCTGCGCTGATAAACAATCAGCACAGACCCCCCCTGCCAGGAGAGCCACCAATCGGCTCTCCTCTACTCGCGTCTGTCAGACGCGAGTGAGGAAGAGCCGATCAACGGCTCTTCCTATTGACAGCGTGATCAGCCGTGATTGGACACGGCTGATCACGTGGTAAAGAGCCTCCGCCGGAGGCTCTTTACCAAGATCGGTGTAGCGGTGTGTCAGACTGACACACCGATCCACCTACCGCCGTGATGCGTGCCCCCGGGGGGGCACGCTGCGGCATGTTATCCTGCTGGACGTCATATGACGCCCAGTCAGGATAACAGAACCACTTCCCGGACGTCAATCCGCCATAGGGCGGGCGGGAAGTGGTTAAACAGTACCTTCCCAGCAAGCATGCCAGATACGGGGTCAAGATGTATAAGCTCTGTGACAGGGCCACAGGCTATACATGTAGTTTTATGGTTTACGAGGGAAAAGATAGCCACGTAGAGCCGACAAACTGCCCTGACTACATAGGAAGTGCTGGCAAGATTGTGTGGGATTTGGTGTCACCCTTATTTGGAAAGGGGTACCACTTATATGTGGATAATTATTACACGAGCGTGCCACTTTTTAGTCACTTGTTTGATCAGCAGATTGGAGCATGTGGCACCGTGCAACCTAATCGCCGGGGCTTTCCCCAGCGGCTTGTAGATTCCCGTCTTAGGCTGGGGGAGAGAGCCTGCTTCAAGTGTAATAACTTGCTCACTATGAAGTGGAGGGATAATAAGAATGTTTTCGTTCTTACCTCCCTTCATGCATACACGACGGTCCAAATTACTACGGCGACTGGTGTTGTGGAGAAACCAAAATATGGGAGGGGTGGACCTCAACAACCAGTTGTTGGCGCCGTACCCAATTGCCCATAAGGCCAGACGCTGGTACAAGAAAGTGTCTGTTTATTTATTTCATTTGGCTTTGCTGAACGCTCATGTGCTATACAGAGCTTCAGGATGGACTGGATCCTTCCTTAAATTCCAGGAAGAGATCGTCAGAGCCCTTCTGTTTCCAGACGGTGCTCCACCTCACCTTCCCCAACCAAATGCAGTAAGCTGACTGCGTGAGAGGCATTTTCTTTATGTCCTCCCGAGTACCCCTACCCAACGAGCCCCCCCAAAAAAGATGTTGTGTCTGCAGCAAGCGCGGATATAGGCTTGACACCGCTATTATTGTCCCTCCTGTCCTGACAATCCTGGTCTTTGCATTGGTGAATCTTTTGAACGCTACCATACACTAGTTGAGTATTAGCGTAGGGTACAGCACTGCACAGACTAGGCACACTTTCACAGGGTCTGCCAAGATGCCATCACATTGTGAGAGACCTGAACCTGGAACCGGTTACAGTTACAAAAGTTACAGTTACAAAAAAAAGTGTAAACAAAAAAATAAAAAAGATAAATTTTTTTTTAAAAAACCCCAAAAAATATATAAAATAAAAAAAACAAAAATAGTTGTTGTTTTATTGTTCTCTCTCTATTCTCTCTCTATTGTTCTGCTCTTTTTTACTGTATTCTATTCTGCAATGTTTTATTGTTATTATGTTTTATCATGTTTGCTTTATAGGTATGCAATTTTTTTATACTTTACTGTTTACTGTGTTTTATTGTTAACCATTTTTTTGTTTTCAGGTACGCCATTCAGCTGCAGAGCAGATTTATTTATCTTGACAGCAACAACGTTTGCTCCCACGATACATAAAGCCAGGACTCCAGCGCTGTCGGAGGTGATTTCACCACCACAGTTAAAAAAAAGAGCATATATGCCGAAGCATGGGGGCACCAGGGGCGGAGAAGCGATTTGCTCCTACCTTTTGTGGTTGGATGCCCCCATGCTTCGGCATATATATATTTTAGGCACAGGTTGCGTTAAAAAATGTTTTATTTTTTACTATTTTTTTTGTATTTGCTTTGCAGGTATGGTAAGTCTAATGCCCCGTACACACGGTCGGATTTTCCGATGGACAATGTCCGATCGGAGAGTGTTGTCGGAAATTCCGACCGTGCGTGGGCTCCATCGGACATTTTCCATCAGATTTTCCGACACACAAAGTTGGAGAGCAGGAGATAAAATTTTCCGACAACAAAATCCGATCGCGTCAATTCCGACCGTGTGTGGCCTGTTCCGACGCACAAAGTGCCACGCATGCTCAGAAGAAATTCCGACATGGGACAGCTCGTTCTGGTAAACTTAGCGTTCGCAATGGATACAGCACTTTCGTCACGCTGCAATGTTCAAAATGGTTTAATACAGCGCACTCTCTTCTTCTTTATAATGTGACAAGAATTAAGTAGTTTTGCTGCTCATATTCACACACACTTCTCACAAACTTTTTTTTGTGTATTTTTATTGGGATTCCCTCAATATATTGTTATTAGTTGTCACTGGATCAACATGAGAAATTAGTGAAGCCTGGGACCCCCACTGCAGACAACAATTCTTCAACATCAAAATTGGTGGCCTGAGGAGTCCATATATAAGGGAGGGCAGTCTGGTCCGGGATTCGCAGGGACTCGGATAGCAGCAGATGACATGTATGTCCCCAGGCTGTGGTACCACAAGAGGCTGCATTTTTTGACCGACCAGACTGGATCCAGGGTCCTCACTTTCTGGTCTTCCTTTCACGCTTCCTTCCGGGCTGTGGCTGTGCAGTTGGAGATGTGGCAGGAGGAGGAGTAGGACCTTGAGGAGGACTGGGAGGACCTGGAGGAGAGGGAGAATGAGGAGGAGGACCTGCAGGAGGAGGAGGAGGACCATCACAAAGGTGTGTCTCAGGTGTAATTTGGCCCCTCATACCTTTGTTAAGAGCCTCCGATATGAGGGCCTCACACATTACTTGTTGGCCCTCCTCCATCCTCTGCATTTTATATGCAATGACGGCAGCAATGTCCTCCTCCACGGTCTGTCGTACTCCCAGAACCTCTGTAGCCCTCCAAAAGACTCCTCCGGTAGCCTCCTCTAGGGCACTCCTCCTCCTGCCACTTTCTCTTTCCAGGGGGGGTGGAAGGACCTGCATATCAGCCAGCCGGCTCGGCCCGGCCACCTCCTGGCTGAGACTTCCCTGTGTATGAAAAAGGGACATTGGGTTGTAATGTTTTGCATCATCAATCACAATCATAAATTAGTACTCCAAACTAACATCTAGTTAACATCATTGATTGGACAAGAAGAAATATTTAGAGGAATGCTATACCTGGCTCAATCTGGGCTCCTCCACATGTGGCCTGGAAGGCCCAGGTTGGGTGTCAGAAGCCTCAGCCGGGGGGGAAGGAAGCGTGGAAGGAAGACTGGAGAGGGATGACCTGGGTTCAGTCTGGCCTGCCAGAAAATGCAGCCTGTCGTAGGACAACATCCTGGGGACATAGATGTCATCTGCTGCTCCGGATCTCTGCGAATCCAGGACTTTCTTGCGCTCCCTTAGATATGTGCTCCTCAGGCCACCAATTAATTTCTTTAAATAAGTGATGTCTGTCGTGGGGATCACCTGCTTCACAATTACCAACAATTGCACCAGTGCTGCCTTCCTCTTTGCTTGGTTCTTGAAATGGGGGTGGTTAATCTCCCACAGACAGGGCAGCTCCCTTAGCATATCTATGAATACTGACATGAAGTCATTATCTTTGAGTACCATATCCATGTTCACTGCAAGACACAACACAAGACAAAGCCTAATGTCAGACCAAACTCTCCTAATCTTGTTACAATATAGGCCTCAATGTAGAAGCAGTATAGGCACAAGTTTGTCTCTTACCTTCGTTCTTACGATCGGCGCGTCCAATGCTCCTTCCTCCGCTCACAGATCGTACGTAATACGCACGCGTGTTACGCTTTATATACACTGCGCATGCGTGTAACTCCGCCGGTCCCTGACGTTCTTTCTAGTCTATTCTCCGCCCCTTTTCGTTCGCCGCAGTGAGTGAAGAGCATGATGGCGGAGTTAGAGCAGGTGCGTGCTAATTGCAGGAACGAGGAGGAGGAGGAGGAAAGCCCGGATCCGGACAGGTCCCGATCCAGAAGGAGACGTTTTAAGGCCACAAATATGTCCTTTGGGGAGATGTTGGAGATGGTGGACATCATGAAGAAGTCCGACTATGACGGGAAGTATGGGCCTTACCCCAACCCGAACATCCGAAAGGCCAAGATCATGGCGAAAGTGGTCAGGAGTCTGGAGAGGAATTTCGGGGTCCGAAGATCAAAAGATCAGCTCCGGAAGCGGTGGTCGGACCTGAAGTTGAGAGAGCCAAAGCAGTACCGAAAGATCCGGAGAGTGCTGCAAAAAAGTAAGTAGTTGTGCTGTGTTCCTATTCTTTCTGTCTTTATTCCGTTCGTTCTGCTCCATATGCTTTTAGTAATTGTAACGTTTAAAAGGGCAACTTTAATGTTCATGGGCCCATTATTCGTTCGTATCAAACATTTTTCTTTGGGCCTCTAAAACACCATTGTTTAGGCCATATGCATTTTCCCACATTTTTTTGGGGCCTACTTGGATGCCAAATATTTGTTTGTGTAGATGGGTTTGTTACTAGAATGAAATGCCAACTAGATTGTGTGTAAGGAGAGGACACTGAGCAGCTGTTTTCACATCTGGACACTGGAGCACCAGTGTGGGACACAAGAACACCATTTTTATTAGGGGGGCCACACAGGTGCTCCAATGTATACTATAGGGGGGGCTACATCTGTGAACTTTGTACTAAACCGGTAAAGTATTGCAGCTTGACAAAGGTCAATAAGAAAATTACATCTTGGAACTCGGCTAAAATAGACAATTGTACCCCACTTCCAAGCAATGTTTCCTATTTCTAGTTCTGCCATCAAATATCTGTGTGCTAAGTATACCATTTTTGTTTTACATAGGGAAGAAAAGACTCGGAGGACACCCCTCATCCCAGGAGACCAGAGACCCCCCACCTCTGGAAGAAGGTGAAATACCGCAAACCCAAGAAGAAGAGCAGGAGGAAGAAGAAGATGTGGTGGAGATTGGCACCACAACAGGTGAGTGTCTGCGACCACAGACTCAGGTAAAAGAGATGGATGGTGGCAGATTTTTGATACATGTTTTTGTTTTCTTTATCTCTTTTTAGGTGATCATGAAGTGAGGGATCCAGAACGCTTTACTTCTGAAAGTGCCCAGATCCTGATCGGGGAGATCATGGGGTGTAATCTCGAATTGCACAACATACAGCAACAAATCAGTGATGTTATTAAAAAAAATAATAACATCATTGATGTTTTGGGGCGAATTTAAATGGCCACAAAATCACCTTTTTGGATTGTGGTCCAATCTTTAAATTTTTTTTGCAATGTTTTGAAAAGCCAAATTTGGAGGATGCACACAGTGTGCCAACATGTGCTATCTGACATCACGGGAGATCAATGGACGCGTTTTGGGGGTTCAACACCTTCCTCAATTATAAAGTAGCAGTGAGGAAGGGCTTGCTCCCCCAAAACACGTCCCTTGATCCACCGTGATGGCAGATAGCACATGTTGACATTCGTAAATTGGTGTGCATCTTCCAAATTTGGCTTTTCCAGGGGTGATTTCCCCCCATCTGAACGCTATATCAAACACAGTTCCTAAATACTCATGTCTGATATAGCCTTCAGGTTTTACCTAATGTGAACTATGTAAGTTCAAGTTTTTTGGCTTTCTTGTTGGTTTTACACAGTCCTGTTTTATCAGAAAAGGACATTTCGATTTTTGATAATGCTACAGCAAAAATTGTTATACAACAAACATGTTGGTTTGTTTTAAAAACCTTTGGTAAATGCACATGTGATTGTGCAGCTATAAAAAAATTGTTTACTCAAGAATGTGTGGATTATTGTCTCAACACTACAACACTTTTGGGGTGATGTAATTGCTGTTTTATGCAAACATGGGGGTTATTTCCTAAGGGCAAATACACTTTGCACTACAAGTGCAGTTTCAGTGCAGTTGCAAGTGCACTTGTAGTGAAATGGGTTTTTGCATTTAGGAAGTACCAGCCAACAGTGTTTTTTATAAGGTTACCCAATCACGACATTTTCTGCACTCAACACATTTCTGTCAGGGTCAAAACAAACACAAGCAGTAAATGTCCACAAAGAATTTCTTTTGGTTGTTTTTTATTTGAAAAAGATTTCACAGATTGTCTGGCATATTGATAGCCCCCCTACCCGCAAAGAACTCCAGGTATCGTAACCGGACATCACGGGCATTCAGGGAGGGCAAGCCAGGACGGCCGCTTTCAAGCGCCGTCAGTGTTGATGGATTTTGGATTCCGGCCTCAGGCCCAACTGAGCCAGCATAGTTTGCTGAATGTTTTCTTAAAAAATTATGGAGAACACAGCAGGCAAGTATTATATGATTCAGTTTATACTCCGCCATATGGATGGGTGTCAGAAATAATTGGAACCGGCTGGCCAGGATTCCAAAATGTGTTCTCCATCACTCTTTGGGCTCTGGCCAGCCGGTAATTAAAAACCCTCTGTTCCGGGGTGAGGGTCCTCATCGGGAATGGCTGCATCAGGTGGTCCCCCAGCGCAAACGCTTTATCAGCAACGAACACAAATGGGAGAACTTCAACATTGTCCTCTGGAGGTGGCAAGTCCAAGCTGCCATTCTGGAGACGCCTGTAGAACTCCGTCTGGGCGATGACTCCACCATCGGACATCCGGCCATTCTTCCCCACGTCCACATACAGGAACTCGTAATTAGCTGACACCACCGCCAACATCACTATACTATTAAACCCCTTGTAATTATAATAGTACGACCCCGAGTTGGGTGGTGGGATGATGTGGACGTGTTTCCCATCAATTGCCCCTCCGCAGTTAGGAAAGTCCCACCGCTGGGCAAAGTGGGAGGCCACAGTCTGCCATTCCTGTGGCGTTGAAGGAAACTGTTGAGGAAAAAACAATAAACATTACTATTTTTTCACAGAAACATGGCAAGCAGATTAGACACAAACATTATGGGGCAACCTCCAGATAGCATTTATTAAGGGGAATTTAACAACACCAAAGTATAAGGTACACCTATCATATTCCCCCTCCCCCCCTCTCATGGGCCATTTCTAACATTATGGGGGGGGGGGGGGACTCTTGGACAGGTAACCCTCTTCACTTCATTGAGAGATGAATGCCTAAATAATGGGTATTACTTGGAACAGCCCTTCCTTAGTTACACTATTGGCAGACCACTGGACAGGTAAGAAGTGTCTGAATACAAAGATATAAATACACATTGTACACATTTGAGCACATTTGGTCATTCTGATATTACCTATCAAGATAATAATAGGATACAAAAACTTTAAACAGTACCATTGGAAATTATACAGGCAGGCCCTTGCACTACATGCTTTGGGGAATTCATCCATAAATCTGACCAGTAAAGAGATGGGTATAGTGTGTATGGGATTGGCAAAGTCAGCAGATAGATGATTGAGGATAGAGAATTGGGATCAGCTGACTTAGCAGTTGGGGGAGGGAGGGTTACCAAAAATTTGGGGACACCACAAAAAAAGCCTCTGGCACTCTGCCTGAATTTAAATCAAAAATAACATTACCAAACACTTTAGGGGGTGCTTGGGGTAAAGCACTACTATGGAGCTGATACAATACATTGTTAAGTGACTACATGAGGTGAATATAGGGCAGGAGACACCATGCTGGAGAGGTTATTGAAGGGCAAATATGTATGAAGGACCTAAAATAATAATTACATAAAAATCCAGCATGCATGAGAACAAAGGGGACATTCACAGCATATTACAATCATGGTCATTAGGGAATGAGGAAAGAAATACAATGTCACAAACAGAGCCAGAACAGAGGCTGTTGGAGAGGACTGTATGCAAGCCTGTTGCCTTTTGATTATGGGCCCTGGATTTTCAATGGAACAATACTCTTTGTGAGGTGAATGAGAAATCTAGTCTGAACTGTATTAATTGGACTCAGTCATGTATATATTGTATGGGGACTCCTTACTGTATATTTGTGTCCCTGAAGAGGGAGGGGGGATTCCTCCAGCAGCCCCCTGCTGATAAGACTGATTCATTCTGCTGGGACACATCCTGTGAGGAGATGCTGGTGTTATCAACATGTGTTTATGTTAATTGAGAGAGCTAATCACATTAGCCACCAGCACTGGCTAATAGACTAATGGTCTAGGCTGAGGAGGGGGGAGATTGTTGTTTGTATTGTTAATTGTATTAATGTGTGAAGCTCGGTGCCCACAAGACTGTCATCTGGTCTGGGTACATTTTGTAGTAAATTAGGTCATGTTAATTAGGTTAGCTTTGAGTCATCCCTGCTGTATAAAGGTCTGTGAGATCTCAAAATAAAGGTAGTTCTGATGTACTCCAAGACTGGTGTTGTCTAGTTCTTGGGGTTCCTATAGCCAGATCCATTGGACTCGTGTTCCAGAACTTAGGAAGCGGTATATGACGGAAGCACTCAAGCGGAGTGTGGGGCGTTCCGTGACATACAATATATTAGCAAACATTCAATACAATAAAATGTGATATTAAAGGATAAAAATCTTACCTTCATATTCCTTCTGAAGGACCTGTATGATGGCAGAACAGGTCTCTGGGATAATGATCCCCAGAGCCTGGGGGGAGATGCCTGTCGAGAACTTCAAGTCCTGCAGACTTCTCCCTGTGGCCAAATACCGCAAGGTAGCGACCAACCTCTGCTCCGGAGTGATGGCTTGCCTCATGCAGGTATCCTGCCTGCTGATATAGGGGGTCAGCGAAGCCAACAAATGGTGAAACACGGGGTCCGTCATCCGGAGAAAGTTCCTGAAATCATCAGGATTATTCTCACGGATCTCACGGAGCAAAGGCATATGACAGAACTGGTCACGCTGAAGCAACCAATTCTTGGTCCATGAACTCCTCCCCACCCTGTTCATGGACTGGACTTGTGTCAAGGTCAGGACCCCAACACCAAGCCCCCGCACAGCACGAACTCTACGAGGAGTACGCATACGAAACATGGCTAGAAAACGGTCGGCTGCTCAGAACGAAGTAACAGAACGCACTGAAGAACAGCAAGGCCTGTGAAGAGCGACCTGAAAAACAGCAACGAGCAGGCAAGATCACACAGAAAACTCTGATACGAACTGACTGCACGCACTGAAGAGCAGATACAAACCCACAAGCACAAACTGAACGGCAGAAAACGGTCTGAAAGCCACGAGTCTGAAAAAATGCGAATCGTCTCTCACCAAACTTTTACTAACACGAGATTAGCAAAAGGAGCCCAAAGGGTGCCGCGCTTGGTTCTGAACCGGCCTTTTCTAGTCTCATCGTACGTGGTGTACGTGACCGCGTGGTTGTCGATCGGAAATTCCGACAACTTTGTGTCGGAATTTGAGCCAACATCCGTCGGAAAAAATCCTAGGATTTTGTTGTCGGAATGTCCGAACAAAGTCCGACCGTGTGTACGGGGCATAACTGTTATACTGTAATGTTAATTTGTTTTATTGTTAACCATCATTTGCTTAGCAGGTACACCATTCAGTTGCAGCGCGGATTTATTTATCTTGACAGCAACAGCGTTTGCTCCCATGATACATAAAGCCGTGACTCCAGCGCTGTAGGAGGTGATTTCACCACCACGGTTAATAAAAAGAGCATATATGCAGAAGCATGGGGGCAGCAGGGGCAGAGGAGCGATTTGCTCCTACCTTTTGGGGCGGATGACCACATGCTGCGGTATATATAAACGGTGCATGTATGCCCATCAATAGAAGAGGGTGGATGAAGGGAGGTATTCTAATGGTGGGCATGTCCACCGATCAATCTCTTTTTTCGTTCAGCCCAAAGGCTGCATGAAAAAAAAGTTTACAATATATGCCCAACAAGGACCAGCAACGTAGTGGTATGTTGCTGGACTTTGAGTGGTTATACCAGAATGATGCCTGCAGGTTTACGTATCATCTTGGTATCATTCTTTTTAGCCAGCGGTCAGCTTTCATGTAAAAGCAATCCTAGAGGCTAATTAGCCTCTAGACTGCTTTTACAAGCAGTGGGAGGGAATGCCCCCCCCCACCATCTTCCATGTTTTTCTCTGGCTCTCCTGTCCCAACAGGGAACCTGAGAATGCAGCCGGTGATTCGGCCAGCTGACCATAGAGCTGATCAGAGACCAGAATGGCTCCAAACATCTCTATGGCCTAAGAAACCAGAAGCTACAAGTATTTTATGACTTAGATTTCGCCGGATGTAAACAGCGCCATTGGGAAATTGGGAAAGCATTTTATCACATCGATCTTGGTGTGGTCAGATGCTTTGAGGGCAGAGGAGAGATCTAGGGTCTAATAGACCCCAATTTTTTCAAAAAAGAGTACCTATTGCTTTTATAGGGGATATTTACATTCACTAAAATGATTTAAAAAAATGAAAGGAACAGTTTAAAAATAAGATAAAAGACACCTTACCTAGGGGCGGAAATGGGAGGTGAGGACGTGAGAACGTAGCGTCCATCACAGAGGGAGGGATCCCAGTGTGCTAGCAAGACGCCGCCTCGAGGAATGCTCTGTGAAGCCGCCGGCGTTCACAACACAATGAGAGGAGACCTTCAGCCTGTCAGCGAGGAAGATGACAGCCACATGAAAAATCATACCTCCAGAGAAGCATCTTAGGACACCGAGGAGCCGCCAGAGCAGCAAGATAAACGAGAACCGTGAGTGATCTGTGAAACAGCTGCAAGCCCCAGCCTCCCCCCCCTCCCCTCCTCCCCCCCCCGTCTCCCCTGCCTCCTGTGCGGCTGGTTAGAAGATTTACTGTTTGCAGTGATCCGCAGCCATAAACACCGGAGGAAGCAAAAGAAAGCTATCTGAGACACAGAGCCTTAAAGAGTGGAGAGGGTAAGATGTGGATGGATGAGAGGGATATCGATAAACAGCATGTGAAGTGGGCAGAAGCCAAGTGTATTATGGAAATAATTAAGTTTTAACCCTGAGTGGAAATAACTTAGCTGAACATCATTGAGAAAGCTGGTAATGTGACTTAAGGTCAAGGGACTGTGTTTAAAAACGCCAGAGAGACATAAAGGAATATATGTGATCACCAGCATTTTTAGTATTGTCAGCACAAAGTATTTGAGATGTAGACCCAGAAGGAACATATATTGACATAAAGGATAAACGGTTAAAGTCTATTGTAAAATCGGCATTAGATCTGAGGTGGGGGAGGGGCGGAAGAAAGAGGAAGAACCTCGATCATAAATAGCCAATAAACCACCAGAAGTATAACACCTAAAAACATAACCAGCTGGGAGACATCTGATTACCATAAAAACACAAATAGGACTGACATACGGGGTACCCCTGGATAGGGGTAAACCTGGAGCAACTCTCGCACCTATCATCTCCACTGCCCACCCTCATAAACTGCTCGTGGCCCCCTCTTTCCATTCAGACATATCGCTCCCCCCCTAGTTAAGGGAGAGCAAGGAAACAAGGCTGGGTAAACGTATAAGAGGGATAAAAAAGGTAAAAATGAGTAAAAGCACAAATAAAACGACAAGAGGAGGCGCCCCTAAATCCCCAAAAGATAAACCAGGGGTCAGTACACTGAAGCATTACATGACACAAGGAGCCAGCCCAAGAAATTTGGAAGTGGAGAAGCAGGGGAAAGCGAAGGTGGAAAATAAAAAAGGGACGGATAAGAAGGCGAGTGAGAACACTCCAGGGAAGACTTTACATCAGAAGGGGAGCTGGAATGTAGTAGGATAGATGGGAGACCATCCGAGTCTCTCCCCCCCACAAAGGGAGAGATGAGTGAGATGTTATTGAGACTAGAAAAGTCGATTAAAGCAGACATCAGCATGATGAGAGGAGATCTGGGAAGCCTCCTGGACAAGATAGAAGAAACAGAAAAAACAGTAGAAAATCAAAAGAAAGAATTGGAAACCCTTAAACAGCAAATGAAAACAGCACAACAAATACAGAAGGAAATTCTTTATAAACTGGAAGACCAGGAAAATAGAAATAGAAGACAGAATATAAGATTACGATCAGTCCCAGAAAAAGAGGGAGAAGATCTGAGGAAAATGTGCTCAATAGTATTAGGCCCCCTTATAGATAAAAATGATGAAGAACCCCTAAGAATAGAAAGAATACATAGAGTCGGACACCGGCGAAACCCAGAAGAGAGACCACGGGACATTATTATTAGATTTAGATTCTATGAAGATAAGTTGGAGATTTGGGGAAAACTAAGGGGAAAACCACCCTTGACATATGAAGGAGCGGAGTTACAGGTGTACGCCGATTTGTCCCAAGAAACCCTAACAAGAAGAAGACATCTTAAACCCCTCTTAGAAAAAATGAGGCAACAAAACATCAGATATAGCTGGGGGTTCCCAGCCTGCCTGATAGGATACAAAGAGGGGAGATCAGTGAAACTGCGCTTCCCCGAAGATCTGGAAGGGTTCTGTGGAAAACTAGACTTACAGATACCAGATATACTGGGCTGGGGGGAGATTAGGGGGGGGGAGATTAGGGGGGGGGAGGGGGGAAAATAAAAGAAAAGGAAAAAAATAAAAAAATAAAAAAAAGAGGGAGGGGGGGAAAGAAAAGAAAAGAAGGAAAGAAAGCTTTCTGAATGGGGGAGAGGGGAGGAAAATATAGGGCATGCAGATCACGTGTAATAGAAGATGGCGGGTCAACACCCCTTCAAATTTTCAATCTAAGGAAGGGGTGAGAGGGTACACTGGGTCCCATACCTTGGGACAAATGGGTTTGTTAGACGTCCTGATTTTCGGGGCGCCGAACAAACTAGGGGCCCATATGGGGCCAGGTGGGGAGAGAGGGAGGAGGGGGAGGGTAGATGGGTGGGGGTGGTGGGAGGAAGGGGAATGGGGAGGAGGGGGGGTACATTGTGCAAATGCCTTGATAGAAAAAGGGATAGCTCGAGGTAGGCTAGAGGTACAAAAGGTAGCAAATCTAGAAAAATTACAACATTTAAATTTCTATCCTATAATGTAAAAGGGTTAAGTTCAAACTTGAAAAGGCACAAAATCTTGAAGGAACTACAGACCTATGGGGCAGGGGTGGTGTCCCTACAGGAGACCCATTTAACATATGAATCAAATATTAGATTAAGATCAAGAGAATTCCCGAATTGGTATTACGGAGATGCAATATCGAAAAGAGCAAGGGGGTGGCGATAGGATTGGCAAAAGGGGTGCAGTTTAAATTAGGAGGTATGATGCAGGACCCAGGAGGGAGATTCCTATTCATCAAAGGAATACTTGGAGAAATAGAATGCACCCTAGCCAATATATATGCCCCAAATAAAAACCCAACAAAATTTCTGAAGGACACATTGGAGAAATTAATGGATTTCAGAAATGGGGAACTAATAGTAATGGGTGACCTCAATATGTGCTTAGAACCAGAGATCGATAGTACGTCCGGGGCACAGGGGACGAATAACGGTCAGATGAGGAAGATAAAACAGGAACTACACAAAAATCAACTGGTAGACATTTGGAGGGTCATGAATGGTAAAACACGAGACTATACGTTCTACTCCCCTGTGCACCGGACGTACTCTAGGATCGATTATATTTTAGTAGACCATAGACTTTTAGACAGGATAGTAGGTTCAAAAATAGGAATCATCACAATATCAGACCATGCCCCTATTGAGATGGAGATGCAGATAACTAGGGCTCAAGGAAGGCAGTCACTATGGAGAATAAATGAAGATCTATTGCAAAACGAAGTTATTTCCAAAAAGATAGAGAGAGAACTAAAATATTACTTTGCAACAAATGAAACAGGAGATATATCGGGGTCGGTGATATGGGAAGCACATAAAGCCTACATAAGGGGAATAATAATAAAAGAGGGAGCAAGGAGAAAGAAGGAAAGGAAAAATAAAATGGGAAATCTTATAAAAGAAATTTTTAATTTAGAACAAGAACATAAAAAACACAGAGGACACCACCAAACAACATACCTAGCATTGATAAATAAACGAGACGAACTAAAAAAATCGATGGAACAAGAAACAAAGGAAAAATTCAACCAAATAGCTAAAGAAAGATATTTGTGGGGAAATAAGGCGGGAAAACATCTAGCTAGAATGCTTAGGGAAAAAAAAGCCCTAAACTTTATAGGAAAGATACAGGACAAACAGGGGAAGATGGTATATGAAACCAAAGAGATTGGTGAAGTATTTAAAAACTACTATAGTGAACTATATACGGGGGAGATGAATGGAGGCCAGATAAGTGATGAAATTAAAAACAGGAAGATAAAGGAATTCTTAAAGCTAGCCAAATTAACCAAGATTACAGAAAATTCTAGAGAGGTCCTGGAGAAACCAATAACAGAGGAGGAGATATATAGAGCCATAGCGGACAGTGCACAGGGGAAAAGCCCGGGTCCGGATGGGTTCACCACATATTATTATAAGAAATTTAAAGACATACTAGTACCCAATCACAAAACGTCTAGTGGTACAACCCAATGTTGGGTATGATCATATATGGTCTTATATGAAGCACACAATATAGAACTAATACACTTTTTACCTCAGTATATGGGATAGATGATGTCTAACTTGTTATAAATAAGTCATTCTAAGTTTGTTATTGGTTAATGACTTAGCCTAAAGGGAACTTACGTGACAGTATGTTTGAGTGGACCTTCAGTAAGGTCCTCTCAGGGCTACCTTTGAAAACTTCAGCAGAAAGTCTGCTCACAGTGTGAACCCACAAGGGGTGACAGACTTGACCATTACATAGCTTGCAAGCTTAACTGAGGATATTTCTTTGTAACCCTATCAGTTTATCTTTTTTACTTTACTTAAAAATCTATTGTTTAAAAAAAAAAAGAAGATAAAAAAGCAAAAAAATAATAAAAAAAAAAAAAGCACCCCAGTCCCCCCCTGCTCTCGCGCAAAGGCAAACGCAAGCGTCAGTCTGGCATCAAATGTAAACAGCAATTGCACCATGCATGTGAGGTATCACCGCGAAGGTCAGATCAAGGGCAGTATATTTAGCAGTAGACCTCCTCTGTAAATGTAAAGTGGTAACCTGTAAAGACTTTTAAATGCTTTTAAAAATGTAGTTTAGTTTGTCGCCACTGCAGGTTTGTGCGCAATTTTAAAGCATGTCATGTTTGGTATCCATGTACTCGGCCTAAGATCATCTTTTTTACTTTTTTACTTCATCAAACATTTGGGCAATATAGTGTGTTTTAGTGCATTAAAATTTGAAAAAGTGTGTTTTTTCCCAATAAAATGCGTTTGAAAAATCGCTGCGCAAATACTGTGTGAAAAAAATGAAACTCCCACTATTTTAATCTGTAGGGCATTTGCTTTAAAAAAATATATCATTTTTGGGGGTTCAAAATAATTTTCTTTCAAAAAAAAATATTTTTTCATGTAAACAAAAGGTGTCAGAAAGGGCTTTGTCTTCAAGTGATTAGATGAGTGGGTGATGTGTGACATAAGCTTCTAAATGTTGTGCATAAAATGCCAGGACAGTTCAAACCCCCCCAAATGACCCCCTTTTGGAAAGTAGACACCCCAAGCTATTTGCCGAGAGCCATGTCAAGTCCATGGAATATTTTATATTGTGACACAAGTTGCGGGAAAAATAAATTTTTTTTTTCTTTGCACAAAGTTGTGACTAAATGATGTATTGCTCAAAACATGCCATGGGAATATGTGAAATTACACCCCAAAATACATTCTGTTGCTTCTCCTGAGTACAGGGATACCACATGTGTGAGACTTTTTGGGAGCCTAGCCACGTATGGGACCCTGAAAACCAAGCACCGCCTTCAGGCTTTCTAAGGGTGTAAATTTTTGATTTCACTCTTCACTGCCTATCACAGTTTTGGAGGCCATGGAATGCCCAGGTGGCACAACCCCCCAAATGACCCCATTTTGGAAAGTAGACACCCCAAGCTATTTGCTGAGAGGCATAGTGAGTATTTTGCAGACCTCACTTTTTGTCACAAAGTTTTGAAAATTGAAAAAAGAAAAAAAAATACATTTTTCTTGTCTTTCTTCATTTTCAAAAACAAGAGAGCTGCAAAATACTCACCATGCCTCTCAGCAAATAGCTTGGGGTGTCTACTTTCCAAAATGGGGTCATTTGGGGGGGGGTTTGTGCTATTTTGGCATTTTATGGCCTTTGAAACTGTGATAGGCAGTGAAGAGTGAAATCAAAAATTTACACCCTTAGAAATCCTGAAGGCCCATGGCATGTTTGAGCAATATATCATTTATTGACAACTTTGCGCAAAAAAAAAAAGTTTGTCATCTTCCCACAACTTGTGGCAAAATATAAAATATTCCATGGACTCAACATGCCTCTCAGCAAATAGCTTGGGGTGTCTACTTTAAAAAATGGTCATTTGGGGGGGGGGGGGGGGTTGCCATCTGGGCATTTTATGGCCTTCAAATCTGTGATGGGTAGTGAGGAATGAAAACAAAAATTTACGCCCTTAGAAATCCTGAAGGCGGTGATTGGATTTCGGGGTCCTGTATGCAGCTAGGCTCCCAAAAAGTCCCACACATATGGTATACCCATACTCAGGAGAAGCAGCAGAATGTATTTTGGGGTGTAATTCCACATATGCCCATGGCATGTTTGAGCAATATATCATTTAGTGACAACTTTGTGCAAAAAAAAAGTTTTGTCACTTTCCCGCAACTTCTGGCAAAATATAAAATATTCCATGGACTCAACATGCCACTCAGCAAATAGCATGGGGTGTCTACTTTACAAAATGGGGTCATTTAGGGGGAAGGTTGTGCCATCTGGGCATTTTATGGCCTTCAAAACTGTGATAGGTAGTGAGGAGTGAAATAAAAAATTTACGCCCTTAGAAATCCTGAAGGCGGTGCTTGGTTTTCGGTGCCCCGTATGCGGCTAGACTCCCAAAAAGTCCAACACATGTGGTATCCTCGTACTCAGGAGAATCAGTAGAATGTATTTTGGGGTGCAATTCCACATATGCCTATGGCCTGTGTGAGCAATATATCATTTAGTGACAACTTTGTGCAAAAAAAAAAAAAAAAAATTTGTAATTTTCCCACAACTTGTGGCAAAATATAAAATATTCCACGGACTCAACATGCCTCTCAGCAAATAGCTTGGGGTGTCTACTTTACAAAATGGGGTCATTTGGGGGGGGTTGTGCCATCTGGGCATTTTAGGGCCTTCAAAACTGTGATAGGTAGTGGGGAGTGAAAACAAAAATTTACGCCCTTAGAAATCCTGAAGGCGGTGATTGGATTTCGGGGCCCCCTATGCAGCTAGGCTCCTAAAAAGTCTCACATATGTGGTATCCCCTTACTCAGGAGAAGCAGCAGAATGTATTTTGGGGTGTAATTCCACATATGCCCATGGCATGTTTGAGCAATATATCATTTAGTGACAACTTTTTGTAAATTTTTTTTTATCATTATTCAATCACTTGGGACAAAAAAATAATATTTAATGGGCTCAACATGCCTCTCAGCAATTTCCTTGGGGTGTCTACTTTCCAAAATGGGGTCATTTGGGGGGGGGGGGGGTTGTACTGCCGTGCCATTTTAGCACCTCAATGACATAGGCAGTCATAAACTAAAAGCTGTGTAAATTCCAGAAAATGTACCCTAGTTGTAGACGCTATGACTTTTGCGCAAACCAATAAATATACGCTTATTTACATTTTTTTTTACCAAAGACATGTGCCCGAATACATTTTGGCCTAAATGTATGAGTAAAATTGAGTTTATTGGATTTTATAACAAAAAGTAGAACATATGATTTTTTTTCAAAACTTTCGATCTTTTTCCATTTATAGCGCAAAAAATAAAAACCGCAGAGGTGATCAAATACGATCAAAAGAAAGCTCTATTTGTGGGAAAAAAGGAAGCAAATTTTGTTTGGGTACAGCATTGCATTATCGCGCAATTAGCAGTTAAAGCAACGCACTGCCAAATTGTAAAAAGTGCTCTGGTCAGGAAGGGGGTAAATCCTTCCGGGGCTGAAGTGGTTAATAATAAAACATAAATATTCTTCATTTTAAATAGTAAATAAAACATATATAATCTCATAACACTTCGGTTAGGGGGGTAAAAAACTCCCCCCAAGGGTACATTGGCCACTGTCGATTGTCCATTATAATCATTGAACTAAGTAGTAAAAAGGGAGTGCAAGAAACATTCCCGAAAGAACAACAAAGCCTACTAGTAGCAAGTATAAGTATATAAGTAATGAGAATATTTTAGCACTGGCAGGAACTGGGGGACAAATAATGGAAAAGAAACATGGATATTGAAAATTGATCCATTTTGACCATTAAGCCATTTATTTTGGATCTGAAGTAAAGCAGTTGTTACAATATATATATTAAGAACTTGTTAAGACAATTAAAGTATCTCCTTGAGGCGATAAATGACAAAAAAAAAAGATATTAAAGATAATAAAACTGTTTAGCTGTCTTATTAATCAAGAGTCAGATGAAGAATGGATCCTAGAAGTATGAAGTTATGAAAATGGAAAAGATAGCTAATTTTCACATCATCATAACCGAGTGTGTCTAAATATAATAAGAATTAACTAGAAACAAAATGTGAAATAGACAGTGAGGATTGGTGAACTTATCCATCAAGTAGAGAGAGAAATATGAGTATATAGTAAACTTCAGTTCATAGAGTCATCAGGGGCTTGATCAGGCGATCTATATTGTCCCCTTTTATGTAAGCTCTGGTGTTCATTTCTCCTTGACAACGCAGAAAATTTATTTGAAGAAGATGATGTCGGTCTTCGTCGAGTGGTTTCTTGATTCTGTGTCGAGTTCAGCAGATGCATGTCTTGAAGGGTAGTTTGGAGTTTGTTAGCAGAACGACTTGTAAATTTAGAGCCTTGAAATGTGAAACACACTGAAAAGGGGAATCCCCATTGATATGTAATTTGATTGCATTGTAATACTTGTAGTAAGGGTTTTAAGGCCCTTCTTTTATTTATTGTAAATTGGGACTAGTCTGCAAAAAGCTGGTAATTATGTCCTTGGAAGTTAAGAGTTACTTTATTCCTTGCTGCAGATAGTAGTTGTTCTTTTGTTCTGTAGAAATTAAACTTTGCAATGATATCGCAGGGTTGATCATCAGATTTTTTAGGTGTTTGGGCTCTATGAACCCTGTCCATTTCCAGATGATCAATCGGGATGGCTGGTTGTAGTTCCTGAAAACTCTATCTCTAATAGGGATGAGCTTCGAATTCGAGTCGAACTCATGTTCGACTCGAACATTGGCTGTTCGCCGAACAGCGAACAATTTGGGGTGTTCGCGGCAAATTCGATAGCCGCGGAACACCCTTTAAAAGTCTATGGGAGAAATCAAAAGTGCTAATTTTAAAGGCTTATAAGCAAGTTATTGTCATAAAAAGTGTTTGGGGACCTGGGTCCTGCCCCAGGGGACAAGGATCAATGCAAAAGAAAGTTTTAAAAACGGCCATTTTTTCGGGAGCAGTGATTTTAATAATGCTTAAGGTGAAACAATAAAAGTGAAATATTTCTTTAAATTTCATACCTGGGGGGTGTCTATAGTATGCCTGTAAAGGGGCACATGTTTCCCGTGTTTAGAACAGTCTGACAACAAGATGACATTTCAAAGGAAAAAAAGTCATTTAAAACTACTCGCGGCTATTAATGAATTGCCGGTCCGACAATACACATAAAAGTTCATTGATAAAAATGGCATGGGAATTCTCCACAGGGGAACCCTGAACCAAAATAAAAAAAAGACGTGGGGGTCCCCCTAAATCCCATACCAGGCACTTCAGGTCTGGTAAGGATATTAAGGGGAACCCCAGCCAAAATTTAAAAAAAATGACGTGGGGTCCCCCTCAAAATCTATACCAGACCCTACAGGTCTGGTATGGATTTTAAGGGGAACCCCACACCAAAATTTAAAAAAAATGGCGTCGGGCCCCCCAAAAATCCATACCAGACCCCTATCCGAGCACGCAACCTGGCAGGCCGCAGGAAAAGAGGGGGACGAGAGAGCACCCGCCTCCTGAACTGTACCAGGCCACATGCCCTCAACATTGGCAGGGTGCTTTGGGGTAGCCCCCCAAAACACCTTGTCCCCATATTGATGGGGACAAGGGCCTCATCCCCACAACCCTTGCCCGGTGGTTGTGGGGGTCTGCGGGCGGGGGGCTTATCGAAATCTGGAATCCCACTTTAACAAGGGGACCCCCAGATCCCGGCCCTCCCCCCTGTGTGAAATGGTAAGGGGGTACCCTACCATTTCACAAAAAAACTGTCAAAAATGTTAAAAATGACAAGAGACGGTTTTTGACAATCCCTTTATTTAAATGCTTCTTCTTTCTTCTATCTTCTATATTCTATCTTCCTTAGGTTTCTTCCTCCATCTTCTTCTTCTGGTTCTTCTGGTTCTTCCTCCAGTGTTCTCGTCCTGCATCTTCATCTGCGGCATCTTCTTCCCTTCTTTTCCTCGGGCCGCTCCACATCCATGATGGCATGGAGGGAGCTCCCGCTGTGTGACGCTTCTCCTCTTCTGACGGTTCTTAAATAACGGGGGGGGGCCACCCGGTGACCCTGCCCCCCTCTGACGCATGGGGACTTGACGGGGACTTCCCTGTGGCATTCCCCATGACGTCAGAGGGGGCGGGGTCACCCATTATGTAACCCCGTCCCCTTCTGACATCACAGGGAATGCCACAGGGAAGTCCCATCAAGTCCCTGTGTGTCAGAGAGGGCGGGGTCACCGGGTGGCCCCGCCCACCATTATTTAAGAACCGTCAAAGGAGGAGAAGCGTCACACAGCGGGACCCTCCCTCCATGCCATCATGGATGCGGAGCGGCCCGAGGAGAAGAAGGGAAGAAGACTCCGCGGATGAAGATGCAGGACGAGAACACCGGAGGAAGAACCAGAAGAACCAGAAGAAGAAGAAGATGGAGGAAGAAAACGAAGGAAGATAGAAGATAGAGGATAGGAGATAGAAGAAAGAAGAAGCATTTAAATAAAAGGAATTGTCAAAAACTGTCTCTTGTCATTTTTAACATTTTTGACAGTTTTTTTGTGAAATGGTAGGGATACTTTTGTACCCCCTTACCATTTCACACAGGGGGGAGGGCCGGGATCTGGGGGTCCCCTTGTTAAAGGGGGCTTCCAGATTCCGATAAGCCCCCCACCCGCAGACCCCCACAACCAGCAGGCAAGGGTTGTGGGGATGAGGCCCTTGTCCCCATCAACATGGGGACAAGGTGTTTTGGGGGGCTACCCCAAAGCACCCTCCCAATGTTGAGGGCATGTGGCCTGATACGGTTCAGGAGGGGGGCGCTCTCTCATCCCCCCCCTTTTTTCCTGCGGCCTGCCAGGTTGCGTGCTCGGATAAGGGTCTGGTATGGATTTTTGGGGGGACCCCACGCCATTTTTTTTAAATTTTGGCGCGGGGCTCCCCTTAAAATCCATACCAGACTTGAAGGGTCTGGTATAGATTTTTGAGGGGGACCCCACGCCATTTTTTTAAAAAATTTTGGCCAGGGTTCCCCTTATTATCCATACTAGACCTGAAGGGCATCATTTTTTTTAAATTTTGGTTCGGGGTTCCCCTGTGGGGAATTCTCATGCCATTTTTATCAATGAACTTTTATGTGTATTGTCGGACCGGCAATTCATTAATAGCCGCGAGTAGTTTTAAATGAATTTTTTCCTTTGAAATGTCATTTTGCTGTCAGACTGTTCTAAACACGGGAAACATGCCTCCCTTTACAGGCAACCTTTAGACACCCCCCAGGTATGAAATTTAAAGGAATATTACACTTTTATTGTTTCACTTTAAGCATTATTAAAATCACTGCTCCCGAAAAAACGGCAGTTTTTAAAACTTTTTTTGCATTGATTCATGTCCCCTGGGGCAGGACCCAGGTCCCCAAACACTTTTTATGACAATAACTTGCATATAAGCCTTTAAAATTAGCACTTTTGATTATTCATGTTTGTGTCCCATAGACTTTAACGGTGTTCGCGCGTTTGAACAAATTTTTTGCCTGTTCGCAAGTTCTGGTGCGAAATGAACAGGGGGGTGTTCTGCTCATTCCTAATCTCTAATGCGCAAATTAGAGTGTCTAGCACGATTTTCGTAGTCTTACAATCTTGTCTGTAATGTTGCATTTTCCTCTTTAAGGTTGTCAATTTCATTATAGCATTCTACATTTTTAGTTTCGAAGTCATCTACTCTGGTTTAAAGTGTGGATAAGCGCTGACCCAGCTCTCTTATTTCCTTGGTAAGGCTAGTATAAATATGGTCAGAGATGCTTTTCAATGTTTTTTGAAGCATTTTTTCTATCTGTTTCAGTGTAACTGTTGAGGTAGTTTTGTTCTGAGGCGAATCTTCCAAATACTCAGTGTACTTCAGAAACATATGGTGCAGTCTGTGTGACAGTATATGCCATTAAGTTGATATCATCACCGCTGGAGTTACCTGAGGTAAACTGCTGCAGAGCTGTTTTAACTGTGCTGTGAGGCGGTGCTGTTTTGTTGATTTTGGGACCCATATTCTGTCCAGCGACACCGGAACCAAGACCCCCAAATTCAGGAGTGCTGTGGGCACAAATTGATATATTTTATGTGTGTTTGGCGAACACCCACCGTTATTCAGCTTTATCACTCTCTCTGAGAGCAGAGCTTCAGGCAGGCATGTCTGCCCTGCTTGGCTCCGCCCCTCAGCTCTGATCATCAAGTTCAATTGAAAAATTGAGGTTGATTTACTAAAACTGAAGAGTGCAAAATCTGGTGCAGCTCTGCATACAAACCAATCAGCTTTTAGAATTTGGATAGTTTCTGGAGTCAGTACTGAGGACATTTTACCTTTATTTGGAGGTGTGAATAACGCCCTAGTACAATTTTAAAGTTTAAATTGTATAAATATACAGACAAAACATAGAACAAACGTCCACACAAAAAAAAAAGACAATAATTTGTTCCGGTATATAGCAGTAATCACTGAGGAGTGTCAATGTTACAAAAAATTCAACCAAGTTCCCCACCATAAACCCATCATAGAGCAGTAACATAATTGGCAGTCAGGGGGATCTAGTACAATTAACTGTAGCACTTTTTAGCACTTCTTCTATAATGGATGTAATTTAGCTGCCATAGCTACTTTACCCTGTTCCTGACCAGCCGCCGCAGTTGTACTGCGGCAGAATGGCACAGGCAGGCGAATCGCCGTTATGCTACGTCAGGCGCACGGCTGGCTATGGGGCGTCCCCCCGCCGGCCACGATGATTGGATTCGATCAAGGAAATCTGGCCTGGACCTGGTGATCGCTCCTGATGAATGATACCCTTCCCCTGTCTGTGTAACTGTAAACACTGACAGGGGAAGTGATGTCATCTCGTGTCGGTCTTTTCTTTTTCAGCCCGAGAGGAGAGAGCATCAAAAAAGTGAGTGGCACAACACTACACTGACACCAGGTCACGTAGGCACATAATTCACCCCTGATCACCACCTGTCACTGTGTCACCCAGTACAGCAATCAGATTTTTTTTATCGCTGTACTAGTGTCATTAGTGACACTAATCAGTGTTAGGGTATTTAGTCTTAGGCCCAGATAGGTCTAGGGACCCCCCCAACCCCAGCCAATAAAGGTTTAACCCCCCAATAAAGGCTTAACCCCTTGATTACCCCCTGTCACCTGTGATCACAGTATAAGTGTCACGGGTGATGCAGTTTAGTTGGATTTATTTTTATAGCGTCAGGGCACCTGCCGCATTTTACCCAATAAAGGTTTAACCCCCTGATCACCCGGCGGGGGATCAAAGTAAGGTTTTAGCATCAGATAGGGTTTGCATCACCCCAGGCAACATCAGATCAGTGCCAGTACCGCTAACACACACGCACGCACCATACGCCTCCCTTAGTAGTATAGTGTCTTAACAGATCAATATCTGATCAGAACTATATTAGCGTCCCCAACAGTTTAGGGTTCCCAAAAACGCAGTGTTAGCGGGATCAGCCCAGATACCTGCTAGCACCTACGTTTAGCCCCTCTGCCCAGTTCAGCCCAGCCCACCCAAGTGCAGTATCAAATTGCTGTTACTTACAAAACACAACACACATAACTGCAGCGTTCACAGAGTCAGGCCTAATCCCTGCGAATGCTAACAGTTTTTCTGGTAGCGTTTGAATCAGTCGCTAACAGTCAGGAGCTTTTTTACCTGTCTTACTACTGTACCACTAAATTTAGAGACCAAAATGTAAAATCAAAGGTACACTAGTGAAGAGGCCTACACGTTTCTGAGCACAACAGATAGAAAAGAGGAAGTCACTCATCTGTCAGATTCAGGCTCCTAATACGATCCTGTAGATGACAGCAGCACCCTGACAGATAGCTCTGACAATGGAGTTGTGGTCCCTGCCAAGGTCAGGCATACCAGACCCCGATCTTCTTCTGCTGTTGTTGATGTGCAAGAACTGCAGGTCCCTCGTATGGAGCAGAGAGTCAGTACTAGTGCCGCTATTCCTTCTGGTGAACTGGTAAGCACCAGCGGCCTAGTACATCCTGGTCGTACATCCAGCACTGCAGTAACACTTGGTGATGTGGCGAGTCCCATAAGTGCAGTTCAAGCTAGCGAGGTGGCAAGCATGAGTAAAGTTCCGCTGCCACCAAGAAGAAGACAAAGACAGAAAAGTCAAGCCCATAGTGCCCTTTCTTCTGCATTCACCAATCCTAATTGGGAACCCACCACTTCTGCAGCACCTGTACTTCCCCATTCACTGGCCAACCCGGCATTCAGGTGAAAACAGTTGATTTTACGTCACTTGATTTTTATTCTGTGTTTTTCACTGCAGATTTCTAAAGATCTATTGTGGACCAAAGCAATTTGTATGCTGGTCAATACATTGCCGCTAATCCCCAGCTGATCCTTGCCAGAGATTGGAGACCAATTACGGTCTCTGAATTTAAAACCTTCCTGGGCCTATCCCTCCTCATGGGCGTAACTAAAAAGAGTGAATTGCGGTCATATTGGTCCACTGACCCAATTCACCATACTCCCGTGCTCTCTGCCTCCATGACCAGGACACGATACAAGCAGATCTTGCGGTTCATGCACTTCAGTGACTATGAACTCTGTCATCCTTGGGGTGACCCTGAATTTGATCGGCTCTACAAAATTCGGCCCCTTGTAAACCACTTCAACCAACGTTTTGAAGCCTTGTTTAATCCCCATCAAGTTGTCTGCGTTGATGAGTCCCTGATTACGTTTTCTGGCTGCTTGTCATTCAAACGGCACCTTCCCAGCAAGCGTGCCAGATACGGGGTCAAGATGTATAAGCTCTGTGACAGGGCCACAGGCTATACATGTAGTTTTATGGTTTACGAGGGAAGAGATAGTTACAGAGAGCCAACAAACTGCCCTGACTAGGGATGAGCCGAACACCCCCCGGTTCGGTTCGCACCAGAACCCGCGAACGGACCGCAAGTTCGCACGAACGTTAGAACCCCATTGACGTCTATGGGACTCGAACGTTCGAAATCAAAAGTGCTCATTTTAAAGGCTAATTTGCATGGTATTGTCCTAAAAAGGGTGTGGGGACCCGGGTCCTACCCCAGGGGACATGTATCAATGCAAAAAAAACTTTTAAAAACGGCCGTTTTTTCGGGAGCAGTGATTTTAATGATGCTTAAAGTAAAAAAAAAAAAAGTGAAATATTCCTTTAAATATCGTACCTGGGGGGTGTCTATAGTATGCCTGTAAAGTGACGCGTGTTTCCCATGTTTAGAACAGTCCCTGCACCAAATGTCATTTTTAAAGGAAAAAATCTCATTTAAAACTGCTTGCGGGTTTAATGTCATGTCGGGTCCTGGCAATATGGATGAAAATCAGTGAGACAAACGGCATGGGTACCCCCCAGTCCATTACCAGGCCCTTTGGGTCTTGTATGGATATTAAGGGGAACCCCGCACCCAAATTAAAATAAGGAAAGGTCCCTATATACTCTGAACAGCAGTATACAGGCGGTGCAAACAAGACAGGGACTGTAGGTTTGTTGTTAAGTAGAATCTGTTTGTAATTTTGAACATTTTTAACGTGTTTAGCTCCAGCCAAAAAATCTTTTCTAAGCTTTTTGGAAAACATAGGGAAGGGTTAACACCCCTGTGACATTTGTTTTGCGTCTTTCCTCCTCTTCAGAAGATTTCACCTCACTTTTTTGTCCCAATGAAAAATGTTTTTTGAAAATTTGGGTTTTTTTGTGGAACAAGGATTGGAAAGCATCAGTGGAAAGGAGAAATTGTTTTCCCATATTAACTCTTACATGAGAGAATTTCCCTTCCTAGGGGTAGATTTCATCTCACTTCCTGTTGTCTCCTTCCGTTTGCAAGTAGGAGTCGTTTGTAAGTTAGATGTTTGAAAGTAGGGTCCTGCCCTATATACTCAGCAGAAATTTGGGCCTTAGGTGTTGCTGTGGCCAAAACACTGTAAGCCCTCACAGGGCCCTGCTGTGAAATATTAGATCAAGAATTGTAATTACATGCCCCTGTTGAACAGGAGCTGAAAAATTAGGCCTTAGGCACTGGTGCTGGTGCCACAACACTGCAACCCCTCACAGACACTCTAGTTGGAACGCAGGAACGAGCCCTGCTGCAAAGTATTGCATCAAAAATTGTAATTACACGCCCCTGTTAGACAGGGGCAGAAAAATTGGGCCTTAGGCACTGGTGCTGGTGCCACAACACTGCAACCCCTCACAGACACTCTAGTTGGAACGCAGGAACGAGCCCTGCTGCAAAGTATTGCATCAAAAATTGTAATTACACGCCCCTGTTAGACAGGGGCAGAAAAATTGGGCCTTAGGCACTGGTACTGGTGCCACAACACTGCAACCCCTCACAGACACTCTAGTTGGAATGCAGGAACGAGCCCTGCTGCAAAGTATTGCATCAAAAATTGTAATTACACGCCCCTGTTAGACAGGGGCAGAAAAATTGGGCCTTAGGCACTGGTGCTGGTGCCACAACACTGCAACCCCTCACAGACACTCTAGTTGGAATGCAGGAACGAGCCCTGCTGCAAAGTATTACATCAAAAATTGTAATTACACGCCCCTGTTATACAGGGGCTGAAAAATTGTGCCTTAGGCACTGGTGGTGGCGCCCAGAACCAAAAATGTTCTTACAAGCTATCAGCGTGATGATTGAGGAGGAAGAGGATAATTACTCAGGGATAGTCACTCAGCATCAGCATAGGCAGTCTTTGAAGGGATCTGAAAAAAATTATTAAGTTACATCAGCATCAGGTGCTTGGTAGCTGGTGGTGATCCAAGACTGATTCATTTTTATGAAGGTCAGCCGATCGACCGAGTCAGTGGACAGACGCACCCTGTGATCGGTTACCACGCCTCCAGCAGCACTGAATGTGCGTTCCGAAAGAACGCTGGATGCAGGACAGGCCAGTAGCTCAATTGCATACTGTGCAAGCTCTGGCCAGTGATCCATCCTCAAGACCCAGTAACCCAGAGGATTTTCGGTGGGAAAGGTGTCCAAGTCTGATCTTGCCCCTAGGTATTCCTGCACCATGTAAAACAGACGCTGGCGATGGTTGCTGGAACCGATCATACCTTGGGGCTGCGGACCAAAAAATTGTCTGAACGCATCGGTCAGACGGCCACCTTCTCCACCGCTCCTTCTTTGACTGACCGAAGCCTCAGCAACACGTTGTCCAGAAACAGGAGTTTGTAACCTCCCAGTCTCTGGGAACGCGTTGCACAGACCTTTCTGCAAGGCCTCCCGAAGATGTTTCATCCTCTGCTCCCTCTGCGATGGCAAGATAAGGTCCGCAACCTTACCCTTGTAACGTGGATCAAGGAGGGTTGCCAGCCAGTATTGGTCCTTCTCCTTGATACCACGAATACGAGGATCCTTACGCAGGCTTTGCAGGATCAGGGAGGCCATGCAGCGTAGGTTTGCTGAGGCATTCGGTCCGGAGTCCTCTGGGTCACTAAGGACAACAACGTCCGCAGCCACCTCCTCCCAGCCACGTACAAGTCCATGTGTTCCTTGGGACTGATCCCTTAAAGACTGCTGATGCTGAGTGCCAGGCTCCACCTCCATACTGACACAATCTTCCTCCTCCTCCTCCTCCTCCTCCTCCTCCTCTTCCTGTGTGATCGGCGGGCACGCAGGAACACTGTCTGGATAAAGGGGGCCTTGAGAGCTAAGGAAGTCCTCCTCTTCCTGCCTCTGTTCTGCCTCAAGTGCCCTGTCCATTATTCCACGCAGCGTGTGCTCCAACAGGTGGACAAGGGGGACAGTGTCACTGATGCATGCACTGTCAGTGCTCACCATCCTCGTGGCCTCCTCGAATGGTGACAGGACAGTGCATGCATCCCTGATCATGGCCCACTGGCGTGGGGAAAAAAAACCAAGGTCCCCTGACCCTGTCCTGGTGCCATAGTCGCACAGGTACTCATTGATGGCCCTCTGCTGCGTGTGCAGCCGCTGCAGCATGGCCAATGTCGAGTTCCACCTGGTGGGCATGTCACAGATTAGGCGGTTCTTGGGCAGGTTAAACTCCTTTTGGAGGTCCGTCAGCCGAGCACTGGCATTATATGACCGGCGGAAATGCACACAGACTTTCCTGGCCTGCCTCAGGACATCCTGTAAGCCCGGGTACCTGCCCAAGAACCGCTGCACCACCAAGTTAAGGACGTGAGCCAAACAGGGCACATGGGTCAGTTGTCCCTGTCGGAGGGCAGAGAGGAGGTTGGTGCCATTGTCGCAAACCACCATTCCTGCCTTAAGTTGGCGTGGCGTCAACCACCTCTGAACCTGCCCCTGCAGAGCTGACAGAACCTCTGCCCCAGTGTGGCTCCTGTCCCCCAAGCACACCAGCTCAAGCACCGCATGGCATCTTTTGGCCTGCGTACTTGCGTAGCCCCTTGAACGCCTACGGAGCACCGCTGGTTCCGAGGAAGAGGCCATGGAGGAAGAAGAAGAGGAGGGGGTGGAGGAGAGAGGTGTGTCACAATCAGCATTTTGGAGGCGTGGTGGCGGAACAACCTCCAACACTACTGCACCTTGTCCTGCATCCTTCCCAGCTGCCAGCAGAGTCACCCAATGCGCCGTGAAACTTAAGTAACGTCCCTGTCCATGCCTGCTGGACCATGAGTCAGCGGTAATATGCACCTTACCGCTGACCGCCCTGTCCAGCGAGGCATGGACATT
The DNA here is from genome assembly GCA_037952835.1 of Lithobates septentrionalis. Classification (NCBI taxonomy): domain Eukaryota; kingdom Metazoa; phylum Chordata; class Amphibia; order Anura; family Ranidae; genus Lithobates; species Lithobates septentrionalis. The sequence goes on from JBBDGP010001242.1 coordinate 1,820,056, forward strand.
GCCTTCCACATGCCGGTAGAGAGCTGGAATCGCCTTCCGTGAGAAAAAGTGGCGTTTGGGTACCTGCCACTGAGGAACCGCACATTCCACAAACTCACGGAAGGGGGCAGAGTCTACCAACTGAAAAGGCAGCAGTTGAAGTGCTAGCAATTTTGCCAAGCTAGCATTCAACCGCTGGGCATGTGGATGGCTGGGAGCAAACTTCTTTCGGCGGTGCAGCAGCTGGGGCAGGGAAATTTGCCTGGTACAATCTGGCGTCGGTGTACCAAAAGCAGATTGCCCACAAGTACTTGGCTGTGACACACCTAATTCTACACCTTCATTCCTCTCACTGCAGGTCTCAGAGAGGACTGAAGGTCTAGTGGGGTTGGAAATCTCAGCTGATGAGGAGCAAGGAGAGATCCTCTTTGTTCTTTGGTGTGGGTCTTTTAGATATGCTTGCCAACGAACTGCATGGCAGGTCAACATATGTCTGGTCAAGCATGTGGTACCCAAGCGGGAGATGTTTTGGCCACGCGAGATACGCTTGAGACATATGTTGCAAATAGCAGCGGTGCGATCTGATGCACTCGTCTCAAAAAAGGCCCACACCAAAGAACTTTTTGAATAACGCGCAGAGACTGCAGCGCCCTGCACATGTGGAGCTTTGGGGTGTGATGCAGTCAATGTGCTGCCCTTAGGCTGGCCCCTGGAGGGCATCCTGCCTCGTTGGTGATGTGCCGCCTCCTCCTCCTCCTCCTCCTCCTCTCTCCTATCAGGCACCCACGTTGAGTCAGTGACCTCATCATCCCCTCCCTCCTCATCACTGGAGCAAACCTGGCAGTATGCTGCAGCAGGGGGAGCATGACTGCCAGATTGCTGTCCTTCTTGGGCACCCCCTCTGTCCGTGCTCATGTTACTGCCTTCATCAAGCTCAGTATCATCATCAGAGCCTTCCAAACGCTGGGCATCCTCCTGGAGCATGTACCCAACACTGTGGTCAAACAGTTCGAGGGAATCCTCATGAGGACATGGTGGAGCTAGGGAAGGAGTCACTGATGACATTGAGCTGAGGGAAGAGGCCGCTGCTTTGCCAGACAAAGCACCCTGGGCATGGGTGAGAGAGGATGAGGAGGATGAGGACGGCTTGGTCATCCACTCGACCAAGTTTTCTGCATGTTGCGGCTCAACACGGCCAGCTGCCGAAAAAAAGGCCAAGCGTGTCCCATGGCCACGGGCTGATGAGGATGCACCGTCTCCACGACCAGCACTAGACACAGAGCCTGCTTGCCCTCTCTTATTGGCTTGTGACTGTCTGCCTCTCCTTCTTGGCCTTCCAGACATACTAATGGCCTGTAGCTGCACTAAGCTGGGATAGAACACCTGTAATTTTCTTCAGGTAGCTTTATATACTGTAACCAGACAAGCCTGCCTGTCAGTAGGAAGATAACAGGAACGGATCTAGCTGAACACTGTGAGCAGGACGCACTGCACTAAATGTAAATAGCAGGAATGGATCTAGCTGAACACTGTGAGCAGGACGCACTGACTGCACTAAATGTAAATAGCAGGAACGGATCTAGCTGAACACTGTGAGCAGTACGCACTGACTGCACTAAATGTAAATAGCAGGAACGGATCTAGCTGAACACTGTGAGCAGGACGCACTGCACTAAATGTAAATAGCAGGAACAGATCTAGCTGAACACTGTGAGCAGGACGCACTGCACTAAATGTAAATAGCAGGAACGGATCTAGCTGAACACTGTGAGCAGGAGGACGCACTGACTGCACTAAATGTAAATAGCAGGAACAGATCTAGCTGAACACTGTGAGCAGGACGCACTGCACTAAATGTAAATAGCAGGAACAGATCTAGCTGAACACTGTGAGCAGGACGCACTGCACTAAATGTAAATAGCAGGAACGGATCTAGCTGAACACTGTGAGCAGGACGCACTGACTGCACTAAATGTAAATAGCAGGAACAGATCTAGCTGAACACTGTGAGCAGGACGCACTGCACTAAATGTAAATAGCAGGAACAGATCTAGCTGAACACTGTGAGCAGGACGCACTGCACTAAATGTAAATAGCAGGAACGGATCTAGCTGAACACTGTGAGCAGGACGCACTGCACTAAATGTAAATAGCAGGAACGGATCTAGCTGAACACTGTGAGCAGGACGCACTGCACTAAATGTAAATAGCAGGAACGGATCTAGCTGAACACTGTGAGCAGGACGCACTGCACTAAATGTAAATAGCAGGAACAGATCTAGCTGAACACTGTGAGCAGGACGCACTGACTGCACTAAATGTAAATAGCAGGAACAGATCTAGCTGAACACTGTGAGCAGGACGCACTGACTGCACTAAATGTAAATAGCAGGAACGGATCTAGCTGAACACTGTGAGCAGGACGCACTGACTGCACTAAATGTAAATAGCAGGAACGGATCTAGCTGAACACTGTGAGCAGGACGCACTGCACTAAATGTAAATAGCAGGAACAGATCTAGCTGAACACTGTGAGCAGGACGCACTGCACTAAATGTAAATAGCAGGAACGGATCTAGCTGAACACTGTGAGCAGGACGCACTGACTGCACTAAATGTAAATAGCAGGAACGGATCTAGCTGAACACTGTGAGCAGGACGCACTGCACTAAATGTAAATAGCAGGAACGGATCTAGCTGAACACTGTGAGCAGGACGCACTGACTGCACTAAATGTAAATAGCAGGAACGGATCTAGCTGAACACTGTGAGCAGGACGCACTGACTGCACTAAATGTAAATAGCAGGAACTGATCTAGTTGAACACTGTGAGCAGGACGCACTGCACTAAATGTAAATAGCAGGAACAGATCTAGCTGAACACTGTGAGCAGGACGCACTGCACTAAATGTAAATAGCAGGAACGGATCTAGCTGAACACTGTGAGCAGGACGCACTGACTGCACTAAATGTAAATAGCAGGAACGGATCTAGCTGAACACTGTGAGCAGGACGCACTGACTGCACTAAATGTAAATAGCAGGAACGGATCTAGCTGAACACTGTGAGTAGGACGCACTGCACTAAATGTAAATAGCAGGAACAGATCTAGCTGAACACTGTGAGCAGGACGCACTGCACTAAATGTAAATAGCAGGAACGGATCTAGCTGAACACTGTGAGCAGGACGCACTGCACTAAATGTAAATAGCAGGAACAGATCTAGCTGAACACTGTGAGCAGGACGCACTGACTGCACTAAATGTAAATAGCAGGAACAGATCTAGCTGAACACTGTGAGCAGGACGCACTGACTGCACTAAATGTAAATAGCAGGAACGGATCTAGCTGAACACTGTGAGCAGGACGCACTGCACTAAATGTAAATAGCAGGAACGGATCTAGCTGAACACTGTGAGCAGGACGCACTGCACTAAATGTAAATAGCAGGAACAGATCTAGCTGAACACTGTGAGCAGGACGCACTGACTGCACTAAATGTAAATAGCAGGAACGGATCTAGCTGAACACTGTGAGCAGGACGCACTGCACTAAATGTAAATAGCAGGAACGGATCTAGCTGAACACTGTGAGCAGGACGCACTGCACTAAATGTAAATAGCAGGAACAGATCTAGCCTAATCTAGCTAACTCAAATCAAATGACACTGTCTGTCTCTCTCTCTATCAGCACACCGGAACACACTACACAGGGCCGCCGTGCAGGCGGCCTTATATAGTGTGGGGCGTGTACTAAATCCCCTGAGCCATAATTGGCCAAAGCCACCCTGGCTTTGGCCAATTACAGCTCTCTCTACTGACGGCGCTGTGATTGGCCAAGCATGCGGGTCATAGTGCATGCTTGGCCAATCATCAGCCAGCAATGCACTGCGATGCCGCAGTGAATTATGGGCCGTGACGCGCCACACGAATTTGGCGCGAACGGCCCATAACGTTCGCAATTCGACGGACGGTCGAACAGCCGATGTTCGAGTCGAACATGGGTTCGACTCGAACACGAAGCTCATCCCTAGCCCTGACTACATAGGAAGCACTGGCAAGATTGTGTGGGACTTGGTGTCACCCTTATTCGGAAAGGGGTACCACTTGTATGTGGACAATTATTACACAAGCGTGCCACTTTTTAGTCACTTGTTTGATCATCAAATTGGCACATGTGGTACCGTGCTATCTAATCGCCGGGGTTTTCCCCAGCGGCTTGTAGATTCCCGTCTTAGGCGGGGGGAGAGAGCCTGCTTGAGATGTAATAATTTGCTCACTGTGAAGTGGAGGGATAACAAGAATGTTTTCGTTCTTACCTCCCTTCATGCAGACACAGCTGTCCAAATTCCTACGGTGACTGGTGTTGTGGAGAAACCCCTCTGTGTCCATGAATATAACCTCAATATGGGAGGGGTGGACCTCAGTGACCAGTTGTTGGCGCTAAACCTAATTGCCCGTAAGGCCAGACGCTGATATAAAAAAGTGTCTGTATACTTATTTCATTTGGCTTTACTGAACGCTCATGTGCTATACAGAGCTTCAGGATGAACTGGATCCTTCCTTAAATTCCAGGAAGAGATCATCAGAGCCCTTCTGTTTCCAGTGCAAATGCAGTAAGCCAGCTGCATGAGAGGCATTTTCTGCATGTCCTCTCTGGTACCCGTACCCAAAGAAACCCCCAAAGAAGATGTTGTGTCTGTAGAAAGCGCGGATTTAGCGCGGACACTCACTTTTATTGTCCCTCCTGTCCTGACCAACCTGTTCTTTGCATTGGTGACTGTTTCGAACGCTATCACACACTAGTTGAGTATTAGCGTAGGGTACAGTACCACACAGTCATAGGCACACGTAAACAGGGTCTCGGAGTCTTGAAAGAGGTGATGGCCATCACATTTTGAGAGACCCTAATCTGCAACGTTCAAATTATAGTTTTTTTTTACAGCTTTTATAAAAGTGAAAAAAGTGAAAAAAAAAACACACACACACACAAAAGCACAAAAAAAATAAAAAAATAAAAAAGCCAAAAATAGTTGTGGTTGTATTTTTCTTCTCTCTCTCTCTATTGTTCTCTCTCTTATGTTCGCTCTCTACTTTCCACTCTACTGTTTGCTCACTATTGTTCTATATCTATCGTTCTCTCTCAGTTTTATTTTTACTATGTTTTATTGTATTTGCTTTGCAGGTATGGTATGTTATACTGTAATGTTTGTTTTATTGTTAACCATCATTTTCTTAGCAGGTACGCCATTCAGTTGCAGCGCAGATTTATTTATCTTGACAGCAACAACGTTTGCTCCCACAATAGATAAAGCCGTGACTTCAGCTCTGTAGGAGGTGATTTCACCACCACAGTTAAAAAAAAGAGCATATATGCCGAAGCATGGGGGCAGGGGTGGAGGAGCAATTTGCTCCTAACTTTTGGGGCGGATGCCCCCATGCTTGGGCATATATATATTTTAGGCACAGATTGCATTTAAAAATGTTTTATTTTTTACTATGCTTTTTTTGTATTTGCTTCGCAGGTATGGTAAGTCTTATGCCCTGTACACACGATCGGACATTGATCGGACATTCTGACAACAAAATCCATGGATTTTTTTTCGACTGATGTTGGCTCAAACTTGTTTTGCATACACACAGTCGCACAAAGTTGTCGGAAAATCCGATTGTTCTGAACGTGGTGACGTAAAACACGTATGTCGGGACTATAAACGGGATAGTAGCCAATATCTTTCGTCTCTTAATTTCTGAGCATGCGTGGCACTTTGTGCATCGGAATTGTCCACACACGGTCGGAATTTACACAAACGGATTTTGTGTGTCGGAAATTCCGATGGAAAAAGTCAGATGGAGCCCACACACGGTTGGAATTTCCGACAACAAGCTCCGATCGCACATATTCCATCGGAAAGTCAGACCATGTGTACAGGGCATTACTGTTATACTGTAATGTTACTTTGTTTTATTGTTAACCATAATTTGCTTAGCAGGTACACCATTCAGTTGCAGCGCAGATTTATTTACCTTGACAGCAACAGCTTTTGCTCCCACGATACATAAAGTCGTGACTCCAGCACAGTAGGAGGTGATTTCACCACCACAGTTAAAAACAAAATGGTGCATGAATGCGCATCATTAGATGTGGGTGGATGAAGGGAGGTATTCTAATGGTGGGCATACCCACCGATTAATCTCTTTTTTTCTTTCAGCCCACAGGCTGCATGAAAAAAAAGATTACAATATATGCCCAACAAGGACCAGCAATGTACTGGTATGTTGCTGTATTTTGAGTGGTTATACCAGAATGATGCCTGTGGGTTTAGGTATCATCTTGGTATCATTCTTTTCAGCCAGCGGAAGGCTTTCATGTAAAAGCAATCCTACTGGCTAATTAGCCACTAGACTGCTTTTACAAGCAGTGAAAGGGAATGCCCCCCCCTCCCACCGTCTTCCATGGTTTTCTCTGGCTCTCCTGTCCCAACAGGGAACCTGAGAATGCAGCCGGTGGTTCCGCCAGCTGACCATAGAGCTGATCAGAGTCCAGAATGGCTCCAATCATCTCTATGGCCTAATAAACCGGTAGCTACGAGCATTTCATGACTTAGATGTAAACAGCGCCCTTGGGAAATTGGGAAAGCATTTTATCACACCGATCTTGGTGTGGTCAGATACTTTGAGGGCAGAGGAGAGATCTGGGGTCTAATAGACCCCAATTTTTTCAAAAAAACAGTACCTGTCTCTACCTATTGCTATCATAGGGGATATTTACATTCCCTGAGATAACCATAAAAATGCTAAAAAAATAAAAAAAATAAAAGGAACTGTTTAAAAAATAAGATAAAAAAGCAAAAAAAAATAATCAAAAAAAAAAAAAAGCACCCCTGTCCCCCCCTGCTCTCACGCAAAGGTGAACGCAAGCATCGGTCTAGCGTCATATGTAAACAGCAATTGCACCATGCATGTGAGTTATCACCGCAAAGGTCAGATCAAGGGCTGTAATTTTAGTAGTAGACCTCCTCTGTAAATCTAAAGTGGTAACCTGTAAAGGCTTTTAAAAATGTATGTAGTTTGTCGCCAATGCACGTTTGTGCGCAATTTTAAAGCATGTCTTATTTGGCATCCATGTACTCAGCCTAAGACCATCTTTTTTATTTCATCAAACATTTGGGCAATATAGTGTGTTTTAGTGCATTAAAAAGTGTGTTTTTTCCCAAAAAATGCGTTTGAAAAATCGCTGCGCAAATACTGTGTGAAAAAAAAAAAAAAAGAAACACCCACCATTTTAATCTGTAGGGCCTTTGCTTTTAAAAAAAATATATAATGTTTGGGGGTTCAAAGTAATTTTTTTATGTAAACAAAAAGTGTCAGAAAGGGCTTTGTCTTCAAGTGGTTAGAAGAGTGGGTGAGGTGTGACATAAGCTTCTAAATGTTGTTCATAAAATGCCAGGACAGTTCAAACCCCCCCAAATATAAAATATTCCATGGACTCAACATGCCTCTCAGCAAATAGCTTGGGGTGTCTACTTTCCAAAATGGGGTCATTTGTGGGGGGTTTTGTGCCATTTTGGCATTTTATGGCCTTCAAAACTGTGACAGGTAGTGAGGAATGAAATCAAAAATTTACACCCTTAGAAATCCTGAAGGCGGTGCTTGGTTTTCGGGGGCCCCGTACGCAGCTAGGCTCCCAAAAAGTCCCACACATGTGGTATCCCGGTACTCAGGAGAAGCAGCAAAATGTATTTTGGGGTGCAATTCCACATATAACCATGGCATGTGTGAGCAATATATCATTTAGTGACTTTTTGTAAAAAATGTTTTTTTTTTTGTCATTATTCAATCACTTGGGACAAAAAAATAAAATATTCAATAGGCTCAACATGCCTCTTAGCAATTTCCTTAGGGTGTCTACTTTCCAAAATGGGGTCATTTGGGGGGGGGGGGTTTGTACTGCCCTGCCATTTTAGCAGCTCAAGAAATGAGATAGGCAGTCATAAACTGAAAGCTGCGTAAATTCCAGAAAATATACCCTAGTTTTTAGACGCTTTAACTTTTGCGCAAACCTATAAATATACGCTTATTGACCAAAAGACAAGACAAGTGGCTGAATACATTTTGGCCTAAATGAATGACTAAAATTGAGTTTATTGGATTTTTCTTATAACAAAAAGTAGAAAATATAATTTTTTTTCAAAATTTTCGGTCTTTTTCCGTTTATATTGCAAAAAATAAAAATTGCAGAGGCAATAAAATACCATCAAAATAAAACTCTATTTGTGGTAAAAAAGGACGCAAATTTAGTTTGGGTACAACATTGCATGACCGCGCAATTACCAGTTAAAGCAGTGCAGTGCCAAATTGTAAAAAGTCTTTTGACCAGCCAAATGGTCCAGGGCTGAAGTGGTTACAAAGGTGTTTATGTACATGCAGGTTATCAGTAGAAATATCTTTTTTTTTAATAAAAAACGAGTACCTAGGTATTCCACTATACATCCACATATAAATGCTCTATCTTATATTTTAATATAATATCTAGCTATAGATCAGAATTTCCAGAAGATAATCAAATTTCAATAGTTGCGATAATCATTTTACCAAGGGTTAAAGCCCATTTTTATAACTTTTCTACTGATAATAGGTGCATGTAGGGATACCCCTCAATCGACCATGCAGTCAGTTGAATGTTATGTTTGCCGCACCTGTGCGATCATTACATTTTCTATTCTGTCAATGTGGATTGCTAAATCTGATGCTCTAAGAAGAAGTATTGAATAGACTGATATGCAGCTTTAGAGCTAATTCACAGTGGGTGCAATTGCAAGAATTTTAGAGCATCTTTTTTTTTTGAAAAATGTTTATTGGGTTTTACAGCATACAATAGTATACAACTGAGTGTAGCAATGGTTACAAAGCATTTAAAATCAGAATCTTCAGATAACAAAGGATTCTTATATCAATTAAAATAAAGAAAGAAAAAGAAAAAAGGGGGGAGGGTAGAGAGAGGGGAGGTCAACGAAGTTCACGTTTGCCATCTTATCAACACTATTGAGCATAGCTTCACTCGGAACATGAAATCTTAACATCTAGATACCTTCAGGAGTGGAGGCAGCGTCTGTACATACCTGGCTGGGCATGAGATATATTGGTCAGGGAATATTAAATAACCTGAGTAATCTTACTATACACAAAAATAGAAAGTAATAAATGTGGAAGAGTGGATGCTAAGGAGCAAAATGGATTTGTGGGTATCCTACGGCGGCTTAAAAGTAAAGGAATCCGGGGTGGGGGGTATTTTAAGGCAACCAAGTGAGTTGGTGAGATCTCTTGTTAAGTACCATTTCGTGTAGCGGAATGGGTGCATTATATCCATTAGTGCCTGTGGAGCAAATGTAGCTTCAATGTATTTTCTCCATCTCTTAAAAAAACGTGAAGTCGATCGAAAATTAAGGGTGATGGTATCTAGTCTCTCCAGATGGAAGAGTGAGGCCAAGGCCTTTTTAAACACTGTTAGAGTAGGTGGAGTCGCTGAGATCCAGTGAGACATAATAGTCCTGCGAGCCACTAGAAGACACAGGTGAGCCCATTGTGGAATATTTTGTGGAACCCTCGTTGGCGATGAGGGTGAAGGAGGTATGCTAAACAGGCAGAAGAGACAGTCCTTAGTCAACTGGATTTTGTGGACCTTGTTGATGTATGTTATTACCTTATCCCAATAAGCATCAATCTTGGTACAGTCCCAGAGCCTATGTAGCAAGGTGGGACGAGGTAGGGTACACCAGGAACATTGCGCTTGGGTGGGGTCCGCCTTGTTGAAACGAAATGGAAAATAGGCCCTGTGAATAATCTTGAATTGCGTTTCCCTCCATGTTTCGGAAGTGGTAAGATTGCGGATAGTTTTGTATCCCTCAAGGATCTTTTCTGGCAGAGTCTCGTCTCCCAATATGTGTGACCATTTTTGAAAAGGTTTGAGACCATATTTCCGTGTTTGATGTTGTATGAGACAGGAGTAAATATTGGAGATGGAGTAATTATTGCTTTTGAGAAGAGTATCAATGCAGGATGTTTCGAGTGGATTGGAGTTAGGACCAGAACATGATTTGAGATAATTAATGAGTTGGTGATGGAAAAAAACATGAGTTGGTGGTAGTGAGTATTCCTGCATCAGGGTTTGAAAGGGTTTAAATTTGCCAGGCTTGTTGAGATAAAAAGACGAGACAGTAGTAGGACCTTTAAGTTTCCATTGGCCAAAAGCTTTATGGATGATAGATGGAAGGAACATAGGGTTGCCTTGGATTTTGAGGTAGTTGGAGATGCTGGATGGCAGTTTAAGCAGCTTTCTTACTTCTCTCCAGGCAATGACCGTATCCTTAATAAGTACACTAGTTTTGAGGTGGGGGGGTAGAGCATTGGGATTGGAATGGAGGATGGCCGAGAGGTCATATGGGTACACCATAGCCTCTTCTAAGGATAGGTTAGAATATTTAGAACCTCCAGTTAACCAGTCTAGGCCCTGCCTTAGTAAACATGCCAGGTTGTAAAAATGCATGTTGGGCAGTGCCGCCCCGCCCTCGCCCTTCGGGAGACATAGTTTCTGCAGCGCTATGCAGGGTTTCTTGTGAGACCATATGAAAGCAGTTAGGGCTTTCTGAAGTTTTTGGATATCTGAATGTTTTATTAGAAGAGGTATGGTCTGCATTGGGTAAAGCAAGCGTGAAAAAGATACCATTTTAAAGAGGTGGCATCTCCCAAACAGCGAGAGAGGTAGGGTCCCCCAAGCCTCCAACTCCTTTACAATTTTGGTTATTAAAGGGGGGTAGTTCAGTGAATATAGAGAGGATAGTTCACGCCCTATTTTGATACCTAAGTATGTGATATGTTGGTTGGCTATGGCTAGGGGGGATAGGTGTTTCCATTTAATGGAGAGATGGGGGTGTAATGGTAGGATCTCACTCTTGTCAAAATAATTCTGAATTCCGAGCAAAGTCGTAAGTCTGTGAAAAGTTGTTTAAGTCTGTCAAAGTCTGCTATAGGGTCGGTGGAGAATAATAGTATGTCATCTGCAAATAGTGCCGAGCGGAGAGTGTGGTTATTTAGAGTGATGCCACTAATTCCATCAACTGAGTTTAATATTCTAGATAGGGGTTCGATCGCTAGGTTGAACAAGAGTGGGGACAGGGGGCAACCCTGTCTCATTCCTTTTGTTAATGGGATCGTGTCAGAGATAAAATCAGGGGTAACAAGACGCGCGGTAGGGGATGCATACATTTGTAGAAGAAATCGCATAATCTGGCCTGAAAATCCAAAACTGTGCCATCACTCTAAAAAGCCATGAGAAACTGATGTTGTCAAAGGCTTTTTCCGCGTCTAGGGACATAATGGCAACGTCTTGGTTAGGGTGAGTTTTAGCATATTCCAGAGCCATTAATACTTTGCGAATGTTTAGGGTAGCTGATCTCCCCGAGACAAATCCAGATTGGGCTGGGTGTAATAAAGATGGTAGTAGGAGAGCTAGACGCGACGCAATTATTTTGGATAGGATTTTGACATAGATGTTAATTAACGAAATCGGTCGGTAAGATCCCGGTAATAGGGGATCTTTCCCTTTCTTAGAAATTAGTTTGATGTGGGCCTGTGTTCCCGTAGGAAGATAGGGCCCTCCGTCCCACATGGCTGCGTATACATGTTTTAAGGTATCGGGAATAAATTCCCCGGTCATTTTATAAAATTCTGTGGTGTATCCGTTGGGTCCCAGGGCTTTGGCCGAGGCCATGGATTTGATCGTAAGTCGGATGTCATCTACCGTAATGGGGGCATTAAGTGTCTCCAATTGTGTGTGGTGAAGTTTAGGTAAGCGTATTTTGTCAAGCAGAGAGTCAGTAGTAGGTAGGTCAGTCGGGTCAGCTTTATATAGATTAGTGTAGTATTCCGCAAGTAAGTTGCTAATCTCAGCGGGGGAAGTGACCAGAGAGCCTGTCGCAGCTCTAAGAGCAGAGATATGGGTAGGATGTCTAGGTCCTGAGCACAACTTGGCCAGGAGCCTGCCGGCCTTGTTGCCGAATTTATGGAAATGTAACTGAGAGTACGACATTTTGGCCGCTTCATGTTGTTCTGCCCAAAGGTCAAAGGTGCTTTTAGCCTGTCTCCATTCCTGTATGTTCTCTATGGTACGGTTTAACGTGAGCTGTTCATGTGCCAAGCGTAAGGCTTCGCTTGACTGACTATATTGTTGTCTGGTTCTTTTTTTTAAACTGGGCGGTGTATGAAATTATTTTACCCCGTAAGAAGGCCTTACCTGCTTCCCAAAAAAGGTTAGGGTCAGTGATGTGGGCCACATTAGTGGAGATGTAGTCCTCCCAGGCACCGTATAATGTATGTTGGAAGTCTTCATTGTCTGCTAGATAAGAGGGGAAGCGCCAAGTAGGGGAGGGGGATGCACAAGCTGTTTGGGATAGGTGTACAACGATAGGGCTGTGGTCTGAGATCACTGCGTCTTGTATGTCTGGGGCATTAATTAAGGAGCTTAGAGCTGGGGAGGCAAAAAAGTAATCTATTCGTGAAAATGTATTGTGTGGGGGCGAAAAAAAAGTGTATTCCCGATCCGTCGGGTGCATTAAGCGCCATACGTCCACAAATTGCATGGAGGCGACAGATTGCGCCAAGAGGGTAGATGCAGGTAATGGGGGGGTACGTGTATGTGGTCTATGTGTTGGGGGGCCTGTGCGATCAGACAGGGTGGACATGACTGAATTAAAATCCCCACCCTTCAGGTGTAACGTCTCCGGGGTAGTTAGCACCCATTTCACCAACTCCTGAAAGAAGGAGGCGTCAGGTGAGTTAGGAGCATAGATGTTGGTAAGTGCTACAGGTTTATCATCTATAGTCAGATGCAGGGTTATTTTCCTGCCTTCCGAATCAACCTTAACGTCTCTAACAGTGTGTTGTAGATTTTTGTGCAGAAGGATAGCGACACCCGCTTTACGGCCTACTGTCGGTGAACCATAGACAGAACCCACCCACATTCTACGAAGACGTTGCAGATCGTCTGCGGCCAGATGTGTCTCCTGGAGTAGAGCCACATCAGTCCGGAGACGCCTCAGGTGTCTGAGGATGGACATGCGTTTGTTTGGAGAACGCAGCCCCTTAACATTCCACGAGACAAACTTTAGGTGACTCCCATCTGTAGATTGTGACAAGACTGGTGATTAAAAGTGTTTTGGTTTAGGGGTTTGTAAAAGAACCCCTTTGTAGGTATGGTATCTATCTTTTGGGAGCCACAAAAGCGCCGCAGAACCCCTGAAGACATATGGACTAGGTTGGCAAACATGAACTTCAACTTATCTTAGCAACAGTAAGTTATAAACATTAATAAGGCAGAGTATCGGGTAAGGAAAAACAGCACGTGCAATGTGGACTTCTCTTTTTTCCACATGAGGTTTCACCTATCTAGCGTAGCTCCCGTCAGCTGCCAGCTCCTCACGTAGGGGCAGGGTATTAGCTACAGGGGGTGGGGGGAAGGAGAAGGGGGATAGTAAGGGGGGGAAGTGGGTATAGGATATGAAGGGAGGGTAGTCTGGGGGGGGATACCATGAGGAAGCAGTGCAGGTTTAAACAAACAAATGACGAGGTAGGCTAAAGACAGGGGAAGGCCCCTCTCCAGAGATTAAACTAAACAAACTATATAAACATTACAGGTGACCCTGAAGAGGAAGGTCCCCCAGGTAGTGGGAGGCCACCCCAGTTACTAGGATGCAAGACCATATAACTGTAAGTGCATAACTTTTAGCAACAGGCTGGTAAGGGTAGTGCTCCATAGAGAGCAGGCAGGGCAGTTCCAAGAGGCATCAAAAGTACCTATGTCTTAAAGGTAAACAAAAAGAAAAATAAGGTGGGTTAATACTACCCGTTAGTAGATGTCGAGGTGAGAAGGGTGGTGCTGTGCAGTCCTTCAACGATTCCCAGAGCGTTCCTCTTGGTTGGTGAAACGACTGCGTTTGTATGGAGGTTTGGTCGGGCTTCGGGGGTGTTTAGGAGGTGCATTTGCGTATGGTGAAGACGATGATGGTGAGTCCTCTGTAGCAGTATTGTGTTCCATTTCGGAGCTTCTATTGGCTAGGTAGGTTTCCGCCTCTTCAGGTGAATTAAAGGTGAGTTGTTCCCCTTCAGGAGTTTGGACGCGGAGGACAGCTGGATAAGCTAAGGAGAATCGGATTTGATTGTGATGTAGAGTGGAGCATACCGAGGAGAACGCTTTGCGTTGTTTCATTACCTCTATGGAATAGTCCGCAAAGAGCAGTAGTTTCGCGCCATCCACCACTAGTGAGCGCATGCGACAACATTTTTGCATTATAGCGTTTTTGTCAGCATAGTTCAAGTATTTCACCATCACATGACGAGGTTTAGCGCGCGTGTCAGAGTATTGACCCATACGGTGCGCACGCTCAACAGTGCAGGGTATGCGGAGGCCCAGTTGCTCTGGGATGGTTTTTGCGCATATATCTGTAAGGTGGGAGGCTGGAATCGATTCTGGCAATCCGATTATGCGCAAGTTGTTTCTTCTTGAACGATTTTCTAAATCGTCCAGCTTGTCCCATATGTCCCTGTGCGAGGCATTGATGCGTGCAAGTGCCACAGAGGAGGCTGTGCAATCATCTTCAAGTATAGATATCTGCTCCTCCACCTGGGTGATACGTTGGGCCTGAGCCTGGAGCTCTATGTGCAGCTGCTCCAGCCCTCTGTGTACCACTGCGTCCACAGTGGCTGTTAGGGATGGTCCCAAAAGTGTCACCACAGCCTGGGCAATGTTGGCAGGGGATGTGGGATCCGACTCTGCCACAGCAGAGGCAGGGGGAGGCTGTGGCTGCATCTGAGGCGGCTCTGCTGTGTCCGGAGCGGCCGCCATCTTGGATGTGTCAGCCGCTATGTCTCCCGCCAGAGGTGTTGTGGAGGAGGACAGTGCCCGTGCATAGGATCGCTCCACAGAGCGATCCATGTCTTCCTGGTAGAGAGCAGAGGCGATAGGGGTTCCCCCCGGAGCTGTGGCTGGGTTATGTGCCAGTTTAGTGAGGAGCTGTGCGGGAGCTGAAGCTGCACACCTCCTCCTCATGTGGCGCCAGAACCGAGAGCATCTTAAAATGCAATCAAAATGTATAGACAGAAAAATATTTGTTTTAATATGGACTATTCACACCAAAAGATGTGTTGCAGTGCAATTTCTCATGAATCTGTATTTTATCTTATGAGTTCCACACAGAATGGCTCCTTTTCTGCTCTCTTAAACAAACCCATCAATGAAACTCACCATTCAGAGGGTAGGAGCCTTTTAGGAGCAAATATGGTGCAATAATACTTATAAATGGAGCTTTAATATATAAAGTAGAACACAAAACTGATAATGCAGTAATGTGTATTTGGTATACCAGAAGATCCATGCAATGGAACCTCTATTGAAATGGAAAAATAAATCTTGTTAAGACTATCAAAAGTAAAATGTTTTAAAGATTTGGTTATAGTAGGAAATGGTTAAAACAAATTTTAGTGTTTTTTTTCTGTCTGTGTCCCATTGGAAAGATTTGCCTTCCCTTTCTGTTCTAAAGACACAACAAGATCTGGGAGGCAATTTCTCCTAAGTAAAAGAAAATTACTTCCTAGATAGATGTCAAAAGAACAAGTCTCCCTTTAGGACGATCTACACACACCTTTTGATCTGGTGACCACCAACATTTTTTGAACTTCTCATCTTTTTCTGTGCTGGTAACAATGATCTCCAGGACAGATAGAAAGAGTGGATTCCCTTGTAGAGCAGTATAAACATTTCTAGAACTGTAGGAACAGGAGGAACTGCATATAAATACTGTATTCAATTTCAACTTTGATCAGAGCTTAATTGCTGGAAATCCTAAAATATGCGTTTAATATGATGAAATACATATTTTTATAACTCTACAAAAATAGTTAGACACTCCATTTTTTCTTCCAAGCAATAAAATCCTGACAGGGGTGGTAATACCTTTACACTCTATCCAAAACTAAAAATACACCCTAAAATGAGCAAATAATCCATGGTATAAATACTGCTTGTTATGCTACTGTGAATTGATGTAATGTGTCCACATGTTGTTAAACTATGACTTTTTAGGTTAACAAGCCCATAGAGAAGAGAGCAGAAAGTTGTCTCTATATCTTTTGCTTGCTTTATGCGTTATACTTTTGTACCTGAGTGATGCGCCTAATCTAATCAACTTAATTAGGAGCTGGTTGTACCTAAGATAGCTATAAACATAATGAGGTGGACAGATATGCATGCACAAACTGACCATGTAATGATCCTTTTTATCTTCTGCCTGTATACTGTATAAGCAGGCACAGGGAAGACACCCCAGGCAGCAATGCTAGTCTAGTAATAATTGACTGAAAAACCAAAGCTAATTGACTTTGCCATAGTCAACAATGGTGCGTGGTATCCACAGACATGAAGGTATGAGGACATGATCATGTCAGCAGTACCCATCAGGGGCTCATATTTATCAGGACATATACAGTACTATGCAAAAGTTTTAGGCAGGTGTGAAGAAATGCTGTAAAGTAAGAATGCTTTCAAAAATATATATTTTAATAGTTTTTTTTTTAAATCAATGTACAAAATGCAAAGTGAGTGGACAGAAAAAAAATCTAAATCAAATCAATACTTAGTATGATTACATTTTGCTTTCAAACCAGCATCAATTCTTAGGCCGGCCAACCACAGGTTGTAGGAAAGAAAATCTCTTGATCCCCCCACCAACGAAGTCCCTCCAGTGGAGCTATTGTGTTCTCTGGTGGTGAAGCTGATTTAAAAGTAGTCTGGAATTTCAAGATGTATTGTTCAAGCTCTTTTGAAGAACCGCAAAGAAATGGGCAAACTTGAGGACCGTAGACGCAGTGGTCTGCCAAGGAAACATGATGCAGCAGATGAAAGACATATCATGCTTACTCCAATTCGATATGATGTCCAGTAGTGCCATCAGCACAGAACTGGCAGAAACTAGTGGGACCCAGGTACAACCATCTACTGTCCGGAGAATTATAGTTAGATACAGGCTTTGCTTTCTCTGCTTCTTTGAGGCCTAACCAGAGTACCCACTTGTGTGACACAATAATAGAGCATTGCTTGACTTTTTGAGTTCTCTTACTGGACACGATGCAAAATATTGGTAATATTACAGTCTAAGTACTGACAGGTACATTATTGGTATACACATAAATGATGCAAGCTTCATTGTCATTGCTATTATGCACTCTTTACCATATACTGTAAGTTAATGAGGAGGAGGTTACTGTGGTGTTACATGCTACATGTTGTTCCCAATAACTTAAAGCTCACTTTGTAACGGATCAATTAAAAAGACATTATAAAGAAGTATGATATATTTCATCATGGCTCCGGGAATCTAACTCTGGTAGTTGTTGCTGCAGAGCTACTCCTTGTGACAGACCTAGCTGGGACAGAGGCTTTTGGAGGGGACTGAATGTTAGCCTCTTGCCAACCTATTATGGGCCCTGGCATTTGGGGGAACGGAGCTCTTTGTGAGCTGTATGCCTGGGGACCCTGGATGTGGTGTTATTTTAGATTTTTGTCCATGTCCCCCAAGACACACAGACTCTGGGGACCCGGGATATGCCATTGAGATGGGAGTCACTAATAGGGTCACAGGGTGAATGAGAACCCAACTATGATCTGTGCTAGTCAGACTCAATGCTGTATATATGTATATATAATGTGTGCTATCTCATTGTGTTGTGTACTATTTGCTGTGCTAGTTTGGGGTGTGGCTGTATTCCAATGTTTTATTGTGTCTGTCTGCCTTGCATTATGGAATGTTTATCTCTATGGAGGGAGGGGGGATTCCTCTGGCAGCCCCCCTGCTAAGACTGGTTACTGATGAGAAGTTAAACACACCTGATCTGTGTGTCCATTGTAATTGGACAGTTTAACCCGCCCTGTTTTCCAAGGGTGGGGGGAAGTGTTTTGAAGTGGGATCTGTATAACATGTGTTTGAATAAAGATTCACTCCTGTTTGAACCTCAAGACAGAGCCTTGTCTCGTATTTGGGGGAGAATTATTTGTATGAGTTCCTTGTTCGGCTGATGGAAGTGTTCGGTAGCTGCCTTTGTGTTTGGGTATGGAATGTCCTAAACGACTTTAACCCCTTTCACACTGGGGGTGTTGTTACACTCCTACTAAGAATAAGTGAAACATCTTCAGCTATTCTAACAGTAATTAAACTGCAAGGTATCCCATACACTAGAACACCCTCCAACAGTTCCTTCCAGGAACACAGTACCTCACATAACTCCTAAAACAAGCCTTAAATACAACCCCCCCCCCACACACACACACACACACACTTAGACGTGATTTCCTTATGGCCCCTTTTACACTGGGGCGGTAGGGGGCGTCGGCGGTAAAACAGCGACATTTTTAGCGCTGTTTTACCGCGGTATTCGGCCGCTAGTGGTGCGGTTTTAACCCTCCGCTGGCGGCTGAAAAGGGGTTAAAACCACTCGTACAGTGCGGCTATGATTTCAATGGGCAGGAGCGGTTTAGGAGCGGTGAATACACCGCTCCTTCACTGCTCCAAAGATGCGGCTCGCAGGAGATTTTTTCTTCTCCTGCCAGCGCACCGCTTCAACTTCGGGCTTTCACACTGAACAAACAGCGGAGGCTGTTTAGGGGCGGTTTGCAGGCGGTATTTTTAGCGCAATAACGCCTGCAAACCGCCCCAGTGTGAAAGGGGCCTTTGACATTTTGTTACAGGGGATGCCAAACATCTGACTTGTATCTTATTGCAGACTTCTGGGAAAATCAGTGAGCCAATCACATAGCAGGAAATGAAATATCTGGGGGCATTTTGTAGACCATCTGTGTACAGAATGCCTCCAGGTTGCCATATTTCATTGCATTTTCCAGATAATTACAGCACTGCAGATTGAAAAGGAAAGCTATTTTTTTAATAACATTAAATTACAATATGACTTGTGTCTCAATTGTACATAATATATATATACTTTTTATTTGCTATTCTTTCCCCATTAAAGTGGAGTTGCCCTTTAAAGTAGTCCTAGACTATGAAAGTGAATCACCAAGTATTGCTTGTAGGCTCACACAGGCAGTGCTGGCCAGGGGAATAATCAAAAAAATTGAAAATTTCCCCAAGGGGTTTTTAGTTAAAGCAGCAAAACATTAATTGATAATGTAGGAATAGAGTAGATCAGATATTCAAGATAAATTCAAATATGCAATAAGTTTATTGTAAAATACAAACTCTGGTTTATGTTCAACAGACAACAGCATAAAACATCACTCATGGCCAATAAGCCCCAAGGTGAACATATTGTAGTGTAGAACAGTAGCATACACAAAATTGATATCCACAGGAATACCCCAATGCATTTCGACCCATTCTGGTCTTCTTCAGGGTGATTTAGATTCATTAGGTGGATGATAAAATGAAGCTGCATCACACAAACCAGGTTGTTTAAAAACATGAAAGTTTAGAGATCCCAAGGGCCACACATACCCCATCCGTGCCCTCCAGGTGCACAGGAATGCTGCCAATACATACTGAGAAGAAGGTAGCACTAGGTGCCTTGCCCCGTCCTCTCCTCCAGGTCCAAGTGTGTGGCCCCTCGTAAGTCCGATGGACTGTGGATGTGCCTGGAGGGCACGGATGGGGTATGTGTGGCCCTTCCCTCAGTAAGTGCCGTGCTGCAGCCTGAGGGAGAGACTAATCACTGAGGAGGCTGAAAGAAAGAGTAATCCCGAAGCTGGTCTACAGGCAAGCAATCCCACTGCACACACACACACAGTGACACATCACACAGGCTGAGGCTCAGTTCCCTGACTCCCCATTGTGTGTACATGGTCATTATCATTACAGCAGGTGCTGTATGGCTCTGTCAGTGTAACATGCTGTTGGATGCTGAATTTCCTAATATATGGCTGTACTGTGTGCTACAGACTATAACACAGCACCGCCATAACAAAGTCAGCACCCAACAGCCATGTTACACTGACAGAGCCATACAACACCTGCTGTGCTCTGATCATCATAATGATAATGACCATGAGCACACAATGAGATGCTACTTTACACAGGTGATGGGGGGAAGGGATAGTAAAAACACACAGCCAAGCTGCATTGTTACCACCCCCCAAACCAATCCCCTTTGAGAATTTTTCACCAAAGCTTTGCAATCAGGTCCACCTGTCAGTTTTTCCTGTGGACCAGTGGGTACAGTAGCTGCGTATGATGGCACAGTGGCGGCAATTGATGGGCACAGTAGCTGCATATGATGGCATAGTGGCGGCAATTGATGGCATAGTGGCAGCAATTGATAGGCACAGTAGCTGTGTTTGATGGCACAGTGGCAGCAATTGATGGGCACAGTAGCAGCAATTGATGGGGTTTTTTTCTGAATTTTTCAGTTTGTTTGCGCTCCCACAAAAATTTTGAGCACTAGCTGCCACTGATGTGGAACTGATTGAAAGCTCCATGTAGATCTACAGGAGTCCAGATATGAATTGACTTGTGGGCATTCAGCTCAAAAAAAAATTAATGGAAAAGAACATTCTTTTCTATTTTTCTAGACCTAAATGTGACAGATCAGAGGTAGCCTGATGTAAATGGACACAAGTCTGTGGTGTATGAGGACACAAACTGAATTGGCACAGATGTCAAAACACTGACATCTCTCCCATTCAGCCCCAGTTATGATTGGTGGGGTGCTGTAAAGCTTCCTGGTGGTAAAGCTAAGCTGGGTTTAGACTACGGTCCGAACACACCTGAGCTCATCCCAGCTAATTAGTTTCATCCCAGCTAATTAGTTGTTGTCAAAAAACGTTCTAAAATAAGACATCTCTGCTGCTTTATGATAGTGTAAAAAGTTTAGAATAATAATGGTTATTAAAGGTTCACCTTTTGGAACATGTTACATGTTTCAGCTCCGGCCACCATTCCACCAGATTTCGTGACAGCATGGGGTCAGGGGTGGAGCCAGGGGTGGGGTTGTGGGTGGGACCAAGGGGTCCTGTCAGGTACACTGTACGGGGCCCTATGATTTCTAACAGCGGCCCTGGCTGCGCTCCACAAGCTCTTCAAGCCTCAATTTCAGATCATTCTACTGCAGGGTAGTCTTCCCTGTCATGATTTCAGATTGACAGCGGTGAGAGCCGGCGATGCGCAAGGGGATCTATAAGGACAGCTTTAGCCCGGATGCCTGCATACTTAGATGTGCCTCTTAATCATCAATCATGTGAGTTGCTGAATGTTGTACCTTCATTAAATGTAACCATATTGCTACACTTATAGGCACCTCTCTTCTCTTTTATACTCCTGCTGGATTTTGCTTCTGATCCCCTTGTGGAGGCTGCCATTTGTAAATGGACATTGTATGGTTACACAACCTATAACATTGCTATGATCTTTTTATATGGACTATAAACTGAAAGACCTATGAATAAATGGTTGTGGAACGAATCACCTGAGTTTCCATTATTTCTTATGGGGAATATTTTTTTTTGATATACAAGTGCTTTGGATTACAAGCATGTTTCCAGAACAAATTATGATCGCAATCCAAGGTTTTACTGTATATATAATAGTGTGCAAGAAAAGCTTGTTTGCAGTGCTTTGCAGACTGTAGTTATATTAGGAACTACTGCAATTTTGTTTTTCCGGTTTGCAGCAGATTCCATAATTCTTGCAAGCTGTCACACCTCTCAGTGAAAATCAGTAACTTATGCAGTTTTAATTTGTGCTTAATGAAGTTTTTTCAGCTTCAGGAATAAAATGAGTTGTTTTCTTTATCTTAACTTTTGTAGTTTTTTCCATTCCGAAGAAGCCCCATTTTGCTGAGATCTTTTGAGAGACTAGAACAAATTCTGATGCATTTACTGTGTGAATACACATTGAAAAAACAATAACATTTGGTAGAATAATAGAAAGATGTCCTTACAGAATTGATTTAAATTATGGCTTGATTGGAAACAGATGTAGGAGCTGAATTCCGGAGCATAATCTACCTGATACTCAGGCCCTGATGTACTAACAGCGAATCTTAGCTGTCAGCGGGCGTGAGAAATGTTCACCATGTGTTTCCAGCTAAATCGTGCTCTGTGCAGACACATTTTCATGTTTGCTCAGGTTAATACTCTCCAATACTTCAAAGTCATTAAATGTATTCACACAAAATACTTTTATGTCCAATAATTCAGTCCATATATATTTTTTTTTAAGCGCAAGCAGGCAGCAGCAAGGTACAGCATAAAGATCTTCATATCAAAAAAACATGCTTTGAGACAATCAGTTAAGCTCTTTTTCAAGCATGGAGTACAAGCACATAACTCAAATTCATCCTTAGGGCTCATTTACACTAGTGTTTGGGCATGGTAAAACCACACACTTGAGCCACAATTATACTGCCCCTCAACCACTCTTCCCTTAGCTTGAAAGACAATGGCTGGGGCTTTACATATTCTTTAGTCATGGCAGGAATTATACCGCCATCGCACTCAGCAGGCAGTGGTATCCACCACCCATTTAAGCAGCTGCCGACCGCCGCACACCAATGTATGTCGGCACAATGGCACAGGCAGGCATAAGGGCTTACCTGTACGCCCCTGCCTGCCCGCAGGCAGGGAGTCCGATCGGACCCCCCCCCCCATGCCTGCGGTGGTCGGATTAGCTCCAGGAGCGATCCGTGCTGAGGGGGAGGCCACTGATTCATGGCCACCCCCTCACAATTGCTCCTGGCAAATGAGGAGCTTTCTCTGCTTCTGAACTGTAAACAGAAGTGGAGGAAGGGATGTCATCGCTCCTTGTGAAGCCTTTTCGTTCCGGCTTCCAAGGAGAGAAGACATCAAGTAAGTGCACCAACACTACACATTACAGTAGAACACGCAGGCACACTATTCACCCCCCAATCACCCCCCAATCACCCCCTCTGTACCCCCTGTCACAGTGACACCAATAGCAGTTTTTTCTTTTTTACTGATTATTGCATTGGTGTCATTTGTGACTGTTATAAGTGGTAGGGCAGTTAGTGGTAGGCCCCTTTAGGTCTAGGGTACCCCCCTAACCCCCCATAATAAAGTTTTAACCCCTTGATCACCCCCCATCACCAGTGTCACTAAGCACTCGTTTTTATGATCGCTGTATTAGTGTCACAGGTGATGCTAGTAAGGCAGGTAAGTATTTAGGTTTGCCGTCATCTTTTTATAGCGTCAGGTACCCCTAGTTAACCCTTTCACCAGTGATCACCGTATAACTGTTATGGGTGATGCTGGTTAGTTAGTTAGTTTTTTATAGTGTCAGGGCACCCGCCGTTTATTACCTAATAAAGGTTTAACCCCCTGTTTGCCCGGTGGGTGATATAAGTTAGGTTTGAGGGTCTGCGTCGCCCCAGGCAGCGTCAGGTTAGTGCCAGTACCGCTACAGTAACACCCACGCACGCAGCATACACCTCCCTTAGTGGTATAGTATCTGAACGGATCAATATCTGATCAGATCTATACTAGCGTCCCCAGCAGTTTAGGGTTCCCAAAAACGCAGTGTTAGCGGGATCAGCCCAGATACCCACTAGCACCTGCATTTTGCACTTCTGCCCAGCCCACCCAAGTGCAGTATCGATCGATCACTGTCACTTACAAAACATTAAACACATAACTGCAGCGTTCGCAGAGTCAGGCCTGATCCCTGCGATCGCTAACAGTTTTTTTGGTAGAGTTTTGATACAGTCACTGACAGTCAGGAGCTTTTTTACCTGTGAGTCTCACTACTGTACCACTAAATTTAGAAACCAAAATGGCAAATCGAAGGTACAGTAGTGAAGAGGCCTACATGTTTCTGAGCATGACAGATAGTGAAGAGGAAGTCACTCATCTGTCAGATTCAGGCTCAGAATATGAACCTGTAGACAGCAGTGGCTCCATGACAGATAACTCTGACGATGAAGTTGTGGTCCCTGCCAAGGTCAGGCGTACCAGACCCCAATCTTCTTCTGCTGTTGAGGTGCAAGAGCCGCAGGGCTCTTGTATGGAGCAGAGAAGTACTAGCGCCGCTATTCCTTCTGGTGAACTGGCAAGCATCAGCGGCCTAGTACAGCCTGGTCGTACATCCAGAACTGCAGTAACACATGGTGACGTGGCGAGTCCCATAAGTGCAGTTCAAGCTGGCGAGGTGGCAAGCACAAGTAATGTCCCGCTGCCACCAAGAAGACAAAGACAGGCCCGTCGAGCCCATAGTGCCCTTCCTGCTGCATTCGCCAATCCTAATTGAAAACCCACCACTTCTGCAGCACCCGTACTTCCCCCATTCACTGGCCAACCCGGCATTCAGGTAGAAACAGTTGATTTTATGTCACTTGATTTTTATTCGCTGTTTTTCACCAAAGATCTCTATAGATCCATTGTGGACCAAAGCAATTTGTATTCTGGTCAATACGCCACTAATCCCCAGTCCTTCCTTGCCAGAGATTGGAAACCAATTACGGTTTCCGAATTTAAGATCTTTCTGGGCCTATCCTTCCTCATGGGCATAACCAAAAAGAGTGAGTTGCGGTCATATTGGTCCACTGACCCAATTCACCATATACCCGTGTTCTCTGCCTCCATGGCCAGGGCACGATACGAGCAGATTTTGCGGTTCATGCACTTCAACAACAATGAACTCTGTCGTCCTCGTGGAGACCCTGGATACGATCGGCTCTACAAAATTTGGCCCCTCGTAAACCACTTCAACCAATGTTTTGCAGCCTTGTTTACTCCTCATCAAGTTGTCTGCGTTGATGAGTCCCCGATTAAGTTTTCTGCCCGTTTGTCATTCAAACAGTATCTTCCCAGCAAGCGTGCCAGATACGGGGTCAAAATATAAGCTCTGTGACAGGGCCACAGGCTATACATGTAGTTTTATGGTTTACGAGGGAAGAGATAGTCACGTAGAGCCGACAAACTGCCCTGACTACATAGGAAGCACTGGCAAG
Organism: Lithobates septentrionalis; assembly: GCA_037952835.1. Taxonomy (NCBI): domain Eukaryota; kingdom Metazoa; phylum Chordata; class Amphibia; order Anura; family Ranidae; genus Lithobates; species Lithobates septentrionalis. Next base: position 1,845,051 of record JBBDGP010001242.1, read on the forward strand.
ATTGTGTGGGACTTGGTGTCACCCTTATTCAGAAAGGGGTACCACTTGTACGTGGACAATTATTACATGAGCGTGCCACTTTTTAGTCACTTGTTTGATCATCACATTGGAGCATGTGGCACCGTGCAATCTAATCACCGGGGCTTTCCCCAGCGGCTTGTAGATTCCAGTCTTAGGCTGGGGGAGAGAGCCTGCTTGAAGTGTAATAACTTGCTCGCTATGAAGTGGAGGGATAATAAGAATGTTTTTGTTCTTACCTCCCTTCATGCAGACACGACTGTCCAAATTACTACGGCGACTGGTGTTGTGGAGAAACCCCTCTGTGCCCATGAATATAACCAAAATATGGGAGGGGGGGACCTCAACGACCAGTTGTTAGCACCGTACCTAGTTGCCCGTAAGGCCAGACGCTGGTATAAAAAAGTGTCTGTATACTTATTTCAATTGGCTTTGCTGAACGCTCATGTGCTATACAGAGCTTCAGGACAGACTGGATCCTTCCTTAAATTCCATGAAGAGATCGTCAGAGCTCTTCTGTTTCCAGACGGTGCTCCACCTCACCTTCCCAATCCAAATACAGTAAGCCGGCTGCATGAGAGGCATTTTCCTTATGTCCTCCCGAGTACCCCTACCCAACGAGCCCCCCAAAGAAAATGTTGTGTCTGTAGAAAGCGTGGATATAGGCGTGACACCCGCTATTATTGTCCCTCCTGTCCTGACAATCCTGGTCTTTGAATTGGTGAATGTTTTGAGCACTACCATACACTAGTTGAGTTTTAGCGTAGGGTACAGCTTTGCACAGACTAGGCACACTTTCACAGGGTCTCCCAAGATGCTATCGCATTTTGAGAGACCCGAACCTGGAACCGAACCATTACAGTTACAGTTACAAATGAAAGTGTAAAAAAAAAAGAAAAGAAAGTTAAAAATAAAAAATACACAAAATAAGAAAAACAAAAATAGTTGTCTCTCTCTATTCACTCTATTGTTCTGCTCTTTTTTACTGTATTCTATTCTGCAATGTTTTATTGTTATTATGTTTTATCTTGTTTGCTTTCAGGTATGTAATTTTTTTATACTTTACGGTTTACTGTGTTTTATTGTTAACCATTTTTTGTTTTCAGGTACACCATTCAGCTGCAGAGCGGATTTATTTATCTTGACAGCAACAGCGTTTGCTCCCACGACACATAAAGCCGTGACTCCAGCGTTGTCAGAGGTGATTTCACCACCACAGGTGGTGAAGCATGTATGCCGAAGCATGGGGGCAGCAGGGGCGGAGGAGTAATTTGCTCCTACCTTTTGCGGGTGGATGCCCCCATGCTTCGGCATATATATATTTTAGGTACAGGTTGCGTAAAAAAGTGTTTTATTTTTTACTATTTTTTTTTGTATTTGCTTTGCAGGTATGGTATGTCTTACTGTTATACTGTAATGTTACTTTGTTTTATTGTTAACCATCATTTGCTTAGCAGGTACGCCATTCAGTTGCAGCGTGGATTTATTTATCTTGACAGCAACAGTGTTTGCTCCCACATTACATAAAGCCGTGACTCCAGCGCTGTAGGGGGTGATTTCACCACCACAGTTAAAAAAAGCATATATGACGAAGCATGGGGCAGCAGGGGCGGAGGAGTGATTTGCTCCTAACTTTTGGGGCGGATGCCCCCATGCTTCGGCATATATAAATGGTGCATGTATGCCCATCATTAGAAGTGGGTGAATAAAGGGAGGCATTCTAATGGTGGGTATACCCACCGATCAATCGCTTTTTTTCATTCAGCCCACAGGCTGCATGAAAAAAAAAAAAGATTACAAAATATGCCCAACAAGGACCAGCAACTTACTGGTATGTTGCTGGACTTTGAGTGGTTATACCAGAATGATGCCTGCAGGTTTAGGTATCATCTTGGTATCATTCTTTTCAGCCAGCGGTCGGCTTTCATGTAAAAGCAATCCTAGCGGCTAATTAGCCCCTAGACTGCTTTTACAAGCAGTGGGAGGAAATGCCCCCTTCCCACCGTCTTCCATGTTTTTCTCTGGCTCTCCTGTCCCAACAGGGAACCCGAGAATGCAGCCGGTGATTTGGCCAGCTCACCATAGAGCTGATCAGAGACCAGAATGGCTCCACTCCATCTCTATGGCCTAAGAAACCGGAAGCTACGAGCACTTCATGACTTAGATTTTGCCGGATGTAAACAGTGCCATTGGGAAATTGGGAAAGCATTTTATCACACCGATCTTGGTGTGGTCAGATGCTTTGAGGGCAGAGGAGAGATCTAGGGTCTAATAGACCCCAATTTTTTCAAAAAAGAGTACCGGTCACTACCTATTGCTATCATAGGGGACATTTACATTCCCTGAGATAACAATAAAAATGATAAAAAAAATATATTGAAAGGAACAGTTAAAAAATAAGATTAAAAAAGCAAAAAAAAATAAAGAAAACAAAAGCAAAACAAACCCCCCCCTGTCCCCCCCTGCTCTCGTGCAAAGGCAAGCATCGGTCTGGCGTCAAATGTAAACAGCAATTGCACCATGCATGTGAGGTATCACCGCGAAGGTCAGATCGAGGGCAGTAATTTTAGAGTTGAAAATATATTTATTGGTATTGTAACAAAGAGTACATGGAACAACATATAGACTTACAAAAGCACAAGTAAGCAAGTGTGATGAGTCAGCCAAATGGCTATCACTTACAGCTTAACTCCTATTGTTATGCAAAATAGTATCAATGTCAATGATCGTTACTTGGCATAGAAAGTGAATTTGGCTAGTAGAGCCTTGTCGTTCATAATAGAATTGTAAACATTGAGTTTAATAACTAAATGTTAAAACAAAGAGAAAAGACAAAGAAAAAATGAGAGGGGGGATCAAGTGTTGAGTGTTGGGTGGGGTAGGAAAGGATTAAAAAAGGGAGAAAAGAGGGAAGAATAGATAGAAGTAAGTAAGAAGAAATCTGAGGAAAGTGTGGGAGCTGCTGAGGAGACATTCAGAGAAGGCTAACTAAAGGACAGTGGGGGGGGGGCCCTTAGGTACATGCCCTGCCCATCCCACTGTCATGTTACATGTGAGGTTGATCATGTCTGGGTCAACAACATGTTTGTGAGAGTATCGGAGGAGGAGAAGCGGAGCCAAAAGTGTCGTTGTCAAGGGCCAGCATCTCCTCCATTCTCATGGTGTCTTTCATGATCGAGACCCATTTTGATAAGGGAGGAGTGGTGGTCGATTTCCAATAGGATAGGATTATCTGTCTAGCTGAGGACATAAAGAAACGGAGGAGGTTCAGTTTCTGTGATGGTATAGATCCCGGAAGTATAGAGCGTAGGGTAATCTTAGGGGAGGGAGTCAGCGTTTCATCATAAATTTTGTTATAGCATTCAAATACCTTTTATGTAAAGAGGAGGGGTCCCTGTACCATCTTGACAGAATCTTATAGTTCTTTTCCTGTGAGTAGCAGGATATCGTGGATTTATGAGTAAAATGGAATGAGGTTTGCCATTCTGGTCGTGGGATGTCCTCACCTACATCTGCAGACCACATCCTGGTGTAAGATGGTAGGTCATTATGTGTAAGAGCTTGTAAGAGACAGTATATGGTCGAGAGGGGGTGTCTGGGTGTCTCAAATGGAGCACAGCCGTTCTAATTCTGTGCTGGAGTGGTGGATTTGGGAGGAAGAATATAAATGTTTTGTGAATGTAGATAAGTGTAGGGTGGTGAGACAATCATAGGATCCCGTCGGTGTTACAGGTGTTCCATGTGTTGGATGTATAAAAGAGTGCGTTTGGGGACAGTCAGTCCTTTTGAAGGGACCTATTGCTGTCGTTCCTATACCCTGAGGGAAGGCGGGGTTATCGAATAGGGAAGATAATGGGGAGGGATCGGAGGACAGAGTGGAACACAAACCCCTATCATACCAAAGTCCAAGAGACGCAAGTGTTAGTGGAGAGGGAGAGGATATACGTGTGAGATCGGCTTTATATCCCCATAGCAGTGCTCGGAGGTCCACGGGAGCTAGATTCTGTTCTATGGCGACTGGGGCCTTTAGGAAGGGACGAGGGAACCATTCTAGAATGCGTGCTGCGTGGGTGGCTTTGTAATAAGTCTCGTAGTTCGGGAGACCCGCTCCACCCTGTAGTTTTGAACGGGTGAGCAGATTGTATTTCACCCTGGGTAACCCCCGGCTCCACATAAATCTAATGGCGAGCGAACGTAAAGATGTAAAGAAGGATTTGGGAACTATAATGGGGATTGTTTGGAGGAGGTATAAAAATTTGAGCAGAGTATCCATTTTCAAGGTGTTGATTCGCCCGAACCACGGTAAGGATGACATAATTTAAAGAAAAAAGATTGGAGAGATTAGAGGGGATAATGACCCCTTGGTACGAGACTCCTTTCGCCTGCCACTGAAAAGAGAAATTCGACTTAAGTGCGGACATCGTGGTGGAGGGGAGGGAGATGTTGAGAGCTTCAGTCTTGGATATGTTAAGTTTGAAATTGCTAAAAGAGCCAAATCGATGGAATTCCAAGAAAAGGGATGGTAAGGAGGTATGGGGGTGTTGCATATAGACCAGTAGGTCATCAGCATAAAGGGATAACTTATAATGGGAGGAAGGTGTTTGGATACGTGGATGGAGCAGTTTTGTCTAATGGCACAGGCTAAGTGTTCTATAACAATGACAAATAGGAGGGGTGAAAGGGGACATCCCTGCCGAGTGCCATTGGAGATATCGAACGGCTCAGAGGCAGTGCCATTGACTATGACCGAGGGCGAAGGTTGGGAGTATAGGGACAGCACCTTGGAGATAAAGGTCGTTCCTAAGCCTAACTGTTCTAATGAGAGTCGTAGGAATCTCCAATTGACCCTATCAAACGCTTTTTCAGCGTGAAAGGAAAGGAGACAGGCTTTAAGGTCTTTGTGGTGGATAAAGGAGATGAGGTGAATAGTTTTGATAGTATTGTCCCTTGCCTCACGACCCGGGACAAATCCCACCTGGTCATTATGGATCACTCCAGGGAGTAGAGGGGATAAGCAGTTGGCCAATACCTTTGCAAACAGATTAAGGTCTATGTTGAGTAGAGATATTGGCCGGTAGCTGCCACATTGGGATGGGGCTTTGCCTGGTTTGGGTAATATGGAGATATTAGCGGACAATAAGCCTTTAGGTGGGGGGTGGGAGTCGTCTATTGAACGCCTTAGTCATAAGTGGAGCTAATTGAGGGGCAAAAGTTTTGTAAAAATGGGGCGTATATCCATCTGGACCAGGGCACTTGCCTATCTTCAAATCTCTGATGGCGCCCAGAAATTCGGGCGCGACCAGAGGTTAGTCTAATTTATCAGCATCTGGTGTGTTGATAGTGGGCAATGCTTTCTCCATAATGTAGTCTTGCATGTTATCGCTCAAGAAGGTGGTACGTGCATTTGAATTTGCGGGCTGTAGGTTGTAAAGTTGGGAGTAGTATTCCCGAAAGGCAGAGGATATGCCCTTCATGTTAAATGTTTTAGTTTGATTGGTATGCGTAATAAAGAGAATGGAGTATCGGGGTGGCCTAGGATGAAGGACCCGTGCTAGGTGTTTACCGCATCTATTTGCTAAAGAGTAATAATAATGGAGTGCCCTATCTCGGGCTATTAAGGAATGTGCATCTAAAAGTTGGAGTAGATCTCTGCGGGCATTCGACAACCGGACAAAAATGGCAGGCTCTAAATCTCGTTTGTGTAGATGTTCGAGTTCTGCTAGTGGAGAGGAGACGGCGGATATCATCCATTCATATCCATTTGAGGCTGGAGCCGTGTTGCATAAATATGGCCCGAACCACGCATTTTAGGGCCTCCCATTGAATGATGGGGGAGGTAGTATCTTAGGAGTGGTCGGAGATGAAGTTCCGAATGGTTTTGGAGATTTCCGCCACACAGACGGAGTCCCACAATAAATTGTCATTGAGCCTCCATTGTGTACCTCTACGCAATGTTGGGGGAAGTGCAAGGGTCAAATAGACTTGGGCGTGGTCAGACCAGAATAGGTGACCCAGGGATGCCTGGATGGGGGTATCTAGTAGTGCTTGGGATATTAGAAAGTGGTCGAGTCTGCTGTAGGAATTGTGTGCTGCCGAATAATGGCTGTAATCCCTCTCTGTGGGATGCTGGACATGCCAAACATCAACCAGGTGGGAGGAATGTAGTAGGGCTTTGATGCGTGTCAGTGTAGAGAATGGAACAGAGGACTTACCCGAGGATGTGTCTGCAGATGGTGACAGGGCAACGTTGAGATCTCCACCGATGATTAAACAGGGACCCCCGAATGAGGATAGTCTGGTGAGAACCAACGAGAGGAACCCAGCCTGATCCACGTTAGGTACATATATGTTGGCCACTGTGAAGAGAAAATTGTTTAGTTTCAGCTTAAGAAAGATAAAGCGACCATTATCATCAACAAGGGAGTCTAGGACTTCAGGTTTAAAAGATTAATGGAAGGCAATGGATACTCCCTTAGATTTGGCCTGGGGATTAGTACTATGGTACCATTGTGAATAGTATTTGTTGCGTAAGGCAGGTACGGCATCCGTATGGAAGTGTGTTTCCTGTAGCAATAACACGCTCGAGCGCTTTTTATGGAAGTGGTAAAGAATCTGGCTCCGGGGTGTGTTAAACCCCCTGCAGTTAAAAGATGCTAAAGCTATCGGGCAAACAGAAGCCATGATATAGTCAGGTGTGGGGGGTAAGGGTAAGGAGAGGGGTTAGACATGTCAGTTGTCTCATATGTCAGCAGTAGGGATGAGCCGAACACCCCCCTGTTCGGTTCGCACCAGAACTTGCGAACAGGCAAAAAATTTGTTCGAATACGCGAACACCGTTAAAGTCTATGGGACACGAACATGAATAATCCAAAGTGCTAAATTTAAAGGCTTATATGCAAGTTATTGTCATAAAAAGTGTTTGGGGACCTGGGTCCTGCCCCAGGGGACATGGATCAATGCAAAAAAAAGTTTTAAAAACAGACTTTTTTTGGGAGCAGTGATTTTAATAATGCTTGAAGTGAAACAATAAAAGTCTAATATCCCTTTAAATTTCGTACCTGGGGGGTGTCTATAGTATGCCTGTAAAGGGGCGCATGTTTCCCGTGTTTAGAACAAGAAAGTCATTTAAAACTACTCGCGGCTATTAATGAATTGCCGGTCCGACAATACACATAAAAGTTCATTGATAAAAACGGCAAAACCAAAACCAAAATTAAAAAACAAAATGACGTGGGGGGTCCCCCTAAATTCCATACCAGGCCCTTCAGGTCTGGTATGGATATTAAGGGGAACCCCGGCCAAAATTAAAAAAAAAAACATGGCGTGGGGTCCCCTTCAGGTCTGGTATGGATTTTAAGGGGAACCCGTGCCAAAATAAAAAAAATGGCGTGGGGTCCCCCTAAAAATCCATACCAGACCCTTATCCGAGCATGCAACCTGGCAGGCTGCTGGAAAAGAGGGGGGGACAAGAGAGCGGCCCCCCTCCTGAACCGTACCAGGCCACATGCCCTCAATATTGGGAGGGTGCTTTGGGGTAGCCCCCCAAAACACCTTGTCCCCATGTTGATGTGGACAAGGGCCTCATCCCCACAACCCTGGCCGTTGGTTGTGGGGGTCTGCGGGCGGGGGGCTTATCGGAATCTCGAAGCCCACTTAAACAAGGGGACCCCCAGATCCCAGCCCTCCCCCCTGTGTGAAATGGTAAGTCGGTACCCCTACCACTTCACTAAAAAAGTGTTAAAAATGACAAGAGACAGTTTTTGACTATTCCTTTATTTAAATGCTTCTTCTTTCTTCTTTCTTCTATCTTCCTTCGGTTTCTTCCTCCATCTTCTTCTTCTGGTTCTTCTGGTACTTCCTCCGGTGTTCTCATCCGGCATCTTCCTCCGCGGCGTCGGCGTCTTCTTCCCTTCATCTCCGGGCCACTCCGCATCCATGATGGCATGGAGGGAGGCTACCCCTGTGTGACGCTTCTCTCGTCATCTTCGTCTCGTCATCTTCGTCTCGTCATCTTCTTTTCGGGCCGCTCCGTATCCATGATGGCATGGAGGGAGGCTCCCGCTGTGTGACGCTTCTCCTCTTCTGACGGTTGTTAAATAACTGGGGGGTGGGGCCACCCGGTGACCCTACCCCCCTCTGACGCACGGTGACTTGACGGGACTGCCCTGTGGCATCACGGGGAATGCCACAGGGAAGTCCCGTCAAGTCCCCGTGCGTCAGAGGGGAGCGGGGTCACTGGGTGGACCTGCCCCCGTTATTTAAGAACCGTCAGAAGAGGAGAAGCGTCACACAGCAGGAGCCTCCCTCCATGCCATCATGGATGCGGGGTGGCCCGAAAATAAGATGAAGACAAGAAGATGAAGACAAGAAGATGAAGAGGAAAAGATGAAGAGAAGAAGATGAAGAGAAGAAGATGAAGAGAGAAGCGTCACACAGTGGGAGCCTCCCTCCATGCCATCATGGATGCAGAGCGGCCCGGAGAAGAAGGGAGGAAGACGCCGCAGAGAAAGATGCCGGATGAGAACACCGGAGGAAGAACAAGAAGAACCAGAAGAACCAGGAGAAGAAGATGGAGGAAGAAACCGAAGGAAGATAGAAGATAGAAGAAAGAAGAAGCATTTAAATAAAGGAATTGTCAAAAACTGTCTCTTGTCATTTTTAACATTTTGACACTTTTTTAGTGAAATGGTAGGGGAACAAGTACCCCCCTTACCATTTCACACAGTGGGGAGGGCCGGGATCTGGGGGTCCCCTTGTTAAAGGGGGCTTCCAGATTCCGATAAGCCCCCCCGCAGACCCCCATAACCACCGGCCAGGGTTGTGAGGATGAGGCCCTTGTCCTCATCAACATGGGGACAAGGTGTTTTGGGGGGCTACCCCAAAGCACCCTCCCAATGTTGAGGGCATGTGGCCTGGTATGGTTCAGGAGGGGGGGTGCTCTCTCGTCCCCCCTCTTTTCCTGCGGCCTGCCAGGTTGCGTGCTCGGATAAGGGTCTGGTATGGATTTTTGGGGGGAGTCCACGCCATTTTTTTTTAAAATTTTGGCGCAGAGTTTCCCTTAAAATCCATATGAGACCTAAAGGGTCTTGTATAGATTTTGAGGGGGACCCCACGCCATTTTTTTTTTGGCCGGGGTTCCCCTTAATATCCATACCAGACCTGAAGGGCCTGGTATGGAATTTAGGGGGACCCCCACGTAATTTTTTTAAAAAATTTTGGTTTGGGGTTCCCCTGTGGGGAATTCCCATGCCGTTTTTATCAATAAACTTATGTGTATTGTCGGACCGGCAATTAATTGTTTAAATTACTTTTTTTCCTTTGAAATGTAATTTTGCTGTCAGACTGTTCTAAACACGAGAAATATGCGCCCCTTTACAGGCATACTATAGACACCCCCCAGGTATGAAATTTAAAGGGATATTACACTGTTATTGTTTCACTTTAAGCATTATTAAAATCACTGCTCCCAAAAAAACGGCCATTTTTAAAACTTTTTTTGCATTGATCCATGTCCCCTGGGGCAGGACCCAGGTCCCCAAACACTTTTCATGACAATACCATGAATATAAGCCTGTAAAATTAGCACTTTTGATTTCTCCCATAGACTTTTAAAGGATGTTCCGCGGCATTCGAATTTGCCGCGAACACCCCAAATTGTTCGCTGTTTGGCGAACTTGCAAACATGAGTTAGACTCAAACTCGTAGCTCATCCCTAGTCAGCAGCTCTTGGAGATGAAAGCAGTGCCATAGAAGGCCTAGAGAGGAAAAGAGAAAAGATGGGGGCAGGGGAGAAAGAGAGAAGAGAGAGGAAAGTAAACAGAAAGAAAAAGAAGAGAGGGTGATACAGGACTGTAGGACCAAGTTGGTATATAAACATTTGGTTCGGTCATGGTCATTGTCCCCACTTCTGATAATAGTAAACAGAAAGGTCACAGAAAATTCACATTGGATCAGTGGGGAAAAAGACCAATATATTAAACTGAAAAAAAGTAAAAATTGAACATAAACAAAAAAAGGCCACTTGGTGGCGCCAAAAAAACTGTAAGTAGGGGAGAAAAATACCCTACACAGTGTAGCATACAGTCGTATACCAGTCAGTGTCCATAGTGACACTGAAAAAAGAAAAACCCCTCTGACGGGGGGGGGGGGGGTTTGGGGTGCAGTGGAAACTCGCTGAGCAGAGTAGTCCCCTGGTCCCCAGCTCCACGAGCAAGCAAATAGGAAACAGAACCAATAGACAAAAATCATAACAGTAAAATGGTGATGTATAAAATACATACATGAACAGGTTATAGGAAACTAAGGATTCAGGTAGGTATATAATATGGCTTATGGCGAACGTAGTATAAAAATCATAAGTAGGAGGCGACAGCAAAATATAAACATGCATGTCAAATCTGCAGTGAGATAGTACGTGTTAACACATAGCACAGGATGAGCTACCTGGAAAAAATGTAATGGGGTTAACAAGAATAAAACAATTATAATAGTCCAGGGCTCAGGGTGAGTAAACCGTAGAGAAAAAACAGTAATGGGATGAGGGCAGGGGCATTGCTAGGTCTGCAAAAGATCTGGGGCTAGAGCCCACAGCATCAGTCACCAACCATTTTGCAGACCCGGGGGGGGAGGGGGGCAGTCCGGTGGTAAGCAATTTCTCACGGGCAATGGCTGGTGTTGACGCTTCAATCATCATGGCACCATGGTTGATATGGTGTCAGGGTGATTGAAGCCCATTGTTTCTATTGTTACATCCTAATATATAATGAAGTGGCTCAACTCACCATAATGTAGAATCAGTGAGAGCCCTGGGCATGTCACTTGCCACATCTCCTGCCACCAGATGCAGCATGTCACTTGCCACCGTTGCCTGTCACCAGATGCAGCTTGTTACTTGCCACCGTTACCTGTCACTAGATGTGGATTGTCACTTGCCATGTTCCTTGCCACCAGGTGTGGATTGTCACTTGCCACTGTCACTTGCCACCTGATGTGGATTGTCCCTTGCCACGTCACTTGCCACCAGATGTGGATTGTCACTTGCCACGTCATCTGCCACCATTTGCAGATTGCCACATCACCTGCCACCATTTGCAGATTGTTAGTTGCCACGTCACCTGCCACCATTTGTGGATTGTCACTTGCAACTTCACCTGCCACCATTTGCAGATGGTCACTTGCCACGCCACCTGCCACTTGATGTTGATTATGACTTGTCACGTCACCTGCCACCATTTGCAGATTGCCATGTCACCTGCCACCATTTGCAGATTGTTACTTGCCACATCACCTGCCACTTGATGTGGATTGTCACTTGCCACGTCACCTGCCACCAGATGTGGGTTGTCACTTGCCATGCCAGCCAGTGCCACAAAATGTGCATTGTAGCTGCATTGGTGGCAGGCTGGCAACACTGGTCCATTTAGTGAGGGCAGGAGAGCGGTGATACGGAGCGGGCAGTGAGAGATGATATCATCTCGCTGCTCCCCGCCGCTCCTCTGACATTGAAGAGGTCCGCGCTGTGAGGGCGGAAGAGTGCTGATGTGTGGCGGACAGTGAGAGATGTCATCTCTCTGCTCCCGGCCGCACCTCGCTCCCACATTAAAGAGGCCCGGCTGTGAGGGCGGAAGAGCAGTGATGTGGAGTGTGCGGAGATGACATCCTCACTGCTCGTCCACCCACTCGCTTCTCTCATCCACCTCTCTCATGCAGCCCGCCCGCCGCAGCCCACTGGTTTGGCAGGGACCCTCTGGCAAAAGACTTGGGGCTATGGGCCCCAGATTCGGGGCTATAGCCCCAATAGCCAACCTATAGCAATGCCACCGGATGAGGGAATCAAAATACTCCTCAAAAAACTGTAGTCGTAACACGAATACAGGGGAGGCAGACTAACAGGATCATGTCTGCATCACCCCTGTGTTATCACAGGGGGGACCCTGTGAAGGCAGTAAAAGTGAAGCATCAGATTCGATCAGGCTAAGTTCAATTGTTGGAGTCCCGTTGAGGCAAAGGCTTGGAAATGCGTTTGCGACCCTGCTTCTGCCACCGTGGGGCAAAGGGTAGGCCAGGGGTAGTCGGTGTAAACGGCCAGTCTGGGATAGACACCTGTGGAAGTTTCAGTGTACTGAGGAAGGACGGCAGGTCTCCAAGTGTGCGAAAGATGACGGTTTTTCCCTCAAGGTGTACTCGCAAATGAAAGGGAAACTGCCATTTATATTTCATCTGTTTAGATTGTAAAAGCTGTGTAAGCGGCTTCAGTGCTTTTCTCATCGCCAGTGTCTGACGGGAGAGGTCTGGGAGAAGCATCACAGGTGTGTCATTAAAGAGTATGGTGTCCTGAGAGCTAGCAGCTCTCATGATGTCCTCCTTGATCTTATAGAAATGTACCCGGCACAGGGTGTCTTGAACAAAGGAGGGGTCTGGTGTCTGCGGGCCCAAGGTTCTGTGGACACGGTCCAGCTCAATGGGGTCATCCTTAGGGTGCTGTAGCAGTTGATTAAAGATGGTGGTCTAGGCCACAGGCAGGTGTTTAGTGTCCAGTCTCAGGAATCCCGCAAATGCGCATATTATTACGACAATTACAATTTTCGATATCATCCTGTTGGTATTCAAGTTGCTGTAACATGACGGTGTGGGTGTTAAGGATTTTGTCATGCGTCTGCACTGCATTGCTGAGACTGTCTGTGGTAGTGTCCAGGTCCTCGAAGCGTGCACCCATGTCCCTCTTGAGGTCAGAGATCTCCTTTTTATATGCTTTCTCTATTCTATGGACACAGTGTTCAAAGTCTGCTTTAGTGGGCAGGGATCTGATGTAACTGTGCAGGGAACGGATCTGTGCCTCCATATCCCAGCCTTCACCTGAGCCCAGGGAGACATTAGCGCGGCTTCTGGTGAGCCTAAAATCAGAGTCCTCAGGGAGGGGGCCATGGCTGTGTGAGCTCACCTGTGAGTGTAGGGATGATTCGGAGCGGGCCGGGGATGGAGGTGCCGCCGCCATCTTGTATTCGGTACAGCGCTGTGTAGCGGCCCTGGATCGGGCAAAATAATCCTCCAGATCACCTCCTTTTCTGTTCCCACAGGTGCCCTTCTGTGCCTGGTGTTTATCCTTCCCCATGTGCTGAGTTTGGGTGAGTTTCCTAGAGTTATGTGGTCCGTGGAGCTACAGGACCCGGGAGCTGTAGGGAAACACGCCACGCCCCTGAGGGCAGTAATTTCAGCAGTAGACCTCCTCTGTAAATCTAAAGTGGTAACCTGTAAAGGCTTTTAAAGGCTTTTAAAAATTTATGATCGTTGGTTCTCAAATGAATTGCGCCCTCCTTGAGTTACCGCCACTGCGCTTAGGGAAAGTGTCTATTACACCACTTCAGTGAATCTAAATAAGATGTCTATATAGATTGTGAATCATATATAAAACTAGTGTTCAATACAGCTGCCACTTTAAATGTGCAAAAAAAAGGTCTATATTGATATGTGACTCCCAAATAAATCAATATAAGCGGCGCTATTATTAATGGTATGCTCTATGAATAAACAAACTTAAACCACATTCATGACTTAGTGGTAAACCATATCTAGGTGTTCAAAATATGCTATATATATGACACTACTGTGTATCACTATACAAGCTAAAAAAATTCCAGCAAAAATCCGTTAGGGTAAATGGAAATACCACTTAAGTGTGTAGTAATCTGAACCACCAAATTATATATAAAGGTGAAATTATTATATCAAAAGTCCATCATATATCAAAAAGAAAAAGAATATCCGTGAAAATGTCCATAGATGAAGACACCGTGAATAGTTGTGCTCTTTTTCTAAGAAGCGTCACCACATCAAACGTGCCAGTGATTCCTCTCCCTCTGAATTCGAGACTCACCGGATAAATATGCCTCACACTCTCGTGTTTTGGCAAAGAGCGCATATGACACTGTACCCAGTGTACTCAAACTCCACGTCCCATCCAACACGGTGTGATATCATTCCATATGTGGATAAAGAAATACGCACATAGTGTAATAACGTAAAAAACACCACATTTATTGAACTTGATAACCTTCAATCATTGCACTCACATTACACACTTGTAAAATCAAGCCAAACCAGCACAGCAATTCAATTTCCTCAATCCTTCTGTGTGAACTCCCAGCACCAATGCAAACACGGTCGCGGCGGACCCAAGATCAGTGGAAAAACAGGCTCTCACCCCACCAGCTGACTTTCGTCTGACTCCCGCAGGGATCCTCTGCTCATGCCCTGAGATGAGATACAGCGTCTCCTCCGTTACTCACTGCTATTGTTGGAATGCCGTACAGCCACGCCCCGACATGTTTTGTCATACCAGACTTAATCATGGGATTCCCATGATTAAGTCTGGTATGACGAAACATGTCGGGGCGTGGCTGTACAGCATTCCAACAATAGCAGTGAGTAACGGAGGAGACGCTGTATCTCATCTCAGGGCATGAGCAGAGGATCCCTGCGGGAGTCAGACGAAAGTCAGCTGGTGGGGTGAGAGCCTGTTTTTCTGCTGATCTTGGGTCCGCCGCGACCGTGTTTGCATTGGTGCTGGGAGTTCACACAGAAGGATTGAGGAAATTGAATTGCTGTGCTGGTTTGGCTTGATTTTACAAGTGTGTAATGTGAGTGCAATGATTGAAGGTTATCAAGTTCAATAAATGTGGTGTTTTTTACGTTATTACACTATGTGCGTATTTCTTTATCCACATATGGAATGATATCACACCGTGTTGGATGGGACATGGAGTTTGAGTACACTGGGTACAGTGTCATATGCGCTCTTTGCCAAAACACGAGAGTGTGAGGCATATTTATCCGGTGAGTCTCGAATTCAGAGGGAGAGGAATCACTGGCACGTTTGATGTGGTGACGCTTCTTAGAAAAAGAGCACAACTATTCATGGTGTCTTCATCTATGGATATTTTCACGGATATTCTTTTTCTTTTTGATATATGATGGACTTTTGATATAATAATTTCACCTTTATATATAATTTGGTGGTTCAGATTACTACACACTTAAGTGGTATTTCCATTTACCCTAACGGATTTTTGCTGGAATTTTTTTAGCTTGTATAGTGATACACAGTAGTGTCATATATATAGCATATTTTGAACACCTAGATATGGTTTACCACTAAGTCATGAATGTGGTTTAAGTTTGTTTATTCATAGAGCATACCATTAATAATAGCGCCGCTTATATTGATTTATTTGGGAGTCACATATCAATATAGACCTTTTAAAAATGTATGCAGTTTGTCGTCACTGCAAGTTTGTGCACAATTTTAAAGCATGTCGTGTTTGGTATCCATGTACTCTGCCTAAGATCATCTTTTTTATTACATCAAACATTTGGGCAATATAGTGTGTTTTAGAAAAAAAAAAAGAGAAAGTCTGAGAGCTGCTCCCTAACATGAGACACCTCCATCCCTAAATTGCATACAGAAACAGAAAGATTTGCCCGTGGGACTTTAAATGATGTGTCCATGGTGATCCCATATAAATAGAGAGAGTGTAGAAGTAACAAATTTTATTGAAATAAAATATCATCCAGTACAAGTCATAAGCATAGGTGACAATTACATAGGAACAGCAACATGATAAAATGGTCCTAAAACATAACCATCATGACATAACATCAAAGTATAAAAAGTACAGATATACATGATACATCTCTAACCCGACGCGTTTCGCGAGCTCTCCTCGCTTCATCAGGGGCTGATGTGTATATCTGATGTCTGTAATAACAAGTAAAAATGTATTGAAGTATAGCTTGTAATAGGACAACAAAATGAAGCTTGAGGCTAGTAATCCGATACCTACTTGACGGGCACTAGACCCCAAAGAGGGCGGCCCCAGGCAGAGGGCGGCGGAAATACATCTCCCCCGGGAGCTGAGGGGGAGGAGACCACGGAGTGGAGGTCCAGAATCAGGCATAGGTCAGGCATGGCGAAATGAAATGAAAAAGGATGGACCCGATTGTCACCCACGATGGTTACAGGGCGTGTTCACTGTAATAAGATATGACAAAAATATATGTATCTAAAATAATAATAGTACCCATATCCAAAAAGGGTTTGTAGTAATAAAATTGAGTATGGTGGGTGCAGGGTGTTCAGCAGAGCATGAAAAAGAAAGTGAGAGCAGAGCAGAAAACAGAAAAACAGGGGGGTAAAAAGAATGTGAGCCCAGGTGTTCTCCATGAATCTAGCAGGGCTTGGTCTCTGTAAAGAAATATATAGATGTATATATATATATATATATATATATATATATATATATATATATATATAAAAAGGTGGTGGATAGTATGATCTCCTAGATAACCTAAAAGTCCTACATGGCATGGATACCATGATAAAGGTACGTGAATATATGTATTGTTTAACTTAAATGGCAATGTAATGGGAGTATAAGGTATTAGGCTATGGTATAGGAAATATAAAAGCGTCCTGCAGAGCATGGGGGGAGGGGGGGGTGTGAGAAAGGGAAGTGTAGAAGAGAGAGTGAGAGGGAATGGTGAAAGAAGGGGAAGGAGGAAAGAAAGAAAAGAAGAAAAGAAAAACGAGAATAAGAAAAGATAGCAACGAAAAAAGGCAAGAAAGACTGCAGAAAGTGAAGGAAAGAAAAAAGGTGCAGACAGACAAGAAAGTATAATGGTGAATTGCGGGGTGTACCTATACAAGTGGTAAATACATTAGTGGGGTGACATGTAAAAATATATATAAATATAGTGGTGGTGCCTAAAAGTATAGTCTCTCGCCAGTGTGTAGAGGGAGCCAAATAGAAAGACAACTGACCATGTCAAAACCCGCGCCTAAATATCCGGACGTCTGCCGTAGCCTCCGCCCCCAACGTCATACAAACGTCGGTGGGGGGGACCGCACACACCGCGCCCACCAGTGTGCGGCGGGACGCAGCAGAGGTACCCGCCCATCGTCCGGATGTTGACTGTGCTCAGGAGGAAGGGACACCGCTGAATGCGGAAGTCTCTCACTGTAGCACACGGAATGACGCCGATGCACTGGTGGCTCCGCCCCCTCTATAGTGGAGAGGCGGAGACAGCAGGGGAAGATAAACCCCATTTATGCATCGCAGATCCCGGGGGGGAAAAATTTCTTTGCTTTATTTCTCAAATTGTTCAGTAGGGATTTACAAAGCAAGTATAATCCAAAAACACAGGCACGAAATGCCTACACAGTTTCAGACACAGGTAGATTCAGATATGGATGGATGGATGGATTACGTCTCGGGCTAGTCAGCTTACGCCCTTCCTAAGATCCATTGAAGCACATCGTTCCATGGATCTTAGGAAGGGCGTAAACTGACTAGCCCGAGACGTAATCCATCCATCCATCCATATCTGAATCTACCTGTGTCTGAAACTGTGTAGGCATTTCGTGCCTGTGTTTTTGGATTATACTTGCTTTGTAAATCCCTACTGAACAATTTGAGAAATAAAGCAAAGAAATTTTTAAGTGCAGCAACCTCTTGGACTCTTTTTCTATATACAAGGTCGGTGGGAAGACCTGATTGCTGGCACTAAATCGTAAGCAGAGTGCGGTTCTCCTCCACAAGTATATATATATATATATATATATATATATATATATACACACATCTATATATTTCTTTACAGAGACCAAGCCCTGCTAGATTCATGGAGAACACCTGGGCTCACATTCTTTTTACCCCCCTGTTTTTCTGTTTTCTGCTCTGCTCTCACTTTCTTTTTCATGCTCTGCTGGACACCCTGCACCCACCATACTCAATTTTATTACTACAAACCCTTTTTGGATATGGGTACTATTATTATTTTAGATACATATATTTTTGTCATATCTTATTACAGTGAACACGCCCTGTAACCATCGTGGGTGACAATCGGGTCCATCCTTTTTCATTTCATTTCGCCATGCCTGACCTATGCCTGATTCTGGACCTCCACTCCGTGGTCTCCTCCCCCTCAGCTCCCGGGGGAGATGTATTTCCGCCGCCCTCTGCCTGGGGCCACCCTCTTTGGGGTCTAGTGCCCGTCAAGTAGGTATCGGATTACTAGCCTCAGGCTTCATGTTGTTGTCCTATTACAAGCTATACTTCAATACATTTTTACTTGTTATTACAGACATCAGATATACACATCAGCCCCTGATGAAGCGAGGAGAGCTCGCGAAACGCGTCGGGTTAGAGATGTATCATGTATATCTGTACTTTTTATACTTTGATGTTATGTCATGATGGTTATGTTTTAGGACCATTTTATCATGTTGCTGTTCCTATGTAATTGTCACCTATGCTTATGACTTGTACTGGATGATATTTTATTTCAATAAAATTTGTTACTTCTACACTCTCTCTATTTATATGGGATCACCATGGACACTTCATTTAAAGTCCCACGGGCAAATTTTTCTGTTTCTATATAGTGTGTTTTAGTGCATTAAAATTAAAAAAGTGTGTTTCTTCCAAAAAAAAATGCGTTTAAAAAAATCGCTGCGCAAATACTGTGTGAAAAAAATAAATGAAACACCCACCATTTTAATCTGTAGGGCCTTTGCTTTAAAAAAAGATATAATGTTTGGGGGTTTAAAGTAATTTTCTTGCAAAAAAAAAATATTTTTTCATTTAAACAAAAAGTGTCTTCAAGTGATTAGAAGAGTGGGTGATGTGTGACATAAGCTTCTAAATGTTGTGCATAAAATGCCAGGACAGTTCAAACCCCCCCAAATGACCCCATTTTGGAAAGTAGACACTCCAAGCTATTTGCTGAGAGGCATGTCGAGTCCGTGGAATATTTTATATTGTGACACAAGTTGCGGGAAAAAGACAATTTTTTTTTTTTGCACAAAGTTGTCACTAAATGATATATTGCTCAAACATGCCATGGGCATATGTAAAATTACACCCCAAAATACATTCTGTTGCTTCTCTTGAGTATGGGGATACCACATGTGTGAGACTTTGGGAGCCTAGCCGCGTACGGGACCCCGAAAACCAAGCACCACCTTCAGGGTTTCTAAGGGTGTAAATTTGATTTCACTCCTCACTGCCTATCACAGTTTCGGAGGCCATGGAATGCCCAGATGGCACAACCCCCCCCCCCCAAAATGACCACACATTTTGAAAAGTAGACACCCCAAGCTATTTGCTGAGAGGTATGGTGAGTATTTTGCGGACCTCGCTTTTTGTCACAATGTTTTGAAAATAGAAAAAAGAAAGAAAAAATACATTTTTCTTTTCTTTCTTCATTTTCAAAAACAAATGAGAGCTGCAAAATACTCACCATGCCTCTCAGCAAATAGCTTGGGTGTCTACTTTCCAAAATGGGGTCATTTGGGGGGTTTTGTGCCATCTTGGCATTTTATGGCCTTCGAAACTGATAGGTAATGAGGAGTGAAATCAAAAATTTACGCCCTTAGAAATCCTGAAGGCGGTGATTGGTTTCGGGGCCCCGTGTGCAGATAGGCTCCCAAAAAGTCCCACACATCTGGTATTCCCGTACTCAGGAGAAGCAGAAGAATGTATTTTGGGGTGCAATTCCACATATGCCCATGGCCTGTGTGAGCAATATATCATTTAGTGACAACTTTGTGCAAAAAAAAAAAGTTTGTCACTTTCCCACAACTTGTGGCAAAATATAAAATATTCCATGGACTCAACATGCCTCTCAGCAAATAGCTTGGGATGTCAAAATGGGGTCATTTGGGGGAGTTTTGTGCAATCTTAGCATTTTATGGCCTTCAAAACTGTGATAGGTAGTGAGGAGTGAAATCAAAAATTTACGCCCTTAGAAATCCTGAAGGCGGTGCTTGGTTTTTGGGGCCCCGTACTTGGCTAGGCTCCCAAAAAGTCCCACACATGTGGTATCTCCGTACTCAGGAGAAGCAGCAGAATGTAATTTGGGGTTTAATTCCATATATGCCCATGGCATGTTTGAGCAATATATTATTTTTTTCTCAGACAGGGGGTAGGTATGCCTGGTATATTAGCATACAGCAAGCATATCTGAGGGGAAAGGGTGATTTTTTGTCTTGAGGATTGTTCCATTAAATCAGATGCTTTGTGCCATATACTGTTTATATGGCTGCAGCTCCAAAAAATGTGTAAGAGGGTACCCGATCATCCCCTAAAACAATTGGGGGAGATGGATGGGTAGAAAGTGTAAAGTTTTGAAGGGGTAAGGTACCATCTAGAAAAAATCTTAATTGGAGTTTCTCTAAAGGTGATAGCTCTATTACATTTGCGTAAATTTTCTGACATGGAGTGCCAATCCTCAACATTAATCGAGACATCCATATCCTCTTCCCATTGGAGCATTTGAGCAGATTTATCTGGTACTCCAACACAATTAATAAAATTATACAGCCTGGAGATAAGGCCTCTGTCTCTAGAGGACAAAATACATATATGTTCAAAGGTTGTGTATGAAGGGTGTGTTTTTAGTGCAAAATATTTAGCATAGAAGGATTTGATTTGCTGGTATCTTGGGAATTCATCAGCAGGTAGATTGTGTGTGGCTTGAAGTTCGGGGAATGAGATAAATTCCCATTTTTGCTGAAGAGATCTCAGTGTAATTAAATTTTTGTCAATCCAGGTAGAGAAAGATTGTCTGTTATTATAGGCACATATGAATCTAGGATCACCTAAAAAGGAGGCTAAAGGTGGTGTGTCTGAGGAGAGTTTGTAAATGTCTTTATATTTAGTCCATAACTGATAAAATTGAGCTATTATAATGTTTTGTTTCATAAGTCTGCTATATGAGATAGAGTTGGACCATAGAATTCCCTGTAAATGGAGTGGGAGGATTGAGATGGATTCAAACAACTTCCATGGGGTGTTTATTGAGGGAGTGAACCATTGGGTAAGTCTTGTGGCTAGATAATAAAGCCACAGATTTGGAAGGCCTAAGCCACCCATAGTATGTGGTCTATGCATTAATGCATAACTGCATCTCGGTTTTTTATCTGCCCATATGAATTTGTTGATTTCTCTTTGAAGGGAAGTCAGTTTAGATTTGAGAACATTGATAGGTAGGGCACGAAAATAGTACAGAAGTTTAGGAAGAATCGTCATCTTGATAGCACATATTCTACCAAGGAAGGAAATATGAAAGGAAGACCATGATTTTAGGAGGGATGTGATGTGTGAGAACAATGGGATATAATTAGACTTGTGAGATGAGGAGATTGTAACACCTAGGTATTTGAATGAGTTGGAACACCAATCAAATGGGAATTTTTTTAATAATAGGGATTGGAGAATTTGGGAATAATTAATTGGTAAGGCAGAACATTTATTGGAATTGATTTTGAGGCCTGAGATGGATTGGAAAGATTTAAGTTCTTTTAGGAGGGATGGAATAGAAGTGAGGGGGTCTGTGAGGAATAGAAGAGCATCATCTGCGTATAGGCTGAGTTTGAATTCTCTATCACCCTTAGTGTAACCTTTTATATCAATGCTATTCCTAATCTTGTGGGCTAAGGGTTCAATTGCCAAAGCGAACAATAAAGGTGAAAGGGGGCATCCCTGTCTGGTGCCTCTACTGAGGGGGAAAAAAATCAGAGTTGTGTCCTGGGAGTCTAATTCTAGTTTGAGGGTTGTGGTAGAGTGCATTAAAACCTTGTAAGAATTTCTGAAATTCCGTATTTGGGTAATAGATAATTTAAATATGACCAGCTAACGCTGTCAAACGCCTTATGAATATCTAGACTGAGAAGGCATAATTTGTGGGAGGTTAGGTTGGCATCTTGGATAATATTGGTAACTAGTCTAGTATTATCGACTATCTGTCGACCGGGGATAAAACCGGTTTGGTCTATATGTATTAGATTAGTAATGACTGCTGCTAGTCTGTCTGAAAGCAATCTACCAAAAATTTTAAGGTCATTGTTAAGGACTGATATAGGTCGGTAGTTTTGGGGTAGAGAATGGTCTTTAAGTGGTTTGGGGATAAGGGAAAGGTTTGCTAGAAGCATTTCATCTGGGAAATGATTACCGTTGAGAATATGGTTAAAGAGTTTGGATAGATATGGGGTTAGGAGGGAGGAATATTTTTTATAGTATGAAGATGAGAAGCCATCTGGGCCAGGGGCAGTAGATGTTTTAAGAGATTTAATAATTTTGCTTATTTCTGCTTCTGTGCATGGTGCGTTAAGGGATTCTATTTGAAGAGCATTAAGAGTAGGTAGTTGAATGTTGTCTAGCCATGATTTAGTATGTTGATCAAGAGATGGTTGTGGGCTACAAAGTAAGTCTTTATAGAAAGGAGGAAAAGATTTCCAGCACCCCTTGCGGATGAGTGATCATATTTCCAGAATGATCTCTAAGCTTATATGTATGAGGGGGTTTATGATCATGGTTAAGTTTTTTGGCGAACATGGCAGAAGGTGAGTTACTGTATACTAAGAATTTAGCTTTTCAGAATCTCAATAATTTTTCTGTGTTTGCTGATAATATTTGATCTAGAGCTTTGCGTTTATCTTGAATTTGTTTTGTGATTTCTTGGGTGGAGTTTTGTTGTAACTTATTGTAGAGAAGGTTTAGATCTCTGGTAAGATTTTTTATGTTTGTGAGTTTTTCTCAGTTTTTTTTGGCCACTATGCTGATTAGATGGCCGCGTAGAACTGCTTTGTGAGCTGTCCAGAGGGTTGTGGGGGAGATATCATCAATAGCGTTTTCAGTGAAATAGTTTTCAATGTGTGAAGAGATAGTTTGTGTTATTAAAGGGTCAGTTAGAATAGAATCGTTTAGTCGCCAATTGTAGGGGGAAGGAGAGAGACCTAGGTGAGATGTTTCAAAGTAGGAAATATCATGGTCAGACCAGGGGCAGGGATGGATTAGGGCATTGGAAGAATTAGCCAATAATATGGGTGTACAAAAGATATAGTCCAGTCTAGCATAGACGTCGTGGGGGTAAGAATAGTGTGTATAGGCCCTAAGCCCTACATTGTGGGATCTCCATTAGTCTATAAGTTGAAAATTATTTAAATAACGGTTTATAGACTTGGAGAATGCTTTAGAAGAGGGGGAAGTTTTACTTCTGTCTAGGGTTGGGTGTGCAGTTAGGTTAAAATCGCCACCTAGAATTATATGAGGTGAGCTGTATTGGTCAAGCTTATCAAAGAAATTTGTGAAAAAGGTAGATTGAGATTCGTTTGGAGCATAGACTGAAGCTAATGTTATTGCTTTATTATCAACAAGACCTTTGATGATAATATATCTACTATCGACATCTTTATATATGTTTTGTATGTCTAAGATAATGGTGTTGCGTATAAATATGGCTACACCTCGAGTTTTATTGTGGAAGGTGGTGTATTAAAATTGATTGTATGTCTTGTCAAAATAATTGGGATGGTTATTGGATGAAAAGTGGGTTTCCTGCATAAGGATAATATCTACTCCCAATCTTTTATAGTGTTGGAAGGCTTTTTTACGTTTGTGGGGTGAGTTAAAGCCCTGGACGTTATGTGATATTACTCTAAGGACCATTATATGTGAGTGGGGTAATAAGCTTATGAATAGAATCCAACTTGAGCATGAGATGTGCTATATACCAAAATATTTTTGGTGTGTCTTTGGTAAGTGAAATATTAATGTTTCTGGAATAGAGGGGAGAAAAGTAATGTGAGTATACAAGGAATACTATGTATAGCAGAGGTCTCAAACTGGCGGCCCTCCAGCTGTTTCAAAACTACAAGTCCCATGAGGCATTGCAAAGCTGACAGTTACAAGCATGACTCCCACAGTCAGAGGCATGATGGGACTTGTAGTTTCGCAACAGCTGGAGGGACGCCAGTTTGAGACCCCTGATGTATAGTAAAACATACCATGAGAGTGATGTGCCATAATAAGAGCAATTATACCAACATTCAGATCTTTGTGGTCGTAAGATGTCATGAAAACTTCCATTTTTTAACAAAATTATGTTTTTTGCCTTAAGGGCAATAAAATTGTGAAAAAACTAAATATAAAATAGTAACAAAGGGACAAGAAACATCCTGTCACTAATAAATGAATTAACTTCAAAAGGACAATACAGTCCTAGTCCTGCGAGTGCCATCAGGCGCGACAACAAAAATCAGTGGCGTCGCAACTGATAACACAAGCAGGATGGGGGACAATCCAGCGACGGCGGATGTCACAGGCCTTAATACTGAGATAATTTAAAGTTTTAAATACAAAACCATATAAAGTAACCAGGGGGGAAATGAAAATTGCAAAGAATGGGGGGAGGGGAAAGGGGGGAGGAAGGGGGGGAGGGGAGGGAGGGGGGGAGGGGTAAGGTACCAGATGGGAGGCGATGTTGTCACCTCCCGTCTCAATGATGTGTATGAGAGATATCAGATAACTTATAACTCTAAACGAAGGAGGAGGTTTAAAGTGAAAGTCTGTTTAGACAAACAAAATGAAAAAATAAAGAAAATCCCTCTCTCTTCTTCCCTTTTCCTCTTCTTTCCTCTATCCCAAATTATGAGGGGGATATGTGTTGCTGGGGACTTCTCGACTTCGTCCGGGAGGAAAAAAAATAAAAAAATTTCTGAGGGAAGAGGGAGGGTCTTGGGATTCCGATTCAAGAGGAAGAGCAATTCAAGATGCCAATTGGACAAGGACAAACTTGGTGGCAGTCAATTGGATCATGTCGTGTGAGCATGAAAATCCATCCTCAAAATGGAAAAAATAAATAAAGAAAAAATAAGTCACTTCCCCCTGTCTATATTACGAGAGGAAAAAAATTCCTATACAACAGAAAGTTGAAAATGTGTTGTATGTGGTCATGTGGGGTCCTCTTGAAATGGTTGATGCCATCTTCTTTGGTTGTTTGCGATTCGTCTGGAGGAAGGAGTGGACCAGATTGGGGAAGGTCTAGGAGATGATGGGAATCTGTTGGGTGGTTCTGGGTCCAGAAGGCCCAACTTTACAAGCAGTTCTTTGCCTTCAATAATATTGTAGACTGTGTATGTGGATCCGTTGTATGGGATAGTGAGCTTGAATGGAAAGCCCCATCTATATTTTATTCTTGCTGCTTGTAAGATGCTAGTGACATCTTTCATCCTGCGTCTTCTATCTAGTGTAGCAGGGGAGATATCTGGGTATATCTGCAGCTTTTTACCATCAAGAAAAATGTCAGGAGAGTTTCTTGCAGCACGCATGATGTCCTCTTTAACCAGGAAATCCTTCATGCACATGATAACATCTCTGGGTGGCTTGTCAGGGGTGGGTTTGGGGCGTAGTGCCCTGTGGATCCTATCACAGACAAATGCTGATAAAGGTTTATCTGGTAGAAGGTTATGAAATATTTTAGAAACTGTAGGCATAAGGTCTGTGACCGATTCTGGAACGCCGCGTAATCTGATGTTATGGCGCCTATTTCGGTTATCAAGATCCTCAACCTGGGCTTGCATAAATGCAAAGCTGTCCGCTAATGTTTCATAATCCTTCCTTAGATCATTATGGGCAAGTGACAGTTCATCATGTTTTGTTTCTAGTATGTCAGTACGAGTGCCAATACTAGCAATCTCTTGTGACAGGGCTGTAGTGGATTTATGGACCTCACTTTCAATCTTGTCCACTAACTTCTCAAAAATGGTAGTCAAACTAGCATCTAAGTCAGCTTTGGAGAGGGGAGATGTGTACTCACTGATCCCAGCGTTAGATGAGAGACTGGATGGGATGGATGCAGATTTCCTTGAGGCCGCCTGTGAGCTGGCGCCGGCGCCATCTTGGGACATTCTCCTGTACTTTCTGTCTGCAGCGTCCAGCAGAAAATTAGTTAAGTGGTGTTTGGAGCGTTTAAAATGTCCCGATTCTCTTCCAGGCATGGACCGCTGTGTACTCTAGCAGATGGTGTCACTTTCGCCTGGGTATGAGCGATGTAGCCCTGGTGTTTTAGGCCTGTGATAACCGGAACCAACGGAGCTGTGATCACCCACGTCTGTTCCGCATCGCGCCGCGCATGCGCCCCCGAGCAATATATCATTTAGTGACAACTTTGTGCAAAGAAAAAAAAAGTTTGGCATTTTGCCGCAACTTGTGGCAAAATATAAAATATTCCATGGACTCAACATGCCTCTCAGCAAATAGCTTGGGATGTCAAAATGGGGTCATTGGGGGGGTTGTGCCATCTTGGCATTTTATGGCCTTCTAAACTGTGATAGGTAGTGAGGAGTGAAATCAAAAATTTACGCCCTTAGAAATTCTGAAGGTGGTGATTGATTTTCGGGGACCCCGTACGCGGCTAGGCTCCCAAAAAGTCCCACACATGTGGTATCCCCATACTCAGGATAAGCAGCAAAATGTATTTTGGGGTGCAATTCCACATATAACTATGGCATGTGTGAGCAATATATCATTTAGTGACAACTTTTTGTAAAATTTTTTTTTGTCATTATTCACTTGGCACAAAAAA
This sequence comes from Lithobates septentrionalis, assembly GCA_037952835.1. Classification (NCBI taxonomy): domain Eukaryota; kingdom Metazoa; phylum Chordata; class Amphibia; order Anura; family Ranidae; genus Lithobates; species Lithobates septentrionalis. The sequence continues at coordinate 1,871,493 of JBBDGP010001242.1, forward strand.
AATAAATATTCAATGTTCAATGGGCTCAACATGCTTCTCAGCAATTGGTGTATCTACTTTCCAAAATGGGGTCATTTGGGGGGTTGTACTGCCCTGCCATTTTAGCACCTCAAGAAATGAGATAGGCAGTCAAACTAAAAGCTGTGTAAATTCCAGAAAATGTACCCTAGTTTGTAGACGCTATAACTTTTGCGCAAACCAATAAATATATATGCTTATTGACATTTTTTTTACCAAAGACATGTGGCTGAATACATTTTGGCCTAAATGTATGACTAAAATTGAGTTTATTGGATTTTTTTTATAACAAAAAGTAGAAAATATCATTTTTTTTTCAACATTTTCGGTCTTCTTCTGTTTATAGTGCAAAAAATAAAAACCCGCAGAGGTGATCAAATACCATAAAAAGAAAGCTCTATTTGTGGGAAAAAAGGACGCAAATTTCGTTTGAGTACAACATTGCATGACCGCGCAATTAGCAGTTAAAGGGACGCAGTGCCAAATTGTAAAAAGTGCTCTGGTCAGGAAGGGGGTAAAACCTTCCGGGGCTGAAGTGGTTAAGAGCACATGGGCACCGCCCCCCATCCATGCGCCCAGCCCTCTAATCTACACATGGGATGCATGGATTTAATGGTTTATTTATTTTTATTTTTTTGAAGTACGTGATTAGAGCCAGAGGCTCTAACTAGCTTCCAAAAAGGGTGGGCTCGGGCGCAGAGCACAAGCCCACCCAGTTGTGTGACAATAGCAAATAAATATTCATTATTGTCACACAGATTCTCCTCCAGGCCAATCAGGAAGCGGGTCCTGTGACCCATCACCCGATTGACTGAAAGGGCAGGCGATCCTATTGGCCGCCTAGGAGGAGGGAGGAGGTGCACGGCCGCTGTGAGGAGATGCATGAGAAACCATCGCTCGTCGCCCAGAGGGAAGCGCTGCCTGCTTGATGGGGTAAGTGCTGGGCCGACCCAAGGGGGGGTTCGATTGACAGTAGTAAATGAGGCCTTAAACAGTAGCAGCAATTAGTTAAATTTGCCACAGGTTGACCTGATGAGGGACTTCATCTATAGAAAAAACAAATAAGTTTTGTTTTTATAAACAAGGTATTTGACATATGAGCTGATTGAAATGCACTTCAAGATATGCTTAGGTAAATACAACCAAATACTGTACATCTCATTCAGTGGAGAATGTCAAGAATTGTCTTTATGCCTGGATTATCTTTTGTTTTGAAGAGGTTTAACCCTTTCATGACCAAAGGTCAATAATGCTTAACCACTTCAGCCCTGGAAGATTAGGCTGCTCAATGACCAGAGCACTTTTTACAATTTGGCACTGTGCTGCTTTAACTGGTAATTGCGCGGTCATTCAATGTTGTACCCAAACAAAATTTGTGTCCTTATTTCCCACAAATAGAGCTTTCTTATGATGGGATTGCCTCTGTGATTTTTATTTTTTTCGATATAAACGGAAAAAGACCGAAAATTTTGAAAAAAAATTATATTTTCTACTTTTTGTTATAAGAAAAATTCAATAAACTCAATCTTAGCCATACATTTAGGCCAAAAAAAAAATGTCAATAAGCGTATATTTATTGGTTTGCGCAAAAGTTATAGCGTCTACAAACTATGGTACATTTTCTGGACTTTACGCAGCTTTTAGTTTATGACTGCCTATCTCATTTCTTGAGGTGCTAAAATGGCAGGGCAGTACAGCCCCCCCCCCCCAAAATGACCCCATTTTGGAAAGTAGATACCCCAAGGAAATTGCTGAGAAGCATGTTGAGCCCATTGAACATTGAATATTTAATTTTTTTTGTCCCAAGTGAATAATGACAAAAAAAAAATATTTTACAAAAAGTTGTCACTAAATGATATATTGCTCACACATGCCATGGTTATATGTGGAATTACACCCGAAAATACATTCTGCTGCTTCTCCTGAGTATGAGGATACCACATGAGACTTTTTGTGAGCCTAGCCACGTACAGGACCCCGAAAACCAAGCACCGCCTTCGGGATTTCTAAGGGCGTAAATTTTTGATTTCACTCCTCACTACCTATCACAGTTTCAAAGACCATAAAATGCCCAGATAGCACAACCCCCCCCCCCCCCAAATGACCCCATTTTGGAAAGTAGACACCCCAAGCTATTTGCTAAGAGGCATATAGAGTCCATGGAATATTTTATATTTTGCCAAAAGTTGCGGGAAAATAACAAACTTTTTTTTGCACAAAGTTGTCACTAAATGATAGATTGTTCAAACATCCCATCGTTATATGTGAAATTACACCCCGAAATACATTCTGCTGCTTCTCCTGAGTAAGGACATACGACATGTTTGAGACTTTTTGGGAGCCTAGCTGTGTACAGGACCCTGAAAACCAATCACCGCCTTCAGGATTTCTAAGGGTGTAAAATGGTGATTTTACTCCTCACTACCTATTACAGTTACGTCATGAAATGCTCGTAGCTTCTGGTTTCTTAGGCCATAGAGATGATTGGAGCCATTTGGGTCTCTGATCATCTCTATGGTCAGCTGGCGGAACCACCGTCTGCATTCTCAGGTTTCCTGTTGGGACAGGAGAGCCAGAGAAAACCATAGAAGTCAGTGGGGGGGGTGTTCCTTCCCACTGCTTGTAAAAGCAGTCTAGAGGCCAATTAGCCACTAGGATTGCTTTTACATGAAAGCCGACAGCTGGCTGAAAAGAATGATACCAAGATGATTCCTAAACCTGTAGGCATCATTCTGGTATAACCAAAGTCCAGCAACATACTAATACGTTGCTGGACTTTGAGAGAGAGAAGAAAAATAAAACAACTATTTTTTGTCTTTTTTTTTTTTTTGTGTGTGTGTTTTCTTTCTTTAAAAGTTTTTTTCACCTTTATAAAAACTGTAAACTGTGAACGTTCCAGATTAGGGTCTCTCAAAACGTGATGGCCGTCTCATCTTTCAAGACTCTGTGCTAGAAAAACACAAGTAGAGAGGCGCCTCTGGGTGCAGTATTTAGGAAATAACACTTTAATAATAGATGTAGATCAACTCACATTTTGTAGGAATAAGCAGGCATGGTATTAATAATACAGTGACGCATCCCCGAGTCCTAGGCAGTATGGAATCCTTGTTGACAACTGTGAGATCTTCTGGCAGATGGAGGACACCGGCTCCAGAGAGCATAGTCAGAGCGAGGCGTGGAACACACATGACAGCTTGCTGCAGATGGATGACGTCATCAAAGCTGGGCGCGTTTCGAGAGCATGCACACAAAAGCGTTCAGCAGAGCCAATTGAATAAGTATACAGATGCTTTTTTGTACCAGCATCTGGCCTTACGGGCAATTAGGTATGGCGCCAACAAGTGGTCGTTGAGGTCCACCCCTCCCATGTTAAGGTTGTATTCGTGGACACAGAGGGGTTTCTCCACAACACCAGTCGCCGTAGGAATTTGTACTGTCGTATCTGCGTGAAGGGAGGACAGAACAAAAACATTCCATGAACCCCTCCACTTCACTGTTCACAAATTATTACACTCCAAGCAGGCTCTCCCCCCCCCCCCCATCTAAGTTGGGATTCTACAAGCCGTTGGGGGAAGCCCCGGCAATTAGATCGCATGGTGCCACATGCACCAATTCCATAATCAAAAAGGTGACTAAAAAGTGGCACGCTCATGTAATAATTGTCCACGTACAAGTGGTACCCCTTTCCGAATAAGGTTGGCACCAAGTCCCACACAATCTTATCAGCGCTCCCTATGTAGTCTGGGAAGTTCTCCGGCTACACATGACTATCTTTTCCCTCCTAAACCATAAAACTATATGTATAGCCTGTTGCCCTGTCATTGAGCTTATACATCTTGACCCCATATCTGGCACGCTTGCTGGGAAGATACTGTTTGATAGACAAGCGGCCAGATAACTTAATCAGGGACTCATCAATGCAGACAACTTGATCAGGAGTAAACAAGGCTGCAAACTGTTGGTTGAAGTGGTTTATGAGGGCCAAATTTTGTAGAGCCAATAAAATCCAGGGTCACCCCGAGGACGACAGAGTTCATTATCTTTAAAGTGCATGAACCGCAAGATCTGCTAGTATCGTGTCCTGGTGACTGAGGCAGTGAACATGGGCATATGGTGAATTGGGTCAGTGGACCAATATGACCGCAGCTCACTCTTTTTAGTTATGCCCATGAGGAGGGATAGGCCTAGGAAGGTCTTGAATTCAGACACCATAATAGGTCTCCAATCTCTGGCAAGGCTCAACTGGGGATTAGCAGCGATAAATTGACCAGCATATAAATTGCTTTGGTCCACAATAGATCTATAGAGATCTTCCATGAAAAACAGCAAATAAAAATGAAGTCAGCTGTTTCCACTTGAATTCCGGGTTGGCCAGTGAATGGGAGAAATACGGGTGCTGCAGAAGTGGTAGGCTCCCAATTAGGATTGGCAAATGGAGCCCAACCAGATCGCCATTCTCCACGCCGGAAAAAAGGCTCTCCAAGAAAATGAGACATGGCAAAACCAGGAGGATCCAGACCAGGCACTACGAATCCAAGGCCTATGTGGGGCCAAGAACATGCAGAGGATTAAGGATCGGCTGATCATTCCAAATCTACCCACTGTGGACTGTTAACGAGCATCTACCCACGGACGGGGTCTCCTTTTTTTTTTTTTTTTGTTGCCTCTTTCATAAACCCTATACTTTTTGCCTCTTTTTTTTTTATTTTTTTTATTTATCCACTCATAATTTTTTTTTTTTTAAGATGCACTTTTTTCTATTATGCACTTGTTATTAGAGTCTTATCCTTGTGACTCAAGTAATGTGCATACTATCCGACTGAAGTTATTACCACTAGGAATTTAGCATTTAGACTTGATACCATTGAAGGTGTTCCATGAAATGAGGGATCTCCTACACCCCTGACACTTTAAAGGTGGGGCCAATTGGAGTGACTAATTTCAATGGGATAGCAGCGGTTGGGGATTCTTGGCCCTCTTATTTGTGAGCTAGGAAGATCCCTTGACCGACAGGGTGGATTAATCATATTTCAGATAAAAGAAATAGAACTTGTTCTAGTTTAAGGCTGTGTGTCAATTGGAGGCACGGTTTGCCAGTTATATTTTTTCCCCTTTTTTCTTCAAGTTCAAAGTTTAGACTTTGTTTACGGGACATATTTGTTCTAGTTCCAGGCAGCCGCCTCCCCCTTCCCCACAAGTGGTCTGGCATTGCACGTCGCATTACAGACTCACTACAGTTCTCTAGATAGGGCCCTATCTAGAGGTTGAGCTTAATTCTCTCTATTTCCCTTTTTCTCTGACCTCTATTTAGATTGTTGACCATTCATGTTGTCCGCTTTGAAGAACACTCTAACTGTGTTTTAGTGTCTATTTCAGATCGCCAGAATACCGAACCACTCCTGAGTCTGCATCATGGCCTACTCATTGCTAGGACGCAATCCCACAGTAATTTCGCACAATGTGCAGGGGTTGAACATTCCTGAAAAATGAACTACACTACTCAGAGAAATCAAAAGAGGGAAGCCGCATTTTGTAATGCTGCAGAAGACTCACTTTAAGACTCGACACGTACCTAGGCTCACCGACTCAACCTTCACGAGGGCATACCACGCTACTAATGACCATGCTAAAACTAAAGGGGTTTCAATCCTTGTTAGTAAGAACGCACCTTTCGACCTGACAGAACAAATGATAGACCCTGACGGCAGACACATTTTCCTAAAGGGGAAATACGGAGAGGTTCCCATCACATTAGCAAATGCATATTTCTCGAATACGGCACACTTAGTATTTTTTAAACAGCTGATTCACAAGCTACAAGAGTTCTCCACAGGTTGTTTGATACTAGGAGGGGATTTCAACATCCCTTTGAACCCGCTGACTGACACTTCAAACGGTCACACCAGCATTAGGTACAAAACCCTGAAAGGCATTAAAAATTTTCTCCATTCTCTCGGGTTTATAGACTCCTGGAGATTTCTCAATCCTCACGGCCGGGACTACACGTTCTATTCTGCACCGCACGGGAAATATACGCGGATTGATTACCTTTTCGTAACCCAAAAGGATCTCTTTCTGTCCTCACAGAAGCTTGCATAGGCACACAATCTGTCTCTGATCATGCTCCAATAGCGTTAACATTAGATTTGACGAAATTGCCACCAAGGTCCCAGACATGGAGACTTAACTCCTCGATAATCTCAGACCCCGTCCATTTACCCAAACTCAGGGAGTCTCTGACTAACTTCTTTACACAAAACAACACACCGGGGATGGATCCACTGATGATTTGGGAGGCCCATAAATGCACTCTGAGGGGAGAATTGATCTTGATAGGTTCTCAACGGAAAAAAGAGAGGGAAAGGGAGATTAAAATTCTGATCGATCGCATCCATAAGCTAGAATCCCTCCACAAACAGTCCCTCTCGGTGGACACCGCTACGGAGCTACTAGAAGCCAGGAAACAGTTACAGAAACTTTTTGACACAAAAGCCAAATGTTTTTTATTTTTTTTAAAAAAGATCTATTATGAGGAAGGTAACAAGCCTGGCAAGACTTTGGCGAGGGCTCTACGAGTACACACTCATAGTAATAACATTCTAGGCATTAGATGGAAAAATGGTACACTAGACGTCGCCATGGAGGCGATTGCTAAGCACTTTCACACATTCTACTCTGAGCGCTATAATTTACCGCAACAGCACAAACAGCCAGGAAGGAAAGGGGATAGATCGCTGATCATTCGAGACTATTTAGATAAGAGTGGCCTCCCAGCTCTTGATAGTACGGAAGCCAACACTCTCGAATGCCCAATAGACACGACTGAAATTAGAATGGCTATTAAAAATTTGAAACTTGGTAAGAGTCCCGGTTCTGACGGGTACACAGCTATTTATTATAAAACGTTTGTAGACCTACTGGCAGACCCCTTGGCGGCGGCCTTGAACTCCATGTCTGATTCCAGGGATATGACACCTGACTTACTTTCAGCTTTCATAACGGTCATATCGAAAGCAGGTAAGGACCCCTCTGACTGTGCCAGCTACCGTCCCATTTCCTTGTTGAACCTGGACGTAAAAATTTTCGCGAGAATACTTGCCGACAGACTGAGACCCTTCCTGATAAAAGTAATTGGCCCGAAGCAGGTTGGTTTTATGCCTGATCGTGAGGCCAAGGACAATGTCATCAAATCCCTACTACTAATCCACAAAACTAGCTCCAGCAATACAGAAGGCCTTCTCCTGTCCACGGATGTGGAGAAGGCCTTCGACCGAGTGGCATGGGATTACATGCTGGCAACCTGTAGCCATATTGGTCTGGGTAATAGGATGCTGGCATGGATTTCTGCTCTTTATCGAAACCCTACAGCAAGATTAAAAATAAATGGCACACTATCGGAATGGGTACATATTGCTAATGGCACAAGACAGGGATGTCCTCTGTCCCCTCTTTTGTTCATACTATCCCTGGAGCCATTCATCAGACAGATCAATGCAAACACATCGATAGGAGGATTCCGGGTTGGGGATCAGGAGTTCAAGGTTGCCGCCTATGCTGACGACTTACTGTTTTTCATATCTAGGCCTCATATTACTCTTGCCAACCTTATGAGAGCTTTTGAACACTACGGTTATGTCTCAAATTTAAAGATAAACTACTCAAAATCAGAAGCCATGAATTTATCCCTGCCAAGCCACTCACTTTCTTCAGTGATGGAGAATTCACCTTTTAAATGGGATCATAAAAGACTGAAATATTTGGGAGTGAATCTGACTCCCCAAATCTCTTCAATTTATGAACAGAATTTTCCCCCACTGCTAAAGACCATAGACAGCGACCTAAGTAAATGGCACTCCGGAACCTTTTCGTGGTTCGGCAGAGCGGCCGTTATCAAAATGGTGGTTCTGCCCAGGCTCTTATATTTAATGCGTACCCTGCCGATTAAATTACCAGCCAACATGTTTAGGACTCTGAGAGCAATGTTCCTGAAATTTATTTGGGCACATAAAAAACCAAGAATCAAATTTGAAACTCTACAGAGAGTGAAGGTTTCAGGAGGGTTGGGAGTTCCCAACCTAAGGGACTACTACAAAGCCTCACACATAACGAGGGTCATAGACTGGCATTGTCATCAGGACATTAAAGATTGGGTGAAACTAGAAATGGGCCTTCATGCCACACCACTTACTTTCGCTCCCTGGTGACAATGGAACTCTTACCCTGACGAACTAAAGATACACCCTTTAACAGGGGCCACTCTGAAACTGATTCATGCAATACCTAAAGACACAGGGATTACTTCTGCACTAGGTCCCCTAACCCCACTGAAGGACAACCCGGAGTTCATCCCAGGGTTAAGTAATCCTCATCTTAAGTCATCTCACAATGACAGATCTCTTTTGGCAGGGGATTGTTACCAACAGTCCAAAATAAAAGAGTACCAGACACTAAAACAGAATGACAATGTGACTAACTTACCCTTCTGGACCTACTTACAAGTCAGAAGCTACATTAGCAGCAATCACAAGGTAGGAGACTTCTCCAGACCTCTGACGGACCTTCGGTCGGTGTCGGTGTGCCACATAGGTGACCAGTCAGTAGAACAACCTCAATTATTTATGCCTGGTTGCAGAATGCAAAAGCGCCCTTGGATGACAGACTCAGGAGGCGGTGGTCGGAGGCCTTGCAGGTAAACATAACTCCTAAACAATGGAAGAACGCTTGCATTTTATCACACAAGTGCTCTATCAGCACCAAAGTTCAAGAGACAGCTTACAAATTGCTGATACAATGGTACTTTACTCCAGTGAAATTAAATAAATGGTTCCCTCAGGCATCTGACCGCTGCTGGAGATGCCTGGGAGAGAGTGGTTCCCTGCTGCATATCTGGTGGCATTGCCCCTTGATTGCCCGTTATTGGGACGCAGTTCGAGAACTAATAAAAACAATCACAGAAACGTCTCTAACACTGGACGCAGCATGCTGTTTACTACACATTTCAAACTGGCCTTTAAAGAAATACAAGCGTTCTCTCACAAAACATCTGCTGAATGCTGCCAAATCCCTCATTCCAATTCATTGGAAATCAAGTCTGTCACCAACAGTGGCGGATTGGCTTCATAGGGTTGCAGAATTCTACGAAATGGAAGACACTCTGGCTCAAGCGAATGAACAGGTTGAAAGTTTTCAGGAAACGTGGCGCCCTTGGAACGTTTTAAAATATTCTCAAGCCTTCTCAGACATTATCAATGATCAACCTCTAGTTTCTGACTAGAGCTAGATCTGGTTTAGGTGCAACATTATAGTTGCAATGGAACGGTTAGCTGGACAGCGTGAGTGGTCTCTAACTGAATCAATGTAGAAGACACACTGGTCGTAACTTCTAATTCTTTCTCTGGTCTTATTGCTCTTTTCTCCACTTTTCTTGATTTAGCGAACAAATCAGAAGATCAAACTGACAAACCAACATTCTAGTTGAATAGGAATAGACAAAGAGGGTTGTGACAGTAAAGGTTTATTAACAATGGGAAGGCTTTTTATTGAAGGTCACAACTGATTGTACAGAATTTGTTTTGTGTTTAGATCTACACATTGTCTACACAGATAAATGAATGCTCAGGTCGATTCAATGCTATCTATGTCTGGTTGCAAGTTTAAATGTTGTCTTATCTGATTTGTACTGACAATACGATTTCTAAATAAAACTTTCTTGATGTAAAAAAAAAAAAAAAATGCAGCACGTAGGGCACTATGGGCTCGACGGGCCTGTGTTTGTCTTCTTCTTGGTGGCTGCGGGACACTACTCGTGCTAGCAACCTCACCAGCTTGTACTACACATATGGGACTCGCCACATCACCAAGTGTTATCGCAGTGCTGGATGTACGACCAGTATGTACTAGGCCACTGGTGCTTGCCAGTTCACCAGAAGAGTGATCAGCACTAGTACTGGCTCTCTGCTCCGTACGAGAGCACTGCGGTTCTTGCACCTCAACAACAGCAGAAGAACGGGGTCGGGTATGCCTGACCTTGGCAGCGACCACTACTCTGTCGCCAGAGCCATCTTTCAGGGTGCCGCTGCTATCTACCGGTTCATATTCTGAGCCTGAATCTGACAGGTGGGTGACTTCCTCTACACTATCTTTCATGCTCAGAAACATGTAGGCCTCTTCACTACTGTACCTTTGATTTGACATTTTGGTCTCTATATTTACTGGTACAGTAGTAAGACTCACTCTTGTAGGGATCAGGCCTGTCTCTGCAAATGCTGCAGTTATGTGTATTGTGTTTTGTAAGTGACAGTATTCGATTGATACTGCACTTGGGTGGGCTGGGCAGAGGGGCTAAACGTAGGTGCTAGCAGGTATCTGGGCTGATCCCACTAACACTGCATTTTTGGGAACCCTAAACTGCTGGGGACACTAGTATAGATCTGATTAGATCAGATATTGATCCGTTCAGACACTATACTACTAAGGGAGGTGTATGGTGCGTGCATGGGTGTTAGCGCTACTGGCACTACCTGAGGTGATGCAGACCCTATCTGACACTAAAACCTAACTGATATCATCCGCCGGGTGATCAGGGGGTAAAACCTTTATTTAGGTAATATACGGTGGGTGCCCTAATGCTATAACAAACAACTAGCTAACCAACGTCACCCATGACAATAATACAGTGATCACCAGTGACAGTGGGTGATCAAAGGGTTAAACCTTTATCGCGGGGGTTAGGGGGGTCCCTAGACCTATCTGGGCCTACACTAAGTACCCTAACACTGATTTTTGTCACTAATGACACCAGTACAGCGATCAAAAAAAAATATGAACACTGCACTGGGTGACAGTGACAGGGTGTGAAGGAGTTAACTGGGGGGGGGCGATTGGGGGGTGATCGGGGGGAGGTGACAAGTGTACCTACGTGAACTGGTGTCAGTGTAGTGTTGGTGCACTTACTCTGAGATGTCTTCTCTCCTCTCTCTGGAACGGAAAAGAGTTCAAAGAGGAGAGATTACATCACTTCCCCTGCTGTGTTTACACTTACACATGCAGGGGAAGGATTTCATTCGCCAGGACCGATCACCAGGTCCAAGCCAGAAACCATTGGCCTGGGCCTGGAGATTGATTGGTTCTGAAGCGAATCCGATCAGCGCGGCCGCCTAGGGGGCGCGCGCATGCGACGTATAGCTACGACGCTTCGGTCTGCCGGGCCAACCTGCCGCAGTATAACTGCGTCGGCTGGTCTGGAAATGGTTGAAGTGTTACTAAACCCACAACAGTAAAATCAGTCTGTACATGCAGTAAAGCAGTGGTCATCAACCCTGTCCTCAGGGCCCACTATCAAGCCAGGTTTGCAAGATAACTGAAATACATCACAGGCGATATCATTTGCTGCTCAGTGATTACAGTATTCTAGTCTGCATCTCCCCAAGGTAATACATAAAAGATGTTGATGACCACTGCAGTAAAGCATGTTTGTTATACTCACTGTGGAACCTAAGGGGTTAATCCTCAGCATTGCGTAAAAAGGCTGTTTGATCCCATCTTCTGTAATCCTCCCCTTATTCCATAGTCCCCAATCCATCTTCTGATAGTATAGACCCCTTGGAGGCACTCTGCACATGCTCAGTTTGGTGTGTATTGCTATAGAGTTTCTCTTTTTTGGGGGGATGGTACATGTGATCAGCACAGGGCCAATCAGCACTGTCCAGACAGAGGGTCAGGGGTCATGCAGCCTCATAGGACAGGCAGAGGAGAATAAAAACTCCTCCTACAAGCTTTAACCCTTCCATGCCTAAGCCTATTTCTGACAATTGTTGCTTACAAGTTAAAATCTGTATTTTTTGCTAGAAAATTACTTAGAACCCCCAATTATTATATATATATATATATATATATATATATATATATATATATATATATATATAAGGCCAGCATGGTGGCCTGAATTTATGGGAGGAGCCCAGAGGGTATTTAACCAGCCGGCTCGCCTGTGGTCTTTGTCCGTTTCCTGTGCGTGGTACGTTACGTCACTAGGCCGACTCTTCCAACTCGTTGGCGGTCATGAGTTGCGCGTTCGAAATTTCAGCGGCTTTCGGTTCCCGTTCGCAGTTTCTGAGAGGCTTCCGTTCCCGTTCGTAGTTTTTCGTACAAACGTGTCTGGCTCGGCTATCGCAGGTAGGGTTTTGTTGACATTTCATCATGTCATGTATCACCATTTGCTAGATACCGTGTCGCTCAAACCCCGATAAGGAACTTACGAGTCATTCGTTAAGAAACCCTGCACGTAGCCGTAGCACTCAGCCACCGATTCGTGCCTCTATCATTTCTAATACATTTTTCATTCATTTTACGTACCTCACTCTGATTCGAATCCAGTTGCGTCCGCTTCGCACCTGTTTGTCCAGCCGTGTCTCACTTGTTCTTGTCTCATGGCGCAGTCACGGCACACCGATTCGTGCCTCTACCATGGCATAAACATTTCACTCATTTTATTTAATTTCATGCACCTGTCGCTTAAACACATTACAAGTCACTTTTCAAGTCAGGTAGTCAAACCCTTCACCGGTTGTCATCTGTCATTTCCTCCAGGTCAGTCAAGTTAAAAAAAAAAGAAAGCCACACCCCGTCTTCCTTCGAAGTTCAGTCATGGTTCCGATTCATTTGTTAAAACCTTCGCCTCACTACTATCCCCCCCTTATAGTGGCACAATCTGATTTATGTTGGTTTCATTTCATACACTTTACAAACCGATTAGTGTCAGGATTCATTGTATACAACATACAAATGATTCGTATCGGTTTAATTTCATACACGCTACAGTTCGATTCAAATCTAGTCGCGTCGGTGGCACAGCGATTCATATCAGATCCATATTCATACTCTCCACAGTCCGATTTTATATTGGATTAATTTTCATACACTCTACAATCGGTTCTTATCAGATTAATTTCATACAACCGATTCGTATCGGTTTCATTGCATACACTTTACAACCGATTCATATCGGATTAAATTTCATACACATTCAAGCACAACTTCTTGCAATCATTGCAAGCACGCATCGAGTCACAACTTCTTGCAATCATTGCAAGCACGCATCCAAACACAACTTCCCACAATCATTGCAAGCACATCGAAACACAACTTCTTGCAATCGTTGCAAGTACGCATCCACACATTACTTCTTGCAATTGTTGCAAGCACACCCAAGCACAATTTCTTGCAATCATTGCAAACACGCATCCAATCATAAACTTCTCACAAACATTGCAGGCATGCATTCAAGCATAATTTCTTGCAATGGTGCAAGTAGGCATCCAATTACAACTTCTTGCAATCGTTACAAGCACACATCCAAGCATAACTCTTGCAGTCTTTGCAAGCACGTGCAGTAATACGAACTTCTCACAGTCACCACAAACACATCTCCAGCGACATAAACTCCCTTGCAGTCATTGCAAGGACACATTTAAGCACAACTCTTACAATCATTACAAGACACGTATCTTAGCATAACTTTTTGCAAACATTGCAAGCATGCATCCAAGCATAACTTCTTGCAATCATTGCAAGCACGCATCCAGTCACAACTTCTTGCAATTGTTGCAAGCACACATCTAAGCATAACCTCTTGCAATCGTTGCAAACACGCATCCAAACATAACTTCTTGCAATCGTTGCAAACACGCATCCAAGCATTTACTCCTTGCAGTCCGTGCAAGCACATGCAGTAATACGGACTTCTCACAGTCACTGCAAATACATCTCCATTGACACAAACTCCCTTGCAATTGTTGCAAGCACGTATTTAAGCAGAACTCTTGCAATCATTGCAGGGCTCGCAGGCATGACTTCTTGCAATCATTACAAACACATTTCCAGTGGCACACAATCAGTCACACATCATTCTTCAGTGGCGCTTAATCGGCCAATTGTCTTCAGTGGCATCTTCATATGAGCCACTCACCATTTTCTGTATCATTTCTCGCTTAGTTCAGTTGAGTTCAGGTTCCATCCCCCGCCAGGTATCGTATTGCCAGACGCAGCTGGCTCCTTCTCATAACACTATCAGGCCATACCTAGCCAGCATCCAGCATTTCCTGTCCTTACAGGATCCCACAGAGCCATCTGTGTTTACGGCCCATATAGTAAGATCCCTTCTACGTTGCATCCAGAAGCATCAGTCCATAGCTAACGGCAAACGCTTGCCCATCACAACTGCCATCTTTAGGGACATGTCAAAAACCTCACACGTTCCCCAGTCTAGTCATCCAAGCAGCCATCTACCTGGCCCTCTGTGGTTTTCTATGGCCTAACAAATTCACTTTTAGTGGCACTGGCAGCCAGGTACTATGTAGACACCACTTGACTCGCTGATAAAACCATTACGTCCTTCAGCTTGCATTCTCCGAAACTCAACAATCCGGAACCGAGGTCTACAATAACCTCTTCCAAACTAACAACTCCACGCAGGCCAGCTTCCCCCTTGACAAGCTGACCCGCATCAGGCCAGTTCCCCAAGACTTCACCCATACACGGGTGTGTACTAAGAAGCAGCTTCAGTCTTTGCAATACAGGTCACTCCCCAGGATCGATCTTCTGTGTCATGCTTCCTGGTCTTCCTCTCCCAGACACAGGTCCCCTTTCAGATCCTTAATTTAGACACCGCGGCGGTAGCAGACCTATCAATTCCTGGAAGGTTATGTACTACGTGGATCGGTATATCAATGTTTATACCATCTATGACGCCCTTATCATCCCAGGTAGTGACAGATGCTACAGCCTCCACAGGCTTCGCCGCAATTTTTGGCCACCATTGGTTTACAAGAACATGGCCCCCAGAGACACTCCTAAACCCCGTGTTTACACGGACTTCCTCCCTCTTCAAGCTATACCCGCTCATGGCAGCAGCTCAACTCTAGGGTCATATCTGGACAGGACAGGCTGTGGCTTTCGCCACCGACAAGCGGTCCGAGGCGATCTTCTTGATGAAGCCAGGTCCGCATCGCTCTGTTATGTCCTTCCTGCGCAGGCTGGTGCAATTATCTTGGCAACACCAGTTTAATGTCCACTGTACGTTCATTCCAGGCTGCCATCTTCTGGGACATGTCTACTATCTTTACTAGTTCGCCATTTGGCCTTCTCCCCAGTTTGCTCATACAAGCAGCCATTTACTTAGCCTACTACGGGTTCTGGCAGCCCAGCAATTTCACCCGCAGCAATCCCGCAGGCCAAGTTCTGGGTAGTTGGCTCGCTACCAACACCATTTCATCCTCCACCTTGCAGTGTCTAAAAACCCAGCAATCAAGCTCCAGGATAGACATCCAGCTCTATAAAATAAACAACGTCCGGTGTCCTGTAACCATACTCGACCACCTACTGTCACTCTTACCGGAACACTCAAACTCCAGTCCCCTATTACATTTTCGGGCAAACCCTTGAGTGCCTGCCAGTTCATCAAACACCTGGGGGTTCTTCAACGCAGCCTACACCTCGACCCCAGTCAGTACTCCGGTCACTCTTTAGTATTGGGGCAGCCTTGACAACATTTCGGCATGGGTCCCAGACCACGTCATTAAGAGACTTAGCAGGAGAAACTCTGCCTACCTCACCCGGTACATCCCCACTCCTTAGGTGGAAACGGCACAAGCATTCACCAAACTTGCTCAATAAATAAAGCTAAAACTAATAAAACTACACCCCTACCAGAATGTTTTTGCCCCCTTATTTTGGTATACCGACCATCAGACCAGGGCACACTTCAGGTCCATTTCATGTTGTAAATATTATGGTAAGTCTAATTGTTCATATCCGTATCGGCCATAGGGCTTCGACCATAAGTAGGAAGGTCAGCATGGTGGCCTGAATTTATGGGAGGAGTCCGGGGGGTATTTAACCAGCCCGCTCGCCTGTGGTCTTTGTCGGTTTCCTGTGCGCGGTACCCACCCTCCCATCATCTTTTCAGGGCATTTCTCAAATTCATTTCTCTTCACAAAATATTCATTTCTAATCTAGGGTATGCCCCCTTATTTTGGTATACCGACCAGCAGACCAGGGCACACTTCAGGTCCATTTCATGTTGTAAGTATTATGGTGAGTCTAATTGTTCATATCCGTATCGGCCATAGGGCTTCGACCATACATCTAGAGAAAAAATGAATTCAGGGAATAAAATGGCGATCATTGCAATACTTTATCTGTATTTGCACATTTCAAATTTTTGGGGAAAAAAGACACTTTCACGAATTAAAAAAAACTAAACAGTAACATTAGCCCAATTTTTTTGTATAATGTAAAAGATGATGTTACATTGAGTAAATAGATACCTAACATGTCATGCTCTGAAATTGTGCACACTCGTGGAATGGCGACAAACTACGGTACCTAAAATCTCCATAGGTGGCACTTTAAAAAAAAAATTAACGGTTACCAGGTTAGAGTTATGCCACGTAGACACGGTCGGACTTTTCGGCTACAAAAGTCCGACAGCCCGTCCGACAGACTTTCGACGGACTTTTGGCAGACTTGCGGCAGACTTTCTAACGAACGGACTTGCCTACATACGATCACACAAAAGTAGGATGGATTCGTACGTGATGACGTACACCGGACTAAAATAAGGAAATTAATAGCCAGTAGCCAATAGCTGCCCTAGCGTGGGTTTTTGTCCGTCGGACTAGCATACAGACGAGCAGATTTCTGGGTCCAGCGTAGTTACGACGTAAAGATTTGAAGCATGTTTCAAATCTAAAGTCCGTCAGATTTGCAGCTGGAAAAGTCCGGGGAAGCCCACACACGATCGGATTGTCAGCCAGCTTTAGTCCATCGGCGTCCATCGGACTTTTGTAGACGAAAAGTCCAACCGTGTGTACGCGGCATTACAGAGGAGATCTAGTGCTAGAATTATTGCTCTCACGATCGTGGCGATACCTTACATGTGTGATTTGAACACAGTTTACATATGTGGGCGCAACTTACGTGTGCATTTTCTTTGCTGCAGGAGCTTGCGGGGACGGGAGAGCTTTTAAAAAAAAATTCTTATTCATTTTTTTTTTTTTTTACATTGTCACTTTAAAAAAAAATTGATCACTTTTATTGCTGGCACAAGGAATGTAAGCTCTTTATGTCTCTAGAAGACCCCAAATCCCTCCTTTACCCTTCAAAGTATTCAGATTGGCAAAAACGGAGACTCGGAATACTGTCATTTTTTTTTTAAAGCTGCTCCATTGGCCGCCGAGTAAACCGGAAGTGACGTTGTGACGTCGCTTCCGTGTTTACACAAAGGAGACTGGATCAAAGCAATTTCCAGCTTCCTTCCAGTCTCACTCTAGCCGGCAGAAGTGCCAGATCATGGATCAGGTCTCCCGGTGGGACGGGAGGCCGGGGAAGAGCGGTGGAAGGTGGCGGGAGAGGGGACGTCCCCTCACGCTCCTTCGGGATAACATCTGAGTGGCTTTTAGCTGCATCGGTTGTTGTCCTTGAAAAGCCGACTGCCTGCTCTAAAAAATGTTCTAGGGATGATGCATGCAGCCGCATGCATCATCACGGTATAATCCCTTAAAGCCGAGGCCGCATATGTGCGTACGGTCGGCTCTAATGGGTTTAACCAGTGCTCGGCTGGACACTTTTTTAGGTCACAAGACTGCTATCAATGCTGATGAGGAAAGGTATTTAGCAGTTTATATTTACTAAAATATTTGCACTTACATGTTCTGCGTACTATGGGAGACCAGATATAGTGAATGCAGGGTCCTGGGTTTAGTAATACTTTAAATGTCCAAGCCAAATTAAGCAATGCCACTTGATAATAACTAGGGTTGCACCGATACTTGTATCGGTATCGGTGCCGATACCAAGCATTTGCACAAGTACTTGTACTCGTGCAAATGCTCCGATGCTTGATCCAATACTTAGGCAGCCTCAGTGGTGTTTGGTGTGGCGGTGGGGGAAGTTACAAGCACTGATCCCCTGTATAGCTTTCCTGACAGCCGCTTCTCCTCCTCTCCCTCCTGCTGCTGTCAGCGAGATCTGTGCTTGTAACTGCCCCCACCGCCGCACCGATCACCCCCGGATGTCCCCCTCTGTGCTCCCTGTGTCCTCCTCTGGGTCCCCTGCATCCCCCCTGGTTCTCCCTGTCCTCCCCTGGGTCCTGCTCTGTTTTATCCTCCGGATCCTCCTCTGTATCATCCTCCGGGTCCCCCTGCATCCTTCCAGGCTCTCCGGCTCCTCCTCCGGTCCCCCCATGTTCTTCGGTCCCCCCATGTCCTCCTTTGGTCCCCCTGTCCTCCTCTGGGTCCCCCTGCATCTTCCCCAGATCTCTGGCTCTTCCTCCTGCCCCCCCCTGTCCTCCTCTGGGTCCCCCTGCATCCTTCCTGGCTTTCCGTGTCCTCATTCGGGTCCCATTCCATTTTATCCCCCGGGTCCCTCTCTGTGTCATCATCCGGGTCCCCCTGCATCCTTCCCAGCTCTCCGGCTCCTCCTCCGGTCCCCCCATGTCCTCCTTCGGTCCACCCCTGTCCTCCTCCAGATTCCCCTGTGTCCTCCCCGGCTCTCTGGCTTCTCCACCTGTCTCCCCCTGCCCCGGATCTTTCAGGATGGAGAGTGGAGGAAGGAGCCAGTAAATCTGTAATTTACCGGCTCCTTCCTTTTTCAAATGAACTGTCCATTCGTCATAACTGAAACATTGTAACCTGTGTTTACGATTCTTCAGTTTATGAATGGTGAGGAGCATCTGTCTCCTGTTCATTAATTTTTAGTGCAGCTGAGACTGCAGAGAAAGGGACTTGGGAATCTATGTCCTCAGTCCTTTTCCCTGTCTCAAAGGGGAGATATCAGGGGTCGATTTAGACCCCTGATATCTCACTAAAGCCCCGCCCAACAGGGCTGAAAAAAAACTAATAATAAAAAAGATAAAAAATTGTAATAAATATTTCAAAGTTAAATTGTAAAAAAAACAAAAAAACACTGACTCTGTCCACTCCCCCCCCCCCCCCCCAAAAAAAAAAGAGCATTGTAAAAAAATAACAGAAAAATATAAAATTGTAAAAAATAAAATTGTAAAAAAAATAAAATTAAAATAAAAAAACTACTGACACATATTCCACTGTCACATTTAAAAAAAAAGTATTGGTAATCGGTATCGGCGAGTGCTTGAAAAAAGTATCTGTACTTGTACTCGGTCTTAAAAAAGTGGTATCAGTGCAACCCTAATAATAACATTATATTATTTATTTTAAATAAATTACAATTTTATCTGACTTAACAAGTATGAAGCATATTGCGTCCATCTACAGGCTTTAATTTATCGAATGGAAGCCTTCAGCCTGCATGTGATCGCTATATCTTAGTTGACATGGTAATGAGATGATCAGGAACCACTCTGATTGGCTGGTGACTCTCAAAGGGATGACATTTATAAACATATCCCCAACTAGAGGCAAAGTGCTGGGGAACATTTATATACTGACTGCTTTGAGAAAGAGTTAATCTCTGGCTGCAATAACCTCAGTAAGCTATAGCTACAGAGAACATTTTTTTTTTATCTGAATTGTGCTGCTAAAATTGGTAGAAATTAATTACTAGGAGTAGCAACTGATCACTACTTATTTGAGACCACTGTCCTTATGGGTTAAGCTACAAAATGGTTGTTATTCTCTTCTTTAAATTGATTTAAAACTTGCTGGCAGTACCTCATACTGGAGCTATGCAAGGGGGTCTTAGGGGTTGATTTAATAAAGGCATTTAGACTGTTCACTTTGCAAGAGAAGTTGCATTTTGCAAGGGAATTTGCCCCAGAGCTTAGTGAATGAGGTGAAGCTTTACTGGATTCAATCATACATTTTAAAGTAATTGGGTATTCTTTAAAAAGTGAAACTTCACCATATTCACTAAGCTCTGGGGCAAATTCCCTTGCAAAGTACAACATCCCTTGATAAGTGAACAGCCAGCCAACCTCTTAATCAACCTCTTAAGCCTCGTACATACGACCTGATTTTCTGCCGGGAATTGTGTGATAACAGACTGTTGGCCTAAAATCCAACCATTTGTACGCTCCATCGGACAATTGTTGTCTGGTTTTCAGTGGACAAATGTTGGATAGCAGGCTTTAAAATTTTCCGCGGACAACGGTCTGTTGTCAGATTTTCCGATCGTGTGTACACAAGTCCATCAGACAAAAGTCCAAAGTACAAAAACGCATGCTCGGAATCAGTGCTCAGCAAACACAACATTGGCAGAAGGTGCCCAAAGTGTAGCCCTAAAGAGCTGAAAAGCCACGTAGTACATCACTACGTTCATGTTTGTTGGCCGACAATTGTGTGCCGTTTGTATGCAAGATAAGTTCCTGGCCAACGCCCTTCAGACAAAAGTCTGATGCTTTTTCTGCGGAAAATCCAATCGTGTGTATGAAGCTTTAGAGTCTCAGTCATACTACTAAAATACCTAGTGATTAATTGCAAGGAGTAGCAGTTGATTGTTAAATAGATTGCACAAATGGCACCCTATGGGCTTGGGTATACAAATACCATGCAGTTGTGATCAATTTTGCTTGACCACACAATGCTCTAATTGTGTGCAATTGATTGTTAAAAGATGCTACTGCATATACTACTTGTGTAGCTTACCATATAAGGAGCCATTTGTCTAGTGATCAACTGCTAATCATAATCACCATTTATTGCAAGCAATTTTAGTAGCACAACTGGTTAAATGGTCAAAACAGTAGCAAGAGATTAAAATCTGCATTATTTAAGTGTGTTGTGGGTGCAAAAAAGTCTTTGCAATGCATCTAGATTCTTCAATGAACTGGCCCTCTAAAAAAGGCCTTAAAGTGTTGCTCAAGCTTTTCTGATAATTTTCATACTGTAAGGCAGAGAGGCAGCACATTCAACTTTTCAAAAGGTGAGCTACGAAGCTCTGCCAAACAGTACAGTCAGTCAAGAAATCTGACTTTTCATGCTGAACTTAATTACGGCAAGTATTTTCCCTGCCGCCACATACCTGCATTAAAAGCTGTTTTTTCTGCCCAGAGTTCCCCTTTAAGTTGACAGTGTTTTTTTTGTTGGGGGGTTTCTGAAATGTGTACTAGAGCAAGGGTAATGTACACAATCTCTGCAGTATCTCCTATATTCAGCTATAGACAGTCCCACTGGCAGCCACTGCACTCTACGTGTAAGGTAAATGTGAGGTAAATGCCCATGTGTTCACCCACAAAGAAATTCATACAAATTCAAAACAGGAAGGCGGGGGTCTTTCAGGGAGAATAAATGAAAGCACCATTATTGTATTGCCAATGTTTTGATGGATCTCAGTCCATCTTTCTCAGTCTTGAGAAAGTTGGAATGAGTTTCATAGAAATGCTGACAAAAAAATGTTGTTGCTTTGATTTATCTCCACTGCAAGACCTGTGAGTTCAGCTTTGGCTATGTAGTAAGGCTGGGCGGTGTAAATATTGAAAAAGGATGTCTAAGTCTAATAACCAGGCAAGCAGCTAAACAGTAAAACTACAAACCAAAAACCCCTAACACGCTCGAAGATGTCCAAATACCACAAGGCAAATACCAGTCTCCGACATATAATAGACTTCTTCTTCTCCACAACTACGCTGCATCTCCAAGATGGCAGTGACTTGGGCCTACATGACTACTCACTCTTGAACCATACAGTGCAGATGCGGAGTGATCCCCACACTCTACCTCAGATAGCAGGCATCCTCTGATGAGTCCTCTCCCCCTCTTCCCCCTCATCACCCGCAGACCAGCAAAACACAAGCAGAGGAAGGGAGAGGAAAGCCCAGACACGACTGCAGGACAGGCCCAGACTTCTCATGCTGCAACAATCCCAATGTACCAATTTGCCATGGACTACCCCACCTCTAATCAGACAGTTTCTGATTCAACCTTAAATGTGCTGCTTAGCTCTCTGAGACAATCTCTGCATAAAAACCTTGATGGAAAAGATAGCTATCTATTCATGACATTTGTGAAGTACATTGAACATATTTATAATAAACTAGTAGCATTTTCAGCAGCACTCATCATGATACAATGGCTTAAAACAAAAATTGCAGACCTAAAAGATGGCTCTAGGTGCAATAATATTGCATTTAGAGAGATCCCTAAAAATGTTTCAAGCTCTCAAATTATTTCAAAATCTCAGCCTATATCTAACAATTAGGGATGAGCTTCGAGTTTGAGTCGAACTCATGTTCGACTCGAACATTGGCTGTTCGCAAGTTCGCCGAACAGCGAACAATTTGGGGTGTTTGCGGCAAATTCGAATGCCGCGGAACACCCTTTAAAAGTCTATGGGAGAAATCAAAAGTGCTAATTTTAAAGGCTTATATGCAAGTTATTGTCATAAAAAGTGTTTGGGGACTTGGGTCCTGCCCCAGGGGACATGTATCAATGCAAAAAAAGTTTTAAAAACGGCCGTTTTTTCAGGAGCAGTGATTTTAATAATGCTTAAAGTCAAACAATAAAAGTGTAATATCCCTTTAAATTTTGTAGCTGGGGGGTGTCTATAGTATGCCTGTAAAGGGGCGCATGTTTCCCGTGTTTAGAACAGTCTGACAGCAAAATGACATTTCAAAGGAAAAAACCCATTTAAAACTACCCGCGGCTATTGCATTGCCGACAATACACATATAAGTTCATTGATAAAAACGGCATGGGAATTCCCCACAGGGAAACCCCGAACCAAAATTAAAAAAAAAAAAAAAAGACGTGGGAGTCCCCCTAAATTCCATACCAGGCCCTTCAGGTCTGGTATGGATATTAAGGGGAACCCCGGCGAAATTTTTTTTTTAAAAAATGACGTGGGGTTCCCCCTAAATTCCATACCAGACCCTTCAGGTCTGGTATGGATTTTAAGGGGAACCCCGCGCCAAAAAATAAAATAAAAACGGCGTGGGGTCCCCCCAAGAACCTTATCCGAGCACGCAACCTGGCAGGCCGCAGGAAAAGAGGGGGGGACAAGAGTGCAGCCCCCCCCCCTCCTGAACCGTACCAGGCTACATGCCCTCAACATTGGGAGGGTGCTTTGGGGTAGCCCCCCAAAACACCTTGTCCCCATGTTGATGAGGACAAGGGCCTCATCCCCACAACCCTGGCCGGTGGTTGTGGGGGTCTGTGGGCGGGGGGCTTATCGGAATCTGGAAGTTGTCACTGCAGAGTTTCTTAAACTTTTCAGTTGTGTGTCATGCCGGCTGGCAGGGAGGGGCCTAACCCCAGCACAGGGAAAAGTTTCATTGTAACCAGTCTGATTACTCTGCAGTGACAACTCTGGATGTTTTTAAATCTCTGCTAAGGTGGATTGGGTTTTAAAGTCATTTAATGGAGACACTGCACCTCTGAATCACATTATATGAGACTGAAGCCTGGACTGAATGGATGTTTTCACCTTTAATTACAATCATATTTGATCTGATTATTTGCCATCACACAGTCCGATGTCCAACAGACCAGCTCGGTGTATCTGACTTCACCGTCTTAGTGCCACAGGGCTATCCATCTTTTGTCCCTTCTGCCACGAATTTGATTCCGCACTGCCGAGCCCAAGTCAGGATTACCAGGGCGTATCCACGCTCTTCCTGCCGGGATTTTGCTCTGTGTATGAGTTAATCTGCCTGCCTATATTTGACATCTGGTAAGCAGGACTTTCACCTGGTATGCGGGACTTCATACCTTGTATCACTTCCTATGGTGTGTGGATTTTAGCCCATTGAACCTGCCTATTCTAATTAGATATCTGGTAAGCAGATTCTATAAGTCACTTGTTGCACCCAGAGGGATCCTTTTTCATATCGTTCTACTTGGTGATGGTTATATGTTCACTAGCCTTGAAGTATCTGGTAAGCAGATTATTTGTAAGGCTCTACATACACATATTTAGTGTTTTTCACTTATTGCATGATTGCATGGCACTCACTTACCTATCCGATTTGTGTTGAGGCACTGGATGTGGTTTATGATTACATATGATTTCTTGTTTGGTGGTGTGCTGTTTTTTTCTACCCTTTTTCTTCATTTGTTGTGCTATCAGTATTATGCTATGTTTTTTTCTCATATATTTTTGGATAATCCTTGACGGATCTGCCCCCACGGTTGGAGTGTGATTCTATTCCATTTGTGATCGATTTCCAAAGGCCTCGGCTGGGTTTTAAGCCACTCGCTTAATTCTGGCTTACTTCTGGTAAGCGCACAACCTTTCACATGTGTTCACCTGATTACTCACCTACAGGACTTGAATTTTAAAGATTTTCACGTCATCTACTTGGGATTTGTGATTGCTGGACTTTTTATATAGGATCTATAGATCTATAGCGCGGTTTTTTATTTTCTATATTCTGTTTTGGTGTGCCTCACTTATAACCGCAGCTTTTATATATATTTTTTTTTTCCATTAGCGCAGTTTTTTATTTCTAATAAGAAAAAGAAGTATGTCTTCGGCAAACGCTGCAATTTTGTATGTTTGGTTTTGGACTAGTATACCTTTAATATCGGAATTGGAACGCAATCTGTTTAGTAGTGGTTCTGATGTAAGAACGAACAGCAAGGGGGATAAGGGGCATCCCTGCCTCATTTTGTTGTGTAAATGAAAGGCGTTCGACAGGTGGCCATTGACATACTCTTGCTGTTGGGTTTGAATATAGTGCGCGAATGTATGCTCTCATTTGAGGTAAAAGACCGATATAACTAAGAACTGCATCCATATAGTTCCAGGCCACTCTGTCGAACGCCTTTTCGGCATCTAGAGAAAGGAAAATCCCCTGCTTCTTTTTAGATGTGAGCCAATGGTGTATGTTAAGTGCTTTAATCGTGTTGTCACATCCTTCTCTTCCTGGAATAAAACCGACTTGCTCAAGGAAAATAAGAGAAGAAATTAGAGGTAGAAGTCTATTTGCTAGGATCTTAGCATAGATTTTTACATCTACGTTAATCAGGGAAATTGGTCTATAATTAGTGACCTGGGTTTCATCTTTGCCTTTTTTAGGTATCACCGTTATGTGTGCTTCTAATAATTGTTTTTGTGGGTGTTGGTCTGATTGGAGCGAATGAAAGGCTTTCAGAAATCTTGGTTTCAGTATATTTGAAATTGTTTTGTAATATTGTAGGGGTAGGATGTCTGGTCCTGGGGCTTTGCCTATTTTCATACCTTTGATTGCTTTATCGAACTTGGGGTCAGAGATAGGAGTTTCAAAGTCTCGAGCAGTAGTTACCGCAATCTGAGGTGGGCTATATTTTTGTAGAACGTCTTGTATGAGCTTTGTTCTTTTTTCGGAATTTTGGGGATATTTGGAGTTGCATGGAATGCTGTATAGAGTTTGGTAGTATAGTTCAAACTGTTTGGCGATCTCCTCATTGGATGAATGTGGTGTGCCATGTTTATCCCTTATTTGATGAACTGTGGAAGCTGCTTTTTTTCCTGTACTGCTTTTGCTAGCATTTTCCCACTCTTGTTTCCTTGTTCATAGTATATTTTATGTCTTAAAATGTATTGTCTTTTTGTTTTCATGTTCAATTCTTCTGAAAGTTGTGCTCTAGCATTTGTTAGTTCGTTACGTGTTGTGAGCGCGATGGTTCCTTTATGTGTCTCGAGTTGGTGAATTTGATTTAACAATGTGTTGATTTTTTAATGGTGTTCCTTCTTGAGCTTAGCAAGCTTGGCTATAAATTCCCCTCCTATGATGCATTTATGTGCTTCCCATTGAGTGAGGAGTGACGTCTCATCATTTTGGTTTTGGGAGAAATATTCTCTTAATGAGTCATTAAAGTGTTGAACGACTATGGGGTCTTTGAGGATAGATGTATTGAGTCTCCAAGACTTTGTTTTTATATTTTTCTCTGGGAATGTAATGGTGATTGGGTGGTGATCTGATAGGTTCATGGTTTCAATTGTGGTATTTTTTAGTAAGTTGAGGTCGGATTGTGAAAAGAAAAAGTAATCAATCCTAGAGTATATTTGGTGTACAGAAGAGAAGTATATGTAATCCTTAGTTTGTGGGTTTAGGGTTCTCCAGGCTTCATGCAGCATGAGACCTTGTAATTGTAATTTAATTTGCTTTATTGCTCTAAAAGGAAGGGTCAATGTGCCATTTGAGGTGTCTATGAGGGGATTCAAGGGGACATTAACCTCCCTGGCAGTATGATTAATTCAGATTTTAGGTGCTGAAAGCGGTACCATTATTTTGCATGGAAATTTGGTGTTTTATATTGTCGGCCTGTAATTCTTAGGAATAACTCACTTAAATCTGTCCAAACCAGAGTCTAGTAGACATTTTGGGTATAATAAAGTTTGCAACACAAAATCATAAATTATAATATAATAAATAACTATAAATAATAACAAATAATAATATAATATAATACTTTTTTTTTACTTTTTAGTAAATATAATCAAAAACACTGACTTTTTTTGGCCAAACAAGGGTGCAATATTAGTAGTCATATTGCTTCAGTAAACGTCCCGGGTATGGAAAATTTTAAAACATGGTACAGCACAAAGTCCAATGTCAGTCAGGACAGTAGAACCTGGTTTCTTTTCTGATTTTCCTTCCAGTGTCGTCACGCTTAGAGAAGCAAACCACACATCCTTGTGGGTGCTGACTTCTTTTCCGTTGGTGGAATGTGGTCCATAAAGTGACGACCAGTCAGGCGTTCCAGGTTCACAACGCCAGCAGCACGACGTCCAGATCTACTTACAGTCCTTGGTGTTTGGTGCTTGAAAAATATAAGTTTGGCAACTTTCCAAACAAAGTCCACATGATCCACAGGCTTGTCACTCTTTTTTTTTTAGAACAATGAAGGCATTCCACAGGCACTGTTCAAGAAGATGCCTGAAGTTTTTTTGGAATATTTTTTTTTGTTGCTTTCTCATGGCTAGATAAAATGTCATGGCCTGGTCAGCTCTGTCAACACCTCCCATGGTGTTGCTGTAGTCCATCACGACTTGTGGTTTCATTATGTCTTTTCCACCTTTAGTGTGTACCATGACAGTAGATGTGTTGTGAATAGTACTCATTAGGCACACATCTTTTTTGTTGCGCCATCTCAGTGCCATCATTTTGCCTTTCTGTCAGGCAACCATTTCTCCTGCCTTGTGTTTATTGCCAAAGGTTGGCAGCATGTCATGCCGGTTAGCTCCAACGGTCCTATATGCATCCGTCCTGTGCTGTAGAAGGAACTCAGAGTTCTGGAGAAGTGTAAAAATTATCTGTGGTTACACAGTAGCCCTGATTCAGCAATGGCTCAATCAAAGTAAGAACTGAAGCGGTTGCCATTCCATAATTACTGAATCTTTCGTTGAATTTGGTTCCTTTCCCAGTGTAAAGGACCGAATTCCATATGTAACCAGTGCGATTCATAGAGTATGAATGATTTTATGCCAAATCATGCTCTCTTACTATATATACTGTATCCAGCTGAGTCTTCCTTTGTAGGCCATTAGACTTTCGTTGATGCTGATGTCTCTATCTGGTACATAGGTCTGCTGGAAATTTTTCTGAATAATTTGATATACCTCCCAAGTCTTTTTCAGTTTTGGTGCTGGATAAGAAGTCTCATAAAATTCTTCATTATTTTGAAAGTGCAAATACTTCATTATCAGAGAAAATTTGTACTCCGACATGATCGTGCCAAAAAAAGGAGTGGCTAGTAATTTGTTGGTTGTCCAATACCACTTCTGCAGGGGTTTCCCCACCACTCCCTGAAAAATTATGAGGCCCAGAAACTTCCAGATGTTCTCTTTGGTCACTGGTTCCCACTTTCTGCTCCTTGCAAACTTCTGATGCATAGCAGCTTGTTGCTCCTGGTACCCATTTGTCTCCGTAACAATTTTTTTTATAACCTCATCGGTCAAAAAGAGTTGGAGGTATGATAAGGGGTTGTCATTTTCAACCTACACTTTGATACCGGGTGCTCCGTACTCTAGTCAATCGAGTACCAAGTCTGCACATCACTGGGCACAGTCACAGGATCATCGCTGAAATTGCTTTCCGTGCCTGATAACGAACTTCCCCACAAATTGCTATCACTCAATTCTGCAAGCGATTCTGTATCGCTGTCACTGTTTTCCAGCGGGTCATATGCCGCTTTTGAGGTAGAGGCGTGCTTTTTTGATGCCATGGTCGCTCTGCAGTTTCCAGACAGAAAGCAATGGCACTGGATAAAGCACTGGGGGGCAAACTAAGGTCAATTTTATTTTATTCAGTAATGTAATCCAATAGGATTACAATGTATCAGTGTGTTTGTTCTTTATACTATTTGCCTCTGGTTCCACCCCTTTGCGCCACGACGCTTGCAGGGAATGGAAGCCAGGGCACACAGTGCATCAGGCGGAAGATCTGGCCGCCGTACACAGCGTGAGTACATTGCGGGATCCCGAGGACAAGGTAAGTCACCTCTTCCAGGATCCAGCAATGCAATCCCGAGTGTGGCTTGAGGATACCGCTAATGGTACTGAAATCTCACCCCGAGCTACACTCAGGAATCCCAACAGGGTGGTTAAAAAACCCCACCTAGGATAAGAATTCCTGAGGCGAACGTAGTTAGTAAATCTCTTATATTGCGAAAGAATGCTACC
Source organism: Lithobates septentrionalis (assembly GCA_037952835.1). Classification (NCBI taxonomy): domain Eukaryota; kingdom Metazoa; phylum Chordata; class Amphibia; order Anura; family Ranidae; genus Lithobates; species Lithobates septentrionalis. The sequence continues at coordinate 1,900,089 of JBBDGP010001242.1, forward strand.
TGTTTTGTGTTTGGAGCGTATATATTGACGATAGTAATGGGATGAGATCCTATTTTCCCTTTGAGGAAAATAAATCTTCCCAGTGGGTCTAGCATTGAGTCCATTGGTTAAAATGGTGTTTGTTTGGAAATCCCAGAAAGCCGAGTACGCACATCTGCATACGCTCGGAGGGAAGGGGTTAAAATGGTGTTTGTTTGGAAATCAAAATAGAAACTCCTTTAGATTTCCCATTTGGGTTAGTGGCGTGATAGGCTAGAGGAAATCTTTTGTCTTTTTGTCTCAAATTTTTGGAATCTTATCAGATTTGAAACGTGTTTCCTGAATGCATATGATATTTGTCTTCTGCTTATGAAATTCATTAAGAAATTGTGTTATTTTTTCAGGAATATTCAGTCCTTTTTGCATTAACTGAGAAAAGTTTCAGTGAGAATGGAACGTTTTGTTGTTTGTGGCTGAACATGTTGATTGCTGGTTGTCAAGCACTTAAATAGTATTAGAAAATATGCCTGAGGTTAGAGACTTTAGAGGAAATGAGATAGTGTTGTGAATTGGTTAGGTATTGATTAATGGGGAGCTTGGGTTTAGGGTGAAACTGTGAGGGGGGGGAAGAGGAGGAGGAACCCAAGAGGATAAAAAAAAAAAAATGGGGGGAGGGCTTAAGTGAACCGGAGGTAGATTTAGACCTGCTAGTCTACCCTAGTCGTTTTTTTTTTTTCCCTCCATTCTCGTGTCTATCACCCCTGATGAGGAGCGATTAGAAGGAGAGGGAATGTTGCTGACTATTGACAAATTTTTTTAAAAAAATCCGGTTTGTTCAGAGGGCAAACTAGTCCGGTGTTTTTTTCTAAGCCTAGCACTGTGGAGCAGCAAGCTAAATACAATATATAGGGTAAAGGATTTATGTATGTAGATATGTGATTGGGAAAGGCTTACCTTGAGGCTGGTATTAATATACCTTTTCGAACATTGTTGAGAGGGATATTGTTGTTTGCAATTAAAAGGTGCATTAGGTGCATTAGTTACTTACAGGGTTATATAGGTGTAAGAAAGATTCCCTGAGGTAGGTACATATACAGTATGGTATTCGTGATGGTTGAGTGAGTTGGTAAGTGTAACTTTGTGTCATTTAAACTTTAACCAGAAGGGGAGCCAGTGTATAAGAGGCATGGTAATAAATGTGAATGGTGAAGTTATAGATCCACAGATATGGATCCGTTCGATTTTATGTGGTCATCTGAATAGAGATAACTTTTTTTAGGCTTTACCTTATAACCTTACTTATATAAATTGTTAATTGTTGATTAATTGTTGTTAACCTAAACTGTTGAATTATCTAAAATAGGAAACAGTAAACGAGGATTTTGGTAGTCATAATATGTATAGATTCTTTTAGAATGCCATATATAGCACATTGATTATTTAGAAAATATTCTGGCTATTCAATATACTTAAAGGTTTAACTATAGAGGGGTTTAGTTGTTGGCTTTTATTTGTTCAGATTGAATTTTGATCCACCATTATGCTTCTCACTTTTTATCAAATTTAATAAACAAACAATCTATCATATGGTACTGATCGATAAACAACATTCTCTTGTCAAAACCTACAACAACAAAGAAAAATCTTAACCTTGAATAAGTAGCCTAACCATAGGCTTATGTTGATTATGGCATAGAGTCTTTTACAGCCCATATTACGTAACAAGTACGCCTCACTAGGATATTACGTGTTTCTTTACATTTTACTCCTGTCAGTCATCTGTGGGACCCTATTCAGATCCTATAATGCAAGATTGAGACTGATCTATGAAGTATATATATTGTACTTGCGCTAGGCAGAATTTAAAGATATTTATGCTATGTCCAGATAAAGTTCAGAACACAGGATTGTATGTACTGTATTGTGCTTGGTTCCTCCTGCATGAATAACCACATGCTATTCCAAAGCATATGCAATACTCACAGTTGGGAGCATTTCTTGCCTCTCTTGTAAAAAAAAAAAAAAGTCTTGCCATGTTTGCATCATGAACATAAACTGCAGGGGGAAAAAGAAAAAACAGAAGGAGGGGTAATGACAAACAGTTAATTTGAGAACTGAACTTTTAACTGTGTGGCCATATGTATGCCAATTATAGGATTCATTGTTCCAACTGATGATCTGGTATTAGATAGCTGTGTACCAATTATTGAATTATAGATGATTAAGGTGTATAGAGCATAGATGTCTGTTCTTCGGTAGTTCAGGTGTCCATATGATCCAGGCGATCCCTGTGGCGAGGAAGAGATAGCCCTGGGCTTCCTTGTTCTTCTCCTCTTCTGTTATGTTGTCCTGAGGGGGATCTGCGATGGCAATCTTGGTTTCTTTGGGCTCTTGGTGTATAGTTGTTAGTTACTTTAATCCATGCGTCATTTATCATGAAGGAATTGTACCATTCAGGCACCTCAACCATAGGCATGTTCAGTGTTTGGCAGAACGCTTGAAGGTCATCAGGCATACGTATCAGTGCTATATGTCCTCTCCATGTGACAGAAAGGCAAAATGGAAACTTCCATCTATATGGAATGCCTCTGGTTCGCAGCTGGTCGAATATCGGATGTAAGGCTCTGTTGCAGTGTAATATTTGAGAGGTCTTTGTAAAGTTTGATTTTGTTACCATTAAAGAGAACTCTTTCTTCTGTTGCTTTTTTTAGGATAGCTTCTTTCAGGGGGAAATTGACCAAACAGCATGTTATATCCCTGGGGGGGATCAGTGTCCCATCCTCTTGGCATGAGGGCTCTGTGTATCCTCTCAAACTCAATAGGGGAGTCTGGGGGTCTATCCAATAAATCATTGAATATAGCTGAGGCAGTTTGTTCAATTGGATTTTAGTCAGTTAGTTCTGGGACCCCCCTAATTCGTATATTATGGTGTCGGCCACAGTTATCCAAATCTTCTAAGTGGCTGTGTATTTCTATGAAGTGTGAGAGGTGCATGTCTGAAGATTTCTGTACCTGTCTGATGGCGTCTGCATGGCATGCTGTGGCCTGCTTCACTAATTCCATCCTGACTGCAATGGCCTGTATGTCTGCCTTGAGGTCAGTAATAGCTGTAGACAGGGTTGATTTGATGTCCATTGCCACTGCCTGGAGATCCGAGAGGCAGAGGCTTTGTGAAGGCTGTGCTGCCTCCACCGTCCGGTATGGGACAGGAGCCACCGAATGGTATAGCTGGCTGTGGCGAGGCTGTGTGGCCTTCTCCCTGCGATGTCCGGAACATTGTGGGAATGTTATGCGGCGGCTGCTAGCTCATGTCTCGTGAATTACGGGTGGCAGAGGAGCTTCGGTCACCCTTCCCATGCTTGGGAGGCTCGTTAGGGATCCTGTAGCCGATTTTTGCTGCTCCTGTGTGTGGTAGGATTAGGCTCAAGCGTTCATCCTGGACCAAAGTTAGACCACGCCCCCTGGCACCTCAGTGCATTCTTAATAGTGCAGCCAAAGCATACTCATGAAATAGCTGATATCAAAAAGCTATTTTTTAAGCAAATAATGTTAATTGTTACTTCCTATGGAATGCTCAGAGTTAAAAAAAAACATTTATGAGAAGCATTCTGTTGAAACTAAGTTTGCATGTAAGAAAGCAGGGTACACATCAAATAGACATTGTGTTGAGTGGACACTCTCTAAACCACATGCCGGAGTAGAGAGCTTATGATATTGTTTGCTTCTCCTCTTGCCCCTGGGGTTGGTGCTGCTGTGGAGGCATTGGCCTCCCCTGGTTCTGGCTTTGCAGCCTACAGGCCATTGCATGTGAGCCTTTGACATGGGAAGGGTAGGGCTCATACAATTGGTATTGCATATTTGATATACGGTAGGGGGGATGGTAGACTTAAGACTGCAGCTGAGAAAATGATTAGTGGGCCACTTGTGGAGGTGGCGGAGGGGGTGATGGTGGGGTTGGTGCATGTGGAGCACTAAAACAGAAGGTGTTAAGAACATTAAAGCACTCTGAAGAGCCATATGCTCATTTGATCTCCTTTCTACTGGATGCATTGGCATTTTTGACTTTGTAGACTATGGCCCATTACATGTGATCCCTGCACACAGGAAGGATATGGCTCATGCAACTGGCATTGAATATTTGGTGTAGGGTAGGGACTTGAAACTGCAGCTGACCATATGATTCATTGGGCACATGTGGTGTTGGTGCATGTGGTGTACCAAAAAGCGAGGGGTTAGGGATATGGCAATTGAGCTCCATGCCCATGGTTGATCTGCTTTCCACTGGAACTAGTTTAATAAGTGGGACTTATGCCATAGCCAGGTGACATTTTTTTTAAATCTTCACTGCTCTTTTCTCTGCTAATTTTATCATGGGCAACATGAAACCATCATTTACCTGCTTTGCCTATCTCCTAGAAGGACAAGTTCTGGCTCAATGGTGCTGGTGTTGGATGAGCCAGACTGCTCCTCTAGTTGCACAATGGATTCTTGTAAGGTGAATTTGGGACTAGACACCTCAGGAGTTGCACCCACAGAACCAGCAGGTATGTTGGTTGGTTTTTAACACATACTCCCCCTGCCTCCTCTTCCTCCCACTCATCTTTAAAGCTGCACTCAGTACTGGAATTCAAAATAAAAATGAGTAGTTAGGATTAGGTTAGGATAGAGCTAGAGCTAGGGTTAGGACTAGGGAAAGGTTAGGGCTGTAGCTAGGGTTAGGATTAGATCTAAGGTTAGGTTAGGATTAGGGCTAGGGTTAGGTTAGGGCTAAGATTAGGTCTAGGGTTAGGATTAGATCTAAGGTTAGGTTAGGATTAGGGTTAGGTTGGGGCTAGGGTTAGGTTAGGGCTAATGTTAGTGTCAGGACTAGGGTTAGGGTAGGGTTGCAGTTAGAATTAGGTTTAGGGTTAGGAATACATCTAGGTTTAACATTAGGACTAGGGTTTGGGTTAGTGTTAGAGTTAGTATTATGACTAATTTATTATAGTGGCAGTGTGGGGCACAAGTGCTGACCTAAGCACCGCTCCTATGCTCCTTCTCTTCTCCTACTTTAACTACTTTCTATAGTTGTCCCATAGAATCTGCCCTTTGGTCTTCAGTTCTTGAATTTTAAAAAATAAAATATAGTAAAATTATTTACTGTATATTTTTTTTGTTTTCAGGTTTCTGGGTAAAGTAAATGTGTGCATTTTAAGTTCCTGGGTTGAGATTGTCGAGGTGTTGAGTTATCAGCAACACCAAAAACATGGGTCTTTTGCTGCAGACACTTTGCACAGAATAGGCTCATCCATGCTGAAATACCTGCAGAAAGACTACAGGATTTAGGCCACAAAGGAAAGGGACCATTACAAGGTGGCCATTCTTTTGGAAGACTTTGAGGACTTTTGGTAGATTTCATGCTACCATCGAAGGGGGAGAAAAAATGTGCCACTTAGAAAAGGTGCTGTGAAAGAACCATATTTCCAGATAGTGACATAATCCCCTTTCATGCCCAATGTGCTGCCAAATCTCAGATTGAAGTAAGGAGGAGCAGCGGGGTGGTGTTTGCTTCAGCTATGCTTTAGGGCACATTCACACTGAACGTAGATTTGAAGTTCAGCTAAACTCGCAAACTTTCAAATCCGCATTTCAGTGTGAGTTCGGGGCCAATTTTAATGACATCTGTGCGGGTTTATGCACAGATCTCTATTGAAATTGCTGCAAAGTCACCAAAAGTAGTGCAGGAACTACTTTTGGAAATCGTTTTGGTGCCGCAAAGTCAGTGCCACATGGTTTGGGACAGTGCCATTGCCAGCAATAGGCTACGATTTGGCATGTGATTTGACATGTCAAATTGCATGTCAAATGGCGCTAATGTGAACAAAGGCTTAAAGTAGTTTTTCCCACCACAGGGCATATGCTCAGCTGCAATTAGCAGTAACAGGGAGCACCTAAACCATATGATTGAAGACTAATTGGGGTCCAGGACCGATTTGTTCACTGTTTGAAGTGAAGACCTCATGGACTATTGTTTGTCCAGGCTCGACCACTGACTGAAGCTTGCACTGTACGTACTGCAAATTATGACTTTGCTAACTCACTTTCATAAAATATTCACTTCCTATGAAATATTACACTTCATTTGTACTTCTGTAAAAAAAAGTGGCCTCATAAAGCTTCTTACAAACTATGCATCAATTGTACAATATTTGTGGCTATTGTCTGTGAAATATTACACTCTTATTTTTGTTTCTTGATAAAAACTGCCTTGACCCTCTTTCCTAAATTGCAACTAACATACTGTGCAGCTAACATGCTGTGCATCAATTGTATATTTCTGGCTATTGCCTTTAAAATAATAAACTCTGATTTTTATTGATTAAAAAGAATTGACTCTTACATTGACTAATCCAGCTACTAATACACTCTCCAGCCACTATACTTTATGTTGTAGCTATTGTCTCTGAAATAATTCAATTTCATTTTATTTTAAGATTAAAACTGGCTTTTTCTCTGAAATGTTGGGTTGGAATTTTGAAGTGTTTTTGCGCACTTCGTTTTGACATTTTTTTTGGAGACAATGCAGGGAGTTACTGTGAAAAAAGCTCACAAACTATACTATGAAATTGTTTTGCCACTGGCCAATTGATTCAAAGTTGAGGGAAGTACAGTGGAACCGCGGATTACGAGCATAATCCGTTCCAGGAGAATGCTCGTAATCCAAAGTACTCGCATATCAAAGCGAGTTTCCCCATTGAAGTCAATGGAAACGAAAATAATTCATTCCGCATTGACTTCAATGGCATGCAATACCGCATGCGGCCAGAGGCGGGGGGCACCAGAGAGCCACGGAAACAGCCGGAAAGGCCCGAGGACAGCTCAGCTGACCTCGGCAAACCTCGGAAAGGCTCGGGAACGTAGTATTTCTGAGTCTTTCCGAGCATTTCCAAACGGCTCTGAACTGCGCCATTTGGCGCCGCTTTGCTCCGGCGCCCCCCCACCTCAGGCCAAACGCGGTACTACACACTGTTTTGGCCTGAATCCTGCTCGTTTTGCGAGACAACACTCGCAAACCGAGTTAGGATTTTTCAAAATATAGTGCTCGTATTTTGAAACGCTCGTTAACCGCGTTACTTGCAATCCGAGGTTCCACTATACACTTCCCTATAGCTTTTAGATTTGTTGAGACTGCTACGTCCACCACTCAATTAAGGCTATAAATGTATTACACATATATACCTCTCAATGACACCGTCTATGAGAACCATATTGATTTATAGCATCACATACATCTCACAAGGAGGTAATTGAAAGGATTGGTGCTTTTCCTGTGCCCTTAAAGTGGCAAAAAAGAAAGACCCCCTCCTCACGGAACAACATTTTTTAAAATGTCTATTTTTCATTGGTACAAGTCACCTATGCCAGGATCCATCTCCCCATGCCATTTGTTTGACAAGCCCTTGCCTATTATTCTCTAAAATTGACATCTTTTTAAGAACCACACTCTATAGACTTCACTGGGATTCTACACACTAACCTTAAAAATAAACAAGCGATCAAAAATTAATCTTCTATTGCTCTTAGCTGCCTCCAAATTTCCAAATACTTTTTTTTATTCGATTTCTTGATAGAGAGCAGCTAGGCTTGTTTTCCATAATCCCACTGTAACTAGGAACATAGCCATCCCCTTTCGCTCTCTCCCAAAAGGGATGATGGACTATGGGATATATAGTGTGCATAGAGAAGTGCACATGACATCAGCTAACGTGCACTGCTTGTTCCAAACAAAGAATAATGAGAGGGAAAATGAGAGGTTTGGGAGCTCATCAAGGATCTTACAATAAGGCAGAAAAACACAGTTGGAAATTATTTAAAGAAAAATAGATAACAGGGCCGTTAAAGCCTTTTTAGCCTAAAAAAAGACGGATCCTGTCCCTTTAAAGCATTTTATACAGCACAGTGCTTGTGCTGTTTCATTTGGACCTCTCTATGACCTGAAATACCTGGCTGATCCTGTCAGTTTCTACCCTCTACCTCTGTAAACTGACCATGGTTCATCATGGTTGCTGAGCCCTGACACCGTGGTCAGTTACATGCCTCTGTCATCTGCTCTCTGCTGTCAGCTCTCCTCTCTGCTCTCTCCTTCCCTCCCTGCCTGTCAGCTTGTGACAGTGCCCGCTCCCGGCCCTCCTGCTGCTGAAATAGCATGTACATTTGTATACTATCTACTCTGTCTCCCAATGCTGTGTCCCCCTGTGTGTGTGATTTATTTAAAAAATCTGATTATACCTCATTTCAGAGCGCTGCTCGGTGCTAACGTGACCGGACAGGTCTCTCCTCCTCTCTTCTTGCCCACTGCAGCTGTCAGACTGGGAGAGGAGAGGAGAGAGCCATCCAATCACATGAGCACTGAGTGGTGCTCTGAAATGAGGTATAATCAAAATGTTTTATATAAAATCACACACGCAGGGGGACACAGCATTAGGACGCGGATAGTATGATAAGGTCAGAGTGGCTTAACAACCAAAGGATATGCATGAAATATTTTTGGAAAATAGGAATAATGTTGCTTTAATTTTTGGACTTTATGATGGGTTTTGTGAACGCCCCACAAATTGAAATCAGACACATTCACTCATCCCCAATGTTGACAGATCAATTTTGCACTCAGTTGTTTCTGATAACAACAAGGCACAAATGCCATCTTTTTGTAGTTGAAGTACGATAATACTGTTTCTCTGTTACAAAGATGCCCAATTATATTGTTTTTCATGCAACTGGAATGCATTTTGCACAGAAGAAGGAACATTTGATTACAGTGTAACTGATGTGATCTGACTTAGGTAATTACAATATAACAAGAGACTGTAAATTAAATTGTATTTTGCTGTTCCAAATACACAGAGTAGTTGCTGGCTTGAAATAATACATTTCTATCACAATACAACTTTGTTACTGAAGATGTTGTGCAATAAGTAACCGAGAGGAGGTAAGGGGTTGGCATCTGGTTAAGGCACCTGTGTAAGTATGAAGAAATGATGAGCTGATATGTTGAATAATTACTCATTTTGCAATAATGTCACACATCCTGGCAGAACATTTCAGTGGCTGGGTACGTTGTGTGAGACTTGATGCATCTGTTTTCACTCTTGGCATTAACAAATTGAGAACCATGAAATCCAGCCAGTCTTCCCACTTAACCTTTACCTGGATAACAAGCAGAAAGCAGACAGCTCAGTGTCCAGGGGCCAAATAAGCCCAAACAGCCAGATCCTATTGTGGACGATTATAAAGGGTCATAAATTACCATAGACTAGAGCAAAAATCAATCTATATTTCTTATTTTAAAGGGCCAGGCTACCAACAATGAATCTTTCAGTTAAATGTAAAGTGCTTCATAGACAGAACTACCTGCTGCTTACTTATATCAGTCAGGAATTGGAGCAGCAGGTGTTGGGTCTACATACTATTTGCCCAAAAACATGCACATAGGAAAATTCTAAATGAAACCTAAGCTTATCAAGTACGGTTATAAGTCCATGAAATATATGTTCATTAAAACAGAATTCCAGAACTCCTGCAAAAAATAAAAAATAAAATAGCCAAGCTATTATTCCCTTTATCACATTTTGGAACTGGTACAAATGAGCTATTATCTTCACTATTAGATATGCCCGCTGTGTGCGCTGCATAAATTGTATGTAGCATCAGCTATATACAGTATATAGCACTATGTTCCACTAGGGGGATGGGTACTTTCCACCACACTCCTGGGACAAAATCAAGTTGGGCTTAGCGCTGCTCAGCCAATCAAAGGGAGCTTTGCATTCTATAAATAAATTCAGCTTCCTCTGATTGGCAGAAGTGGAGAGGCAGGCTGAAAACATGACAATCTCACACTCAACCATTCAGTGGAAGCTTAATTCATAGAACACAAAGCTCATTGCAAATTGTGAATGAATGAGCAGCACTCAGCCCGTTTTGTTTCAGCAGTGGAATGAGAAGTACCTGCCCCACTGCCGGAACTCTTTGCTAAAAAGATGGAGCTCAGCATAAGGCTTCTTCCATCATTGGACCTTTTTGGACAGAAGAGCAAATAGTATTATTCTACCCAATATTTGTAATCCCAGCCTATCACTGACACAACCCCTGGAGGTACATCAGCATGCAGTCTGAGCTCACAGTATTCATGGACACATTATGTGTGTCCAGAAGGAAGGACTGCATCCATCACTGCCAAGGAGGGAGGATCTATGACATCACAAGACCAGCAAGATGATTCCAGGTAAACAAGTAGAGGATGTTTAATTGAAGTTAGATTTAAGGGGGTTCAGGAAGGGTAGTAAGGTTGAATATCAAATGGTGTGCAGGGTCATGTGGCTGAAGTTCCACTTAAAATGAAATCAAGTCTTGAAAATAACTTTACAAGTTCTTATTAAATGATGATACTTGCAAACAATGTCTTCTTAACACAAGCATTCATTGAACACCACCAACTTACCCTTTGAAACATAATCTACTCCGAACAATGGAGTTTCACACAATAATGTGAAAGCAGGCACTGTAACTCCTGCTTAGGAATTCAAAAATAAAGATACATTAATCTGTCTATAAAGGTTCTCATTTATCCAGGTCAGCTCATAGCTTGTAGTAGCTATTCAAATTAAATTGGACTTGTAACTATTAAAGCTAGTAAAAGGCAGAACAAACTGCACTATAAAGGGTTAAAAACCAAAATAAAATAAAAAACAAACCAGCAAGTATGAGTAGCGATTCTCCTGTATGACATAAACTACAGTGTAGCAATAATATAAAATAATAGAATCAAGCTAAGTTACAAAAAATAAATCAGTCCATCAGATATAAAAACATAACGTTTATATAAAAGTCCACCAGTGATTCTAGCCATGAGACTTGAGGATTCCTGATAATAAAACCGCCATCAATCACCTAATGTGAACAGTACTGCCACCAATAGTGAGATTAGGAGCTTCAGATGACCCCCCGTTACAGGGGAACAAACAGCGCTTTTGGCTTATACCCAGCCTGGGTCTTTCTCCCAATGGAATCATTCTCCTAGTACCGGCGGGTCACTTGCTCACATGGATGGATGGTTATATGTCAAAAACAGAAGCTCCCCGTGGCATAAAACCTTTTATAAAATTTATTTAGAAGTAAGGTAATGCACTTACAGAGTAACAGATTGATTAAAGCCTTAAGTGTGGTGTGTCGGCCGGTGCACAACCAAAACAATCCCATCCTTCCGGGACACGTGGGGATAGGTGACGTCAGCGCGTCGCTCCGCCCTACACCTTTCATCAGAGATTACGTCATCCAGGGGCACCATTATTTAACTATTTAAGATGTATACTGTAATTCTTTACTGTTATTCCATAGATAGAAACAGTTAGGTAACAATGGTAAGAGTTGCGGCTACTGATGATTAGCATAGAACTAAATGGCTAATCAAATACAAAACAGAATTTTTTAAAGTAAAGAAACTTTATCCATAAATTCTTTGTGTTTAGAGTAGGGCATCTACTGTTGCCCCCAGGGAATTATTTATACATAATAAACAGCAAAGTGCAGCGCTAATATAGTATGTGAAAAATTACAATTGAGTTCCACCAAGTGACATGTAAAACAATAAGTGAAAAAGCATATTGCAAATACAAATAATAAACAAAGCTGAAATCACAAGTGTATGTGAAAAAAAGTCCAAAAGTTCTTGATAAGTCCACAAATGAATAAATAGAGAACACCCATCCAAGAAAGATTGTGACGAAAGGTGCCTAGATATGATCCACCAAAACGTGTGTGAGTAGAATCTGCTTACCAGACGGCGATGACTGCTATTATGGCAGTCTCGCCCAGCATAGGGATTATGGTCTCCCAAAACCCAAGGTACAATGCGGGATCGGTAGTTTTAATACTCCATCAGACCGGAAATACAAAAGAGAACACCTCCATAGCGCAACATTGTATGGTATAAAAGATTTAATAGTATACAAGGAATCACACTTACAATGTTGTAGAAGGTATGCAGCATATGAAAAATCAAGCAGAGAGGCGGCGTCTGCTTGATTTTTCATCCCTATGGAGATATCACTTTAGAGTGTAGGGCACAGAAATACTGCATCATATCAATCTAATGGATTCTACATAGGAATAGTTGTTAACCAATTCAGCTCCCACACCTGTACACTCCTTAGGGTCTGTGTTGATGGGCCTTGGACTTGTGTAAGCTTGACATCTATTCTGCTGTGTATATTTCTCTTTTTTCATCCTGAACATGTTTTGCATTCTTGTAGCTGTAATTGAAAGTTACAGTTATTGCCTGTCTGATCATTTGGCTGATTACCCATTCTGTTACGCAGATTATCGCACCAAAATAATATTTCCAATGCCAAGATCTTGTTTTTCCTATCAGTGCCCATCCGTGTCACCTTTCAGTGCCACCTATGTGTACCCATCAGTGCTGCATATCAGTGCCCATCAGTGCTGCCTATCAGTGCCCCATCAGTGCCGCATATTAGTGCCCATCAGTGCCGCATATTAGTGCCCATCAGTGCCACCTCATTGGTGCCCATCAGTGCCCATCAGTGAAGGAGAAAACTTACTTATTTACAAAGTTTTGTAACAGAAACAAAAAAAACATTTTTATTAAAAAAAAATTGTTATTTTTTTATTTGTATAGCAGAAAATAAAAATCCTAGAGGTGATCAAATTCCACCAAAAGAAAGCTCTATTTGTGGGAACAAAATGATAAAAATTTAGTTTGTATACAGTGTTGCATGATCGCGCAATTGTCATTCAAAGTGCGACAGTGCTGAAAAGCTGAAAATTGGTCTGGGCAGGAAGGTGTATAAGTGCCCTGTATTGAAGTGGATAATAAATAGTTATATATATACTTACTGCACTATGATCTCTTTGCGCTGCTGTTCTCTTTTGTTCGTCAACATGATCCCGGAGCTTCATCTTCAGGTTATCCAGCAACATTGGATCTTTGAACTTTTCAAGACATGCCAGTTTCATAGGTTTACCTAAGACCAATTAGCTAATTAGCAGGGCTCCAATACAGTGCATTTTGTCAATTTCATGTGCATTAGGAAGCACTATTGCAGGCCAGAGGCGTAACTAGAACCTTCAGGGCCCCGGTGCAAGAAACCATGATGGGCCCCCCTTCCATCCGAGCCCCGGGCTTCCAATATTGGGAGGGTGTCCATGGACATCCTCCCAAAACTGTGCTTCCCACATGACCCCTGGGACATGCATCCAGCGCAATCACATCGGCCCTTTACCATGTGATCAGCTGATCACATGTAAACAGACTGGTTATCCACAGCCCTTTCCTCACACGCTGTGTTTGTGTTAGGAAAGGACTGCCATTAACTGTCAAGAATGTCAGTAAATTGTTTACACTGATAATCAGTGCCCCAATCATCAGTGCCATCTATCAGTGCCCATCACTTCCACCTACAAGTGTTACCTATCAGTGCTCATTAATGCCGCCTATTAGTGCCCATCAATTCTGCCTATCAGTACCACCTATCAGTGCTCATTAATGCTACCTAACTGCGTCCATCAGTGCCACCTATCAGTACTCTTCAATTCTGCCCATCAATACTGCCTGACTTCTGCCTATCAGCGTTCCTCAGTGCCCATCAGTACCACCTAGCAGTGCCCATCAATGCCACCTATCAGTGCAGCCTATCAGTGTTGCCTATCAGTGCTCATCAATGTGGCCTATCAGCACTCATCAGTGCCTCCTATCAGTGCTCATTAGTGCCTCCTATCAGTGCCCATCAGTGCCTCCTATCAGTGCCCATAAATGCCTCCTATCAGTGCCCATCAGTGCCTTTTATCAGTGTCCATCAGGGCCTTCTATCAGTGCCCATCAGTGCTTTCTATCAGTGCTCATCAGTGCCCATCAGTGCCTTCAATCAGTGCTCATCAGTGCCTTCTATCAGTGCTCATCAGTGCCTTCTACCAGTGCCTTCTATCAGTGCTCATCAGTGCCGTCTATCAGTGCTCATCAGTGCCTTCTATCAGTGCTCATCAGTGCCTTCTATCAGTGCTCATCAGTGCCTTCTACCAGTGCCTTCTATCACTGCACATCAGTGCCTTCTATCAGTGCTCATCAGTGCCTTCTATCAGTGCTCATCAGTGCCCAACAGTGCCTTCTATCAGTGCTCATCAGTGCCTTCTATCAGTGCTCATCAGTGCCCAACAGTGCCTTCTATCAGTGCTCATCAGTGCCCATCAGTGCCTTCTATCAGTGCTCATCAGTGCCTTCTATTAGTGCTCATCAGTGCCCATCAGTGCCTTCTATCAGTGCCTTCTATTAGTGCTCATCAGTGCCTTCTATCAGTGCTCATCAGTGCCGTCTATCAGTGCTCATCAGTGCCCATCAGTGCTCATTAATGCCTTCTATCAGTGCTCATCAGTGCCCATCAGGGCCTTCTATCAGTTCTCATCAGTGCCTTCTATCAGTGCCCATCAGTGCCCATCAGTGCCCATCAGTGCCTTCTATCAGTGCTCATCAGTGCCTTCTATCAGTGCTCATCAGTGCCGTCTATCAGTGCTCATCAGTGCCTTCTATCAGTGCTCATCAGTGCCTTCTATCAGTGCTCATCAGTGCCTTCTATCAGTGCTCATCAGTGCCTTCTATCAGTGCTCATCAGTGCCCAACAGTGCCCAACAGTGCCTTCTATCAGTGCTCATCAGTGCCTTCTATTAGTGCTCATCAGTGCCCATCAGTGCCTTCTATCAGTGCTCAGTGCCTTCTATCAGTGCTCATCAGTGCCTTCTATCAGTGCTCATCAGTGCCCATCAGTGCCTTCTATCAGTGCCCATCAGTGCTCATCAGTGCCTTCTATCAGTGCCTTCTATCAGTGCATTCTATCAGTGCTCATCAGTGCCTTCTATCAGTGCTCATCAGTGCCTTCTATCAGTGCTCATCAGTGCCTTCTATCAGTGCTCATCAGTGCCGTCTATCAGTGCTCATCAGTGCCGTCTATCAGTGCTCATCAGTGCCCTCTATCAGTGCTCACCAGTGCCTTCTATCAGTGCCCATCAGTGCCTTCTATCAGTGCCATCTATCAGTGCTCATCAGTGCCTTCTATTAGTGCTCATCAGTGCCCATCAGTGCCTTCTATCAGTGCCCATCAGTGCCTTCTATCAGTGCCTTCTATCAGTGCCATCTATCAGTGCTCATCAGTGCCTTCTATTAGTGCTCATCAGTGCCCATCAGTGCCTTCTATCAGTGCCTTCTATCAGTGCTCATCAGTGCCATCTATCAGTGCTCACCAGTGCCTTCTATCAGTGCCCATCAGTGCCTTCTATCAGTGCTCATCAGTGCCCAACAGTGCCTTCTATCAGTGCTCATCAGTGCCCAACAGTGCCTTCTATCAGTGCTCATCAGTGCCTTCTATTAGTGCTCATCAGTGCCTTCTATTAGTGCTCATCAGTGCCCATCAGTGCCGTCTATCAGTGCTCATCAGTGCCCATCAGTGCCTTCTATCAGTGCTCATCAGTGCCCAACAGTGCCTTCTATCAGTGCTCATCAGTGCCCATCAGTGCCTTCTATCAGTGCTCATCAGTGCCCATCAGTGCCTTCTATCAGTGCTCATTAGTGCCTTCTATCAGTGCCCATCAGTGCCTTCTATCAGTGCCCATCAGTGCCTTCTATCAGTGCTTATCAGTGCCCATCAGTGCTGTCTATCAGTGCTCACCAGTGCCTTCTATCAGTGCTCACCAGTGCCTTCTATCAGTGCTCACCAGTGCCTTCTATCAGTGCTCACCAGTGCCTTCTATCAGTGCTCACCAGTGCCTTCTATCAGTGCCTTCTATCAGTGCCTTCTATCAGTGCTCATCAGTGCCTTCTATCAGTGCTCATCAGTGCCCATCAGTGCCTTCTATCAGTTCTCATCAGTGCCTTCTATCAGTGCTCATCAGTGCCTTCTATTAGTGCTCATCAGTGCCCATCAGTGCCTTCTATCAGTGCCTTCTATCAGTGCTCATCAGTGCCATCTATCAGTGCCCAACAGTGCCTTCTATCAGTGCTCATCAGTGCCCATCAGTGCCTTCTATCAGTGCTCATCAGTGCCTTCTATTAGTGCTCATCAGTGCCCATCAGTGCCTTCTATCAGTGCTCATCAGTGCCCATCAGTGCCTTCTATCAGTGCTCATTAGTGCCTTCTATCAGTGCCCATCAGTGCCTTCTATCAGTTCTCATCAGTGCCTTCTATCAGTGCCCATCAGTGCCTTCTATCAGTGCCCATCAGTGCCTTCTATCAGTGCTTATCAGTGCCCATCAGTGCTGTCTATCAGTGCTCACCAGTGCCTTCTATCAGTGCTCACCAGTGCCTTCTATCAGTGCTCACCAGTGCCTTCTATCAGTGCTCACCAGTGCCTTCTATCAGTGCCTTCTATCAGTGCTCATCAGTGCCTTCTATCAGTGCTCATCAGTGCCCATCAGTGCCTTCTATCAGTTCTCATCAGTGCCTTCTATCAGTGCTCATCAGTGCCTTCTATCAGTGCTCATCAGTGCCCATCAGTGCCTTCTATCAGTGCCTTCTATCAGTGCTCATCAGTGCCATCTATCAGTGCCCATCAGTGCCTTCTATCAGTGCTCATCAGTGCTCATCAGTGCCCAACAGTGCCTTCTATCAGTGCTCATCAGTGCCCAACAGTGCCTTCTATCAGTGCTCATCAGTGCCTTCTATTAGTGCTCATCAGTGCCCATCAGTGCTCATCAGTGCCTTCTATCAGTGCTCATCAGTGCCGTCTATCAGTGCTCATCAGTGCCCATCAGTGCCTTCTATCAGTGCCCAACAGTGCCTTCTATCAGTGCTCATCAGTGCCCATCAGTGCCTTCTATCAGTGCTCATCAGTGCCTTCTATTAGTGCTCATCAGTGCCCATCAGTGCCTTCTATCAGTGCTCATCAGTGCCTTCTATCAGTGCTCATTAGTGCCTTCTATCAGTGCCCATCAGTGCCTTCTATCAGTTCTCATCAGTGCCTTCTATCAGTGCCCATCAGTGCCTTCTATCAGTGCTTATCAGTGCCCATCAGTGCTGTCTATCAGTGCTCACCAGTGCCTTCTATCAGTGCTCACCAGTGCCTTCTATCAGTGCTCACCAGTGCCTTCTATCAGTGCTTTCTATCAGTGCCTTCTATCAGTGCTCATCAGTGCCTTCTATCAGTGCTCATCAGTGCCCATCAGTGCCTTCTATCAGTTCTCATCAGTGCCTTCTATCAGTGCTCATCAGTGCCCAACAGTGCCTTCTATCAGTGCTCATCAGTGCCTTCTATTAGTGCTCATCAGTGCCCATCAGTGCTCATCAGTGCCTTCTATCAGTGCTCATCAGTGCCGTCTATCAGTGCTCATCAGTGCCCATCAGTGCCTTCTATCAGTGCTCATCAGTGCCCAACAGTGCCTTCTATCAGTGCTCATCAGTGCCCATCAGTGCCTTCTATCAGTGCTCATCAGTGCCTTCTATTAGTGCTCATCAGTGCCCATCAGTGCCTTCTATCAGTGCTCATCAGTGCCTTCTATCAGTGCTCATTAGTGCCTTCTATCAGTGCCCATCAGTGCCTTCTATCAGTTCTCATCAGTGCCTTCTATCAGTTCTCATCAGTGCCTTCTATCAGTGCCCATCAGTGCCTTCTATCAGTGCTTATCAGTGCCCATCAGTGCTGTCTATCAGTGCTCACCAGTGCCTTCTATCAGTGCTCACCAGTGCCTTCTATCAGTGCTCACCAGTGCCTTCTATCAGTGCTTTCTATCAGTGCCTTCTATCAGTGCTCATCAGTGCCTTCTATCAGTTCTCATCAGTGCCTTCTATCAGTGCTCATCAGTGCTCATCAGTGCCGTCTATCAGTGCTCATCAGTGCCTTCTATCAGTGCTCATCAGTGCCCTCTATCAGTGCCTTCTATCAGTGCTCATCAGTGCCATCTATCAGTGCTCATCAGTGCCATGTATTAGTGCTCATCAGTGCCCATCAGTGCCTTCTATCAATGCTCAGTGCTGTCTATCAGTGCCCATCAGTGCCTTCTATCAGTGCTCATCAGTGCCTTCTATTAGTGCTCATCAGTGCCCATCAGTGCCTTCTATTAGTGCTCATCAGTGCCTGCTATTAATTTCTATCAGTGCTGTCTGCCTTCTCAGGACAGCACAGCTCTGAGCGGATATTGTGTGTCATAGATTAATAGCACAGAGAGACACCGGCGGCGGCATTAATGTTCTATTTGTCGGTCCTCTCTGGCACAGATGAGAGAGGACACACAGCTGATCTCACTGCTCCCCCTTCTCCCTCCTCCCCTGTGTGCTCCGCGGGAAATATGAGCTCTTTAGCTTCACACTTGAGTGCCCGCAGAGCACACAGGAGAGGGGAGGGGGGAGAAGGGGGAGCAGTGAGATCAGCTGTGTGTCCTCCTCTCTCATCTGTGCCAGAGAGGACCGACAAATAGAACATTAATGCCGCCGGAGTCCCTCTGTGCTATTAATCTATGACACACGATCTCCGCTCAGAGTCGTGTGTGAAGATCAACCCCGCTGGGCCCCCCCACAGTGGCGGAATGCCGGGCCCAGTCGCAACTGCGACTGTTGCGACCCTGGTAATTCCGCCACTGTTGCAGGCCTTAGTGACTATATGACTAGTGGTATTTAACTGTAACTAGGGTTTTATCTTTTCTAGAACAAACTTACAAATAAGTTCTTAGGAATAACTAGACCTGACAAGGCGCAGCAAACTTAGAGGAGACACACAGAAGTGCTGGAACAGTCAGCCACATCAAATACTTTACTTATAGAATGACAAGTATTTTACCATGACATTTAAAATGTTTTGTATAATAAACTAGCATCTAATATAAAATCTACATCAATCAGCTGACCTTGTAGATCCTTACATAAACAGCAGCTGCTAAGAATGTTATAGGCTTGTAAAGCTTAATGGATTTTATTAATGGAGCGAATGTATAAAATTAAAGTCACTTAATAAATGTAGATTCATAAACAGAATTAGGAACGGTTGACATTTCTTTTCATTATTATTCATTTGTATATATGTGACCATATTCAAATAAGAACTCTGTATCATCCTTTGCATTTTAAGATGCTCATATAGAAAGTTGCCAATTTCTGAATTCAGCCTATTTCTGAATTTCCTTGTTTGATCTATTAAAATCCAAAAACAACATTCTCCAGTAAATATCCCATGAATGACATTTTCTGCTGTAAAATATGCCCCTTAATGTATTCTGGAGCTCAGTCTTCTCTTGGAAACCATTCCAAAATGTTAACTTTGTGTTCAAGTTACCCATCAGCACGGCACAGTTGAGAATCAAACGTGAATAGCATCCTTTTAGCCAACATTCACAACTGAGCAGTTTCCTGATGATTTCCAAGTGTTTTTTTCAAGCCTTTTTAAAAAGCATTTTAAGAGTTTTACAGTAATTTTTGCATGTGTCTCAAGCTTCAGGTGTTTTTTTTTTGGTTTCTGTGCTGTAGTGTGGGTTTACAGGCACTTCCACTAAAGTACAGGGACAATTATAATAAATAGGATTCTGCATGTTGAGTATAGTCAGGCATAATCAGGCCTCAGGAAAATGAGCAGAAAAACACTGAAGCGTGAATCAAACTTATAATTGTAAAATATATATCCCTATCCTCAAGTGCAATTTTTTTCTGGTTTTGTAGTGTCTCTTCCTAAATGTGTGTTGAGCATGACATATTTGGTTTTGAAACTGGTGGTGATTCATAGATCACAATTAGGGATGAATGAATCTGCCTCTTACAATTTTGCGAATGTTGTTTGAAGTTTCCAAACTTTGTGGCAAACCCCATTGAAGTCTGTGGGGGTTGAAACTTGTAATTTGATTCCAGATTTGTGAGGATAATAACCAAGCTATTATCAAATAAAGACATGGGAGGTAGGACATTGCCATGAGGAAGTGTACCAATCCAAAAGCAAAAAAAAATCCAAAAGTATCTCTCCCTATAGAGAATCATTATCTCCCCATAGGAAGTCCAAAAACAGTGTATGACTAGCTTTCGAAGGCTGTCAATAACAGAATAGTCCTTGTCTGTGACAGGTTTACTGCATTCCGTGCATTTATTACTAAACACACAGGACCCACTTGTTACATTAATCAGTTCTGTCTAGCTGCAGCCTGCCATAAACTTTGACAGGTTCAAGACAGCGGGGCTGGACATTGCACCTGTCCCTCCCAGGCACACTAAAACTCTGAGATGGATGCAATGAAGCTAGACAGTCCTGTGTGTATGGGGCTCAACAGCTTAGAATCACCTGCTGTTTGTTTACATTAGAGGGCTTGCTGCCCCCCCATTTCCCTACAATGTCTATAGATTAGGGATGAGCCGAACACCCCCCGGTTTGGTTTGCAGCAGAACATGCAAACAGGCGAAAAATGTGTGCGAACACGCAAACACTGTTAAAGCCTATAGGACTTATATAATAAACAAATATAAGTGCAGCGCAAAAAGAAAAAGAAAATTATAAGTCCATATGATAAAACATGTATTCAATTCCTCTTGTCACGGACAGGCTGATCCCTTTTCATAACGCCTCAGATGTCATGTACGTAATCATAAGGGTGCGCTTACCGGAAAAGATGAACCCCTTAATTACAGGGGGTCAAACAGGCCTAGCTAAATAAATGATGAACAGCTACGCTGGATCTCATCTGCAATGGTCAGTCCCCAGTTTTCCTTGGAAGGGTCCATAACCTTCAGTGCGAGATCGAAAGCAGCAGTCCCCAAAAATAGACAAAACTCTAAGTGTGATCCGTATAAAAATTTATTCGATATAGTAAAACGAATAAGATAGCTGTATAAAAGCGCTGAACAGCGCGGCATGCAACAAAAACACTCGCAAGCTGGAAACAGTCTGTTCGCGTCCAAACAGCTGTGAGATGGCAGCGGGTGATGTCGAACGTGAAGCTCTGCCCCCGTACGCGGTGTTACGTCCACAAGGACTTTGTCAGCGAGGGTGGAGCTAACTTTTTACCCTGGGAGTAAATATACACGCTGAATGTCTGCAAGGAGTGTCTAATCACCGGAAACGGAAAAACGAAACTGAAAATCTTTGTGATTATAAATGGGGACATCAACCAAGGACAAAGCTATTGATTATAATTAAAAAATAAATAAACAGATATTTCCAGGAGATTTACTAAACTAAGTATGCAAATGTCCCAATTATTAAGCGGTCTATACACAATAAACCAGTGTGGATGCATATTAAAACCGCCATGAACACATTACCAAATATTAATTCACACCTGCGGCCATCTCTTACAAAACATGGATAAAATACATAAAAATAAACGGACATAAATATATATATGTAAACATTGACAGTAACAATTGCGTAGAAATTTTTTTTTAAAAACAGCAAATGAAACTAGACCTTATCATTATCTACATAACCCGAGTGAGGTCAATTATTTGTAAGAGATGAAGCAATTAAGATCAAACTCGACGTTTAATCCTCTAGGTACCATCACTCGGGTTTCATGGATCCAGAGGGATTCTCTACGGCTAAGTTGCCTAATAAAATTACCACCCCTCCAATGTTTTGTGACCTTTTCGATACCCCAAAATAACAGTTTTTTGGGGTCCCTATTATGACATAGTCTAAAATGTTTTGAAACAAAGTGGGTCTTAAGGCCTCGTTTATTGTTATTCACATGCTCAGATATGCAGACTCCCATGGGTCTGGAAGTTCGTCCCACATACTGAAGTCTGCATTCACACTGCAGCATGTATACTACACCTACAGTATCACATGTAATTAAATTTCTTATCTGATAGGTTTTCCCAGTGGCAGTAGCGGAAAACTCTTTTCTTAATATTAGATTTACACTGTCTGCATGCTAGACATTTTCTGCATGCATAAAAACCAGACATAAAATTAAAAATTTGGTTTTCTTTAATAACAGGAGGATCCACCACACCAGGGGCTATTAAATCTCGCAAGGTTGGTGGTCTCCTATAAATAAATCTAGGACGTGCTGGGAGGGTGGGACCGAAGATGTTATTTTTTTTCAAAATATCCCAGTGTTTTAAAATGATTTTTTCTACCTTCTTATGCTGAATGTTGTAATCCAGGATTATCCTGTATTGGAAATCATCCTGGATAACATTCTTATTTCTATTAGAATCTGCTACTAAAGTGGACCGGTCCAAGGACCCCACTCTCGCTACCTCCTCTGCAATGTGTGACTTGGTGTAACCTTTCTGTAAGAATTTTTCTGCTATAACATTGGCTTGTGAAAAATAGCCACTATCGAGAAAACAGTTTCGCAGAAGGCGAATAAACTGTCCTATAGGTATATTAAGTAACCATGTGTTGTGATAGCAACTATCCAAGGGAATGTAACCATTCCTATTGGTCGGTTTACAATAGTTCCTTGTTCTGTAAGCTCCTTCATGTTTAAAAATTTCCAGGTCTAGAAATGCTATGCTGCTAGCATCAGCATTCCATGAGAGATGGATGTTCTTTGTATTGCCATTAAGCCTAGACATGAATGGAGACTGATTCAATCACCCTCCCATATCATGAATAGGTCATCTACCAAAGACAAATTCATCCTCCCAGTGTGCCATGAATAGGTTAGCAATGCTTGGCGCGAACCGAGCGCCCATGGCAACACCGAGAGTTTGCAGGAAAAATTTTCCACCGTACCAGAAGTAATTTCTGGCAAGGCAAAATTCAAGCGCTCTCAGAATAAAACTTGTAAGTTGAGGGGATAAATCCGACCTGTCAAGGGCCCATTGAACAGAACGGACAGCATCAGAGTGTCCAATAATTGTATATAGTGAGCCAACATCTTCTGTCACCAATAAACTATTGTCACTGAAGGGTAGGTTTTCCACGATTTGTATGATATGTTTCGTGTCTTTTAGGAAAGCTGACGTAGTGGTGACCAAAGGTTTCAAAAAATAATCTATATATTGACCCAAGCGCGCTGAGACAGAATCTATACCGTTTACAATGGGTCTTCCAGGAGGAGCCTGGAGATCCTTATGGATTTTGGGTAAGAAGTATATGATCGGTCTCCTACAGGCGCTTGGGTTCAAATAAGATGCTTCCTTTTTAATTTAGCACTCCCCCTGTCTTCCCTGAAGCAACAAGAACTTCCAACTCATTCTTGAATTGGATAACGGGATCTTTACTAAGAACCTGGTAAGTCCTATCTGACAGTAATCGGTCCATTTCTCCCTGGTAGTATGATTTACTCATGATTACTAACCCACCCCCCTTATCAGCAGGCCGGATCACCACATTTTTATTTTTTTCCAATGTACTAGTTCCCTTTTTAAGGAAAGAGGGATCACCAACTTTTCTTACTTTCAGGTCCTCTAAGTCACTGGTGACCATATTCTTGAAGAACTCTACGTATCTATGGTTATTTTTTGGGGGATTAAAGACCGATTTATTGGCCAAATTGGAATGTATACCCAGAGTAACTGTAGGGCTGACACGAGCAGATCTTTCCCCGGGTTTGGAAAGAAAATATCTTTTAATATTCAAAGTTCTTACAAATCTTTGCAGACTAATATACGTTTTAAATTTGCTAAGGTTGCATGCTGGGGTGAATTTAAGGCCTTTATCTAAAACTCTTAATTCATCCTCCGAAAGGTCTACACCACTGATGTTATAGATGCCCATACCTAATGCGACTTTTGTCTTTGTTTTACGTCCTGCTCTTCTCCCTCTCTTTGTCTTCGTTTTCCCCCTTGTCTGTTTCCGGTCGGGGTGTAATCTCCTCGGTCCGGCCACTGGGGTTGGGGGTTCCCTAAAAAATGATTCTGATAATATGTATTATCCTGAGACAGAGGGGTAAATCTATTGTTTAAGGCAATTGGAGTTCTTACATAATGTTGATCATAATTATCATAGTGTGGGTTACGATCGGAATGCGAGTATTGATCTCTGTTAGCAAAATTACCCGGATTCCTACCTCTAGGGGGGCGTGAGGGCCTCAAATTATCACCTCTCTGTCCATGATCATACTGGGGTGGTTGTTGATGGTAATTAACCCTATCCATGTCCCTTCTAGAGGAATTACCTCTACCTCTCTTGTTTCCTTTAAATCTCTTGGGAACAGCTCCCTGAGAGACATGCTCATCCGGTTGAGGGAATTGGAACAAGGGTCTGGGGGTACCAGATGGAAGTACATTCTGTCCCTGATAAACGTATTATGTTTTTTTTCTCCTGTGCTTCTTTATCCCACTTCAACATTTTATTTTTCAATTCTCCTGATAATCTGGAGAAATCTGAAGAATTCTGTGCCGGTTCTAATAGGCTCTTCAACTCTGTAATTTGTTGATCTATTAGTACCATTTTTTCCCTCTTTCTAGTTAAAAGGAATTCGATCAATTCCTGACCTTTACTGTTAAAAAATTGGTACCATTCTGTTAGGATTACTCTCCTCTTGTGATCAGTCGAACTCCAGGTGTATTGAAAAGCAGACAATTTATTTCAGATGTGTCACACAAATGGATGATGCTTACAAGCCAAAAGATGCAGTAAGAATCATACAAAGATCTACGTCCCCCCTCCTAATACCTACAATAATATAGCTATAACGCTTCTATTGGCTGAGGAAACACAGATACCGTGCCTGGTACAAAATGGTACTTTATTTGCGAATTAGTGTTTCCTGTACATTCTTGTTCTACCATATATGGTTAAGCCTGATCATCCTACAACTTACTATGGAGTTAGTTAAAGCAAACGATACAGCTAGTTAGTACAACAATGTGCTCAGAAGTCATCTTAAAAAATAATCTCAAGGTTATTGTTTTTCTAATAGTTTTTCTAATAGTCACACAATAAACATTTAAAACTTTTCTAACATTCCCTCCTCTTGTGTGACTATTTTATGTCAACACATTTCGATGATTGTCCCAGTGTTATACACTTTCGGTCTGTATGTCATTAAGTTGAGCTTCAATGTCCACAAAGGTCTCCTCAGAGGTAGGAAGGGCTTGATACCTTGTTCTTTAGACTGCGGTTTCAGTCAGTTTTTGTGAAAGTCCTCAAATACAGGGAATGCAGCAACATCCGCAAGTTACCAAACGGCCAAAGCCACAGCAATTGAGATCAAACATGATGTGATAAGTCCAGTCCATTTACCGAACCATCCTTCAAGCCAGTTTGTCAATGGATCATGAATACCTGAGTTTTCCGCTAATTCATTCGATAGAGCAGTCAGTCCTTCCAAGGCTCTGGTCACGGTCCCTCCAGGAGCTGTATTAGGGATAAAGGTGCAACACATGCTACCAAACATTTTGCATACCCCTCCTCTTTCAACTAGGACCATATCTAAGGCCATTCGGTTCTGCCATGCCATTAGAGATGTGGTGGCCAACTGTTCTGTTAGGCCCTTCACAGCGTCCCTAGTATAGTTTACAAACCGTTGTTGGTTATAGTATATATATATATATATTTAGTTAATCCAGTCAACATTTTATCTATAGTCACCCACCAGAGAAGAGACACAAACCCAGCTGTCACCTGATTCCTGGCCCTAAACTCATCCAGCACTCCGCGAGGAACCCCAATCTCATCTATGTAGATCCGAGA
Source organism: Lithobates septentrionalis (assembly GCA_037952835.1). Taxonomy (NCBI): domain Eukaryota; kingdom Metazoa; phylum Chordata; class Amphibia; order Anura; family Ranidae; genus Lithobates; species Lithobates septentrionalis. Next base: position 1,925,670 of record JBBDGP010001242.1, read on the forward strand.
GTCAAATGACCCTATGGGGGAGGTGTCCCTTCAATACCGTTGGTGACTCTCAGTTCACGGGTGTTCTGACAGGATCCTCAGGGGCATAGCCAGCTGGACCATAGCGCAATCCCCTCAGGCATTGGCCAGTATCCTAGCTTACAGTTTCTTATCCCCACACATCCACCAGACATCAGCTCTCTGAATGTCATGTTCAACCCAGTCACCATTGCCCATGTTAATCCTCTCCCTACAATAGTCATCGGGTAGCGACCCAAGATCCACCCCGCTACAGTTTCCCGGGAGTGCAAAACAAGTAAAGTTGCCCGGATAAGCAGTAACCGCTGGAGGTATCTGAGGTCTCTGTACTGGGGGAAACAACAAACTCAACGTGTGACAGGTAGAATTTGTTTCAGGTTTATAGCTCTTATTATACAATCGCAACATACATTTTAAACCTTCTGGATCTGTATTGTGATCTAGAGGAAAAGGAATAGTTGCTAAATGTAGTCTTGCTCTGGCACACACTAAACAGTTTTCCTTTTTTTAAGTTTTAACCGTGTACCTCAACCATTCTAACCACTCATTTTTTTCCCTGGTATCCTGTCTCCAAAGCTATGGCATCTTCTACTGTTAGATTAGTAAATCTTATAGTTTTACTCAGAACTTCTATTTTAGTATGGCGTCACTTCCGGTCTGAGCGGCGATTGTTGTTTACACAGCACCGGCTCTTGTTTTATCATGTGAGTATATCTCCTAAACTTTTTAATAAAGAAAGCCTTTTTAAACAATATCACACTATGGGCATTACTCTTTCCCCTATGTGACATCTCGGTGGAAAAGCCAGCAAAACGTTTCTCAGATTGCCCAGCAAAACCCAGTAGCTCACACTGTGAAGGCATAACACCCAGGGGGGGGGGGGGGGTAATGTAATTTGGTGAGTGCAATCACATTATCAACACAGATAATATCACCTGGCACCACTGTCACTTGAAAGGATAATCAGCACCAAATTTTGATGAAGCACTGGACACTTTTTTTTTTTAAGCATGTCACTTTATTTATTGTATGGACTTATCTACTCATAATTTAGGGTTTGCAACAATTTCATCATTTGTTTTGGTTTTGAATGTGGTCTTACTGTGGTGTAACAGAGACGTATATTGAATTGTGCATTCACATTTTTGTTTCTTTTTTTTAAATTTATTTTTCACTTCTGCTTAACCACTAGGCGTCCGCGCTATAGCCGAAAGACGGCTACAGCGCAGACTCCAATTGCCGGGAGGGCGTCCCTGGACGGCCTCCTGTTTACTTCCGCATTGCGCGCTCCCGCGAGCGCGCATCGCGGAAGTTTTGTGCTGCGCGTGTCCCTCGGACACAGCCAGTCACAGATCACCGTAAACGGCCAATGACAGCGGCCGTTTACGGTGCGATCGGCGGTGCCAATGAGAGAGGATCTCATATGTAAACATATGAGATCATCTCTCATCGCCGGCTCTCCCTCCTCACACAGACAGCGTGTGAGGAGGGAGAGCGGAACCGCTGCGGCGGTGAGTGTAAAAGAAAAAAAAAAAAGGGAAAAAAGGTGTCCCGCTGTTAACAGTCCCTGCCATCTGCCCCTGCCATCTGCCCCTGCCATCTGCCCTGTCATCTGCCCCTGCCATCTGCCCTGTCATCTGCCCCTGCCATCTGCCCCGTCATCTGCCCTGTCATCTGCCCCTGCCATCTGCCCTGTCATCTGCCATCTGCCCCTGCCCCTGCCATCTGTCCCCAGTGCCATCTGTCCCCACTGCCACGTATAAGTGCCATCTGTCATCAGTGCCATCTGTCCCCACTGCCACGTATAAGTGCCATCTGTCATCAGTGCCACATAGTGCCATCTGTCATCAGTGCCACATAGTGCCATCTGTCATCAGTGCCACATAGTGCCATCTGTCATCAGTGCCATCTGTCATCAGTGCCACCTGTCATTGTCACATGCCATCTGTCATCAGTGTCACGTGTCATCAGTGCCACCTGTCATCAGTGTCATCAGTGCCACCTGTCATCAGTGCCACATATTAGTGCCATCTGTCATCAGTGCCACGTATTAGTGCCATCTGTCATCAGTGCCACGTATTAGTGCCATCTGTCATCAGTGCCACGTATTAGTGCCATCTGTCATCAGTGCCACATATTAGTGCCATCTGTCATCAGTGCCACATATTAGTGCCATCTGTCATCAGTGCCACGTGTCAGTGCCACATATCAGTGCCATTTGTCATCAGCGCCACATGTCATCAGTGCCACATATTAGTGCCATGTGTCATCAGTGCCACATATTAGTGCCATGTGTCATCAGTGCCACGTATAAGTGCCATCTGTCATCAGTGCCACATAGTGCCATCTGTCATCAGTGCCATCTGTCATCAGTGCCACCTGTCAGTGTCACATGCCATCTGTCATCAGTGTCACGTGTCATCAGTGCCACCTGTCATCAGTGTCATCAGTGCCACCTGTCATCAGTGCCACATATTAGTGCCATCTGTCATCAGTGCCACGTATTAGTGCCATCTGTCATCAGTGCCACGTATTAGTGCCATCTGTCATCAGTGCCACGTATTAGTGCCATCTGTCATCAGTGCCACGTATTAGTGCCACATATCAGTGCCATTTGTCATCAGCGCCACATGTCATCAGTGCCACATATTAGTGCCATGTGTCATCAGTGCCACATATTAGTGCCATCTGTCAGTGCCACGTATTAGTGCCATCTGTCAGTGCCACGTATCAGTGCAATCTGTCATCAGTGCCACATCAGTGCCACGTATCAGTGCCATTTGTCATCAGTGCCACGTCAGTGTCACGTGTCATTGTCCTGGTGCTCCAGGGCCTTCAAAAGTGTAATAGGTAGTCAACAAATTAGATGTGTAATTTATGCTCCTAGAACACGTGATGGTGCTCCATGCATGTTGGGCCTCTCTATGTGGCCAGGCTGTGAAAAAGTTCCACACATGTGGTATCCCCATACTCAGGAAGAGTAGCAGAATGTATTTTGGGGTGTCATTTGTGGTATATACATGCCATGTGAGAGAAATAACCTATTACAATGACAATTTTGTGGGGATAAAAAAAAAAAAAAAATCTTCATTTTGCAAAGAATTGTGGGAAAAAATGACAACATCAAAAACCTCACCATGCATCTTACTAAATACCTTGGATTGTCTACTTTCAAAAAAGGGGTCATTTGGGGGGTATTTGTACTTTCCTGACTTGTTCAGGTCACAAGAAATGAGATAGGCCGTCAGTGCATCAGATGTGATCAATTTTTTATGATTTGCACCATAACTTGTAGACTCTCTAACTTTCACAAAGACCAAATAATATCCACTAATTTGGGTTATTTTTACCAAAGATATGTAGCATTATAAATTGTGGCCAAAATTTATGAAGAAAAATTACTAATTTGCAAAATTTTATCACAGAAACTAAGAAAAATGCGTTTTTTTCAAAATTTGCAGTCTTTTTTCATTTATAGCGCAAAAAATAAAAAACCCAGGAGGTGATCAAATACCACCAAAAGAAAGCTCTATTTGTATGAAAAAAAGGACAAAAAATTCATTTGGGTACAGTATTGCATGACTGAGTAATTGTCATTCAAATTGTGAGAGCGCTGAAAGCTGAAAATTGGTCTGGTCACGAGGGGGGTTTAAGTGCCCAGTTGTCAAGTGGTTAAAGTTTATCTATTGGCATAATTGGATTTTTATTCACATACCAGATTTTTGATACAGCAGACATCCATATTTAATCACTTTGCCAACTAGGTATTAGATCACTGCATTTCTACAGTTCCAGATATTGTAGATCATAGATTTTAGTTTGCGGACTCCAGAGGGTGTAGCACACCAGTTGGACACCCTATCTGAAGTTCAGCACCTTCAACACACACACTCTGATATTCATCAACAGAAGGTGTAACACTATCACTTGTATAGGTTATTTTTAATTCTTGCCCCCAGGGGGTGCAACACAAAAGTGGTTTACTGCATCAGAGGTGTAATACATAAATTAGTTGCATTTGTTTAGATGTTTGGCACTTATATATATTTTTATTTGTTTTTTTTTTCCAAACACATTTTGAGACCAACAAACAGAGGATGGATCACAGTTCATTTTATTTGAGGCATACCTCCCCTAATATTTTACATATATATATATATTTTTGATTTGAAGGGAAATAGCACCACGTCTACACTCCCATAATCTACCTTTTCCTGTTGTCAGGTTTTATTAGGTGGTAATACCTTGAGGAAAAATTTGCCTGAGGGGTCAGTTTCTGACACCCATGCTCCCATAGAGTACAACCACTGATCTTCCTTCCTCGACTCCTTTGATGTTATAAATAATTGTTTACAGTTCTTACTATGTGTGTAGGGGGAGGTGGCCACTTCTGTAATTGAATCTTTCCTTTATTCCACTCTTTTTAGGCCCTGGTAAATTATACCCTCAATCTTGATGTGCTGTGGTCCACAGGGCTTGATCCCATGCTTGACATCCTGCCCTATTCCAGAGCCAGCAAATGTATTTATCTGCCCATAGAAGTCCTCTAGCCCCAGTTGTATCCCCACAATCTGCAATCTGACAGAAGTCTACCAGTATAGTGCTAGTTATTCCTTCTATAAAGGTTAGATTCAATGCTTTTCCTGTTCTTTCCCAACCCAAAGGTTCCTCTGCTCTTCCATAACGTATAACCCCTCTTATGGATGCCTCTCCTAGAATCACCAGTAACCCAAAGGTTAATTACTGTCCCTTTCATCCTAACCAGCTGCAGAGTTCCAGCGGATAGGGTAGGGGAGACTTCACCGGTTTGAGACAAGTCCCACCTTGTGCGAGACCTCCCTTTGTAGCCGGACTTTCTGAACCTCTTGTAGCCAACTGGCCCTACTCTACCTGTAAAACCTTTTTGCAATGGGACTGGTGAATCCAGGTAGACCACTCTGCAATCCTTATCGCAGTAGGGGTAGTTAGGAGGACTTTGAAAGGGCCATCCCACCTTGGGGAGTACCACTGCTTTTTCTTATTACTTTTTGTTAAGACCCAATCTCCTACATGCACCTTTTCATCTTCTCGAATTGGACCTTCTAGGACAGAACAAAAATCATAAGTACGTCTTTGTCTTAACAGCCTAGACATGTATTCTGCTAGTGTGTGCTCAGACTCCTCAGTAGGTGTTTCATTTGGTTGTAAGGGTATCATCTTATATGGCCTTCCATGTATCATCTCAAATGGGCTTAAACCTTCTTTTGTGGGTGTGATATGCATACTGGTCACAGCTACTAGTAGGCAGTACATCCCATTTTTACCTGTTTCTTCCATAGCTTTCCTCAGTTTGCTTTTTAGAATGCCATTATGTCTTTCCACCAGTCCAGCTGATTGGGAATGATAGGCACAATGGTATTTCACTTAAATTCCCATCACTTCTGTCAAATGTTGTATAGTTTTATTTACAAAATGGGGTCCATTGTCACTGTCTGTGCCTCTGCACTTCCTGTCGGGAATTCTCCACCCATTTGGTCAGGGTGTCTATGATAAGCAAACAATATTTCTTCCTTTCACATTCGTCCAATTCAATAAAATCCATGCAAATGTGTTGGAATGGATATTGCGGTGTGGGGAACTTCCCTTTCCGTGGTCTTATGCCTCCCTAAGCATTGTATCTTGCACATATAATCCTTTGAGAGGAACAAGTTTTTTAGTAGTTAGTGAAGCCATTGGCTTTACATACCTTATTTAACATCTCAGTCACCCCCCTGTTTGACACATGTGTTACACCATGTGTCAATACTGCTGCATATCTAAATAAGGATTTTGGCAATACCGGTTTTCAATCAGGTGACATGTAAATGTTATCTATACTTGTGCAACCTTTTGTTTTCCAATATTGTTTGTCTCCAAGGACTGTGTAGTCTACATTATTTCATACCTTAATTTAATTTAATGTTCTGAGTGCGCATGCGTGAGAGCTCCGTGATGGCCGCCTAAGCCCGGAGCTCCGCACCACCCCGGACCGTCGATCGGCATAACCCCGGTCACAGCAGGCAGAGGACCCACACGAGCACTCCCCCCACTTTCAGAACAGCAGGGGAACACGGTGAGATGTCCGGCGCACAAGCTCGCCGAGATTTGGGCCCGCAATTTGCAGCGGTGGCGGCGGACGGGTGCACCAAGATGTCCACCGACAGTGACACAGCTAGGCCTTACCCAGCCACACAGTACAAGGGGACGGAGCAACGTCCCATTCTCACCCCCCCACCTATGCCCAGGCAGCTCAGGGAGGCCCCAGCACGCTTCAAACTGCTCATCAGGGCCTGCACCAGCACCAAGCCTCACAGGGAGCTCACAGCGGTGAGCAGAGGGAAGATGGCGCTTCTCCCTCAGGCATATCCCCTCATCTCCCCTCATCTGCAGGCACCCCACCTGGATATTCATTTAAGGACATTTCTGCTATCCAAGAAGATCTCTTCTCCAAATTCTCTGCGCTTTTGGAAAAAGGCCTGGCCAATACAGCCTCCCAGATCACTAATGCAATCAAATCGGACCTCTCTAACCTGGGTTCTAGGATGGAGGCTATGGAAGACAAAATTGACCACACGGTCGCCAGAACCAACCAGAATGCCGCACACCTCCAGTCAGTCCAAGAACAGCTAGACACGGCACTATTAAGAATTGATGAACTCGAGAACAGGTCCAGGAGGTATAATTTCCGAATAAGAGGCCTCCCTGAGTCATTTACAGATATCCCCCTCACGGTGCAGGACTTTATCTCAGAACTCATTCCCAACATCCCGCCACATAGGCTAGAGCTGGATAGGGCTCACAGAGCCCTGGGACCCCCGAGGAAGGACGGGTCCCCAAGTAACATAATAGTAAAACCGCACTTCTACGTGGTCAAAGAGGAGGTAATGAGACAATCTCGTCTGAAGCCCAAGCTCCAACATCAGGGTCACCAAATTCAGGTCTTTGCAGACCTAGCTCAGTCCACCATACAAAGAAGACGCACCCTCAAACCCCTCCTCTCAGTTTTGATGGAACGAGACATCAAATACCGATGGACATTGCCCTTTGCCGTTAAGTTTTCATTACAAGGCAAGACCTACTCCTTCTCCAACGTCCCAAAAGGTGAGACTTTTCCTCTCCCTCAAACTCATCTCCCAGGAAGCCCACATGGAACTCTCCTCATCTTCTTCGGGCTCATCCAACTGCCCCCCTCCAGGCAGCCCAGTCTCCCCTCTCTGGATCAAGGGCCCTTCCAAGAGGAGCAAGGATGGCAGACCCCCATAATGGGGCTTGAAGGTCCCCTTCTTATATACCCAGACCTTCTACGGTCTTTCCTGTTCGGGACTGCTCCCCTCCATTGTTTGAGCTATTGCTCTTCCATCTAATCCCACGGCCCAATCGGGGCCTCGGCCACAGGTCATTTTAGTTCCACCACAGACTGGACACCGCCTGCTGTTGAGGCTTTCCGAAGTGAATCACCTACGGAGAACAGTTCCCGAGTTCCCTTTGCCTTTTAGAAGCGGAAGAGAGATCTCTTTTCAATCCGATCGGAGACTCAGAACACTGAAACTTCGGTTCTTCATAGCACTCAGTAACCAATTTTCTTTTCAGATCCAGGCTCAGGGTTGTAGGTAGCTTAGAGCTGGTGGCCATTCTTTGTCTATTTTATATATATATATATATATATATATATTTTTTTTTGTGCTGTCAGCTCCCCGTTTCCTTTTTATAGTCTTCTCGATTGTTAATATTGTTCTAAGATTGCAGTATAATATTGCACTTAATGAGATGAAGATCTTATACTACGGTATGCAAATTTTTTGTCAAAGTTACATAGAAGTAAGGGTCCGGGGTGGTATCCTTGCTCCTCCTCTCACTTCGAGGGAAACCAATGTGCTCCCGCGGAGTGAGACTTCCCTCGCCCATTACGGACGAGAGAAGATTTAAAATGGAGACTGAGCAGTCAGATGCACAGTTACCCTCCACGGGTCCTGCTAGAGGGCCCTTGACATTGTTGTTTTTTTTGTCTACTTGTCTTTCTTCCCGCCACTCTCTCATCACTTTTTTCTCTCCTAGCTGGCTGTCTGGGGATGCCCCGGAACCTTCCGCTCACAGTCTTAGGTCGGACCCTCACCCCTTCACTTTATCTATGAATACACTCCAACACGAGGTAAGTGGTTGCTGGGCCGGTGATCACTCTCTCCTCTGTTCCCATGGCTGATTTAGTGTCTAAGGGTCTAGATCTCAGGGTGGCTTCTCATAACGCTCAGGGGCTCAATTCACCTAGGAAAAGAGTAGATCCCTCAAACTAGATGTAGTGCTCCTACAGGAGACGCACTTCCCGATTCGGTACAGTCCCAAGTTCCTACATGCCTATTACCCATCCTTTTTTCTGGCCAATGCGCCAAACAAAACCAAAGGTGTAGCAGTACTTCTCTAAAAACAGTAAATTTAACCATATTTCTGATCTTAAAGACCCAGAGGGCAGGTTCATTCTTGTAAAGGGTACTCTGGAGGGAGTACTATACTCCATTATCTCTTATTATGCCCCTAATAAGGGTCAAGCAACCTTCTTCCAGAACCTCTTTGCAACTCTCAACCCCCTCCTGGAGGGAAAAGTCATTTGGGGAGGGGACTCAAATGTAGCGTTTGACCAGGGTCTAGACAAAAAAGGAAGAATAACACGGCCCACAAAATTAAGCACCAGAATAGCTAAAATGATTCACTCCCAGGGGTTAGTAGATATTTGGCGGGAGCTGAATCCCTCGGGCAGGGACTTTACACACATCACCTCACCCCACCAGACCTACGCAAGTATAGACCACATACTTACTCAGACTAACCTCATCCCTCTTTCCTCTAAAGCTAAAATTTTAGACATAGTCTGGTCGGACCACTCACTGGTCCTCCCGACGTTGAAAAATGTTCTGTCGCGTAGCAGGGGCTCTTATTGGAGATTGAACGAGTCTATCCTGGGGGATCCGGTCCACGCCAAATTAGTAGCAGACGCTATCAAGGAATACTTTCGGATAAATGATGTGGGAAACATCTCCCCCGAAACCCTGTGGGCAGCCCACAAGGCCTCGTCCGTGGTGAGCTCATCAGATTAGCCACTCAAGTTAAAAAGGAGAGGCTGATAGACATTCATAGGCTAGAACAGAAATGTATTACTTTAAAAATCGAACACAAAAAAACTCTGTCTAAAGATCTTAACGAAAAACTAGACACGACTAGATTGGAACTCAACTTAGCTTTAACGGCCAAAGCCGAAAAACACATTAGATGGAGCGGAGCAAAATTTTACTGCCACAAGGACAGAGTCGGGACAATGCTAGCCGCGAAACTCCCCCAAGTTCCAATCTCGCACTTTCCCCAAAGTGCGCATAGCGGGTCAACCTCCCACGGCCAATCTATCCAGAATCATGACAGCCTTCCACGAATTCTACTCAGAATTATACAAAACCACACAAAAACCGAGCGACATCTCGATCGCTTCCTTTCTCTCGAATATTAAACTGCCCTCTCTTTCCAAGGACCATAGAGACCTTATGGAGGAACCCTTTTCCTCAGACGAGATAAGGGAAGTTATCCAAAACCTTAAGACAGGCTCGGCCCCGGGGCCGGATGGCTTGTCAGTCCCTTACTACAAAAAGTTTGGGGACATACTGGCCCCCCATATGGCAAAATTTTTCAATTCTAAGAAATCAGGCTGCCCAATGGATCCCCACTTGAACACGGCTTTCATAACAGTCATTCCCAAACCCAATAAGAACCACGAAGAAGTAGAGAACTATAGGCCCATTTCCCTAATCAATAATGATCTCAAGATACTCACCAAAATCTTAGCCAACCGTCTCACCTCCTTTATCAAGCAGTACATCCACAAAGATCAGGTAGGTTTTATCCCGGGGAGGCAGGGCCCAGATCAAATTAGGAGAGCGGTAGACATTGTCTCCATTATCCAATCAAATTGGGAGGGGGGCCCCAAACAGGCAGGAATGCTGTTGTCTTTAGATTTGCATAAGGCCTTTGACTCAATCGAGTGGCCATACCTCTTTTCTCTTCTGGAGAGCTGGGGTTTCGGGGCTGGCTTCTTAGGGATATTGCGATCCCTCTACTCCAACCCGGCAGCAATAATCCGACTACAGGGCCAGTACTCCAAACCCCTTCAAATTGCGAGAGGGACAAGACAGGGATGCCCTCTCTCCCCTCTGATTTTCGCCATGGCCATAGAAACACTTACGATAGCGATTAGATCAAACCCAAATATACACGGCATATCCTGTGGGGAACAAGTCCACAAGTGTGGGCTCTTCGCCGATGATATGCTCCTTTTCATAACGTCTCCTATCACATCACTCCCTAATTTATGCAAACTATTGAAAGACTTCTCTAGTACCTCAGGTCTTAAGGTAAACTATTCTAAATCATCAGCTTTAAATATCTCCCTGCAGCCTGACACAGTATCCGCACTTCAAAGCTCCTTTGACTTTAAATGGAATGACCAATGGATAGATTATTTAGGAATTAAACTTTCAGCTAAAACTGAACAATTGTACCCCTTAAACTTCCCTCCAATGTATTGTAAATTAGCGGCTGATCTGGGATCATCGTCCAAGGGTGAGATTTCTTGGCTGGGCAGAGTTCACGCAGTAAAGATGACACTTTTGCCCAGACTGCTATACCTTTTCAGGGCCATTCTGATAATTATTAACAAAGACCACTTATCCAATTTCCAAAAGAAGATCACCAAATTCATCTGGGAGGGAGAGGTCATAGATTTCAACAAAAAACCCTATTCCTTCCAAGAGCTCAGGGTGGCATGGGGGCTCCTCAGCTCTTCTGGTACTTTCAAGCTGCCAGGCTGGCCCAAATCTCCACGGTTTACTCTAAGGCAGAGAAGCCAGATTGGATTCAGATAGAGAGACAGCCCCCACATACACCCTAGACTTTCTCCTCTGGACTCCCCCCAAACAGAGACCCCCTATACTTTCCCCATCTCTATCTCAATAATTTCATTTATGGGATAACCTGAGGAAAAATTCGGCCCTGATCTCAAGATGCCTACCTTTGGCGCACATCTTCAATAATCCTGATTTTGCCCCGGGGTTGGATATTAAGGCTTTGCGTTGGTGGCTGGATAAGGGACTGTACCGAATCGGACACTTTTTTACGAATGAGGGTCCAATCTCCTTGGAGCAAGGTGTAAGGCTTCTAGAAATTCCAAACTCTGAGCGTTTTAGATTCCACCAAATAAGACATTTCCTCTGCCAACTTTGGAGAGGAGGTATTCCCTCACACACCGCCTTTACGCCATATAAACTATGGTGTGGTCGCTCTTTGGAATAGAGGGTAGGGATTTCCATCATCTACCAGTCACTAGCCCTTCACCCCCAAAAGTCTCCTTATATGCTTGACTGGGAAAGGGAACTAGCTTTTGAATGGGAAGCCTCGAAATGGAGATGCTCCTTTGACAGAGCCTTTAAAAAGGTATTAAAAACATTTCCTTAATCGAAGGAAGTGTTAAGGTATTGACAAGATGGTATCTTACCCCTGCCAAGCTTTCCAGAATGTTCCCAACAGCTGACCCCAAGTGTTTTCGGGGGTGTCAGCTCTTGGGCTCAATGGCTCATGTCTGGTGGGAAAGCCCTAGACTGAGACCCTTCTGGGATAAGATATTCTCCCTGATACGGAAAACAACGCAGACTCAAATCCCAAAATCCCCGGCCATAGCTCTTCTCAATGATAACTTGCCCAAGACTCCGAAGCGCTCTCGTAAACTTATACACTTCATCCTCCTAGGTGCAAAACTCACCATTGCTAAGGCTTGGAAACAGCCCAAAGTCTCGGTGAAAGCAGCAATTCGTAAAATTTTCTGGATTATGTAACAGGAAAAATTAGCTAGCATCCTAGATGACAAAAAAAAAAAAAAAAAAAAAAAAAACACAATTTGAAGCTATTTGGGAGCCTTGGGCACAGTTCGTTGGCATCTCTTATACCCGGAGTCCAACCCCAAAACTAAAAGTGGACAATTGGCGGGGCGGGGGCCCCCCCAGATGGCCGGCTATCCTTCTCTCACTTTCCCCCTTCTCTATTTCTCTCCTACTCTTCTAGTTCCAGTTCTCGTCGTTTGTGTTCACCTGCTGGGGGAGACTAGGTCAGATCCTCCTGTAAGTTGTTATGATGTATCTTTTGAACAGAGATCTTTAATATTGGGATAAATAACTGATTTTTGTTCCAGGGTTCACACTGATTGGCTTTAGCCTAAAGTATTTAGTATGAAACGATATTTGGGACCCTAGGGCCTTAGGACAATAGCTGGTAAAGGGAGGCGCAGGGGCTCCTACTGTGCACAGCATGATCCCTTCAGGGGTGCCGGTGGGATCTCCTAGAGCCACTCTGGACAACGGTCAATGATCCAAGTGGTCCCTTTTTATATATGTTCCAGTAACTTCTCTACAGGCATTGCTCCTCTTCGCAATATTTAGACAATCTTATTGAGCCTCTCCACTGTTAACAAACCCCTGCAGGGGCAAGAGAGCTATTTAACATTTGATGTTACACGATATGTTGATACAAATTCTGTATTCTATTTTCTTGTTTTTGCAAAAAAACAATAAAAGATTTTGAAAGTAATTTAATTTAATGTTCTAAACTCTAAAATACCTCTAAAGGTTCAATTTTGTACCCAGTCATATAATCACTAGACACCCACCCCATAAAAAGAAACTCGCCTCATTCTTCAGTTTTGTAGAAGGAGGAGGGAGGGGGGGGTGTCATATCTGCACTTGAATAGGGGCTGGGGAAAATAGATACTCTTTATCTAACATGAATGAGTGCAGGATCACAGATTAAACTACCAAAGAAAGCCTTCCTTACTTCGGAGTTGTTAAAAACAATATTCTTTCATTTATTCAAATATAAGTCCATAAGTCCACCAAGTATGCAGACATAAAATGTTTCCTAGTGGCATTTACATTATTTGACATATATATTCAATATATATAAAAATATTTTTCTCAGACCCCAGTCGGTTCAGAAAATGTCAAGCACTTTTCTGCAGCAGAGAATGACATTTTCCGAACCAATTTTGGGGCCCCGTATCTTGGGGCCACTTAGTGCTAGGAACTTCAGCTTTGGATATGTTGTGGTACCAGTTCCACTTGGTTTGCGCACCAGATTTGGGGTTCCTAGCTCTAAGTGGCCCTGAGATACGGGGGCCCCAATGTCTGTTCGGAAAATGAAATTTTTTGCTGCAGAAAAGTGCTTGACTCGAGTATAAGTCGAGGGGGGCACTTTCAGCACAACAAAATGTGCTGAAAAATTTGACTTATACTCGAGTAAATATGGTAGCTATTTTTCTGCTTCTCAAATATTTGTTAAACATTTAGATAACATTTGCGTCTGGTCTAATTCTCTTTTGCTAGACCCATCAGTGATATGGCTATTGGATCACCTTTACCTGAAGTTGCAGCGCCAACTGTTTGGTTTCTATGAGTCCCACCGAGGGTTGTCCCCAAGCAGCTGGCCCAGATGTAGCACAGTCTCCCAGACAATGTTGTCCAGTGGTACCTGAGACGGTGCAGTAATCCAAGATGCCGGCTCCGGTCCAATCCCCATGGGCCATATAGTGCAATGTCACCTGGTATTTTACATATTTATCTGCTTAATACATTGGCGGCTAGCAAGGTGTTGGCTGCTTTACAGAGCGAAGCCATAAGACAATTAAACCAAGTATCTCTTTAAGCTTTTCTAAAGTTCCCTGCTTCTCTGCCAGCTCCCAATCTGTCACTGATAGGCAAGCAGGCTACAACACAAATTTTACAAACACACAGACCATGAGGTGTGAAGAGAGATTTTTTGCTGGTTATTTAAACTCCTATTATCAACCCATACCTTTTTTGATCTTTGGGTCCTAACAATTTAAATTTATCCATCAAATCCTGACACTTTTACAGTTAGTTTACTATTGAATCCAAACTTCCCTATAAAGCCCTGTGTCCCTAAAGAGCAGTTCCAGTCTCCCACTTGGCACATCAGGAACACAGCAGCCTCATAAGCAGGCACAAAACATTTTACAGAGACTATTCCCCATTGTCAACGTCAGACGGGTCTCTTATTTACCTATAAAACACTGGTATAGTGACCCTCCGCCCACGGTAACAATAGGAATACAAGAAGTGTAAGAATATCATCACTCCCCACACTATAGGGAGAATCAAAAAATAATTAAACTTGTCTCTGCAGTACTGTTTTTTTTTTTTTTTCTTTTCAATAAGGTTACAGCATCAACAGAAAGGTTAACCATGAGAAAGG